>JADMNL010000032.1:4810000-5410000 GCA_016271365.2 Neoceratodus forsteri | reverse complement strand
AAATGCTATAGAGTGGTTTCTATTTATTGGAAAGGGAGCATTTTAAATACTGCTCTGATCTTACCTGGTTCAACTAATGGGGATGCTTTTAAAATACCAGATAAAACAGTCCATCTCTTTGCTGTCTTTCGGGGATTACAAATGGGGGAGCTTTGGGAACATCTCATTGTAAATATATACCAGGGCCTGACTGCAACAGTCTAGGACTCTGCTTTTTATGTTTGCTTGCACGCATGTGCAAGAAACATAGTGCCATCATCTGAGTTTTCGGAGGTGTGGCAGCCCCCTTCCAATTCAGGCAGTGTGTTTGCAGGCGCGGCTGCAGTACTCCAATACCTGCTGGAGCTGTCTATGAAAGCAGTCCAAAATGCAGTGGAGTACAGTTGAAAGGGGGAGCTACGCTTCAGTGAGCAGCAATAAGATATCGCCTGCTCATGCGCACTCCCCCTACATACACACCACACACACACACAATACAGGCACGCATACTGCGTGCTCGCACCCCCACGCACACACTGTGTAGCCGAAGGGGGTGCCCAATCCCGTCGGCTGTGCTGCGCCACCCCAAAACAGAGTTCCTTATGCCATGCTGGGTGCCCACCCCAGCATGGCTACACATGGTATAGTCGACGGGGGTGCCCAATCCCCCATTGGCTCCACTGGTCCCCCCCAACAGTACAGGGTGCCACGCTGGGAGCCCACCCCAGCGTGGCTGCCATGCTAGGAGCCCACCCCAGCATGGCAAACGTCAACGCCGTTCCTCATTTAAAAACAACCTGAAACTCAAACGGTCCTCGCTGTCTCTGCCACCACCCGCACCCACCCACTGCACACCCTGCCTCCCACAGCCCCCCACCCCATACTTCACTCCGACTCGCGCGACGATCTTCGTGGACCAGGAACACGTCTGCACTCTTCACAGCCGACCGCGCGAACTGAGGAAATGCCGGTAAGCTGTATAATGGGATAGATAGGGTTTTTCAACTTTGCAGCATATCTCGGCATTTTTGGAATTTTGCACCAAATTTTCAACATGGGGTTTTGGGACCCCTTCTCATGAATGCTGTCACTGTCATGGTGTTAATCGGCCCTGAAGGTGATTTCACAGTCGCTGCACAAATCACCTTTCGGGACCGAGTAACGAAACGATACTGCCACTGTTCATAAGGTGGGCTCTCAAAAAGCCTATGTTGAAAATTTGGTGGAAAAATTCCTAAAAATGACTGTTTTACGAGTGTGCATTGCGCAGTTCCTACGCACGCTCGTAAGTTCGCTGAATTTTCAATATTTTTACCCAGATTTTCAACATTGCCATTTTACCACACCTCCTTATGAGCAGTACAGCTGTCATTTTTCACATCTTGCCCAAACGTGTTTCCACCCAGGTAGTGCACAATGGCACAGTCGGTAGCGAATCAATGTATGGAACACATTAAGAAAATCACAGTGACACTGTTCATGAGCAGAGGTCTTAAATGGAGTACGTTGAAAATTTGGTGAAAAAATTCCTAAAAATGACTGTTTTACGAGCGTGCGTTGCGCAGTTCCTACGCACGCTCGTAAGTTTGCAAATTTTCAATATTTTCACTCCAAATTGTCAACATTGCCATTTTATTACACTTCCTTATGAACAGTACAGCTGCCATTTTTCACATGTCGCCCAAAATGTGTTTCCGCACATGTAGCGCACAATGGTGCAGTCGGTGTCCGAAAGCAATGTTTGGGACAGATTAAGAAAATCACAGTTACACTGTTTTCATGAGCAGAGGTCTTAAAATGGCTATGTTGAAAATCTGGTGACAAAAGTCCATAAAATGACTGTGTTACAGTGAGCATTGCGCAGTTTCCATGCACCCTCGTAAGTTCATGACTTTGTAATATTTTCAGTCCAGATTTTAACCAGTGGCATTTTTCCACACTTCCTTATGAACAGTACAGCTGTCATTTTTCACAACATGGCCGAAATGTGTTTTCACACTTTCAGCGCAGAGATGCATGGTCGTTGTGAGAAATCATTGTTCGGGACAGATAAAGAAAATCACAGTGACACTGTTCATGATCGGAGGTCCCAAAATGCCTGTGTTGACAATCTGCTGTAAAAAATCCCCAAACTAATTACATTACGGGTGTGCGTTGCACAGTTTCTACGCACGCTCGTGACTTCACCAGTTTTTTTAATATTTTTACTGCAGATTTGCAACATTGCCATTTTTTACACCTCCCCATGAACAGTACAGCTGTCATTTTTCACATCCTGTTCGGAATGTGTTTTTGCACCTGTGGTGCTAAATGCCGTAGTCACTGTGCATAAGCAGCTTTCGTCTAACAAACTGATATTGCCACTGTTCATGAGGTGGGGTCACAAAAAACATGTTGAAAATTTGGAGTGAAAATACCAACGAATGCCTGAGGTGTTAGGGTTTCCAACCATAACGCCCACCCTGTAGAGAATGACAGGCATCAGGGGTGTGACTTGGGATTCTTGCCTGTAATGCTCATACCATTCCACACCCTGCAGCCAGTGAGAGGCATCGAGGTATGCCTTGGACTCTTCAGCCCCAAAGTTCACCCCATTCTCCTATACCGCACCCATCTCACTGTATTTCCTGATGGAATGGGGTGCGCATAAGGGCCAAAGACCCCAAGGCACACCGCGACACTTGTCAGTGTCTACAGGGTAGGGTGTGGTGAAATGACGTGGTCGTTATGCCTGATGACCCAAAGGCACACCCCAATGCCTGTCACTCTCTGCAGGGTGGTGGTGGGGTTCTCTTCAGTTCAATACTTCACTGCCATTCCTATTACACAGCTCTGTAACTTCTACACTACCAATGCCAATGCCAGCAAGCAAACATTCGGTATTGACAAATGCTTGTTATATAATCTCACTAAAGCAATGCAGAACTGGGCAGCTCACATTCACAGGACCTGTGGCTGCAGTACACCCTTCCTGCATATAAAATTACCTCTGCCCCGTCTTCGAGAATTTTCTTGGAAGTGCAGGACTCGCTTTCAGAACACCGCATTGCTGAAACATTACCTGGCACCAGCTCGAGGATTTTGTGTGGAGAGGGTGTGGGACACAGCCTGTAGATCATGTTCATGTATTTTGAAGCTATCCAGCCTTGTCTCTGTACTGGTGTGATGTACAGAAAATCTTAGAAACGATATTAAACCTGCAGAACTTGGTCACCCCCTCGCTAGGTTTGCTGAATATCCTGCCTGCAGAACATAAATTGAAAGTGAAAACGTTGAAGTCATTATTTGTATTGATTACATTAGCAAAAAACGTGATTATATGAGTATGGATAACCACTACGGTACTAACACAACATATGCGGTTTCATTTAGTATAATGTATTTATGAACAGGAATGTCAAACGGCAATCTATACTAATATGCAAGAATCTTCTGCTGGGTTATGGCATGAACCAGATTCTTCATTATATGGGAATTGATTCAGACTTTGTTCCTTAGGCGCAGGGACTAGCCAGGCCTCTGACCCCCATCTTCGCTCTCCCCACTGTGACACTCAGCAAGTAACAAACAGTGCTGTGAGAAATAACATACAACACTGTTCTGTGCGATCACATAATCTAGGCCTATATTGTGCCTTTGTTTACTTGTACCTGGCTGTGATTCTATTATCTCTTCTCTCATTCTTCATTGTCTTGCATAAATGTTTACATTCTTGACATTACAAAAAATAAACTCCATCCCCTGCTCCCTTGAACTGTAAAGTATGAGATCTCAGGTTTGAATCCCACTGCTCCTTTGGCTTGCCATGTGACTGTCCTACACCAAGCGTCTTGGCCTCCCTGTGCTTCCATAACCCCAGCTGTAAAACTGTGGTGCAAGCAGAGTCTCTATGTGGCAGATCCAGAGCGTTCTTTTTTTGTTCAGGATGGCAGTTTTGTTAAAGGGGTAGCACTTTCCCTAGAAATATGTAAAATGTTCCCCGTCCAAAACTCATACTAAAACAGCTACTGTTTGTTGGCTTAAGGGGTTGTGGGTACTAGGCTGAATGTTAGCTGTATATTTCTGAGAAGGAGATGTGGCATCTTAATGGGGTAATGCTGGGGTAACCAAATTATACATGAAGAGGAAAAGTGGAGACACTGGTGGGTGAATGTTTCTACTCTTTGCATTCCTCCCCTCTAGCTACCTTCAGGGTTTCTAGTGCTGCCAACTAATTAGAAAGTCTTTTTTTCTTTTCATTTTAAGAGCAGGGAGAACAGATGCCTCTGTAAACAATTTCCTTGTCCCTGTGCAACCACAAGGTCAGAAGGAAATTAAAATTGGTACCCAAGGGCATCTTGCATGGAGTGAGGAGGTAACTGGAGGGCACCGTTGAAATCTGGTGGTACAGGTTAAAAAGGACAAGAAATGCTAAACATCCCAGAAAAACGAATGGCTGTCCATTACCCTTGGTGCTAAAAATATCTCCTTTATAATTAGTTGGCACCACAAGGAGCCCTGAGGGCAGTTGGGGAGGGCACACAGAAAGTGCAGCAAAATGTACCCCTCCATCCTTTTCTACCTTGGGCTCGAGCTTGAAGGAGAAGCATGCATTGCAACATCCCAAGTTAAATTTTCTTTCCTGTGTTCTCATTTTGCACATATTTGTTTTATTTTCTGTCTCGTAGTTCCTTAAAGAGGTAGTGTACTGCCTGAAATTAATAGTAACTTTCAGAAGTAGTCAGCTAGCACTCCTTGTATATAAAGTATGCTTTTTCTTTTCTGTTATGCTAGTTAGAACATTTTCTATCTGACAGTACTAGGGACCTCATATTCAGAGCAGACAGTTGTGCCCGCAGCCAGGAGCAATGCATGCAGTTAGCACATGGCTGATACAGGGCCATATTCAGACGTTAACATGCTAACTATCTAAAAATGGGACTGGAGTGTGCAGCATAGTTATTATGTGCTGTGCCGACCACAGCCCATGGCTGAATATGGCCCACAGAGGAGCCACTGGAGATAGCACTGCCCAAATGGGAGAGCATCAGGGCTCCTGCGGGCCCTAGTTGGTGCTAGCCTGCTAATAAGCCCATTGGGCATGCAAGACACTGTGGGGCCATCAGCATACCCATTATTTGCCCATTAGAATGCCGCGCAGTGCGCAACCTGTATCTTTAACCACATGCCTGGCATGCCATTTTTTCTTTATATATTTATATTTTATGACACCCGACCTTAACTGAGTGCACCTTCTTCTTCTTCTTTTTCTACCTTTAACCATATCCCCTGACATCTAGTGGTCCCCCACCCCTGATCGCCCATGCAGTTACATTTAATCCTATTCCCTGGGATCTAGTGGCCCCACCACCCTGGATCGCCCATGCTGGTTCTTTTAATTATATTCCCTGATGTCTAGTGGTCCCCTCACCCCTAAACAGTTGTCAAAAAACCCTCCCAACCTGCTTGCTCTAGACTTCCACCCCACACCCCTTACTCACCCTGGACACTAGTCTGTTCATATCAACATCAGCAGGGATTGGCACATTTTTCCACTAACCTCCTCATCTAGCTGCCATCTGACCATCTGTGAGTGATCGCAAGTAGTAAAATAAAATGGAACACGAAGACATAGGAAGACATGATAGTGTTATTTCTTGTAGCGTACCCATCCCAAGGACTTAGGGTGCTGTACAATAAAATATAACTTAAAACGCAATTAATAAATATACAAATAAGCAGGTTTGCAACAGTTACATGCAGGAAGAAGTAACACACTCAAAAAACTGAAGTAGTGTCTTGCAAATACACAATGCTTGACTCTGCATGAATGGCTACCTTATTGTAGGGTTCAAAAAGTTGTTCAAATCATACAATACAATGAGGGATTTGATTTCTAGTCCTGACCCACTGTTTTATTTGTTTATTTATTGAAATGTTTCACCATACAATTGTCTATCTATACCCTGCTATTCATTAAGTGACCTAGTATCCCCCCCAACAGCTGTAACAGCAATCATATGATCAAACTGTTCTCCTCAACAAGAAATTCCCACAAGTAATCTAAACCCATGTTTATCACAACTATGTTTTCACAGCTCAGCAAGGCAACCTTTGAAGTCCAAAGTTGTGTTCTCACCACTATATTCTGCGTGTGGTCGTGTTGTTTCCCATTGGTCATCTTGTTTTCCCATGGCTTAGGCTGCTAAGATGGTCCCCTGGGGCCTAATCAATATGGAGTTCCAGGACTGCTAGGCCGTCCTGTATGAGCTGGGGACAACAGGTGAAAAAAGTGAGCATGGAATTCCTTTGGAGATAGGATGGCAAGTTAATTTACATGCTCAGTTCCTGTGTGTAGAAGTCAATAGTGTGTCCTACAGAGTAAATCTCTTTCAAACAGCTGCAGTCACTTTAGGGGAAGTGGTGCAGTTGTACTTTGGGTTTTCTGGCTAATTAAGCTGTTGCTTGCAGTTCTGAACTTTAGAGAAATTAGTAGGATGAGCTGCCTACTGTTTTTAGCGTAAGAAGGCCAGCGAGGAGTTCATTGGGCTTGCTTGTGCATGGCCAAGATTCAGAACATCAACAGTGACAGACGTATCATTTTTGGAAGCCATCCTGTTAAAGTAAGAAAAAGAACATTTACCTGCAAGATGTTGTAAGCAGGGCTGCTGATGCAGAAACATAGAAAATGTCGGCAGATGAAGGCCTATAGAAACAGAAATATAGACAGTGATGGCAGAAACAGACCAAAGGTCCATCAGGTCTGCCCAGATTTCCCTATCTGCCCCAGGACCTATTTGCCATACCGAGTTTTATCCCTCCCAGTCCACCCCCCTGCTCCCCTCCCTACTGCTACTGACCTGAGCTACCACCAAACCCTTCACTCTGTCCCAGCCATGCTTGAAACCATTTATGGTCTACAGGGTGGGTCCAGTGGCATGGCAGCAGTGCACTGCACTTTAACTTGGAAGACTGATGACACAGGTGAGGTGCTTGGCTTCCAGGGAGGGATGGTAGTGGCTAATCAAGGGTCAGCATTGTTATCATCTGTGTAGGCAACCAATTGCCCAGCTTTCCAACCTGACAAGGTGCAGCAACTACTAATCTTAGGCCGCCTGTTGGTTCAGCTGATGCGCACCTCCATGCCATCGAGGCAAGTCCCGGCAGATGTCAGGGGTGATGGGTCCTGTCCCTCACAGGGCTGCACACTTGGCTAGCTGGACCTCCATGCCATCAAGACAAGTCCCTGGCAGATGTCAGGTGATGGGGCTGGCCCCTCACAGGCTCTACACTCTGCCAGCTTGGCACCTCCATGCCATCGAGGCAAGTCCTGGCAGATGCTCAGGGTGATGGGGGCCGGCCTCACAGGCTCCACACCACTTGGCTAGCTGGGCACCTCCATGCCATTGAGGCAAGTCCCGCAGATGTCAGGGTGATGAAGCCGCCCCACAGGCTGCACACTTGGCTAGCTGGGCACCTCCATGCTATCAAGAGGTCCCAGATGTCAGTGATGGGGCCGCCCCACAGGCTGCACACTTGGCTGGCTGGGCACCTCCATGCCATCGAGGCAAGTCCCGGCAGATGTCAGGGTGATGGGGCCGCCCCCACAGGCTGCACACTTGGCTGGCTGAGCACCCATGCCATCGAGGGAAGTCCCGCAGATGTCAGGGTGATGGGCCGCCCCCACAGGCTGCACACTTGGCTGGCTGGGCACCTCCATGCCATCGAGGCAAGTCCTGCAGATGTCAGGGTGATGGGGCGGCCCCCACAGGCTGCACACTTGGCTGGCTGGGCACCCTCCATGCCATCGAGGCAAGTCCCGTCCAGATGTCAGGGTGATGAGGCCGCCCCCAGGTCTGCACACTTGGCTAGCTGGGATCCTCCGTGCCATCGAGGCAAGTCCCGGAAGATGTCAGGGTGATGAGCCTGGCCCCACAGGCTGCACACTTGGCTAGCTGGGATCCTCCGTGCCATCGAGGTAAGTCCTGGCAGATGTCAGGGTGATGGGGCCGGCCCCCACAGGCTCCACACTTGGCTAGCTGGGCACCTCCATGCCATCGAGGCAAGTCCCGGCAGATGTCAGAGTGATGAGGCCGGCCCCACAGGCTGCACACTTGGCTAGCTGGGATCCTCCGTGCCATCGAGGCAAGTTCCGGCAGATGTCAGGGTGATGGGGCCGGTCCCCCACAGGCTCCACACTTGGCTAGCTGGCACCTCCTGCCATCGAGGCAAGTCCTGCAGATGTCAGGGTGATGGGCTGGCCCTCACAGGCTCCACACTTTGGCTGGCTTGGCACTTTCATGCCATCGAGACAAGTCCCGCAGATGTCAGGGTGATGAGGCCGGCCCCACAGGCTGCACACTTGGCTAGCAGGGATCCTCCGTGACATCGAGACAAGTCCTGGCAGATGTCAGGGTGATGGGGGCGGCCCCACAGGCTGCACACTTGGCTGGCTGGGCACCCATGCCATCGAGGCAAGTCCCGCAGATGTCAGGGTGATGGGCCGGCCCCTACAGGCTCCACACTTGGCTTGGGCGCTCCATGCTAACAAGGCAAGTCCTGGCAGATGTCAGGGTGATGGGCCGCCCCCACAGGCTCCAGACTTGGCCAGCAGGCCCTCCATGCCATTGAGGCAGTCCTGGCAGATGCCAGGGTGATGGGCCGGCCCCACAGGCTCCACATCATTAGCTGGGCACCTCCATGCCATCGAGGCAAGTCCCGGCAGATGTCAGGGTGATGGGTCCGCCCCACAGGCTCCACACTTGGCTAGCTGGGCACCCCGATGCCATCGAGGCAAGTCCCGCAGATGTCAGAGTGATGAGGCCGCCCCACAGGCTCCACACTTGGCTAGCTGGGATCCTCCGTGCCATGAGGCAAGTTCCGGCAGATGTCAGGGTGATAGGACCGTCCCCCACAGGACTCACACTTGGCTAGCTGGGCACCTCCATGCCATCGAGGCAAGTCCCGGCAGATGTCAGGGTGATGTGGCTGCCCTCACAGGCTCCACACTTGGCTAGCTGGCGCCTCCATGCCATCGAGGCAAGTCCCGCAGATGTCAGGGTGATGGGGCCGGTCCCCCACAGGCTGCACACTTGGCTAGCTGGGATCCTCCGTGCCATCGAGACAAGTCCTGGCAGATGTCAGGGTGATGCGGCCGGCCCTCACAGGCTCCACACCTAGCCAGCTTGGCACCTCCATGCCATCGAGGCAAGCCCTGGCAGATGTCAGGGTGATGGGGCCGGCCCCCACAGGCTGCACACTTGGCTAGCTGGGCAGCTCCATGCCATCGAGACAAGTCCTGGCAGATGTCAGGGTGATGGGGCTGGCCCCCACAGACTGCACACTTGGTTGGCTGGGCACCTCCATGCCATCGAGGCAAGTCCCGGCAGATGTCAGGGTGATGAGGCCGACCCCCACAGGCTGCACACTTGGTTGGCTGGGATCCTCTGTGCCATCGAGGCAAGTCCTGGCAGATGTCAGGGTGATGACGCCGGCCCCCATAGATTCCACACTTGCCTAGCTGGGATCCTCAGTGCCATCGAAGCAAGTCCCGTCAGATGTCAAGGTGATGGGGCCGGCCCCCACAGGCTCCACACTTGGCTAGCTGGGATCCTCCGTGCCATCGAGGCAAGTCCTGGCAGATGACAGGTGATGGGGCCGCCCCACAGGCTCCACACTTGGCCAGCTTGGCACCTCCATGCCATCGAGGCAAGTCCCGCGGATGTCAGATGATGAAGCCGCCCTCAAAGGCTGCACACTTTGCTGGCTGGGCACCCCATGCCATCGAGGCAAGTCCCAGCAGATGTCAGGGTGATGAAGCCAGCCCCACAGGCTCCACACACTTGGCTAGCTGGGCACCCCATGCCATTGAGGCAAGTCCTGCAGATGTCAGGGTGATGAGGCCGCCCTCACAGGCTGCACACTTGGCTAGCTGGGATCTCCATGCCATCGGGCAAGTCCCGGCAGATGTCAGGGTGATGAGGCTGGCCCCAACAGGCTGCACACTTGGCTAGCTGGGATCCTCCGTGCCATCGAGGCAAGTCCTGGCAGATGTCAGGGTGATGGGGCCGGCCTCCACAGGCTCCACACTTGGCTAGCTGGGCACCTCCATGCCATCGAGGCAAGTCCTGGCAGATGTCAGAGTGATGAGGCAGGCCCCACAGGCTCCACACTTGGCTAGCTGGGATCCTCCGCACGAGGCAAGTTCCGCAGATGTCAGGTGATAGCGCCGGTCCCCCCACAGGCTCCACACTTGGCTAGCTGGACACCCATGCCATCGAGGCAAGTCCTGGCAGATGTCAGGGTGATGGGGCTGGCCCTCACAGGCTCCACACTTGGCTAGCTGGGCACCTTCATGCCATCGAGGCAAGTCCTGGCAGATGTCAGGGTGATGGGGCCGGCAACCACAGGCTCCACACTTGGCTAGCTGGGCCCCCATGCCATCGAGGCAAGTCCTGCAGATGTCAGAGTGATGAGGCCGCCCCACAGGCTCCACACTTGGATAGCTGGGATCCTCCGTGCCATCGAGGCAAGTTCCGGCAGATGTCAGGGTGATAGGGCCGTTCCCCCACAGGCTCCACACTTGGCTAGCTGGGCACCTCCATGTCATCGAGGCAAGTCCCAGCAGATGTCAGGGTGATGAAGCCAGCCCCCACAGGCTCCACACTTGGCTAGCTGGGCACCTCTATGCCATCGAGGCAAGTCCTGGCAGATGTCAGGGTGATGAGGCCGGCCCCCACAGGCTGCACACTTGGTTGGCTGGGATCCTCTGTGCCATCGAGGAGTCCCGGCAGATGTCAGGGTGATGAGGCCGGCCCCATAGGCTCCACACTTGCCTAGCTGGGATCCTCCGTGCCATCAAGCAAGTCCCGGCAGATGTCAAGGTGATGGGGCCGGCACCCACAGGCTCCACACTTGTCTAGCTGGGCAGCTCCATGCCATCGAGGCAAGTCCCGGCAGATGACAGGGTGATGGGGCCGGTCCCCCACAGGCTGCACACTTGGCTAGCTGAGATCCTCCGTGCCATCGAGGTAAGTCCTGGCAGATGTCAGGGTGATGGGGCTGGCCCCCACAGGCTCCACACTTGGCTAGCTGGGCACCTCCATGCCATCGAGGCAAGTCCCGGCAGATGTCAGGGTGATGGGGCCAGACCTCACAGGCTCCACACTTGGCTAGCTGGGCACCTCCATGCCATCGAGGCAAGTCCCGGCAGATGTCAGGGTGATGGGGTAGGTCCCCCACAGGCTGCACACTTGGCTAGCTGGGATCCTCCGTGCCATCGAGACAAGTCCTGGCAGATGTCAGGGTGTTGGGGCCGGCCCCCACAGGCTGCGCACCAGGCTAGCTGGGCACCTCCATGCCATCGAGGCAAGTCCTGGCAGATGTCAGGGTGATGGGGCTGGCCCCCACAGACTGCACACTTGGCTGCCTGGGCACCTCCATGCCATCGAGGCAAGTCCCAGCAGATGTCAGGGTGATGAGGCCGGCCCCCACAGGCTGCACACTTGGTTGGCTGGGATCCTCTGTGCCATCGAGGCAAGTCCCGGCAGATGTCAGGGTGATGAGGCCGGCCCCCACAGACTCCACACTTGCCTAGCTGGGATCCTCAGTGCCATCGAAGCAAGTCCCATCAGATGTCAAGGTGATGGGGCCGGCCCCCACAGGCTCCACACTTGGATAGCTGGGATCCTCCGTGCCATCGAGGCAAGTCCTGGCAGATGTCAGGGTGATGGGGCTGGCCCCCACAGGCTCCACACTTGGCCAGCTTGGCACCTCCATGCCATCGAGGCAAGTCCCGGCAGATGTCAGGATGATGAAGCCGGCCCCCAAAGGCTGCACACTTGGCTGGCTGGGCACCTCCATGCCATCGAGGCAAGTCCCAGCAGATGTTAGGGTGATGAAGCCAGCCCCCACAGGCTCCACACTTGGCTAGCTGGGCACCTCCATGCCATTGAGGCAAGTCCCGGCAGATGTCAGGGTGATGAGGCCGGCCCCCACAGGCTGCACACTTGGCTAGCTGGGATCCTCCATGCCATCGAGGCAAGTCCCGCAGATGTCAGAGTGATGAGGTCGCCCCACAGGCTCCACACTTGGCTAGCTGGGATCTTCCGTGCATCGAGGCAAGTTCTGCAGATGTCAGGGTGATAGGGCCGGTCCCCCACAGGCTCCACACTTGGCTAGCTGGGCACCTCCATGCCATCGAGGCAAGTCCCTGCAGATGTCAGGGTGATATGGCAGGCCCTCACAGGCTCCACACTTGGCTTGCTGGGCACCTTCATGCCATCGAGGCAAGTCCCGGCAGATGTCAGGGTGATGGGGCCGGTGCCCCACAGGCTGCACACTTGGCTAGCAGGGATCCTCTGTTCCATCGAGGCAAGTCCCGGCAGATGTCAGGGTGATGAGGCCGGCCCCCACAGTCTGCACACTTGGTTGGCTGGGATCCTCTGTGCCATTGAGGCAAGTCCCGCAGATGTCAGGTGATGGGGCCGCCCCCACAGGCTCCACACTTGGCCAGCTTGGCACCTCCATGCCATCGAGGCAAGTCCTGGCAGATGTCAGGGTGATGGGGTTCCCCACAGGCTCCACACTTGGCTAGCTGGGCACCTCCATGCCATCGAGGCAAGTCCCGGCAGATGTCAGGGGTGATGAAACCGGCCCCACAGGCTGCACACTTGGCTGGCTGAGAACCTCCATGCCATCGAGGAAAGTCCCAGCAGATGTCAGAGTGATGAAGCCAGCCCCCACAGGCTCCACACTTGGCTGCTGGGCACCTCCATGCCATCGAGGCAAGTCCCGCCAGATGTCAGAGAGTGATGAGGCCGGCCTCACAGGCTGCACACTTGGCTAGCTGGGATCCTCCGTGCCATCGAGGCAAGTCCTGGCAGATGTCAGGGTGATGGGGCCGGCCCCCACAGGCTCCACACTTGGCTAGCTGGGCACCTCCATGCCATTGAGGCAAGTCCCGGCAGATGTCAGAGTGATGAGGCCGGCCCCCACAGTCTCCACACTTGGCTAGCTGGGATCCTCCGTGCCATCGTGGCAAGTTCCGGCAGATGTCAGGTTGATAGGGCCGGTCCCCCACTGGCTCCACACTTGGTTAGCTGGGCACCTCCATGTCATCGAGGCTAGTCCCAGCAGATGTCAGGGTGATGAAGCCAGCCCCCACAGGCTCCACACTTGGCTAGCTGGGCACCTCTATGCCATCGAGGCAAGTCCTGGCAGATGTCAGGGTGATGAGTCCGGCCCCCACAGGCTGCACACTTGGTTGGCTGGGATCCTCTGTGCCATCGAGGCAAGTCCCGCAGATGTCAGGTGATGAGGCCGGCCCCCACAGGCTCCACACTTCTCTAGCTGGGATCCTCCGTGCCATCAAGCAAGTCCGCAGATGTCAAGGTGATGGGGCCAGCCCCACAGGCTCCACACTTGGCTAGCTGGTCAGCTCCATGCCATCGAGGCAAGTCCCGCAGATGACAGGGTGATGGGTCCGGTCCCCACAGGCTGCACACTTGGCTAGCTGGGATCCTCCGTGACATCGAGGTAAGTCCTGGCAGATGTCAGGGTGATGGGGCCGCCTCCACAGGCTCCACAATTGGCCAGCTTGGCACCTCCATGCCATCGAGGCAAGACCTGGGAGATGTCAGGGTGATGGGCTCGGCCCCCACAGGCTCCACACTTGGCTAGCTGGGCACCTCCATGCCATCGAGGCAAGTCCCGGCAGATGTCAGGGTGATGAAGCCGGCCCCCACAGGCTGCACACTTTGCTGGCTGGGAACCTCCATGCCATCGAGGCAAGTCCCAGCAGATGTCAGGGTGATGAAGCCAGCCCCCACAGGCTCCACACTTGGCTAGCTGGGCACCTCCATGCCATCGAGGCAAGTCCCGTCAGATGTCAGGGTGATGAGGCCGGCCCCCACAGGCTGCACACTTGGCTAGCTGGGATCGTCCGTGCCATCGAGGCAAGTCCTGGCAGATGTCAGGGTGATGGGCCGCCCCACAGGCTCCACACTTGGCTAGCTGGGCACCTCCATGCCATCGAGGCAAGTCCCGCAGATGTCAGGGTGATGAGGCCGGCCCCCACAGGCTGCACACTTGGCTAGCTGGGATCCTCCGTGCCATCGAGACAAGTCCTGGCAGATGTCAGGGTGATGTGGCCCTCCTCCACAGGCTCCACACTTGGCTAGCTGGGCACCTCCATGCCATCGAGGCAAGTCCCGGCAGATGTCAGGGTGATGAGGCCGGCCCCCACAGGCTGCACACTTGGCTAGCTGGGATCCTCCGTGCCATCGAGGCAAGTCCTGGCAGATGTCAGGGTGATGGGGCCGGCCCCCACAGGCTCCACACTTGGCTAGCTGGGCACCTCCATGCCATCGAGGCAAGTCCCAGCAGATGTCAGAGTGATGAGGCCGGCCCCCACAGGCTCCACACTTGGCTAGCTGGGATCCTCCGTGCCATCGAGGCAAGTTCCGCAGATGTCAGGGTGATAGGCTGGTCCCCACAGGCTCCACACTTGGCTAGCTGGGCACCTCCATGCCATCGAGGCAAGTCCCGGCAGATGTCAGGGTGATGGGGCCAGACCTCACAGGCTCCACAATTGGCTAGCTGGGCACCTCCATGCCATCGAGGCAAGTCGTGGCAGATGTCAGGGTGATGGGGCCGGTCCCCCACAGGCTGCACACTTGGCTAGCTGGGATCCTCCGTGCCATCGAGACAAGTCCTGGCAGATGTCAGGGTGATGGGGCCGGCCCCCACAGGCTCCACTCTTAGCCAGCTTGGCACCTCCATGCCATCGAGGCAAGCCCTGGCAGATGTCAGGGTGATGGGGCCGGCCCCCACAGGCTGCACTCTTGGCTAGCTGGGCACCTCCATGCCATCGAGGCAAGTCCTGGCAGATGTCTGGGTGATGGGGCTGGCCCCACAGACTGCACACTTGGCTGCCTGGGCACCTCCATGCCATCGAGGCAAGTCCCGCAGATGTCAGGGTGATGAGGCCGGCACCCACAGGCTGCACACTTGGTTGGCTGGGATCCTCTGTGCCATCGAGGCAAGTCCCGGCAGATGTCAGGGTGATGAGGCCTTCCCCACAGACTCCACACTTGCCTAGCTGGGATCCTCAGTGCCATCAGGCAAGTCCCGTCAGATGTCAAGGTGATGGGGCCGGCTCCACAGGCTCCACACTTGGCTAGCTGGGATCCTCCGTGCCATCGAGGCAAGTCCTGGCAGATGTCAGGATGATGAAGCCGGCCCCCAAAGGCTGCACACTTGGCTGGCTGGGCACCTCCATGCCATCAAGGCAAGTCCTGGCAGATGTCAGGGTGATGGGGCCGGCCTCCACAGGCTCCACACTTGGCTAGCTGGGCACCTCCATGCCATCGAGGCAAGTCCCGGCAGATGTCAGAGTGATGAGGCCGGCCCCACAGGCTCCACACTTGGCTAGCTGGGATCCTCCGTGCCATCGAGGCAAGTTCTGGCAGATGTCAGGGTGATAGGGCCGGTCCCCCACAGGCTCCACACTTGGCTAGCTGGGCACCTCCATGCCATCGAGGGAAGTCCCTGCAGGTGTCAGGGTGATGGGGCTGGCCCTCACAGGCTCCACTCTTGGCTAGCTGGGCACCTTCATGCCATCGAGACAAGTCCCGGCAGATGTCAGGGTGATGGGGCCGGTGCCCATAGGCTGCACACTTGGCTAGCAGGGATCCTCTGTGCCATCGAGACAAGTCCTGGCAGATGTCAGGGTGATGGGGCCGGCCCCCACAGGCTGCACAGTTGGCTGGCTGGGCACCTCCATGCCATCGAGGCAAGTCCTGGCAGATGTCAGGGTGAGGGGCCCGGCCCCCATAGGCTCCACACTTGGCTAGCTGGGCACCTCCATGCCATCGAGGCAAGTCCCAGCAGATGTCAGAGTGATGAGGCCAGCCCCCACAGGCTCCACACTTGGCTAGCTGGGATCCTCCGTGCTATCGAGGCAAGTTCCGGCAGATGTCAGGGTGATAGGACGGTCCCCACAGGCTCCACACTTGGCTGCTGGGCACCTCCATGCCATCGAGGCAAGTCCCGGCAGATGTCACGGTGATGGGGCCAGCCCTCACAGGCTGCACACTTGGTTGGCTGGGATCCTCTGTGCCATCGAGGCAAGTCCCGGCAGATGTCAGGGTGATGAGGCCGGCCTCACAGGCTCCACACTTGGCTAGCTGGGCACCTCCATGCCATTGAGGCAAGTCCCGGCAGATGTCAGGGTGATGAGGCCGGCCCCCACAGGCTGCACACTTGGCTAGCTGGGATCCTCCATGCCATCGAGGCAAGTCCCGGTAGATGTCAGGTTGATGAGGCTGGCCCCCACCGCTACACACTTGGCTAGCTGGGATCCTCCGTGCCATCGAGGCAAGTCCTGGGAGATGTCAGGTGATGGGGCGGCCTCCACAGGCTCCACACTTGGCTAGCTGGGCACCTCCATGCCGCCACGCAAGTCCCGGCAGATGTCAGAGTGATGAGGCCGCCCCACAGGCTCCACACTTGGCTAGCTGGGATCCTCCGTGCCATTGAGGCAAGTTCCGCAGATGTCAGGGTGATAGGGGCCGTCCCCGCAGGCTCCACACTTGGCGTGCTGGGCACCTCCATGCCATCGAGTCAAATCCCTGCAGATGTCAGGGTGATGGGCTGGTCCTCACAGGCTCCACACTTGGCTAGCTGGGCACCTTCATGCCATCGGAGGCAAGTCCCGGCAGATGTCAGGGGTGATGGGGCCAGTGCCCCACAGGCTGCACACTTGGCTAGCAGGGATCCTCTGTGCCATCGAGACAAGTCCTGGCAGATGTCAGGGTGATGGGGCCGCCCCACAGGCTACACACTTTGCTGGCTGGGCACCTCCATGCCATCGAGGCAAGTCCTGGCAGATGTCAGTGAGGGGCCGCCCCACAGGCTCCACACTTGGCTAGCTGGGCACCTCCATGCCATCGAGGCAAGTCCCAGCAGATGTCAGAGTGATGAGGCCAGCCTCACAGGCTCCACACTTGGCTAGCTGGGATCCTCCGTGCTATCGAGGCAAGTTCCGGGAGATGTCAGGGTGATAGGGCCGGTCCCCCACAGGCTCCACACTTGGCTAGCTGGGCACCTCCATGCCATCGAGGCAAGTCCCGCAGATGTCAGGGTGATGGGGCCGCCCTCACAGGCTCCACACTTGGCTAGCTGGGCACCTTCATGCCATTGAGACAAGTCCCGGCAGATGTCAGGGTGATGGGGCCAACCTCACAGGCTGCACACTTGGTTGGCTGGGATCCTCTGTGCCATCGAGGCAAGTCCCGCAGATGTCAGGGTGATGATGCCGCCCCCACTGGCTCCACACTTGCCTAGCTGGGATCCTCCGTCGCCATCGGGCAAGTCCCGCAGATGTCAGGGTGATGGGGTTGGTCCCCACAGGCTGCACACTTGGCTAGCTGGGCACCTCCATGCCATCGAGGCAAGTCCCGCAGATGTCAGGTGATGGGTCCTGTCCCCACAGGCTGCACACTTGGCTAGCTGGGATCCTCCATGCCATCAAGACAAGTCCTGGCAGATGTCAGGGTGATGGGCTGGCCCCACAGGCTCCACACTTGGCCAGCTTGGCACCTCCATGCCATCGAGGCAAGTCCTGGCAGATGTCAGGGTGATGGGGCCGGCCCTCACAGGCTCCACACTTGGCTAGCTGGGCACCTCCATGCCATCGAGGCAAGTCCCGGCAGATGTCAGGGTGATGAAGCCGGCCCCCACAGGCTGCACACTTGGCTAGCTGGGCACCTCCATGCTATCAAGACAAGTCCTGGCAGATGTCAGGGTGATGGGGCCGGCCCCCACAGGCTGCACACTTGGCTGGCTGGGCACCTCCATGCCATCGAGGCAAGTCCCGGCAGATGTCAGGGTGATGGGGCCGGCCCCCACAGGCTGCACACTTGGCTGGCTGAGCACCTCCATGCCATCGAGGGAAGTCCCGGCAGATGTCAGGGTGATGGGGCCGGCCCCCACAGGCTGCACACTTGGCTGGCTGGGCACCTCCATGCCATCGAGGCAAGTCCCGGCAGATGTCAGGGTGATGGGGCCGGCCCCCACAGGCTGCACACTTGGCTGGCTGGGCACCTCCATGCCATCGAGGCAAGTCCGTCAGATGTCAGGGTGATGAGGCCGGCCCCACAGTCTGCACACTTGGCGCTGGGATCCTCCGTGCCATCGAGGCAAGTCCCGGAAGATGTCAGGGTGATGAGCCTGGCCCACAGGCTGCACACTTGGCTAGCTGGGATCCTCCGTGCCATCGAGGCAAGTCCTGGCAGATGTCAGGGTGATGGGGCCGGCCCCCACAGGCTCCACACTTGGCTAGCTGGGCACCTCCATGCCATCGAGGCAAGTCCCGGCAGATGTCAGAGTGATGAGGCCGGCCCCCACAGGCTGCACACTTGGCTAGCTGGGATCCTCCGTGCCATCGAGGCAAGTTCCGGCAGATGTCAGGGTGATAGGGCCGGTCCCCCACAGGCTCCACACTTGGCTAGCTGGGCACCTCCTTGCCATCGAAGCAAGTCCCGGCAGATGTCAGGGTGATGGGGCTGGCCCTCACAGGCTCCACACTTGGCTGGCTTGGCACCTTCATGCCATCGAGACAAGTCCCGGCAGATGTCAGGGTGATGAGGCCGGCCCCCACAGGCTGCACACTTGGCTAGCAGGGATCCTCCGTGACATCGAGACAAGTCCTGGCAGATGTCAGGGTGATGGGGCGGGCCCCCACAGGCTGCACACTTGGCTGGCTGGGCACCTCCATGCCATCGAGGCAAGTCCTGGCAGATGTCAGGGTGATGGGGCCGGCCCCCACAGGCTCCACACTTGGCTAGCTGGGCGCCTCCATGCCATCAAGGCAAGTCCTGGCAGATGTCAGGGTGATGGGGCCGGCCCCCACAGGCTCCACACTTGGCCAGCATGGCTCCTCCATGCCATTGAGGCAAGTCCTGGCAGATGCCAGGGTGATGGGGCCGGCCCCCACAGGCTCCACACTTGGCTAGCTGGGCACCTCCATGCCATCGAGGCAAGTCCCGGCAGATGTCAGGGTGATGAAGCCGGCCCCCACAGGCTGCACACTTGGCTGGCTGGGCACCTCCATGCCATCATGACAATTCCCAGCAGATGTCAGGGTGATGAAGCCAGCCCCCACAGGCTCCACACTTGGCTAGCTGGGCACCTCCATGCCATCGAGGCAAGTTCTGGCAGATGTCAGGGTGATGGGGCCAGCCCCCACAGGCTGCACAGTTGGCTGGCTGGGCACCTCCATGCCATCGAGGCAAGTCCTGGAAGATGTGAGGGTGATGGGGCCGGCCCCCAGAGGCTGCACACTTGGCTAGCTGGGATCCTCCGTGCCATCGAGGCAAGTCCCGGCAGATGTCAGGGTGATGAGGCTGGCCCCACTGGCTGCACACTTGGCTAGCTGGGATCCTCCTGCCATCGAGGCAAGTCCCGCAGATGTCAGGGTGATGGGCCTGCCCCACAGGCTCCACACTTGGCTAGCTGGGATCCTCCGTCAATCGAGGCAAGTTCCGCAGATGTCAGGGTGATAGGGCGGTCCCCACAGGCTCCACACTTGGCTAGCTGGGCACCTCCATGCCATCGAGGCAAGTCCTGGCAGATGTCAGAGTGATGAGGCTGGCCCCCACAGGCTCCACACTTGGCTAGCTGGGATCCTCCGTGCCATTGAGGCAAGTTCCCGCAGATGTCAGGGGTGATAGGGGTCCCCACAGGCTCCACACTTGGCTAGCTGGGCACCTCCATGCCATCGAGGCAAGTCCCGGCAGATGTCAGGGTGATGGGACCGGCCCTCACAGGCTCCACACTTGGCTTGCTGGGCACCTTCATGCCATCGAGGCAAGTCCCGGCAGATGTCAGCGTGATGGGGCCGGTGCCCCACAGGCTGCACACTTGGCTAGCAGGGATCCTCCGTGCCATCGAGACAAGTCCTGGCAGATGTCAGGGTGATGGGGCCGGCCCCCACAGGCTGCACAGTTGGCTGGCTGGGCACCTCCATGCCATCGAGGCAAGTTCTGGCAGATATCAGGGTGATGGGGCCAGCCCCCACAGGCTGCACACTTGGCTGGCTGGGCACCTCCATGCCATCAAGGCAAGTCCGTCAGATGTCAGGGTGATGGGGCGGCCCCCACAGGCTGCACACTTGGCTGGCTGGGCACCCATGCCATCGAGGCAAGTCCTGGCAGATGTCAGGTGATGGGGCCAGCCCCATAGGCTGCACACTTGGCTTGCTGGGCACCTTCATGCCATCGAGGCAAGTCCCAGCAGATGTCAGCGTGATGGGCGCCCCAGGCTGCACACACTTGGCCAGTAGGATCCTCCGCGCCATCGAGACAAGTCCTGGCAGATGTCAGGGTGATGGGGCCGCCCCTCACAGGCTGCACAGTTGGCTGGCTGGGCACCTCCATGCCATTGAGGCAAGTCCTGGCAGATGTCAGGGTGATGGGGCCAGCCCCACAGGCTGCACACTCTGGCTGGCACCCATGCCATCAAGGCAAGTCCGTCAGATGTCAGGGGTGATGGGGCCGCCCCCACAGGCTGCACACTTGGTTAGCTGGGCACCTCCATGCCATCGAGGCATGTCCCAGCAGATGTCAGGGTGATGGGGCCGGCCCCCACAGGCTCCACACTTGGCTAGCTGGGCATCTCCATGCCATCAAGGCAAGTCCCGGCAGATGTCAGGGTGATGGGGCCGGCCCCCACAGGCTGCACACTTGGCTAGCTGGGCACCTCCATGCCATCGATACAAGTCCCGGCAGATGTCAGGGTGATACAGGCTGCACACTTGGCTAGCCGGGCACCTCCATGCCATCGAGGCAAGTCCCGGCAGATGTCAGGGTGATGGGGACGGCCCCCACAGGCTCCACACTTGGCTAGCTGGGCACCTCCATGCCATCAAGGCAAGTCCCGGCAGATGTCAGGGTGATGGGGCCGGCCCCCACAGGCTGCACACTTGGCTAGCTGGGCATCTCCGTGCCATCGAGGCAAGTCCCGGCAGATGTCAGGGTGACAGGGCTGGGGTGATCAGTAGAAGGGGCCCGGTCGGCACTGAAGGTAATAAAAATGTAAATAAAAAAACTGAAACTCACCTCTAGTTTTCGTAGCTGGGTGAAGGTGCAAGATTTCCATTTTGGTTTTATATAGCAGCAAGCCACAGTAGCCCCCGGCTGAGGAGGGAGGCAGTCTTATGGACATTCAGTCCTCCTGCCCTAGACAGCCCCGAGTGACCAGCGATTCATTTCCATCTGGAACAAGCTTTCGCTTAGTGTGCACTCCTGTTAAAATCAAAACAAAATGGCTATATTAAATGCACGCTGAAAATAGAAAATAGAGTTAAAATCTACGTTTGACCTTTTAGGTCTTCTTCAAGGAAATATCTAAAAGAGAAAAAAAAAAAGTTAGTACTACTCCTGGTTAAACAATGTTCCCTTTTCCAATGGCTTACAGACAAACCATGTGTCAGTGATCACGATTGTATTTGAACTTGTGATCTCCTGGTTCATGGGTCTATGGTCTAACTAGGGATGGACAAACAAGATTTGGTTTCAGATTCTGCCAGTCCCCCCACCCCCGGTCCAAGCCAAATTTGTGGAGATCCAGCTGCTCTGAATCTAAACCAGAGCTGTGCTACCAAGAGGTTGCCTATATCATAACATGTGGCTCAGCTCCAGCTTCGATTTCAATCCAGACTCCCTGGAAGGTTTTATTTAGACTGTCCCAGATCATGAGTGTCAAATTCCCAACGATGTAAGTCAGAATCCAAAAGGAGCATGGCTGCCTCGCCCATCCCAAGTTGAGCTCACAACTGGACTACACTGTCTTCACATGAGTTCATGTAAGCAATAATATACAACAAGGTGTGTGTTATCAAAGGATAACACCACACTGCAGGTGCATTGTGCCACAGGGCCACAGGCAGACAGCATTCAACCACCAAGAAGTAGCATTATCCGATTCAGTAAGACATGCCACGGTGTAATTATGGATTAACAATTACATGACTCAAGTTTGTTATTACTGTGAGGCCTTTGCCCAAGTGCCTTTAAACACACAGGAAGAAAGTGTGATTCTTGGCCATCATTACTCATCCTTGAAGTATCTTATTGTACTTAAAACATGGGTTCTACTTAAAATGTTTGTAAAAAAGTTTATTATGATTTTTAAATATGAAAATATTTTCTATTTGAAATACGAGCAGAAGACAGAAACAAAGTTCCAGTTGTGGCATATTGCTACTGTAGCAGAACCGATGCACAGATTAAACAACATTAAAAAACTGTCTGTGACCTTTGGTACTAGCCAGAAACTGACCAGGCTCTCGAGACTTCCAGTCTTCTCCATGCTGGATGGCTCCCCTCTTGAAGCGGTGCAGTCCTTCAAGTACTTCATTGTGACTGGACAGCAAGTTTGCCTTCTCAGCCCCCGTTGATGCAATTCATGAGAAACTCCACCCCAAGCTGGGTGCCTTGTATTGCACTGAAGTCTGCTTACCCCTGCTGGTCTGCCAGGAGCTGGTCACCAAAATGGTGCAACCACTCTTTGACTATGCAGATGTTGTCTACAGTACTGCCCCTCCACTCCCGTAGCCAAACAGGACACCCTCTGCAATGTCTGCTCTTGCTTCGGTACAACTACACTCTTCTTACTCATCACTGCTCCCTCTACTCCTCCCTATCCATCCTCCTGCTCCCCACATATAGCCAGTCCCCACCACTGCTCCCTCTACTCCTCCCTATCCATCCCCCACTCCCCACATGTAGCCAGTCCCACCACTGCTCCCTTTACTCTTCCCTATCCATCCTCCCACTCCCCACACGTAGCCAGTCCCCACCACTGCTCCCTCTACTCCTCCCTATCCATCCTCCCACTCCCCACATGTAGCCAGTCCCCACCACTGCTCCCTCTACTCCTCCATATACATCCTCCCACTCCCCACATATAGCCAGTCCCCACAACTGCTCCCTCTGCCCCCTATCCATCCTCCCACTCCCCACATGTAGCCAGTCCCCACCACTGCTCCTTCTACTCCTCCCTATCCATCCTCCCACTCGCCACATGTAGCCAGTCCCCACCACTGCTCCTTCTACTCCTCCCTATCCATCCTCCCACTCCCCACATGTAGCCGGTCCCCACCACTGCTCCCTTTACTCCTCCCTATCCATCCTCCCACTCCCCACATGTAGCCAGTCCTCACTACTGCTCCCTCTACTCCTCCCTATCCATCCCCCCACTCCCCACATGTAGCTAATCCCACCACTGCTCCCTCTACTCCTCCCAATCCATCCTCCCATTCCCCCACATGTAGCCAGTCCCCACCACTGCTCCCTCTACTCCTTCCTAACCATCCTCCCACTCCCTACATGTAGTCAGTCCCCACCACTGCCTCCTCTACTCCTCCCTATCCATCCTCCCTCTCCCGAAATGTAGCCAGTCCCCACCACTGCTCCCTCTACTCCTCCCTATCCATCCTCCCACTCCCCACATGTAGCTAGTCCCCACCACTGCTCCCTTTACTCCTCCCTATCCATCCTCCTGCTCCCCACATGTAGCCAGTCCCCATCACTACTCCTTCTACTCCTCCCTACCCATCCTCCCACTCCCCACATGTAGCCGGTCCCCAGCGCTGCTCCTTCTACTCCTCCCTATCCATCCTCCCACTCCCCACATGTAGCCGGTCCCCACCACTGCTCCCTCTACTCCACCCAATCCATCCTCCCACTCCCTCACATGTAGCCAGTCCCCACCACTGCTCCCTCTACTCCTTCCTAACCATCCTCCCACTCCCCACATGTAGCCAGTCCCCATCACTGCTCCCTCTACTCCTCCCCATCCATCCTACTGCTCCCCACATGTAGCTAGTCCCCAGCACTGCTCCTTCTACTCCTCCCTATCCATCCTCCCACTCCCCACATGTAGCTAGTCCCCAACACTGCTCCCTCTACTCCTCTCTATCCATCCCCCACTCCCCACATATAGCCAGTCCCACCACTGCTCCCTTTACTCTTCCTATCCATCCTCCCACTCCCCCACATGTAGCCAGTCCCCACCACTGCTCCCTCTACTCCTTCCTAACCATCCTCCTCTCCCCACATGTAGCCAGTCCCCAACACTGCTCCTTCTACTCCTCCTTATCAATCCTCCAACTCCCCACATGTAGCCAGTCCCCATCACTGCTCCCTCTACTCCTCCCTATCCATCCTCCTACTCCCCACATGTACCCCGTCCCCATCACTGCTCCCTCTACTCCTCCCTATCCATCCTCCCGCTCCCCACATGTAGCCAGTCCCCACCACTGCTCCCTCTACTCCTTCCTACCCATTCTCCCACTCCCCACATGTAGCTAGTCCCCACCACTGCTCCCTTTACTCCTCCCTATCCATCCCCCACTCCCCACATGTAGCCAGTCCTCACCACTGCTCCCTCTACTCCTCCCTATCCATCCTCCCTCTCCCCCACATGTAGCTAGTCCCACCACTGCTCCCTCTACTCCTCCCTATCCATCCTCCCTCTCTCACACATGTAGCTAGTCCCACCACTGCTCCCTCTACTCCTCCCTATCCATCCTCCCTCTCTCACACATGTAGCTAGTCCCACCACTGCTCCCTTTACTCCTCCCTATCCATCCTCCCGCTCCCCACATGTAGCCAGTCCCCACCACTGCTCCCTCTACTCCTTCCTACCCATTCTCCCACTCCCCACATGTAGCCAGTCCCCACCACTGCTCCCTCTACTCCTCTCTATCCATCCCCCACTCCCCACATGTAGCCAGTCCCCACCACTGCTCCCTCTACTCCTCCCTATCCATCCTCCCACTCCCCCACATGTAGCCAGTCCCCACCACTGCTCCCTCTACTCCTCCCAATCCATCCTCCCTCTCCCCCACATGTAGCTAGTCCCACCACTGCTCCCTCTACTCCTCCCTATCCATCCTCCCTCTCCCCACATGTAGCTAGTCCCACCACTGCTCCTCTCTACTCCTTCCTATCCATCCTCCCACTCCCCACATGTAGCCAGTCCCCACCACTGCTCCCTCTACTCCTCCCTATCCAACCTCCCTCCCCCACATGTAGCCAGTCCCCATCACTGCTCTCTACTCCTCCCTATCCATCCTCCCACTCCCCACATGTAGCCAGTCCCCACCACTGCCACTTTACTCCTCCCTATCCATCCTCCCCTCCCCACATGTAGCTAGTCCCCACCACTGCTCCCTTTACTCTTCCCTATCTATCCTCCCACTCCACACGTAGCCAGTCCCCACCACTGCCCTCTACTCCTTCCTAACCATCCCCCACTCCCCACATGTAGCTCAATCCCACCACTGCCCTCTACTCCTCCCAATCCATCCTCCCATTCCCCCACATGTAGCCAGTCCCCACCACTGCCACCTCTACTCCTCCCTATCCATCCTCCCACTCCCCACATGTAGCTAGTCCCCACCACTGCTCCCTTTACTCCACCCTATCCATCCTCCCACTCCCCACATGTAGCCGGTCCCCAGCGCTGCTCCTTCTACTCTTCCCTATCCATCCTCCCACTCCCCACATGTAGCCGGTCCCCACCACTGCTCCCTCTACTCCACCCAATCCATCCTCCCACTCCCACATGTAGCCAGTCCCCACCACTGCTCCCTCTACTCCTTTCTAACCATCCTCCCACTCCCCACATGTAGCCAGTCCCCATCACTGCTCCCTGTACTCCTCCCTATCCATCCTACCGCTCCCCACATGTAGCTAGTCCCCAGCACTGCTCCTTCTACTCCTCCCTATCCATCCTCCCACTCCCCACATGTAGCTGGTCCCCATCACTGCTCCCTCTACTCCTCTCTATCCATCCCCCACTCCCCACATGTAGCCAGTCCCACCACTGCTCCCTTTACTCTTCCCTATCCATCCTCCCACTTCCCACACGTAGCCAGTCCCCACCACTGATCCCTTTACTCCTCCCTATCCATCCTCCCACTCCCACATGTAGCCAGCCCCCACCACTGCTCCTTTACTCCTCCCTATCCATTCTCTCACTCCCACATGTAGCCAGTCCCCACCACTGCCCTCTACCTCCCAATCCATCCTCCCACTCCCCACATGTAGCCAGTCCCACCACTGCCCCTCTACTCCTTCCTAACCATCCTCCCTCTCCCACATGTAGCCAGTCCTCAACACTGCTCCTTCTACTCCCTCCTATCAATCCTCCCTACCCCAACGTAGCCGTCCCCACCACTGCTCCTTTACTCCTCCCTATCCATCCTCCCGCCTCCCACATGTAGCCAGTCCCACCACTGCTCCCTCTACCTTCCTACCCATTCTCCCACTCCCCACATGTAGCTAGTCCCACCACTGCCCCCTTTACTCCTCCCTATCCATCCCCACTCCCCACATGTAGCTAGTCCCCATCACTGCTCCCCTACTCCTCCCTATCCATCCTCCCACTCCCACATGTAGCTAGTCCCCACCACTGCCCTCTCCTCCTCCCTATCCATCCTCCCACTCCCCACATGTAGCTAGTCCCCATCACTGCTCCCTCTACTCCTCCCTATCCATCCTCCCGCTCCCCACGTGTAACCAGTCCCCACCACTGCTCCCTCTACTCCTTCCTATCCATCCTCCCACTCCCCACATGTAGCCAGTCCCACCACTGCTCCCTCTACTCCTCCCTATCCATCCCCACTCCCCACATGTAGCCAGTCCCCACCACTGCTCCCTCTACTCCTCCCTATCCATCCCCCGCTCCCCACATGTAGCCAGTCCTCACCACTGCCTCCTCTACTCCTCCCTATCCATCCTCCTCTCCCCACATGTAGCTAGTCCCACCACTGCTCCCTCTACTCCTCCCAATCCATCATCCTCTCCCCACATGTAGCTAGTCCCACCACTGCTCCCTCTACTCCTCTCTATCCATCCCCTGCTCCCCACATGTAGCCAGTCCCACCACTGCTCACGCCATCTCTCATCCATCCCCACTCCCCACATGTAGCCAGTCCCCACCACTGCTCCTCTACCCTCCCTATCCATCCTCCTCTCCCCACATGTAGCTAGTCCCACCACTGCTCCCCTACGCCTTCCTATCCATCCTCCCACTCCCCACATGTAGCCAGTCCCCACCACTGCTCCCTCTACTCCTCCCTATCCATCCTCCCTCTCCCCACATGTAGCTAGTCCCACCACTGCTCCCTCTATTCCTTCCTATCTATCCTCCCACCCCACACGTAGCCAGTCCCCACCACTGCTCCCTCTACTCCTCCCTATCCATCCTCCCGCCTCCCCACGGTAACCAGTCCCACCACTGCCCCTACCTTCCTATCCATCCTCCCACTCCCCACATGTAGCCAGTCCCACCACTGCTCCTCTACCTCCCTATCCATCCCCACTCCCCACATGTAGCCAGTCCCCACCACTGCTCCCCTACTCCTCCCTATCCATCCTCCCGCCTCCCCACGTAACCAGTCCCCACCACTGCTCCCTCTACTCCTTCCTATCCATCCTCCCACTCCCCACATGTAGCCAGTCCCACCACTGCTCCCTCTACTCCTCCCTATCCATCCCCCGCTCCCCACATGTAGCCAGTCCTCACCACTGCTCCCTCTACTCCTCCCTATCCATCCTCCCTCTCCCCCACATGTAGCTAGTCCCACCACTGCTCCCTCTACTCCTCCCAATCCATCATCCCTCTCCCCCACATGTAGCTAGTCCCACCACTGCTCCCTCTACTCCTCTATCCATCCCCCTGCTCCCCACATGTAGCCAGTCCCACCACTGCTCCCGCTACTCTTCTCTATCCATCCCCCACTCCCCACATGTAGCCAGTCCCCACCACTGCTCCCTCTACTCCTCCCTATCCATCCTCCCGCTCCCCACATGTAGCCAGTCCCCACCACTGCTCCCTCTACTCCTCCCTATCCATCCTCCCACTCCCCACATGTAGCTAGTCCCACCACTGCTCCCTTTACTCCTCCCTATCCATCCCCCCGCTCCCCACATATAGCCAGTCCCCACCACTGCCACCTCTACTCCTCCCTATCCATCCTCCCGCTCCCCACATGTAGCTAGTCCCCAGCACTGCTCCTTCTACTCCTCCCTATCCATCCTCCCACTCCCCACATGTAGCTAGTCCCCACCACTGCTCCCTCTACGCCTCCCTATCCATCCCCCCCCTCCCCACATGTAGCCAGTCCCCACCACTGCTCCCTCTACTCCTCCCTATCCATCCTCCCTCTCCCCCACATGTAGCCAGTCCCACCACTGCCCTCTACTCCTCCCTATCCATCCCCACTCCCACGTGTAACCAGTCCCCACCACTGCTCCCTCTACTCCTCCCTATCCATCCTCCCGCTCCCCACGTGTAACCAGTCCCCACCACTGCTCCCTCTACTCCTCCCTATCCATCCTCCCACTCCCCACATGTAGCCAGTCCCCACCACTGCTCCCTCTACTCCTCCCTATCCATCCTCCCTCTCCCCACATGTAGCCAGTCCCCACTACTGCTCCCTCTACTCCTCCCTATCCATCCTCCCTCTCCCCACATGTAGCTAGTCCCACCACTGCTCCCTCTATTCCTTCCTATCTATCCTCCCACTCCCCACACGTAGCCAGTCCCCACCACTGCTCCCTCTACTCCTCCCATCCCCTCCCATTCCCCACATGTAGCCAGTCCCCACCACTGCTCCCTCTACTCCTCCCTATCCATCCTCCCTCTCCCAAATGTAGCCAGTCCCACCACTGCTCCTCTTTAATCCTCCCTATCCATCCTCCCATTCCCCACACGTAGCCAGTCCCCACCACTGCCCCTACTCCTCCCTGTCCATCCTCCCACTCCCACATAGTCAGTCCCACCACTGCTCCTGCTACCTCCCTATCCATCCTCACGCTTCCCACATATAGCCAGTCCCACCACTGCTTCCGCTACTCCTCCCTATCCATCCTCCCCCACCCTCGCATTGCCAGTCACACCGCACTCCTTCATTCCCAGTACTGGTTTGAATCCTTCCCTCATACCTTTCTTACTTCTATCTCCAGTCCTCCCTACTCCATGCTCCCTCCGCTCCAGGGACCATCAAACTTTCTTCATTCCTCATCCCTGATCCTCCACTGGGAAGTCCACCTTCTACTATCAGCTTCCAGCACTCAGGAACCTGTTCCCCTCTTCCCTTCACCATTCCACCTACCCAGGCTCTCTCAGGCATCAGCTGAAACTCCTCCCCCTCACCTGCACCTGTTTCCCACATCTGGCCATTTCTGGTAGTACAGGTGACACAAGGGGTAGGCATTCCCCCGCCTAACAGGTCTCTAGTGTACTACAATTCTTGTCTTTTGTGCATAGCTGCAGCATTATTTTATACTTGCACATGTGTAACATGCTGCTGTGTAACCACACTTTACTTTGTACCAAGATTTGTGCCCCTGTACAATTTATATTGTAATGTGTCTGTACTTTATTCTGTGCCAAGAAATGCAATGTTGTTATGCTCACTATGCCTTCTGTACCCTTTCCCTAGGTCACATCTGGAAATGAGCCCTAGCACAGTTTGCATTTCTGGTCACCAATTTTCAAATAAATAATTAATAAATAACATGTACAGGAGTGTAATACTGTATGGCCAGATAATTACACTTTGTACTCATGTTTTATCCAGCCACATAGCTGTAGAACATTCTTACCCATGTTTTTTTTTAATTTGTTTAATTAATTATTTATTTATTTTACCAGGAATCACTCACAAGAACTTTTTACTGTTTTTAAACTGGTGAAAGAACATTGAACGATAACATTGTTTATTTTATGGGACACAGTGACAGCTAAGTGAAGTCGATTCAGTGTGGCTGAAGCCAGGTGTTACTGCTGGCAGACAAGCGGAGTAATACTCAAGTAAGTAAAATTACGTGTTAGTAGGAACTAGTTTCTAGCCATGATTGTATGGTTCAGTATCAGCACGGGTAGAAAATTCTCTCTCATCAATCAGGTTTCAGCATTTGTTTTCATCTAGTCTATAAGTAACGTTAGCACACCATCTGTATAGAAACATAAACAGTAAAGGCCTGGTGGCACTGAGGTTGAGGCACTGGATGCCACACCTTGCCCCATGCTGGTGACCCAAGTTCAGGAATGGACTCGGGTTGCTTGGTTGTACATCATGGTTCTGCAGCACCCTCCCTATCTGTGCCGCCCACCCATCTGCACTACACTCAGGTCTCCATCTAGGGCAGCTGTACAACGGCGGTGACGAGGTCCCCCCATGGGAGAGGAGAGCTGCCTTTTGGCTGCTCAATCCTGCTCCCTCCCTCCTCCCCTGGCCGACCCCCAATGACCCAGGCTTGTTCTTGAACCCGGGTCACCGGCGTAGCCCGAAGTGTGGCATCCAGCACCTTAACCCTCCATGCCACCAGGCCAGCCAGGGTTTCAGGTTTTTGAAATGATGAAACAGCAGAATATTTTGTGTTAGGGAAGGATCTGGGTTCTATGTGTGTGGGACAAGGAAGTTAAACAGTAGGTGGCATGTGTTTCAGCTCTAAGGGTACAGCAGCATTCTGTGCCCTTTCAATTGTGGTACAACAGTGTTTTTTATTTGGTTAGGATGGAAATCTATGCACAAAGGATAACCATGTCCTATAAAACATTTTTGCCTCCGTTGGGGTGGCGCTGTGGGGCCGAGCAAGATGGCAGCTGGGAACTGAGGCTCTGAATTCTTCTCTGCAATTTCATATTATAAAAGTTATTTTCTGAGTATAGAACTCAGAACTAAAGGGATCAACAAACGTTGGAATACGTCCAGATGAAGGATGAGCAACCCAAAGAGGGACAAGAGTCAGCAGGATGTAGTGAAAACCAAAAACATTCCTGGCCCTCTGGCCATGAGATCCACACAGAGCCACATGGAGTCCATGACAGAAGAATCGGGTGTGGAAACATTCCAGAGTATCAGTCTTAAACTTAATCGACTTGTTTCATTGGTTACCAATCTTTCTGAAAACTTTGACTCCTGGACAATTAAGTTACCACTTTGGAGACAGATATGTCTCTGTTACAGACTATTTCAGTGGAGACTGAACAACAAGCAGTGGCTGCTGTGGAATTGCAAGCAACCTGATTAAACAGAACATTCACTTACGGTCCTGACTCGAGTCTTTGGAAAACCAGGCTCGTTCTTCGAATTTGCAGATTGTGGGTCTGCCCGAGAGAAGTGAGGGTGATCACCCTTCGTTGTTCCTAAAAGATTGGTTGTAGCTACAACTGGAGCAGCCCCTGCAGGAATGGAATTTCACCATTCAAAAAGCCTATTGAGTGACATACAGAGGCCAGCAGGACAGTCCGGAGGCCTGTAGAGCAATTGTTGTGGTCCTAGATGGAGTGGGTACCAGGGATTTCATACTAGCCTTGGCAAGATGCACCTTTTTCCAACTATCTGTTATTTAGAGCCGATAGACCAACCAGAGGTAGTGGTGTGGCCATCTATGTTGAGGACAAGTTCACGGTTGCCACCCTGACACTACATCAATTACCATGCCTTTGAATGCCTGTCCTTAAAAATTGAAATATTTACATCAATGGCTCTCCGTATCATAGGATGTTATAGACCCCCATCCTCGGGGTCACAGCTCCTGTCCCACCTTTCCTCTACTATGAGTACCGACACAATGGAAACAATTATACTAGGTGACCTCAACTACGACTGGCTGTCCAACACATCACTTCCACTTAAATCCTTCTGTGACTCTGATGGGCTCACTTTACTTATTAATGAACCAACTCCCATTAATAAGAAAACCCTATAAAAAGTACACTATTAGATGTCCTTCTAGTAAGCAAATCTCATTTCTTCTCACATGCTGGGATCTTTTCTGCCGATGTTAGTGACCATTGTTTTATTGCTGGCATAAGAGCAGTCCCTAAACCAACAGCCTCAGCAAAGTTCTCTACCAAAAGATCAAAGGGAAACTTTGACCCACTTGCATATATCAATGACCAGAAAGGCTCCCTGCTTTGGTAGGCCTTTTACTTAGCCAAATCAGTAGAAACAGCACATGCCATATTCCATGAAATTGTATCCAGCGATCTTAACATCCATACACCTCTAGTCAAAACCCAGATAAAGGCTAGAAAGTGCCGCTAGTTTTACAGCAGAAATCAAGACAGCATTACAAAAAGAGACAGCCTTGAAGCTAGCATGCAATCCCACAAAGCCAAAGACTGGCGCCTTTTCAGAACAGCCAGAAACCTCTGTACAAAGCTGATTCAGGATACTAAGGCCAACTTCTATCGCTCTGAACTCGACTCTGCCTCCAACTGCCCTACCAAGTTTTGGTCCACAATAAAAGAACTCTCTGGCAACACCACAGGAAACACTCACCCCTCAAAAATTATTTCTGACAATACAACCATCATCAACAAAAAAGATACTACAAGCCTTCAGCAATCACTTTTGCTACTGCAGGGCTAGCTTTTGATAACTCACTTGCATGTAACCTACACTCCCAGCTTACCATGCAACCTTCAGAATCTAGTCCCACAGATGCAGTCTTTTCCTTCTCCCTACTTCACTAAGAGAGGTTGAGGATCTCCTCCTCCTCCTCCTCTAGTTGGACTCCAAAAAGTGCTGCTGCTGACACCTTTCATCCATACTACTTAAAGATTGCTGATCATATCTTGGCGTACCTATTAGCACCTATTTAACTTGTCCCTTTCTCAAGGGACCCTCCCCAAATTTGGAAGACTACTCATGTTATTCCACTGTTCAAATCAGGGGACCCCTGCGATCTAAATAATTACAGGCCCATTTCCCTTCTCCCAGTCTTATCAAAACTACTGGAAAAAATCGTGAATGCACAGCTGAAATCTTTCATACATGATACCAATCTGCTAAACCCTATGCAATCTGGTTTCAGAACTGAACATAGTACGATCACGGCCCTGACTAAGGTGACAAATGACTAGCAGCGTGAGCTAGAGGACGGAAAATTTGTCTGTGCCATTTTTCTAGACCTAAGTGAGGCTTTCGACACCGTCGACCACAGCCTTCTTCTTTCCTCTTTAGAAGCTATTGGACTAGATCCTACCTCCTTGTGTTGGTTTCACGACTACCTTTCAGATAGGCACCAACAGGTCAAGGCTGAAGGTGAACTCTCCCCCTCAAATCTGTTAAAAAGAGGTGTCTCACAGGGATCCATCCTGGGGCCACTCCTATTTGCTATCTATATCAACAGTATAGACACAGGTATTAAAGAGAGCGAAAATCATCTGTTCGTGATGACACAGTGATTTACTTTAAGCTGTATAACACCTGAAACTGCCTGTAATGACCTGCAAGCTGACTTCAACAGACTACAATACCAGCTCCTTAGTAAAAAATTGCTACTTAATGCCAAAAAGACAAAAGCAATGCTATTTTCACCTATTAACCATGTAGCTTACTCTGCTTTCACAGGTACTCTCCCCCCCATCTCCACCCTCCTAGGAGAAAACTTGGAATTTGTGCCAAAATTCAAATACCTAGGGGTCTGGCTTGACTACAAACTCTCCTTTGCAGATCACCTGGAGGATTTGTTTAAAAAAAACTGAGGCAGAGACTAGGTCTCTTTTTCAGGATAAACCGCTTATTAACTACAGAGGCCAAGAGACAACTAGTTCAGTCTACGCTCCTCTCCCTAATTGACTTCGCTGACTTTATATACAGCCAATGTGCTACTTCATACCTCGGTAAATTGGACATACTTTACCACAGAGCCCTGCGTTTCATCACTGGTCCCCCCCTTTCCACCCATCACTGCTCTTTATATGTGGCCGTAGGTTGGACCTCCATACATTATAGACAAATAAAAATGCGTCTCTCTGGACATACAGAGCTATCACTGGCAAACTCCCACAGTACATTGTTGACTGTCTGCCTTTCAATGTATCTGGAACCTACGCCCTAAAAAGCCACTCTCTGATTTCTCTGAAAGTGCCTAAAGCCATTACGCATTTTGGGAGAGCTGCCATAGGATTCACACTGCCGTCGCTCTGGAATGTTCTCCAGAAATGGCTGAAACTGAGGACTCCTGTTAGTCTTACTGTGTTTAAGACCTTATATACAAAATACATCACAGAAGCCTGTAATTGCTTCAAATGATCCTAGCTTATTTACACTGCCTCTTCCACACCCTTTCTGCCTTTCCCAACCTCATTCCTCCTTGCATCATTGCAAATTTCATCCCTGAGCCACCTATTAATTCACTACCCTAAAATCCTCCCTTTCACACCAACCTATCCTTGCATACCCGCAGTTTCTCATCCCTTCACTTCTAGTATTATCCCAGTACACAGCCCCCACACACTGTCTGCCCCTACCCCTGACATCCTCCTTTATGACTGGGTTTTACCTTGACTGTGTATTTCTCGCTGGTAAAATCCTAGGCAGCTATCTCTTCACTGCCTAAAATGCTTTAACCTTACAGGAATACTAAACCATATATGTTTTGTTGAATCTAGTACCAATTTTTACTGACCTGCTACCCTATTGTTATATCTCCATGTATGCCTATACTGACTGTTTGCTACCTGAACATACAGTAAATGTATTCTTACTTGTTTTGTCTGTTGCAGTCCTGCCTGCACTGTTGTACACTTTCATTTACTCTTTATTTGCCTGTATATAAATGCATTGCTACTCAACTTGTGTGATGCAGGTCCACCTTGTAAATGAGCTTGCTCAATGGTGTTCGCCTGGATAAATAAAGAATTTGATTTGAAGGTCAACAAGTTCATCTGTTTCCCAACTTAAGCTTTGTTATATGCCTGAGGAGAAAATGCTTCGATGGAGTCACAGGTGCTCCTGCACAGCAGGTGGACATTCGCATGACATGGTTTTTCCTGCAAGGCTGTGTATTCTGCATTAAGGCGAGTGTTTCTTTTCACCAACCCAACTGAGCTCAGAAATGGGCCCACAAACACGCAGTTCCTACTTGTCGTCGAGAAGTCTTGCCTGAACTGGAGTCGGAAGATGAGGATGCTCTGCCGGTTTGAATGGACTATTAATTGATCAGGTTGGATTTAAGACTCTTCTCACTATTTTCCCCTTTTATGGTCCATAACTCCATTTGGATAAGTTTAAATGGACTGTTTGGAACTATTAAACTCCTTCATTTTGTATGTTAAGCAGTGAGGTTTTATGGAGGAGGGAAGAAGAAACTAGTGTGACCCATTGTATCATTACTGTTTTATTGTGGCTGTTATTACATTAAAAGCATTTATAGTTACAATTTGTGGTAGCATTATGAGCAATCCACACAATGATGTTTATCCCTATAAAAGTTTCTGTGTTTGTTTACCGCATGTCGCTGGGGGTCTTTGGAGCTGCAGTTACTTATAGAGGAAAACATTTTATTAGGTTATTTAATTATGGATAGTGACTGGACACACTTACCTTCCTATTGTAGGAAGTAAAGATTGGACAGCTCATATTTTATATATTCTTTATAATACTATGCCACTCATGGGCCCTTTAAATGCAGCAATTACATGAGTTTTATTTAGTAGTTTTATAAGAAAATATGTTGGGAGACCCTTCATGACGTTTCTCATAGATACAGCCCGATCTTTTTCTACCCGCATGTATTAAGAGGGGTGGCACCCTCTTTGGTTTTATATTGATGTATTTTGCTAAGTACTGCATCAGGATTTTGACTATATGTTCATTGCTAAAGCAATAAACATAAAGTTTAAAAAAAAAATTTACCTCAATCTTTCAGCTGTTGAAAGCATCCGTTTTAGAAAGGTTGGACTTCCCCATAGGTTCGACCCTTGATGCCCCCAATCCCCTGGATGTAATAGGAACTGACAGCCTCTGGAGTTCAAGTGATGACAAACCTCAGACCTGTGTTCATTGACAATGTTTTTAACATGACTTCGACTTGCAGCACAACATATTTTAGTCACTGGTAGCCCCTGCAGTGAAGTGCTATAAATCACATTGACACCATAAACTTTACCTTCGCATACATCCTTTGTTTTAAATAATTGTTGAATGTTAAAGTGTGCCAATGCCACTTGGATCCAAGTTCGGGAAAGATGACTCCTCCTGAGGCTGTACTCTGATGTAACGGACTGCCTTGTCTCATTCAAATTCATTTATGCTAATTACCTAAAGCTTTGTCTTGAACACACTAATGTGGAAAACAGCAGGCGCAGTAATGCATATTTGGAGCTCGTCGGATCTTCTACATCTTGCTGCTAGGCAACCTGTTACATTGCATAGGCTGTGCCCTGCTTGAGTTATATTAATATTTCTGGAATACATTTGGAATTGAGATGTTTTTCTTTTCATGCTCAATGCACAGAAATAAACTGCTACTTGAGCATTGAAGCAACAGAAAAAACTATGGGGGGCTACAGGGGGTAATTAGACATAAAAGAAAAATTACTGCTAGTTAAGAGCTCCTAATGCTTGGAACTCTTTTGTGTTAATATGTGATTCAGTTGTTCATTAATAAAAACAAAAGAAATGTGTTACACAAGAGGATTAAAGAACAGTATTTCATAGGTAATGATTGTGGTGCATCTGCTTCGGCTGACTGTATCAGCTTTTTGAACTACAGGGACCATGCCAAACTGCATTACATTTCCTTATGCTGTTTCTTCCCCGTTCATTTATGAACAGATGTAAATCAAGCCTTAATTCTTTCTGTTGTTTAGGGTGCATTCTGCCTTGCCTGTGATGAATGCCATTGACAGATACTCATGAATATGCAAGTATGTGATCTAACTGCCTTCTGCGACTGTCTCTGCAGACACCTGGATAACGGAGCTGGTGGATCCAGCCCTGCAACTACACAGACAGATACTTATTTAGCGATGCAGGCATATAGAAAGTGCAGTTTGATGTGGTGAAGGCAGGCCTTTTTAAAGCAGTGATTCCAAAAGTATTTTTGCCAAGGGTGTTGTGTCAATTTCAAACAACACTACTCATACATGTGCCCCTGTCTTGATCTTGACTGTAGTGGGGGAGTCAACATCAGCAATGTGCTGTAAATGCTCCCCGTAGTAATTGATTTATTGTCTTTATTCAAAGTTTCATCAGGAAAGACCTCGGCACTTTTGCACAGGTTTAAAATGGAATGAGCGTTACCTGTGTGGCGCTTGTTGTACCTGTTGCGTTTTGTTCATTTTACACTCCGCTGAGTATTCCGCAACCCCGCCCATTTGTTTCAGCTCCCCACAGTTTGCTGGTCTCTGGCAGTTTCTGCAGTGCTACTGGAATGGCTGTTTTACACAGCGGATGAAATGGAACACATTGGTGCAAACCGTGAAAAGCAGAGATTGCGGTCTGGACAGAGCGTTCACCAAAGGGAGCGGAACAAATGCACTTATACACAAAGGGATGTAAGCGGAATACTGTTTCTGTAACAGTCATTTCATTACAGAAAGCTGTGTGAAAGTGCCTCTGCTGAGTATGTAACAGTTCATTCCAGATGCGTCCCTGGGGTTGGGGAAGGAGACTACAACACAACATATGAAAATACATGTACGGCTAGTATTGATAAAAATAAAGCACAGTAACAATCCATGCAATGAAATAAAGTGAGCATAAATAACAGTGGGAAGTTACAATTTACAGGCAGACTATTCAGGACTACACAAAACAGAAAGAGGTATGATGCAAATTAAGATACGAGTGCTATCATTACAGAGAGCAATGGACAGTAGCAGATTATCAGCACCTGGACTGCTGAGGTGTAACCTAACAAAGCCAGTGCTGGAGACAGGCTCAGGAACAGAAAAACTTAAAGTGGCAGTTTGAGTTAGCCAGTGAAAATATAACTTTTTTACAGTAAAAGAATTTGGATATCTCCAGATTTTTTTCATATACAGTGCAATTTTTCACTACTGTAAGCACATCCACCTGGGAGGTGCCAGCTCCCTGACCCTCCACCCTGGTCACTGCAGTGCTAAGGGTGGCACCATCCTCTCTGGATGGGCTGGGATCACTGCTGTTGACAGTGCTGTATCCAAGCCCTGCCTACCTGTCCATAAAGTCACAGATCTGCTCCCTAACCTCTGTTGCCACGATGGCAGCACAGTACACTGATGTTGGGCCGACAGGTGACCCCACTCTTTTATTTATTTTAATTACTATTTTTGACCCATTTGCCAACTGGCCCCCATATCTACAGTGCCCCCTAGCCCCATCACCCGTCATCTCCAGGACTTACCTGATCCTTGGTTCTTCTAGAGATTTCCTTTACTTTTACTTTATTGTTAGGAAACACCTTTGAGCAACAAGTGCCCCCCCTTTTTTCTTTTTTCATAATTGTATTTATTGTTTTTTTCTCCTGGTTTTCTCCCGTTATCCCACGATCCCAGCACACGGGCATTGTGTGCATGTGGAGATGCACACGTGCCCTGTGGTGCCGGCTCAGCTCCTTCCACCCCTCTCCTGGCACGTGCTGGGGCTCCCAACAGCCTGGCACTACCATCTGTCCTCCACCAGGTGGCAGCCGAGGACCAGGAACCCCCACGTCCCTCCCAGGAGGAGACAGCTGCCTCAGCTCACTCTCGTCTCACCCTCCCTCCTGGGCCAACCCTCAACAACTCAGGCTCATTTCTGAACCCAGTTCGCCAGTGTAATGTGAGGTGTGGCATCCAGCACCTCAACCCTCAGCACCACCGGGCCAGCACAAGTGCCCTTTTTCAAAGGTTCCCTGTCAGGATTAAGTATAGAGCAATTAAACTAGGACCATACATAGTGCATAATACAGGACTGATAAAGTACAGATCAATTATTTACAATTACAGTACGCTTGTCTGAGATATATTTATTTATTTTATTTATTTAGCTTTTGTTGACTGGTAAGTGCACTAGACAAATCCTGCCTATTTTCAGGCACGACCCGGGGGAGGGGGATACAGATGAATGCCAACTGACCTTGAACCACATTAAGCTGCATGTAATGAGCTTTTAAACTGATTCAAGTTAGACATACCCTTCCTAGTCGGGCCATAGAGGTAGCCCTCAAACCCCCATGGAAATTGAATTAAAGTGTAGGAAGGAGCCAGGTCAATGGAGCAAGGTCCACAGGGATCGCTGGTCAGCCTGCAGCATCCAGGGTTTGCCGGTGTGTGTCCCCACTCCCACAGGATCTCTATGGGGAATGGTACCCATGCGTATGCATGCAAGTGCATGAGTGCTTCACCAGCCGACACCCTCTTCCACCATGCAGTGCCACCTGCAGCTCCACTTGTGGTCACCTAGGTGGTACTCACATGGTGCCATCTGACACCACCCCACCCCCAGCAGAGGAGAGCATCCACTGAAACACTGGATTGGATCTTACTCCCCCCTGGCCGGCCCCCGATGGCCCAGGCTAATGCCTGAACCGGTGTTGCCGGCATCATGAGGGGTAGCGCTAACACTGTGCCTCTGCATTGGTCCTTTTCAGTTGTTTTAAATTTTCTTTTCACCAGTTGTTCCTGTGTGTCCCCTTTGACACATAGATCTCTGAGAGAGGCTCAGATGAGCTGTCCATCAAGCTCCTCCTTTAAACTGAGAAGTGGCCCTTCATCTTGTTTGTTCATTATAATTAACCATATTCTGCTACAACAGAAACACATCTAGGCTGTCTGTGAAAATATCCGTGTTAGCTGGGGGGAGGATTGAGTACCCTGGGGGATGGTTTCCTCTTTAGGGGAGCCATTAGACTACCACTGCACCATGACTTGGGGGCCCAAAGGGGCAGTGCAGCTAAACGCCTGCCTTGTTGTGGTTGCTGGCCTGAAATCAGGCATCTATCACTTTGTTCCCATGCTGCAGAATTACTAGCAGCAGTATTCTTGTGGGGGTGGGGGGTGAGAAAATGGAGGAAAAAACAAGCCATGGTAGTGGGATGATGAAGCCAATCTCTCTCAGACCCTGTGCCCTCCACTGCCACCACCTAGGAAACAACTCTAATATGCATGTCCACCACCCTCCCTCACCATGGGGGTGAGCTGTGGTAGTGTAGCAGATATGGGTGAGGGGTGATGGGGTTGGGAGGTCACCAGTATGGGGGTTTGCCCAGCAGAAGTGTGTCACATTACTGTGCAGGAGAAGCTTATGTCACCATGTCGAGAGACAGGCCAGGCCAAGACAGGTGCCATGTAGCAGCGCACCTCAGCCAGGGAGGGTAGGCAACAAGTGCCGGCACCACAGTGACCCCTGCAGCAGGGCCAGAGAGCCTGCTCCTGCTGCAGGGTCAGCTGTGTGTGACCAAGGCCTAGCAGCTAAGCTCACATTGAGGAGGTTGGAGGGGGCCAGCATAAAGTGAGAAAATCCCCACTTCCATCTAAATAATGGTCTGGGCCTTGGGGATTCCCCAGGGTGTTAGTGCCTGTTATACTACATACTATTCCACATAGTGGACTGCCTTGGGGGGGGGCGGACAACCTTTCCCCTGAGCCTCTGCCACAGAGGGCAAGCTGTGTGGATAACCAGTGGGTTACTGGGGTCGAGGAGCCAAAGGTTCTGGATCTGACAGGGTACATCCCTTCCCCTGGAGCTCCTACCATGGAAGGCAAGCTGTGGGGGTAACCATTGGATTACCAGGGTCTGGGGGAGCCAGACATTACGGCCCTGATGGGTTACACCCATAGGATTAGAGTATATCCCTGGGGATGGAGGGGGACTGCAAAGAAAAACCTCTAGGAAAAAAAAAGAACAGTGATAATGAAGCCACAAGGAAACCCTTAACGAAAAACCTACTAATGAAATTATGAATGAAAAAAAATTATAACAAAGGTAAACAAACCATAGGCAGAATATAGTATAGGGAGCAGCCTACAAAACTCCACAGGGTTCCCTCTTTATAAATGTAACCCATAACAAAGTGAATGCTAGCCCTCAAAATGCTGAAAAACTTTATTAGGGTTATTAAAGTTGCTCACTAATGGACACAAAACAGTTTCTAATTTGAAAAAATCACTCCTATTCGTAGCCTACTTGAGATATGTGTGTGTATGGGGGGAGGGGTACCACATATCCTTATTGTTAGTCTACTTGAGAGGCGGAAGAGTATCATATGGGAAGGGGGTATCATTGACCCCCACTGGTAGCCTACTTGAGATAGGGAGGGGTATCATATACCACTACTGGCAGTCTGCTTGAGATGAGGAGGGGGTACATATACCCCTATTGCTAGCCAACGTGAGATGGGAAAGGATATCTCATATCGCTGTTAGTAGCCTATTTGAGATGGGGTGGGGTATAATCAGGGGTTAAACTGGGCAGGAGCCCACAGGAACTCAGTTTCACCACCTCTTAAAAAATTACATGATAGTTCCTCTGCCTCCGTCATTTCTCTCCATTGACTTCAACAGGAGAGTTTCACCACCTAGAAATTACAGTTCCACCACCTACGTGTCTCAATGTGAGAGTGCCCCCCACCTAAATATTTCCAATTTAACCACTGGGTATAATATACCCTTATTTGGAGTATACTTGGAAAAGGGGAGGGGTATTTTATAATCCTATTGGTAGCCTACGTGAGATAAGGGATGGGCATTATATCCCTGGCTCGTTCTCGAACCCTGGTCACCAGCATTGCAAGCCTCAGTGCTACCATGATGCTGGCAAGCCCGGCTTGAGGGGGTATCATTTACCCTTATTGGTAGCTTTCTTGACCTCCATGCCAGTTACTAAGTCACAAGTCAAAGTTTTGTCTGAATTCTGGCGTCCACCTGAAGAAAAGGGCTCTCACTGGCCGCAGAACCGGTCTGCTACTGGTCAACTTCTCTCACAACTTATGAGCAGCAACATGATAAGGCAATCCACAACGTGGTGTCGACGTTAACCCAACTGTTTGCTCAAGACTTTAGCATGATACTGTACCTGACCTCTTCAGAGATCACCATGGTAAGTACTGTATCTGGTGAAATGATTCATATTGATGTCATTTAACACAAAACTATTATGAACTGTGTTGAATATCTAAGCAGTGAACCATGACCAGGGGTTAGATTAACAGTCTGTTTATCACTCCCTAGGGATGTAACATGGTAAAGAGCATAGCTGAGTGCCATATTGCCCTTATAGGGTGATTAACTGTTACTCTAACCCCCTTTGTGCTATTAGAAAAACTGATTTCAAAAGAAAAGTGTTAGAAGTGTACCTTTTGAATGTTTTCCTCATTCAGAGGGAGATGTTTAATAAAATAGTTCATCCACCAACTGGTTAAGAATACTGGATAAGAATCAGAATGCATCATTCCAGTCATTCAGTGGTGCTCGAAAATGGAATGCTGACAGGAAGAATTCATGCACCACAGTGATTAGGCTGTACATGCCAGTGTAACAGAGATTAATGTAAGGATGACAGACTGCTGACAGCCAACCAGAATGGAGCATTTCTGAGACCCTTTCATAAACTTTAAAAATACTCTGTTATTCAGAAATATGTTTATATTGTATGAATCTATTCAGGTTAGCCACTCCCATATTGTATTAGGTCACATCTGCTGTATCCTTACCCAACAGTAACAACCTCTCTTGCTTGCAGGGAGGAGGTTGATGCTAGAATGCCAGTCCTGGAGCAATTGGTAGATACTCTGACAGGAGACCAGTGGAAGGAGCTTAAAATGCCAGAGAGTGAGACAAGGGTGCCTGACAGCAGCAGCTGTTGATGGATTCTGCTTTTGAGACCGACACAAGTCGATGCCCAGTTGCATGGTAGCCTCATGGAACAGGCCCATAACAGTAGTGGAGACCCCAGCGTTGAGGAGTCTGAGGGCATTTAATGTCGATTGCTGTTAATTTGGGGGAGTATGTAAAGCAGACATTGGGAGGGTGTGGGAATGCTGTGGGGGCTTCCCCTCTATATGTGTCTTGGGGCAGCCTTAGAGTGTAGAGAGATGCAGAACTGAAGAGGGAGTGCTCACCTTTTGTGCAGGGCGACTGTGGTCCTACGCCTGAGACATGGTGCTGGCCTCATGAGAGGGACAGTCCCGCAGCAGCTTAGTGGACTGCATGATTCCATGTGCACTAGGAGGGGCTGCACTAGCACTCACAGTGTTATGCTAAGGACTGAGAAGGCAGATTTCACGTGTTGCAGTGCTTTTCCAATTTATGTTGCATTACTCTTGATGAAAGAGAGACAGATTTTTGCTCCTGCTACTCCATTCAATCCTTTTAATGGGCTGTCAGCAATGCTGGGTAAAATAATTAAGTCAAATATATTACCTCTTTTAAAGACTGGATTTCTATTACCATCCTCTTCTACATTTAAAAAAAATCAACTTTCTGATCATTCTAGAAACTACATTAGTAACTTTCCTCAGGAAGAGCTGAACAAATTATATACTGCTAAAAACCCACCGTATATTGCATAGAATGATTAAACCAGACAGTTAAAAGTCATTTTGTATGTTAGGATTCATAAAACAGGATCTAAAACTACTTTCTTTTCAGAGTAATGTTATGAGGGTGACATTTGAGGTATTTTTCTTCAGAGGGTGGTGAAACAATGGAATAGCCTAACAGGAGACAGTGGACATAAAGACAACACAGACCTTTAATGTAAGCCAGGACAAATGTCTTCTTGCCAAGGGAATCACAGGGCACTCTTGGTATTAACAGAGGTAGGGAATCCTATGAATGGATACATGTTCACAGAAAGCATACTTGCATCATCCCTTGTTATGAAATGTAGATGGGCAAACATGATGTGCTAGAGTCCTTCCGACCTTAATTTACTGTGTTACTATATAATGGAATCTCCATATCTTTTCCTAGATTTAATGTGAGAGCTCAGTTTCCTTATAGCGGTCAGTTAGCAGCTTTTAATATTGTATCTGGTATTTGTTGTATATCCACTCAGCTATCTGCAAAAACCCAAAAATGTTTTATTGCCAGTCCTTTGAAACCTGCACGCGTTGGATCCTTCGATACTGTTTTGTTGTGACAGTCATTATAAATGTCCCTAACTACCAAAGCTGCATGTTCTCATTAAGCACTGTAAATGAGCCCCACAGAGATTTCTTTTAATCGAATCACAAAGCAATGAATCCATTTACCATCTGTGGGAGGCCGAGGGACAAGGATCCAACAGCTGGCTCTTGTAATGGCAGCAGTCTGTGCACTGACAGGGCCTTTCTGCTTTGTGATTTTTTTTTTTTCATCACGGGGAAACAATAACTGTGCCCGAGCGGCGCTAAGCTTTCCCCGTCTCTGGGAGGCACATGCTGGGCATTGCACCTGGCACTGCCCTGCGTTTGTTTCTCTGACTCTCGTTTTCTCTGCAATTAGTGTAATTTCTTTTTCTAAGTCCTTTCTAGATGAACCTTTTCAATAATGGTGACAGTAGCGTGACTGTGCAAAGTGACAGATGCATTTAAAGGCACACTACCCTTTTGTAGGCACTGCATTACGACTGTGGCAAGCTGGAGACTGGAGAAGTGTGCCAACTAGGGTTGATTGATCTCGAGCCACAGAATCGGATTTATTGGATTTCAACCTGAGTTTTGGAATTAAGAGTTTGAGAAAGACAGTCAGAAAATCTTAATTCCAACATTAAAGGCTAAAACATGTTTTTACATAGAAAATTAGGATTCAGATTTTAGGAATTCAGATTTCCAATCCAATTCTGAGGTCATTTTTGGAATTGGTATAGTAATGTGATTTACAATCTGCAATTCTCAAATTTCTAAAAATTCCTATTGGATCAGAATTGTGTATAGGGCTGGCCCTACGGTGCAGCAGTAGTGTTACCCCCTGCAACGCTGATGACTGGGGTTCGGGAGTGGACCTTGGACATCGGAGGGTCAGTTGGGGGGAGGAAGTGGAGCATCTAGTGGACTGCATGCCTTCTCCAGGGAGGAAGGGGACTTGGTACTCAACACATATTGACCCCTAGAACTGGTTTGGGGGGCATGGCAGTCCGGGACCATGTTGCTTGGCCTTGTCAGACGGAGCCAGTGGACCTCTGCATGTTGGGAGCAGAAATGTGCCCAGTCATGCACCGAGGTCATTGCATGACTGACACTGTCCTGGTGGGTTCTGGGGGATGCCTACATGAAAAACACCTTAGCACGAACCTCATGATGCCCAGATCCCTTAAGTACCAGGACCAAGCCGATATGAGGGGTGGAGTCCCTTTAGCTGTTGAGTGGACTTATTCTGCATGGATTTTTGTCACCAGCCTGGGAGTCAATTCCACATATGTACCACTTGATCTGTAAAGTAGTTCTGGGTTAGATTTTCAAGAGCCCTGAAAGTCAGGTAGCTGTGGGAAAAACTGGTGCAAGTGGGTCTCCACTGGTGGAGCTGCAGTTTTCCTGCAGCTGCCATATTTCAAAGGTGGAGCCAGTTTACAAGTGGCTTCATGATTTATGGCAGCATTTGGCAATTTTTTCAGCACAACTGTGCCACACTGAAATGTTACGGCTGGTGGTGGGAACAGGTATAACATATCCTGTGGCTCAACCTGCCGCCCTTGCAGAGCACAGGCCGAAGACAAGAATCCTCGCAGATGCAGAGATTTCCTAATGCAGCAGTGGCTGCGGAGTAGGACTTAGTCCCTGAACCGCTGAAAGTGAGGCCCGAATATATATATATACAGTATATATATATATATATATATATATATATATATATATATATATATATATATATGAAATCAAACACACAGAAGAAAAAGAAAAAATGCCTTAGCTGGGATTTGATTCTGATAATTCCCTTCAATTTCCTACGTTCAGTGACATAGTATGCTCCCCTAGTTCTCTAGCCCTTGGATAGTCTGAAGAGCTGTGTTTTATCTGCTGGCATTATCCCATTCAGGCATCTGAATACTGGGACCATGTCTCCCCTGAAGTCTTCTCCATTATAACAATAACAGCCCTAGTTCCAGCAATAGGTCCTCTTTTGATCACGTCAATATCTTTTCTCAGATATGGGGACCAGAACTGAACACAGTACTCAGTATGAGGCTTGTGTATGGATGGGTACATTATAAGGGGACAGGGGTGTAGCCAGGGATTTCAGATCTGCACACCAAGTGGACTCACTACTACCCCACCCCCCCTTGTTAGGGTGAGCTACCCCACCCCCACCGTGTAGCCAGACAATATACAAATGTACACCAGGACCATGTTTGTTGCCTCATTTGGCACAATAAATACAACTTTTGTATCGCATGACAATGGTTGTTGCCATGCATGGTAAATACAAATGCCATGCTAAGACACCCACATATCAGCCCAGAGCCTGTAAAGTTGTATTGTCCTTGGGATGCAAAGAGAGTATTAGTGACCAGTCCTTCTAGTTTTGACTCCTATGAATACAATTACAGAAAGGTTCAGTATTTTCTTTTAGTTTTCATGGAAAAAGGAACCAGTTCAGAGCCTATTTGCTACCCCCCTTAAATAAAATTGCACACCATGGCGTGCTTGGAGTATGCCTGCCTACACCCATGTAAGGGGATTGTAATTTATAGTAAGGGCTTGTTTGGCCTGGATTTCTATACCATCTGAAATGTTGTACCACACTGCAAAGGTCAAGGAATATCATTGTACCTTTTGTGGTAAAATAACATTACAGCTCATTTAGAAACTCCACAAGCAGCATGAAAACTGCCACACGCACATCAAAAGCAAACAAACAAAGCAGAGCAGAGAGATGGCAGTTGCATTTTTAAATAATGTGGCAGTGACATTTTTTCAAAAGTTTGCAATAAGATGGCGTCTTGTTCAGATTATTACTAAGGCAAGACACTTTGCCCAAATATACAATGGGGCCACTCTGGAGGGTGGGACTGAACAGAATGGGTAAGGGAGGAGCAGAAATGTGGACAATGGTTACCAAACCAGCGGGCATTACTAAAATCAAAGGTAAAAAAATTAAAATAAAATCCAGTATAAAATCTAAGCAATATGACAGATCGCTTTAGGGAGGGACGGAGGAAGAAACTGAGCAATGTGGGGTTGGGGGGTGAGGCAAGAGGCAAGAGCAACTCACACAAAGTAAACGGCTCTTTTTGCTTTTCTCACTGAGTTTCATTCTAAACTACACACAATATAAAATATTGGATGAGCAGCCATACAGAACAAGCCTGTGCTGACACCTCGGGGTTCTGATTACATCAGACCTCTCAAGCTTTACTCTCGAGAGCTGACGTAATCAGAACCCTTCTGCGGCAGCACAGACTTATTCTGTATGGCTACCCATTCAGTATTCTCTATATATACCATATGGGTATTCCTTGTTGTGCATGGATTTCCTTACTAACTAAAAAGCTGTTGCACCACAGTTCAAAGGTCATTAAATGCTGTTCTTTGTAATTAGAATGGAACGCCTACCATCTGCGCTTTACTTTCATATTCCCCATACACAGTACCCAGATCTTACCCTAACACAAATCTTCTGTTGTTTCATCATTTAAAAACAAACAAGAAAACTACTCTTCACCTGGGTGGATTTTCGGCACCTGTGGATTTCTTTTTTTTAATAATAAAAATGTAAACTGATAATGTTTTGGGAAGAAAACTAAGGGCATTTTTAATTTTATGTTTTAAACCTTATACGATAAAAAATAACACATGGACAACGCTGCACAGCCTCGGCTGTGTTTCCATGTCGAGGTTCTGATGACATCATGCACCTTTTGACCTCTGCTCTCAATGTCCCTATGATGTTATCAGTAGCCCAAGATGGAAACAGCCTTGTTTTGCATGGTTACCCATGCAATATTTTGTATATAGTATCCCTCCTGGTGGACAGTGGGAGTGGAATGGAAGCCTTGTTGTGGTAGAGAGGAGTTTATGGTAGAATGCCGCAACTGGCTGGATGGCAGGACACAGACCTAATGGATCTAATAGTCCTTTTTCATCAAGCAATTCCTACGTTCCCATGTTCTTATCAGCGTTTCAGTAAACACTTCCCTTAGGATTTCTTGCAACAGTGATCCAATCCAAAAGCAGTATCATTTTTTCTAAACAAAAGAAGTGGTGAACACTTTTTTTAAACCCTTCCTCACGAAGCACCGAATACGGAGTTCTACTACATAATAGGTAGTTAGGCCTCCGCCATGAAAGCTAACGACGAAGCGCCATTGTGCGCTGCATCCTCATGCTGGCATTTTGTTCATTAACACCCCCTAAAAAAGCCACTCCTTACAATATCAATTTGATGCAAGAAAAAGTGTTTTTAGTTGTTTTTGGAATCACATCTCTCTCATTTAATTATAGGGCTGCCAACTAGTTTATGTTGGTGCCGTCATTTTAAAATAATCAACATTTCTCTGGAGTTTATTGTTTTTTTCAAACCTTCAGTACTTCCATTTGTAAGTTTTATCATTTTCTTCCTTCCTACCCAAGGTTTCATTAAAAAATGCTAACATCAGTAAAATCGTTTTTTTTCTATGTGTATAAAATGACTGCTGTTCGCTAGCTGATTTTGCAGTATTATTGCTGACTTGTGTTGGCATTGTATAAACCAACTGAGGCATAAATTGCTTATTTCTGAAATGGTATGTGACACCTTTTCCATGAAGTCAAGCGGGCACCTCTAGACACCTGCTCACTGCAGGTTTTTTTCTATTTCTTCAGTCAGAGAGGTTTCTGTCCCAAAACAGGTAAATAATGTCCTGTAGGTATTATGAAGAAATTTGACGTGTGTAGCCATGGCAGTCCGTGAAAACCTAGACACTCTGTGATACCTTATATTGGACCAACACAGGCATTACACATAAGTCATGTTATACAACCAAGCTTTTTCAGCCCCTCAGACCCTTTATCAGGCACTGGACCTTTGTGTACATGAAAGCTTGTGCACTGTAAGCTAAAAAGACAACGAACCTCAACACAAAAGCACTAAAGGCAAGGGTTACCCAGAAAGGACACTGGCAACAAAGCCAGGTTTCAAAGAGATACAAAACCACACATACCTCCATAATGCAAAGCATCATGGGATGCACATGCAAATCATCATGAATCTGATGTGGAGTGTTATCATGGATATCTCATATGCTTTGCATTATGGGGGTACATGAGATGTTGTGTTACCATGAAAATCTAGAATGGTTCTTCTTTAAGAAGGAGTGCATTGTGCCATGGCACCATGTACTCCTCTTTAAGTAGAACCAGCTAAATATTTAAACGATTTGCATATACATCCCATGATGCTTTGCATTGTTGCGGTATGTGCTTTGGACCCTTGTGTACTGTAACGTCTATCAGCAATATCCATGCTGGCCCAAGAAAAGGTGTCACACTGTACAAGTTTCCTATGCATATTAGTGGACATTTAAGCAGTGACATAGAAGGTGTTCTGTCCAGGAGAGTCATCTTTGCATGAGGGGTATCTCAGGTTGCCTACCTACTCTGACTGAATGAATGGATGAATGAATGATGGGTACTCGTTCTTCATGTCAAATTCATTTTCCTTAGTTTTATTTTATAGAACTGCAGCAGGTTTGTAGGGCAGAATATCTGAACAGGGTCCTTCTAGTCCTTGATGGCCAGCATGGGAACTAAGACAGTTCATCACTGCGCGGCTATTCTGGGTAAAACAGTAATAAATGAGTACTGTGGTTTTAGTTTGGTTCCTGGTGGACACTGAGTGATGCCGCAAAAACACGAGACAGTTGATTTATGTGACATCCAAAGGAGCGTGAAGACTAAGGATGCAAAGAAATCTTGTGGTTACAGCACAGAATGCTGAATCATGGGGTTCCTGGTTCAAATCCCACCTGCACATCAGAGACCTAAAAGCAAATCCCTTCCCCATCAGGGTTTCATCCCTTACAGCTACAAGACTCTACTGTAAATGAGATGCTACAACTCAGTTGGGCTGTCCAGGGTACATCAATTAAATTAAAAAACAAACATAATATGACACAGTGAGTGGGATATTCAGAAATGCGCCAGGCATGGGCACAAGCTTGGGCGCAGTGCAACTGGGATGCACCAAGGCATGGCCTGGGTGATATTCAATGGTGCTGCGCCATGGCTCAGCACCATTGAATATGGCACTGGGGCCGCCCGCACTGTGCATGGTGCAGTGGCACTGTGCCAGCACAAGTGGCAAGTGAGGAGCAGGGGGATGCGCCAGCGCAAGTGCAGGTGCGCTACGTGCATCAACTGCAATATTCAGCACTGGGCATGCAAATGAGGCCATTATGCATGCAAGGTGAAAATGGGGCCATTTGCATGTCATCATGGCCCCATTGCATCTGAGTGTGCCGATCTGGCGAGTTTACACCTGGCGCCCTGCCAGGCTGCGCCCGTCCGGGGACTGGCGCCCCCTGCCCTCGTGAACGCGCACCCCAATGCCGATCGTGGGCTTAAGTAAAGTTTAAATTCCCTGGTGGTCCAGTAGACCCTACCCCATCACCTGATCGTGGGCTTATAATTAATAAAACCCTGGTGGTCCAGTGGATCTGCTCCCCTGCCCGATCATGGGCTGTAGTTCAGATCACATTCCTTGGTGGTCCAGTGTACCTGATCCCCAGCCCGATCGCAGGCAAATGAAACTATATATCCCTGGTGGTCCAGTGGACCTGATCCCCAGCCCGATCGCGGGCTTTAGTTGTAACTATAATCCCTGGTGGGCCAGCGGTACCCCCCTCTCCACCTGCCCACTGAGACCCACCACCCCTCTTCCCCCTGGTCAGCGGCAGGTGGCAGCTCCCCACCCGCAAGCCGCCTGGCCTCCCACCGACTGACAGCATACAGCATGGCTGTACACCCATTGGTCCCTGGGTGGGCCAATGGGCACTGAACCGTACTGTACTACACAGTCCCAAAATGTGAATGAACCATTCACATATCAGGACTGTGTGGTACAATGTGATCTACATGCCTAGTCCATGCAGAGACCAATAGGCTCCAGCTGTACCGTATGCTGTCAGTCGATGGGCAGCCGGGTGGCTTATGGGTGAGGAGCTGCTGCCCGCTGCTGACCGGGGAGAGGGTGATGGGTCTCAGTGGATGGGTGGGGAGGGGGGTACCGCTGGATCACCAGGATTTAGTATCATTATTTGCCCACGATTGGGTAGGAGAGCAGGTCCACTGGACCACCGGGGTTTAAATATGATATGCCCATGATTGGGTGATGGGGTAGGGTCCACTGGACCACCAGGGATAATAACTTTATATGCCCATGATTGGGCAATGGGGGCACAATGCTCCATGGGCAGGGAGCATGTGGACTGTGTTCTGGGTGGGCGGGTGGCTACCACAGCTGGTGGCTGCTGTGTTGCACCCTGCAATATGGCAACTCACCTGTGGGTGGCCAGGACTTGTTCCTGCTTTTAAAAGGCACATCTTTGTGCCTCCCTGTGAGGTGCAAGGCAGGTTTGTGTCTGCATATGCGCCATACGTCCCGGGCTGAATATCGGGATGTGCCACATATGCATGGTCACGCCCCCTGCACTTGCGCCGCATACATTACTGGTGCACCCCGGCACATCAAGAATTGTGCAGTGCACCATCCACCTTTGAATATCATGCAGGGTGGCATCAGTGGGTTGCTCATGGTGCAAGACTGTTGCACCATGCACAACCCCTTTGAATATCCCACCCAGTATCTCCCCAGGATAAGTGGTGCCTCTAGAACTGCTTGGGCTGAAGTGGGATGAGTAATACTGTGCAGAGTGGCCATCACTGTATTCTTCTAATTATAACTCACACTATAGAGCTCTGATTCTAGTACCAGCAGTTACTTGTTCTTTATAAGTGCTAAAATCCAGTAAACAAAAAAAAGGGGGGGAGAAGGAAACAATTAAAAATGTTGGATCCATTTACCCTATATGGTTTCAGTGGGATCAGTGTGTATTTTAAGTTAAAGAACATACGAACATACAAAATTTGCCAGCATATAAAGGCCTAGAGGTCTATCAAGTCTGCTTGAATGTGCAGCTAGCACCCCTTATTCTGCAGCTGCCCCTCCCTTCCACCCTTCTCCTTCATTAACCCTCCCCCTTGTCCTGTTCCATCCTCATTTGAAGCAGTCCACTGTTCTACTGCATACCACTTCAGCAGGTAATGCATTCCACCCAGCCACCACCCTCTCTGTAAAAAAGGGTCTCCTCATCTCCTTCCTGAAGAAAAAATGATTTTATTTTGAAAAGTACTGTAAAAGTTAGTCTTAGAGATTCCACTCAAAAACAGAGACAATGACAACACGTGTGTGATTTTGTGTGCAGAAACTCATGGGCGGCAAATGAGGAGGGGATAAATAAGTGCAGATGGGTTCTGAGTTTCAAGTGTAGAGTGAATTTGTATCTGGAGGGGAACGGCATTTCAGGTAATTGCCCTTAAGATCACAGGGAGGTGAACTTTATGGACTGGCAGGCCTTACTTTGTCTCATTCCTTACAGACCTGTGTACATTAACGGCAATAGTTCTAGAAGTCTGACCCATATACAAAAGGAGCCGCCACTTCAAGTGGACTCCTCCACCCGGGCGGGGAGTCTGGAGTCGGTCTTTGCTCCAGACATCCTGTGTCGTGGTGCAATGCACCACAAGCTGGTGCCACCAGGCTGGGCCAAAGCCACTGACATGTTCAGTTAAGTGTTATCTGGTTGTTCCTGCCAAGTTGTGTTCATTTATGATCCTAAACTAAAAGTTGAGCCTCAGCTTGCTGGTTTACCGCCCACTGAGTAGCATGATGCAGCCCATCACAGTTTTAATTTACAACTGTAAACAAACAGAACCCAGCCGAATCAACCAGATAGGTTATTTAATTAAGAATTAAGGAAATCTATGTTTTGTGGCTGCTTAGATGACAGGGAGTTTTTTTTTTGGTGGGGCAATGTAAACAAGCATTTTTCAAAAATGGGGGTGGGGCTGTGCAGAACGGCATCAATTTGCAGTGTGTGGCTGCAAGACAGACTTTATAGTACATCTGTCATAAGACCCAGCTTTATCCAATAAAGCTACACAAGTGCATACTGGATAAGTGTACTGCACACCCTCTTAAATGCACATCTATGCCAGCTTGGTAGTACAGAGGCTGAGGCACTGGTGCCTTACCTCGAACCATGCCAGTGACCTGGGTTTGGAAAGGACTAGGCGCCAGGGAGTCGGCAGGGAGGAGAGGACTGAGCATCCTGGGGTGGGTAGTGGGATTGCTTCACTCTGCAGTGGCCCCCGGTGGAGACCGGGAGCACTGCATGAGCATCACCACAGAGGGTTTTTTTTTTTATTTGTGATATTCGGAAAGACCTTTGAGTCAGGGACTCATTTACAAGGTTCCACGTCATACATAAAATGGTACAGGGACGAGACTTGAAAATACAGGTTGCAGCACAATTACGGATAACATTGCATTACATAGCAGTATTAGTAGATGGTTTAAAACAGTGGCTGGGGTACAATGTCACGGCCCGGGGAAAAAATAAATAAATAAAGAAGAAAAAGAAAAATACAGAAACATTCAGCAGGGGTTGGTAGTCATGTAGTTTCACAGATACATTGAGGTACGGTGCCCTGCTAATAGTGTCTTTGAGGGAGGCACCTTCAGGTCAGGTGTCAACGGCAGTCACATTGGTTTGTGGCCCGAAGGTATTCTCTTAGCTTGGATTTATAAGGGCCCAGCCTTATTTCATCCATTATAAGACTAGGGAGGGAGTTTGTCCAGGAGGGGGCCCTGAAACTAAAAGTACGTTGGTATTGGGAGGTCCGGCCATGGGGAACCCATAGTAGCTGTTTGCTTGAGCTACGGGTTGTTTTGCCTGGAGGTGTTGGGAGGATAATTTGGTGTAGGGAGGGTGGGGTGAGGCCTAGTAGTACTTTTTTCGTCATAAGGCAGGTGTGGTATCTGATTCTGTTGTCCAGGGTTAGCCAGTTTGTGCTACTGTAAAGGAAGCAGGAGTGAGTGAAACGATCACATCCTAGGATAAGACAGCAGGCTTTGTTTAGCACGAGCCTGAGTCTGTTTAGGGTTGTGGGGGGGGGTGGCACTGTATATTAGGATGCCGTAGTCTAGCAGGGAGAGGATCGAGGAGTTTATAGTAAGTTGGAGTGCTTCGGGGGTGAGGCAGTGTTTGTACCGGTAGAGTACGCCTAGTCTGGAGCTAAGGGCAGTTGATAGGTGCAGGATATGTTGATTAAAACTGAGGGAGGGGTCTAATGTGATCCCTAGATATTTATAGCAGTTAACTTGTTCTAGGGGGGTCTGATTTGCAGTGAGAAATTGGGGGCAGAGGTTCTTGTGTGGGTTCTGAGGGTGGGCGAATATCATGACTTTGGTCTTATTATAGTTGATAATAAGGTGCTGGGAGGTGAGCCAGACTTCGAGTTCACGGAATGAGTGCTGGAGAGATTTGTGGAGTTTGAGGGGGGCAGGATCGGAGGTGAACAAGATGGCATCATCCGCATACAGGAGCAGATTTAAGGGGCATGAGGATGGGAGGGAGTTGAGGAACATGCTGAAGAGTAGGGGGCCGAGTATGGAGCCCTGTGGGACACCGGAGCGGATTGGGAGGCGGGGTGATAGGACAGGGCCTACCTTGACTATCTGCGTTCTATTGGAGAGATAGCTGGTGAACCAGTTTAGGGAGTCATTTGAGAAACCTGTATAGGCCAAGGTGTTCAGTAAGAGGGCATGGTTAACTGTGTCAAATGCTTTAGATAGATCCATGAAGATGGCGCCAGTCAGGTGGCCCTGGTCTAGGGTTGAGTGGACATGGGAGGTAAATTCGAGGAGGGCGGTAGTGGTGCTGTGGCCCTTACGAAAGCCATGCTGCTGTCTGGATAGCAGGCTATATTTGTTTAGTTGTTCAGTGAGTTGGTCGGCGACTATGCGTTCTAGTGCCTTAGACAGCGGGGGTAGGATAGAGATGGGGCGGTAGTTGTTTGTGGATGTGCGGTCACCACTTTTATGGATAGGTGTGATGTAGGCCGATTTCCAGTGGGTAGGGAATTTCCCTTGGCAGAGGAGCGATTTAGAATAGTGGGTGAGCGGGGCTAGGACTTCCTGGAGGGTGAGGTGGAGGAGTTTAAGGTCCAGGGAGTCGTGACTGTAGTGTTTTACTTATAGCTTTTGTAAGGTAAGGTTTGACGGTCTCTGGTGTAAGGAGACTCATGGGTGAGAAAGGCGGAGCAAAGGGGAATGGGGGGTGATACGGGCGGCAGGGGTCGAAGAAATTAGGGGGCAACACATGGGAGAGATCGGTGAAGGCGGTGTTTAGGGCTGTTGCAATCCTGAGAGGGTCGGTGGTGAGGCTACCATCTATGAGTATTTGGTCAGGTGGCAGATTTGTGGTTTTGCCACAGAGTTCCTTTATGTTCTCCCAGAACTTGCGACCATTTCCCCATGCAGAGGTTAAGGTGGCTTTATAATAGTTTGCTTTGGCGGTGCGTATGGCCCAGGTGCACTTGTTTCAGGCCTCCCGATAACGTTACCTGTCCTGAGGCCATTGGGTCTCATTGGCAAGGTGCCATAGTGCATCACGCTGCCTTAGTAGGCCTTGGAGGTGGTCAGAGAACCATGGGGCATGGTTCCCCTTGGTCATAGTTTTGGTGAGGGGGGCAAACTTGTCACAGGCTGAGTTGAAAACGTTGATAAACAGTTTGAGGGCATGGTCAGGGTCGAGGGTGCTAGAGAGGGGTGTCAGTCCCATTCTGTGAGGTGGGCTTTGAGAAGCAGGTTTACCAGGCCCTAGTTTGTGTTGTGTAGTGATTTTGTGTGCAGTTTTGACTGGGATACAGACCAGTTGCAGAGTACTGGCGAGTGGTAGCTGAGGTGTCGGGGAGAACTTGGGTGCTTGTTATTTTGTGAGTTTGGTTAGTGAAAACTAGGTCTAGTAGTGTGGATGTCCTGTGCGGACGGAAGCTGGGTGGGGGGTTTGATGACCTGAGTGAGATCGAGTGCGCTGGCCTTGTTGATGTAAGGCGACTGTTTGGCCAACCAATTTATGTTGAAATCCCCAGTAGTATTTTTTCTTGTTTGGGGGTAGGGTGGTGAGGTGAGGACATGATGGCATGGAAGGCTAGCTTCTGGTCTCTGGGGGACATATGCTGTGGTGAGGAGGAGGGGGGATGTAGACCTACCTAGTGTTATTGCTAGGGTGAGGGCCTGGGCCCTGCAGGTAAGCATGGGCAGGGGAAGTAGGTGTCCAGTGAGGGAGTCCTTGAGGTAGGCAGCACAGCCACCCTTTCGCTTTCCTATGCGGTCGGAGCGATAAAGACAGTATCCAGAAAGGTTGACTGCTGAGTCGGGGACAGAGGGGGAGAGCCATGTTTCACTCAGGGCAATGATGTCAGGGTTGTTTTGGAGTACCCAGCTATGAAAGGAGTCACATTTTTTTTGCAGGCTGCAGATATTTAGTGAGGTGATGCACAGGCCATTTCCAGGCACTGGGTGGGATGATGGGGAAATTGGAGGGCCAGGGTTTGGGTGGACATTACCTGTCAGAAGAAGAAGAAGAATGAGAGACCTGAGTCAGTTTTGATTTGTTCTAGTAGTAATTCTTTGGCCTTTATGCTGTGTGTGTCCAATGGTGGGTATTGGTAGTTTCAGGGTAAGGGGGGCAGATAGGAGGAGGAAACGGGGGTGAGGGTTGTATGCGGGTATGGAGGGAGGTTGGCAGGAGGGGGGGCTCCAGCTGGTTTCTTTCACGAGGAGGTGACAACCTGGGGTGCGGGTGGAGGTGCCCGTGTATGCGTTGTCGTGGGGTGGGGTTCAATAGTTTTTTGGTCTGATGTTGTAGTGGCTGGGTGTGCAGGTGCGGGGGGGTGCAGGGCAAGGAGTGACAGCCAGAAAGTTCGCAGAGGGTTTCAGTGTTGTTCCCCATTTGCACGTGCTGGGTGGGGGGCGAAGGTGCCTGAGGGCAGTGCAGGAGTAGTGTGAGGAGGGTAAGTGGGAGCATGGCAGGGCAGAAAAATGTGAGGAGGTAAGTTAAAATAGGGCTGGAGAGAAAGGAAGATAAGAGAAAAAGGTGAAGGGGCCTCTAGTGGTGGAGGATGATAAGCTGCAGATGGGAAAGTGGCCTGATAGGTTATTTCATGATCATCTGATCAGAAATCAACCTATATATTGGGATGCCGACCAAGGGTGGTGGTGGGGGCGGTGGGGAGCCGAACGCATAGCGTTCGGCGGGGCAAAGCCAGATTCGAACAGTACAGGTCCCGAGCAGGCAAGCTGCTGTGCTGTAACTACCTTGTGTCCTAGATTCCTGGTGCGAGCTGTGGGGGAGGGCTATGCTTTGTCAGCCCTCACGACCTCCGGTGATTCGGGCTCTGTGGAGGAGAGAGGAGAACACAGTGAGTTTTTATAGTGCTTAGGAGGGAGGGGGTTTCCTGCAGTTTTACCCTACTGTTTAAAACCGAATTAATTTAAAAGTGGGCAGATCTTTTTTTTTTGGCTGATTCAGGTGGCCGCTGCTAAGCAGAGTAACCACGGTAAAAGCAAGGGTTCAAAACACAGTGCAGGGTGTAAGTTAATGAAACAACATCACTAGGTAACTTTAACATATGACAAGGCATTAGTTTCACCAAAATGTCTTAAAGGGAAGGTAGTCTTCTGTAAGGCAACACTTTGTGTAAGAAAACTATCTCCACTGTTTGTCCGAGAAAAATACAGCCTCTTTTAAAAATGGCGCCAAGCCAGATTTGAACAGTACAGGTCCCGAGCAGGCAAGCTGCTGCGCTGTAACTACCTTGTGTCCTTGATTCCTGGTGCAAGCTGTGGGGGAGGGCTATGCTTTGTTGAACCAAGAAAATGGAAAAATGGCCCAGGATTGGCTGGATGACAGCAGCTGGCCTATCAACACCTCCAAAGGGCCTCCTGTGGAAGTTCCATCTACCTCAGCAGTGCCCTGAGACCGAGAGAAGAGTGTATTTGGTGTCCCCATCAGTGCCTTTCCCCTCAGAGGAGGGGGACCCACCCGGCAAAGGGTTAAATCGGGCTACCCTGGGGTCAGGCTGCAGATATGAGGTAAGGAGGGCTCCAGGGGGAGGAATAGTAGGGGGATGTCGGGGTCCATGGCTGCCCAAAGGAATGGCAGATTCTGGGCACCTAGAGGCAGAAAAGGAAATAATGCAAAAAAAAAAAAGCACATCTATTTAGTTTCCATTATTTTCCTTATTTGCTCCTCATTTTAAAACCCTGATAAGTGCACATGGTTTAAGTGCATACCCCACTTAAGTGCACAACTGGATCTGCCAAATGATGAGCTCCTGCTTAAGTGCACATGAACAGGATGAAATGCAGTGTTAATTTACCTATCACAGCCTGATGACTAACCTTGCTCTAAGTCCCCAGAAGTCACCATTACCTGAATGTCTAGAGTGCTGTGGTGTACCAAAGTTGAACAGGCAACTGGTAGAATAGGTCTGAAGAAGAGATGAACCTACTGTGATCGGTGAGGTGAGGTGAGGTGGGATAACACATTGTCTGCTTAAGTGCACAAAAACGCTGTTTCTCAGATGTGGGCCCCATTGCATTATGGAGTTTTGTGTGCCCTGATTTCCATGCATTATTAGGGCTAACTATTGGTTAAAATTTGATAAATTACTTCCTGCTGGGATCTGGACACCGATTTGCACTAATGTTGATATTACTGTACCACAATCCTAGGAGTCTGTAGAGAATTTGTTTATAATGTATGGCAGAACATTATTATATGTTGAACTCTACCTTTTTATAACAATGTTTTACCACTGATGTGACATCATGATGTTGTTAACCCATCAATGGTACTTCACATCGATGGGTTAACAACTGGGAGCGAGTCTCGCATGCGCACTTTTTCTCACAAACTGACAGCCTTTCAAAAAGGGGAGCAGTGGTGAGAGCATGACCCAGAACGGCTGTGGCAGTGACTGAAACTTCAAGGTAAGGAGCTTTCTTCATTTTCTTGGGACCGTATACTATAAAATATAATGTATTGTCCCTCAGTCTGTCTGCAACTGGTTTGTGTAACATCTTGAGGTCGCCATGGCGATGTAAACCTCTCAAGCTTCACTCTTGAGGTTTACATGGTCATCCTGGCAATCTCTCAATGGTTAAAAACTGGTTACTGATAGAGGACCATACATTATTCGCTATGTAAAGTTGGTACAGTACTTTATACTAAGAATGTGCTGTAAAGATCTCAAAAAGTTTAGAAAGACTGGGATGTGGGGAAAGCTGACAACAGTGCCCGCTCCTCTAGGGGGACATTATTTGTAAACAGAATTACTGGACTCCGGGACTGAGACTTACACCGCTCTGCGACAGCTCCACTCAGCTGACAAGGGGTTGCTGGAGATTTCGAGGGTAAACTTGACGTCATCTGGTGCTCGTGCTTTTGGATTTGCGGCACCTACCCTCTGGAATTCTCTGCCCCGCCAGCTCTGGGAGTGCAGGACGGTGGGGAGTTTTAGGCAGGCACTAAAGACTTTTTTATGGGCAAAGGCGTTTCCTGTTTTATCTTGATTTTATACCATATGTATCTGAATATATGTTTGTTTTGTATTTTTGCTGTACAGAGCTTTGAAATTCTGAAAGGCGCTTAACTAAATAAATTTTATTATTATATTATTATTATTATTATTACTTTCATGGTCTCAGAGGCAGCAGCAGCTCTATCCAGTGTGCTAAAAGAAAGCCTTCCTTTTGCAAAGGTGTTAGACTGTCTCTTATTCTTACATGCTGCAATCTCACTTTCTCCACCAGATGCAGCACCTAGTTACTAGTTCCTTACACATTACAGTGGAGTATAGAAAGGACATTTTATGAATGGAAATCGTTGATTTACCAAGATATCATTTGATGGGAACCTTTCCACAGGATGGGAGCTGGTCTGTGTGTGCATGCAGAAGTCTGACAAATGTTCTGTTCTAACTAATATATGAACCACTGCTAATTAACCATATTTTCCTACTATTTGCAGTCAAAAAAAACACTATCAGATAAAGAAAATGGCATTCTAAAATAAAATCCATATTTTTATTTAACACACATTAGGGTATATGCTATATTATGCCATCACAACACAAAACACACTCACAAAAAGAAGCAACACTGAAATATTATTTGTTTTCCTGAGACTGGAGTTTTCTTTCTTTATTTTCTGCAATTTATCTGAATTGAAATGATTTATGTTATGCACAGAAAAGGTTTGCCATGTCAAATGAGTTTTCTTTCTTAGGGAAAAGCCTTGGAATACAAACACAAATGAAGATATGCAGGGCCTGAAAAGACACAGGTAGAGAAAGAGGGTTAAAAGAAGACCTAACCATGAATTAGAGTTTCTATTCAGCCCTAATGTTGATATTCTTTATGAGTGTGGCATTCCAGTTACATTCCGACTATTAAGGATTCAAGGACACAATAGCTCTGGTAACTATGGAAACTAATCTGTCTAGTGTATCAGTTTATTTCCTTGTGCCATATAGAAGCGGACACATTTGTGAAATGGAACATAAATAATGTTGTTTATATTTTTTTTTAATAAAACTGTGCATTTTGGCATTTGTGAAGTCTGTTTAATCACACACACACACACACACACACACACACACACATATATATATATATTTTGTTTTTGTGAAATAGTCCTATTTTCCCTTATTTAGGACCCCATATTAATGCCACCTTTTCCCACACAATATTATTTTTATATTACTAACAGTTCCAGAACCCAGTGACATCAGTTAAGCTTGAAGATTGCAGTGAAGCAGAACACAGTGACATTGGCTTAGCTGATGTCACTGTGGTGCCCTTTCATTTACTCTTCCTCCTCTTAAAAATGACGTTATGTAATCTACTCAGATTCGGAATTTAATTAATTATGATCATGGAAATGGTTATCTTTTAAAAGCTGTTGTTTGAGGCTTTTTCTTGTTTGAGAGTCTGAGACTTGTTCCTGTTTAACAGTCAGTTTCTGGAGTTAGGATTTAGAGCCCTGAATCATTGGTCACGCAAATTTTAATTTTTTATTTGTATTAGTCTAGGAAATTAAAAACTATTTGTCTACTGGTGAGTACGGTATTTTTACAGTATTCTTTAACAACAAAGAAGACTTATTGGATCCATATATTAAAAAAAATAAATAGGGGACTGTGTCTGTCTTGGCTAAAATACCATTTGCGAGCTTCTGGTTGTATGTAGGAACCTCTTGACCCTTGCTTTTGAGGTTCACATGTCACCAGAACTGCTTGATGGTTTTAGCCTTATAGTACACAGTCCCCATCTGTCATTCTATTTATACAATAAAACTGCAGTTAAGGCTGGCCCGCCCGGTACAGCCCAGTTGGATTTCCTTACCCTGGCCTTAGCGACCGGTTTAGGGGATGAGCCTGGGTCACTGGAGGGCTGGCGGGGAGAAGGATTGAGCATCCGGGACAGCTCTCCTTCTCTGGGGAGGGTAGGGGACTGGTCCGGTACCTGCTGGCTCCTAGCAGAGGCTGGGAGTATCACAGGATGCGGCCCAATACTAACTGGGGAGAAGCAGATGTCAGCATATGCCGTGGCGTCCTATGCTGCCCCAACAGAAAGCCAGGAAACTCGCTCGCTGGCCCTCTGGATGATGCTCTCTGTTCCTAAGGGCTTCAGCACCTTCCCAGTGCCTCCTGTTCCCCAGCAGCATCCCAGGCCCTAGAAGGATGTGCTGGGGCTATCCTCCCCCGGTGCCTTCCTCCTCGGAGGAGAGGACCCGCTCGGTGAAGGGATACACCGATATCCCGGGGTCGGCTGCGATCTGGGGACTAGAGGAGGGCGGGCAAGGACAGAAGAGGTCCAGAGAACTTGTCAAGAGCTGAAGGAGTGGAGGACCAGTGAGCACGGGTGGAAAATAGATAATGCAAAAAAAACTGCAGTTAAAAGAGGACCTACCCACCTGCTCATGGGCAGTTCATTTTTGTTCTGCATGTAGCAAATGGAAACCAGGAGGAGAAGTTGTATGACAGGAAGAGAGAGCCAAGAGATGGGATTATTTAGACAAGCTGGGGGAGTGGACAGGGAGATGGCAGGTGAAATTCAATATGGAATACTGCAAAGCTGTCATACACTTTGGGAGGAAGAATTTGAAGGCAAAATACAGTACTGCCTAAATAGGAATGGTTCGTGATTACCAAAGTTAGCAAAAAGAACATGGGCGTAGCAGTTGTCAACATATTCAGGTGGGATTGACTGTGTAGGGCAGCAACTAGCAAGGCAGACAGAATCATGGCATACATCCACAGATATTACAATGCCCTTGTGCAGGTCCCATCTCAAGTATAGTGTTCATTTCTGATCCCCACATCGAAGAAAAGATACTGACATGATAAAAAAAAGTCCAGAGGTGAGTGGCAATGATAGTCGAGGGGCTGGAGAGCATGGGCTATGAGCATTGATTGTTAGAACTAGGGCTGTATTCATTGGGAAAGAGAAGACTCAGGAAAGACGTGATTGCAGTGCTCAAATACTGTACCAGAAAGCAATAATACCATCAGATTAAACACACAACTTTTCATGACATCCAAGGATAGGAGAACAAGATGGTGCACCATGTCACTGAAAAAAAGGAAAATGTAATGGAAAGATCAGGACGGACTTCTTCATGCAATGAGTGGTGGATATTTCAAACAGACTCCAGAGTAGGTGGTATCAGGTGGTACTGCAACTATCATTAAACTTAGACTTGAACCTGACAAAAAGGGGTAACAGGCTATTCATACTGAGCTGCTGGAACAAAAATTTCCAAGGGACCAATGGTCTTTCCTAAAACTGATAGTTCATATGGTCCTGGGAAACCTAGGAAGAGCAGATTTCAGACAGAAAAGTTTGTTTACCACCCATGGTAACTCAGTTAACAAGGGTGAACTCTAACAAGCTTGATTGCATCGACAGCTGAGGTGCTGGATGCCTTACCTACTGCCACGTCAGCGGCTTGAGTTTGGGAACAGGCTCAGGTCACCAGTGGTCAGCTGGTGAAGGCACGGTAGCAGGGCAGTTGTCTCAGCTCAGGAGGTGGACATCCAGTGGCAGGCACATGGTGCATACAAGCCTCTACTTGCATGCACACATCCATCATTGCAGGCTGCTGGATGAGGAAAACTTAGAAAATGGAAAAGCCTGACAAATTGGAGTATGACACCCGACCTGTGGCTTGGCCTGCACTGTCACCGAGGATCGACCATTCTGTGGATTGGGCTTTGGGGGGGGGCAGACCTCCTCCCCCTGGCCCTGCCATGGGTGGAAATCTGTGGGGTAACCTAGAGGGAAGTCCTGGGGGAGACAGTCGCCTGTTGGTTGTGGGGCTGTTAGAATCATAGAATTTGACGGTAGATAAGGATCGCTTGTCCCACCCAGTCTACACATTTTTCCCTACTTACAGTGTCACTGCAGACCCTACTTGATGGCTGCAAAATAAAACCTAGATTTAAAAAAACAAAAGGTTACACTCTGAAATCCCCTGACAGCACAATGCATAGTACCCACATACCTTAAGTGGAAATAAGCAGCAATTTAAATGAACTAAAAGAACTGTTACGTAACAAAGCAAATCCCCTGATGAAGCTCATGAGGTGAAACATTGGGATCAGTTGAAAAAAATAAAGATCTTGAATTGCCAAAAAAAAACAGGGTTGTTCTGGGTTTTGTGAGAAGCTGAGACCCCCCCCCCCCCTTGTTGCAGTATTGAAAGCACCACGGACAAGCTCCTGGGTTGATTCTCTGTAAGAAGGAACATTTTGATTACTTGCAACAGTTTCATTTTACATCTGAAAAGGCCTGGCAATAAAGCACATTAATGGGAAAAAAGCCCCAACAGGACATGATAAAACCACATTGTTTCTGTGTATAAAACAGTTTAAAGACATGATGATATCTGTTTTGGCATCAGAAGCTCGCATATAAATTAAAGATGCAGCATAAATGGTTTCTTCTGTAAATAGCAAGTTTATTTGGTAAAACTGGCTATTTGCTGGGGGAAACAAATCTACATTTAAATGCAGAATTCAAAGCTCTCAGGACTGACAAATGGTTTTCTGCTTGAAAGCTCTGTACTGAATTAAAATTCAAATCATTATTTTCTGTTCAATATACGCTTGTTGTCATTTTCTTTGCATCACTGTGGATGAACTTTCATGCTGTGCATGGAACTTGATTTATAGTGCTATAGGCAAAAGATGAATGTGGCCTAGACATGGCTATGTTTAAATTCAAGCACACATCGTCACATTCATTGTACAACAGGAAGTGAAGCGTTAATGATGAAACTTTGTTTTAGTATCACTAATTAGGTGTTAAATGCCACATCATATTCTATGTTGGATAGACTAATTACATAAGCAGCTACACATGACATAAATACACACAACCACACACACACAGTCTTTGGGAAATCTTACAGTGTTTAAGAGGATTATGGTACAGTCTGTTGGGATAAGTGTTTTATTTTTCTTTATGAATCTCTGTCAATCATGATTTCAGCCAATCAGTGCCCAGAACCACTGTACTTCTTATTCTAAGTACTGTGTGCTCTTGGGCAGGAGCACTAGGTGGGAGCGCTCCACTTTGATGCTGGGGGAGGTCGTCACAATACAATTTAAAAAAATACTCTAAACTTATACATCATGCGAGCCAAACTATTGTAAGATAAAAGGGCCTTCTCGGGATGTCTCTTATGATGTAAGAGACTCCTCTTGTGAGATTTAGGCAGACAGAATGGCTCAGCTTTGCACTGCGCAGCTCTCCCGCCCAAACCTCCTGCTTGGAGTCTCTTACATCATAACAGATATCCCTCTGAGGCCTTATTAGTGTAGTGAAACCCCTCCCCCCCAGGGTCTTACTAGCTAACTCCTGGATTTGGGACTCAGGAGAGCATTGTGCTCTGCTGGGAGTGAGTCCTTGAGACACTGGATATAGGTCTTGGATGACTGTGCATTGTGGGTAAGGTGGTGCAGATCTGGATCAGAGTGAAGACCCTGACTTCTGTCTAACTCTTGAGTAAGTGTTTATCCATTTACCGCAAGTTACGCTCAGTAGTGTATGTTTTACATCTGGAATCACAGTGGGAGAATTTGTATATGTCCGTCTGTCGCAGTACCGAGTGAGGGATCAAGATCCCACCAATCAGGAAAAGAGAGATTCAGCCAGGCAGGCTGTTGCGTTTTACAGCCAATCTGGACAGCCTGTATTCTAACCAATCAGTGTACTCATTTGATAGACAGGAGCCTGATCACAACTGACATCCATACGAACATACGAAATTTGGCAGCAGAAAAAAGTCACTTGGTCTATCGAGTCTGCTCGACTGTGCAGCTGGCAGCCCTATTCTGCAGCTGCCCCCCTCCCTTTATCCTCCCGCTTGCCCTGCCCCAGCCCCTTCTGAAGCAGCTCACTGTTCGTGCATGTGCTTGCCATCCTGTGATTCGAGCACAAAAGCCACCAGCCAGTAGTGCATCAAGATTCAATGCCCCAACCTGGCATTTGAGTGATTGACAGTTTGATACAGCCAGCTGAGAGCTGAGTAGGAGACAGTGTAAGGGAAGCTCACTGCAAGTGATGTGGAGCTCTTAGGGGTTCATTGCATTCTTATCAAGAGAAGAGTGATCGAGGAGTGAGCGGGAACTGGGAGCTGGAGCATAGACATGGAGGCCCTTGAGTCGTGCGACTGTGTCTTTGGGACAAACCCCCATGTACCCACCTCCATGTTTACTGTGTACCATGAGAGTAGGCCAGTGAACCACATCTGTTGCCCCAGTATGGTGACTGGGGCAGCCGTAGCTGATTGTTGTGACTCAATTGAGTGAGACGGGCTATCAACCTGAGTAACAACAGAACCACAGGTATTGTATTTCTTTACTGAGTGCAGTGAGTTGGCATGCGTTGTTCACTTGTTGTTTCTGGCGGTAATAGTTGCTGCTACTGGTTAAGGCTAGCCTCTCTGCTGTCAGACTGATTCCTAGGTGAGGTTCTGTACTCTGTACACAACAGAAACTACCAGTCAAGAGCCCCTTTAGCATATTTAACAGAGTGCTTTTAAAGCAGGGGGTATGGGGGAGAGAGGATTGAGATCAAATGGACTGTTCTCCTTTACCGGGAAGGGAGGCTAGTTGCTTCCACCAAATGACTGCCGCCAGGTGGAAGCCTGGTGGCAGTGTGGGTCTGAGAGCAGCAAACAAAGGGGGGGAGCTGTGGGACGTCCGGGGTGCACCTGAGGGGTTTATTAAGTTCGAGGGGTTTATTAAGGTGTCACACACCGAGGGTGTGTATAGAAAAAACATCACACACCTACCTATACAATGTTTTTAGAATTGCTGAGTTTTTCAATAAATTGTTTAACATACTTGTACTGAAGTCTGATTGCTGTGAACCGACTGCTGTTACCTGCCAAACACACTATGGGGACTCAAGCAATTTCAACAGTGTCACCATGGCTATAGGGTAGCATTTCTAAAAATTCAATAACACCATGGTTATCTAGTCATAACAGGGGCAAGTCAGTAATTATATATAGAATGATATATGGGTGGGTGTGTGTAACAGAATTTTAGACACACCTAAAGTGTAGGATACTACATAAACCCAGAGTGTGAAGTCCGAGGGGTTTATAAATGCATCCCACACCGAAGGTGTGTCTAAAATTCTGGTTACACACACTCACCTATGTATTATTTAATTAATGGCCAGCATTTTTTATGTGTGTGAGAGAGAGATACAGACACACACACACACACACACACACACACACACACACACACACTCAGTGCTTTTTGTCTCTTTTTGGTAGAGATACTCATTTACTTATTTTTTTTATTATTATTTTAGTGGGAATGTTGGTGTTATGAAGAGCTGTGGCATGGTTTGCCAGTGCTGTCTGTGTATGTTTTTAGCGTGTCTGTCTCTAACTCACCCTATCGCTGCATTTTTAGTGGAGACTTGTACCACTGAGAAGCGGTGGTTCAGGAAAGAGGGGGGATCTGGTTTCAAAGGCAGGATCAACCAGATGTGTTGGAAAAATTTTGCTTATAGCTTGTACCTTTCTTTGGGTGTGAGGGAAACGATGAAGCTGAGAAACGCTTGCTATCAGGAACAGAGCCGCCATGTTGTGTTAGATGTTCAGCCCGCCCACAGAAAGTTAAGTGGCCAATGAGATTTTTGAGGGTGAGTTTGATTGATGGGCACTGATTACAACCTCATGGTTGTAACTGAAAATATCAACCGGGAGGTTGTAACTGAAAATAAAAATACCATTATCTGTTTATAAAAAATGCTGGCCATTAATTAAATATAGAGTAGTACATGGAATAGTGTGTATAATGAAAATTTTACACACACGCAAGGTGTTGGACACTACATAAACCCTGAGACTGAAGCTCACGTGGTTTATACAAGCATTATAGATTGAGCGAGCATTCCCGACCAATCGGAGCGCTCCTTTCCACTATGCCTGAGACACGCTTATTCTATGAAGAGCGTATCATGTGCAGCTGCCCCAGAAACAGACACATTCGGGTATGTTTTAAAAAAATGTATATATTATTGATCAAACTCGATCAATAATATAATAATACTGCTACGAGACCACTGTTATGGTTGTAAAAGTGGTCTCACTTGTTAGGGTAGCAGAATGGCTCACCTTTGGTTTACGGTTCTCATACCCTAAGAATGCACATGAGATCACTCTTACAACCATAATGGTCCCATTGGTGGTATTAACATACATCCAGCACCGAGGTGTGTAAATTTGAGTTCTACACCTACCGCATGTCATGTTTTATATAATTGCTCGGTAGTGTGTTCTCTCGTGAAAATAGAAAACAGTAGTTCTGGTAGCATGGTCAGGCTGGAGTGCAGGTTCCCTTTTACATTTTTTCATTTTATGCAACTGCCCCAAAACTAAGTGTAACCCCCAGGCAGGGGCTTACCTAGTTGCCCCGGGGTGCTGCCCATTCTTCCTGTTCCTCCTGCTGCCTCTGCCACCAGTCTCAGGTCCTGAAGTGTCCCACAGTCTCCATCTGGCCCCGCATTGTGATTCTATAGCCCATTGGGGCTGGAGGAGCAAATTGGGGTCCACGGATGCGCATTTGCGCCTCTCCATTTTCTCACCACTGTAGCAGCCATCTAATTGCCTCTCTGGTGCTCTTGACTCCCAGGATATGTTAGCCGGGGGTCAGACACATGGAGGAGATGCTGGAAATACTGGCTGGGCTGTTTATTTTAGAAGCACCAGTGAACGCTTGGAATGGGGCACATCTGAATATTAATAAGGCACCTTATGAATATGAATAAGCTGCCTGGCTGCTCCTGGGGACTCTGTATATCGGAGCCAGCAACAGGCAAGCTAAAGTGTTTTAGTTTATAACTCAGCAGCCGGGTGATAGTGGGGAAAGGCTGCTACAGGACAATGGGGCAACTGTGTTTAAAACTGTATTGCTGGCTGCAGGGACGCTATAAAGTGCGGACTGTTATATAAACTACCCGTGCCAGCCAATCATTGACTTAGGCACCCAAAGACAGTTGAAATGACTGCTGGGAGAGGTGTGAACTCTATTCTAGGTGCCTAAACTAATAACCAATCAATATTCAAAGTGCGATACTACATAGATACATAGACAGTGTCGGCAGATAAGGGCCTGTGGCCCACCCAGTCTGCCCATTTGAGCTTGTAAGTTCAGTTTATGTTTTCCTAGAAGTCTGTTGCCCCTTACCCCTGACCTCCAGAATTCCTTTATGTCTATCCCATGCATTCTTAAATCCCGTGATTGTTTCAGCCCCCACCACTTCCTCTGGCAGGGTGTTCCACTTGTCCACCACCCGTTCTGTGAAGAATTCTTCCTCACGTTTCCTCTGAATCATCCTCCCTCCTGTTTATGATGGACAGGATGTTTGACCAATTAGCGACTAGGATTTGTGTGTGAAACTCCTGGGACTTTGTAGTTTGGAGCAGTCTAGCCTGGGCTCTCATTGAGTCAGAGGGCTCATTCTTTGTGCTGGAAAAGTTTGGAAATCGGCTATTTATCTATTTATTTATTGAATTCTCAGATTAAAACCTTTGAGCTAGCAAGCTCGTTTACAAAGGCTCCACATCAAAACGTTAAAGACAGCTATAATAGACAGTTGACACTTAACAAATACAGGTAGTATACAGTTACAAAATTCAGTCAACGAATTTGTAAATCATCAGTTATGTACAAACAATTTGTTGGTGAGACAAAGTATAACAACTGAGAACAATCTTCAAATTATCAGATATTGTAATTGGAGGAACTAGTAACAGAAGTTAACAGGATTTTGAGCCTAAGGCTGCTGAGAACAAGTGCTGGGTTCAGGTAGAGTTCAAGAGTAGGATAGTTTATAAGTTAGAGAGGAAAAAGTAGAGTGAATAACATGGGTGGGGAGTAGGAGCAGGAGAAATCTACCAGTGGGTTTCGTAATAGGTGAGGATCAGAATGGGTTATAGGGTGAGAGGGAGGGGTGGGTATCTTGTAAAGCGGGCACAGGGAAGGGACCGTCCATAATGGTGACCCTCCCCACCGAATCACTCATGGCGATGGGAGGAGTAGGGGCGGCGGAAGGAGGGTGGCGAAAATAGCGACAGGTAATAAGCTATGTGTGCGTGCGCACAGGGGGTTGAAGTGGAGCACGCCGAGCGTGGGCTGGGAGGGGACCGAGGAGCTGTAGGGAGTGGCACTGTGGTGGGCTGCCGAGCTGCGTCATGGCATCGGGGGTTGGTCCGCGACTGCGGCTGGTGTGGTATCGGGTTTGGGTCCAGTCGCTGGTGCAATTTTATTGTGCCCAGCCTGAAGCTTTAATTTTTTTATGCCCCCCCCAACATGCACCCCCCTGGAGTTGAGAATCCTTTAGTAGGGGGGTGCGGAGGGTGAAGCGTTTTCCTGTGCACCAGGGTGTCAGAGTGACAAAAATGTTTTTGCCATTCTAGACTTCTTGATAACTGCGATCGCCTTTAGGCTTTCACCGTTATCACATAGCACCAATGGGGTGAGAGAAATAAGTGAAGGGGGAGCCCCAGAGGGTTATTACAATAAGGTATTTGTGGAAGGGATGGTCATGGAGAAAGAAGAAGTAAAGAGAACAAAAAAAAAAGATCTAGAGGGCTAAAATTATATAGAAGAGGGATATCAGGGAAGGTGGGGAGGGGGGTCTAGGGCCTAGGGCTTTGCAGGTGAATGTCTGAGGAATTTGGGAAAGGACTTCTTTTGTTTTGGAGAACCAGTGTTTGCAGCAAACCTGCAGCAGTTTGAGGAATCCTGAGCTTGCTGAAAGGATTGTTTGGAACTGTGAGTGCCAGAGCCTGAAGTTGGCAGCTTGGTTTGAAGCTGAAGGAAGTTATGGAAAAAAGTCTGCAGGTATCCATTGTTCAGGAACCGGCCTGTATTGCTGAAATCTGGCTGTGTAAAGGTGGAGCTGCCACCCAAGAGACTGTATGCTGCTAGCCAATAGCCACTGGCAAGGTGGAATTCAGAGGTTCCATTGCTGCACCATGGAGCTGATAATCCCGGTTCAGACAGAGACTGCAAGCTGCACAGCCACAACTTGGAGCCAGCTAGAGGTACTGCTCACCCTTATTGAGTGGGGTGGATTGGGCTGTAGGGAGCTACGGGTGCATGCCTCAGTGCTAGGGTACTCTGGACCCATTTGGGGAGCCGGACCATGGGGTCACTCCTGAGTCTAGGCTCACTTGTGGACCATGAAGCCTTGCATTGGGTTCCCATCCTCCAGCCTGCCTACAGGCCAAGGTGACAAGCTGCTAGACTCTGCAAGCAAGTCAAAAGAGAAAAGTTGCCAGAGCCTACTACTTCATCCAGCCTTTCCTGTTGTCTGTTTGTCTCTGCCCATGGCATCATTGTTCTTCTCCCTTAAGGTCATTGTGCAGAAGCCGAGATCCAGTGTCTACAGATCCATGAGTAACACAGGGCTTGCCCTGACCGAGGGGGTCTGGTTTAATGTTGTTTGCAACTGTGAATCTGTTTAACTCCTACAAGCTCAACAGTGTTTCAAGGGCTAGCTGGCCAACCTGTGGCAACATACAGGCCTGCACTGTTTTGGGTACCCAAATAGACTTAAGGGGCACTGGTACCTGTGGGAAAGAGGTTAATGTGTTTGGGGCTGGGTATTATTGTTGAAAGAGCTGCATCTTGAAATGCACCGATTTTCTGCAATCCCATTTCCCTTGCCCCAGTAATAAAATAATTTGGTTGTTACTTTTGAAGTGGTTGTGAGTCCTTAATTACATGTGCATTACAGATATTGCAAATCAGAGTGGTATTCTGTGTGGGGTGACTGGAAGGGAGGTGGTTAGGTACAGCATCCCATGGGCCTGTACTATGCAAACACCTGGCCCACTATCACTTTACTCTGGGTGGAGGCACCGGACTATTTACTAATACCTTTGGGAAAGAACCCCCAATTGCCATCAGAACAGAACCCAGGCCCTCAACCTGTATAGTAGGCAGCAGATGGCGGTAGTAGCCCACTGGCACGTGGCACCTGGGCTACATAAGCATAAAGTAACTGAAGAGCAACTACATTTATGAAGAAGCTTCTGAAAACATTTACTCTGAGTCTGTTTAGTGTGAGCTGATCAAAGTGTGTGTGTGTGGAGCTAGGAAAACCTGGTGTATGTTCTCTGTTATACCCAGCTGGTTATAATGGTGAATCATAACCGGGTTTCCCTATGGGAGAAAAACATTCCCAGTTATTATACTATACAGACACAAGCTAAAAACTCAGGTTTATGTCTGGAGGAAATGATTTAAAGACTGGCACATAACATACCACAAGGACACTTATAGAAGTTTAAAGATACTGGGCTCAGTTCTCAAAGGGTGATGTGGGGCTTTCTGACTGTCGAGCCCTGCACTGCCCCCACACTGCCACCTATGATTCTCATAGATTATGTGCATTTGCGCACTTTACCCGTTTCATGGTGGCTTGCACCACATATTTAGTGCAAACCCCATAAAAGGGCCTGAAGATTAGACCAGCAAGCTAGTTTAACTCAGGGCATGTAGGCGCACAGGACAAGAGATCGGTGCGGACAGGGAACACTGCACTCCATTCACTGTGTGTTGATGCACCTGGAGCATGTGCATTGAAGCACCTTTGAGAATCGAGCCCGCTGTCTGTGAGAGATGTCTCTTATGCTATAAAGTACCATCTCATGCAGAGACCACAAAGCTGAGCAGTTCTGTCCACTCAAACTGTGCGCCATGACGCTCATTCCACACAGCACCTAGAAACTTAATGTAAATCACTCAAGTTAGCTACATGATTTATTTGTATTTTCACTTTATTCCTAAAGGGTACACCATACAAAACAAAATATTGTATAATAGTATGTAACAGAGAAGTAAAACATTTAATCAGAGGTGCGGTGCCATTTACTATTTTACGGGTGCTTCCCTTTAGAGGTTAAGAACCATGACATGACCAATTATCAGCCAGAGAGGCAGCAAACAGTCATAACATAATCCTATTTTTTATGCACAACCACAGGCTGTAATACTTATAAACAGGTCAAACCTTGTCAAACACGTCAGATCTTGCTTGAGGCTGTAATGATGAACCTTTTCAATTTTAGATACATCTACTATAATATTGAACCCCATTCGGATGTCAGGGGATGTCTTGTCTTTCCATCTTAACAAAACCACATTTCCTGGCATTAATAAGGCACAAATGGATTCATTTAATGGTGGGAGTAGAAGGCGATCAAAATCAAATCCCATTCCGACATAATCAGGGACACATCGACCTACATACACACTATGTATGTCAGGATCTCAATAATATTTGGTAGTATCTGGGTTATTGTTGTACATGTGCAAAGTATTAAAGAGCTAGTGTACTGCCTAAAATTAATACTAGTTTGTAAAAGCAGTCAACCATTGCCTTTTATTTCTGTGGTACTTTTTCTTTTCTCTCTGATGTTAATAGGTGTGATGTGTGGAACAGCACTCTGCCAGGCAACTGACATATCTAGCTTTATCCCCCCCCCCACTCAGCATTGTGACCTCACTGACTGTGACATCACTGTTGCTTAGGGACAGCCACTTAATGCTGCCAGTTTAGTCGCCTATGATATCACTGTCCGTGAGATCACAGTGCTGATGATGCAGCAAGGGAAGGGTAGAGATAAATATGTCAGCTGCCAGGCTAAGAGTGTCCCACACAAATATCCAGCACAATATCATCATGCAGAAGACTTTCTAGTGAACAAAAGGAAGAAGAAAAACACTTCAGAAATAAAAAGTTATTACAACAGACTGCTACTTAAAATTTGTATTATTTTCCTGTCTGCCTGTTTTGACTCCACTAGCTCTTTAAGCTAAAGTCATTATAATGTTTCACGTTTGACTTTTTTTATTAAAAAAAGAATAAATGAGAGTATAGTTCCTCCTCTGTCTCTGAAGTGGAACGCTGCACTTTACTGTTTCATACAAAGAGAACAACAGTACACAAGATAAGAGTCCCTGTGGTTTTATGTAGTGATTGCCTGAAATATTTATTTTTATTTGAAAATTAGTGCCTGGGAGATACACATTTTCAGGCGACTGGGTTACAGAGGGAGGGCAAATGCCAGAAGTATGGACATACAATACTAACAATAAAAATACGATAAATGATGCACAGTAAATTATTTATTATGTAATAACTCTAGAATGTTCACTGCTATTGAATAGCAAATAGAATCAATCTCGACGAATCTATCCGTCTATTACCTTTAACCCTTAAAGAGCAATATGATACTAAAATAAAAGTCTTAAAGTGTAATATTTGCAATAGTTATTAACCTTTTGTTTACTTTCTTCTGTTATTGGTTTATTTGACCCAGCCTTTTCAAAAGACTCCAGCTATCCATAACCGACCTCACAACTGCAGCTTGTATATCACAATCAGTTGTCATGGTGAGCATTATGATGTCATACACAAACACACTAAGTGGTCAGTTGGGGCAGTCCAATTCTTACAGCCTTTTGTTTTAAACAGCCCTGATGCCGTTAGACAACTTTGAAAAATGTAATATTTAGATACAATTCAGCTTATGCTAAATATTTTTCCTGTCCTTCGCACCCTTCTTTATTGCTAAGAAATTTGATGTAAACAGCATTGCTGCCCTGTCTGTTCTGGCTGCTTGCCTACACCTGACATCACAGTTCTGTTTATGACATCACTATCTGTTGCTGTGGAGATAATGATGATGCCAAAAATAGGAGATTATGATGTCAGGTGTAGTCAAGCAGAAAGAGCAGATAAAGTCTAATGGACAGTAATCCTCTTTCATACATCTGTCCTCAGTTATAAAGAAAAAAGGGAAAGAATTATAGAAAATATATGAAATATTGTATAAACTAAATAACATTGAGCGTCAATTTTTCATGTTTTTCTAATGGTGTCAGGGGTGTATTACTATAATTTTTCCATATAAATAATTGCATTAGCGCTATAGGAAACCAAAATAAAAAAATAAAAAATGAGTGTGAAAAACAAATACAAATGTACATACGAACATATGAACTTACCAGTAGATAAAGGCCTTACACTCTATCTAGTCTGTGTGGTATACGTTTCAATGTGTTTACAGAGGAACTGCCCCTTCCCCATTTCCCTCATGCACCGATATAAAAATAAAAAGTACAAAAAAAAACCCTCCTGAGAATTACAGTCAAGTTATGAGAGATGCAACAGATTAATGGAAGAAATAAATCGCATTTATTACATACTTTGCAGTTGCAGTTCATTGGTGGTAACATGCATCATTTATGTCAGCCCAAAAGATACGCATCATTATCATCAGTCAAGAGAAGATACTGATATATATGTATTTTAATACTCAAAAAAAAAAAAGCAAGCTTTTAAGCTGCATTTACTGGAAATGACCAATTTTACGGATGTAACATAATCATTTCGCCCCTCCCTGAACTATAAGGATATCTTAATCAGAGAAACAAACAGAGAAAAGAAATTAGAGTCATTTTAACATCAAATATTCTATCAAAAGCACAAAAACAGAGTACAGTTTTAACTTCAGAGAAGTTAAATATGAAAATCCAATTTGTTTTCTATCTCCTGGTTTGCTATCTTTTCCTCAGTAGCAGACAACGCATCTAACAAGGGGTGATTAACTGACTGTTAATCTAACTCCTGGGAGGGCTGTATTGCTATTATGAATATAAAGGAAATAGTTTGCCAGCACCAGGTAAAAGTGATAGAATGCTGTCCAAGCTTGCAGAGTTAAGTCATGTGCTAAATATGCACCAAAGGGAAGCCACAAAATGCCAAGTGTGCTTTTAATCCAGCGTTTTTATTGCACACAACATGTAAAGTACAAGAGCTCCCACTCCTTACAAGCTCCTTACAAGCTGCCAAACTCCTCCATTACAACACACAAAGTCTCCTAACGCGTGTCACGCCACCTGGCGCTTAATCATAGGAATGACACTTACAGGAAACAATGCCCACTAAATAGTGTTACATTTAAAGTGACAGTGTACCAAGTTAAAAAACCTTTTTTAAAACATCAACTTTAATTAAATAGCTTTAAAAACAAGAACAAAAAAGACCATATACACCTATATTTTAGAATTAATTATTACTCATTAATTTTACCACTATGCACACCAGTGTCCACCATTGCTCTTCGCCATTGAGAGACATAGGAATCCACTGTAATTTATTATTAGTCGTGGTACCTAAAAGAAAAAAGTTAAACAAATTATAATCCAGTATTTATAATCCTAAAGCATTCATCTACATTTCAACTAAACAAGCTAATACGTAGGTATAAAAGACCATACAGTCCTTATTTCTGTAAAGGGTTTTACATCAATCCTTTCATTAAGGCCTGTTTTTCTGATCCCCTAATGCAAAGATCCAGTATTTTCTCTCTTAAGTAATACATTGTTGTAATCACCTCCTCTGGGCTTCTTATTAGTTTTTCTATACCTAAAATGACCAACTATGTTCTTTATCATTTTCACTTTTACCATATTGGCTGCTAAAGCATTCTTCTGATCACCCTAATCAATGGCCTCAAGTGTTCTCCCATTCTTTCTTTTAATTTCCTTTTTGTTTTGCCAATATAAAGCTGCCACATGTGCAAGATGCCATATAAATCACCCTTCAGTTGCACAGGTTATAAATCCTCTTACTTTTGTTTCCTATGTGTTTTAGGATTTACAAAACTTTTGTTTGTTTCAGAAATTTACAAAACTTGCAATTACCACACTCGTTGCAGCCATCTTGCTGTTTGGGTAACCACATTCTACCTTGTACCTGTCTGGGTTGTATTGAATGGACCAAAATATATTTTAAACTTTTTCCCTTCCCATGCACTATCCTAGATTTTACCTCACTGTGGTCTCTAAGGCCTGGATCCAAACTCACTAAATGCCATTTTTTTTGACAATGTTACTAATTTAATTTGACTGTGCATTATAAGTACAGACAAAATTTATTCTCTGATCTTTTATTTTTTCAGGTTTTTCCTTTGCCATGACCTTTGACCTTTCCATTTGGCTAACCGCTTAGAGATAAAATAGACCTAATCATTAAGAAAGATGATAAAGGTGGAATAGAAACAGATTTATATAGATAAAGCACTGACAGGAATACACTGTTACAAGCTGATAGTAGTCACCCATATCATACTATAGCGGTATTCCCAAGGGACAGTTTATGAGAATAAAAAGAAACTGTAGCACTGATTCTACATTTGAAAAAAGAGCAAATGAGTTAGAGATAAGACTAAAAGAGAGGAAATACTCAACAGGTTTAGTTACAGTGACAGTGCATGCCCACCCACCATCCCCCAAGCTCACTTCTCTGTTTCTGATTTTCACTCCTCCAATGTTGGGTTGTGAAGGCTTTGTGTTTTGACTCTTCTTACATGGGTCATTCAGACTATCTTATGTCCGATAATTAGACTAGTCCTTCTCTAGGTTAGTTATGTTGTACCTTCCCAGAAGAAAAGGTACTGAGGCGTTGTAGGGTCGACGCCGAGATAGTCTATACCAGTGAGCCTAGCTCACAGTGCCGCTTTGCACCTCCATCTTAGCGCCGGCCATCCTGAAAAAGTTTGGCTCCCGCTGGGTCCTAGCACCTCCAGCGTGCTTCCCATTAGTGTGAATGAGTGGTGGAGACTTCATTCAAGAAGATCAAGAATTACGGTAGGTACGTAATTTCTATTCACTGTTGGTCATCCTCTATACTGTCCCCATCCTTCCCCTTCAGCTGCACAATCCCTCCCCTTGCCTTCGTCTTTTCACTGATATACCTGTAAAAGGTTTTGTCCCCTTTCCCACTGAGTTTGATATGTGTTCCTCTGTTTGATCTTTGACTACCCTAACTGCCTTTCCTGCCTACCTTTGTTTTTCCTGCTCAGTTAGGGTTTTTAACATAAAATACTTTTTTTATTTACCTGCTGCCTCAGAATTTTAATTAAAAAGATCTACTCTGTCCATAATGGCCGCAGAGCACTGGGTGGACTTATTACATAAATTTAAACGCCGCACCTGGTTAGTGGTGCTGAAGCAAATTTAAGTACAAAGCTTTTTTAAGTACATGTCTTTTGAAAAAGGAATGTATCTGAAGCACACCAAGGCGTAAGGAGAGGTGTTTTTTTATTGCACCAAAATGAGAAGCTTTTCTACACAAGAGTGGAATTTGTGAGCGTTTTTTTTGAGAAGGTGGTGAGTGCAAGACTGTTATACTGAGATAAGCAGTGGTTGGACATCTCGCGCATTCTGGGCAGCTTCCACTGGGAAGGTATGCTAATGAGGGTTACCAACAAATGGCAGATGTTGGTAGCCCTCATTAGCATAACCTTCATGGCAGAAGCCGACCGATGATGTCCACCCAGGGCTCTGCGACCATTATGGATGGAGTGGATCTTTTTAATTAAAATTCTGAGGCAGCAGGTAAATAAAAAAATGTACTTTTATGTTAAAAGCCCTAATTGGGCATTTCAACAGGTGCTGCTGCACTTAGGGACTCTATAGGAGTTTCCCTTTAACAAGCATAACATTTTATGTGGGTCAAAACTGAAAACTGTGTATAGCTTAGCAGTTAGAGTAATGAGCTGTGAATGGGCTTGGTACATCTAGCAGACTGGGGTTTGATTCTCACAACCTCCACTTACATACTGTGTGACTCTGAGCAAGTCACTTAACCTCCCCAGTGCTCCCAGGTCGCCCCTGAAAACAGGAACCTGTGCCCAGTGGGCCTTACCTGGTTACCAAAGAATAAAATAAAAAGAAATAAATAAACACTGTAGCCTTTCTTCTTCATTTGAGACTGCTTTAGTATTTCTGCTGCTTTAGGCTACAGTTCTAGCACTGAGCTGGCGGTATAGCCTAAAGGTTAGAGCAAGGAGTTGTGAACAAGTTTGGTACTTCCAACAGGCTTAGGTCTGATTTCAACAGCCTCCACATGCATACTGTGTGACCCTGAACAAGTGCTCCCAGGTAGCACCTGAAAACAGGTCTTGGGCCTAGTGGGCCTTACCCAGTTACCAAACAATAAAAATAAATAATGAAATAAAAGGAGCACCCCATAGGCTTTCATCAGTATTCTCAATGTATGTTGTTTTTGAACATTCATTAACATTATTTCTGGTGACTAAAATGAACTAGCGTGCAGCAGACAGTGCTCTATGACTTTATAGGACAATGGCTGTAGTAAAACCAGGACCACCTTGTAAATCAGCATTGCTCAATGGAGCCTTTTCCAGGCAATACACACATACACACACACACACACACACACACACACACACACACACTCTGCTGGTTTCATACTCTCTGAGCACACACGCACACACACTTTGGTGTCCATTCTCAGGGAGGCAATAAAGCACTTAACAATTTATAGCCCTTGCCCTATTCCATTCCTAGGAAAAGGCTGTTCTCCACACAACTAGGATTTCAGACTTTTCTTTTAAATTTCTGAATACTACCAGTTCTACCCTATGTATTTAAACTGAGTTCTTTGCAAAGTCTGTCACTGTTTGATGACGAGCTCTGCATACCACGAGAGTTTAAGTTCTATAAATCTCTTAAATCTTACATTTGTTTTGTGTGCCAGTGGGGGAAGGGTTTGTAGCAATTAGTCAGTACAGTTCAGTGAGCTCATCTGACCTTGATCTCACTGACCGCCAGTGAATGTGTGTAATGTGTGCCAGACTTAAGACAACACTAACAGGCTAGTAAAACCTGTATCAGAAGTGGGGGTCAAAATGTACATTCTGACCATTACTTCTGAAAGTGAGGGGCTGGCTGACCCCTCTGACCCCCCCAGCTCCACCACGAGAGGAGAGGAGATACCATCCAGGAGTCTATAGGGAGAAGGTCTGCTGTCTCTTCCACCAGAGAACAACTGAGTTGAGTGCCTCCTAAACCAACAGGATGAAAAGAGCCCAGTCGAGGCTGAGCAAATACCAAAACTGAGAATTTGTTGCAGAGGGAACATCCTTCTGGCTCGAGCACTCAAGCACATCTGAAATTCAGAGATGTCTTCTAGAGGAGCCTGTGTCTTCTAGAAGAGCCTGTCTGGCTACATCAAGCACTGTAAAAAAAAGTCTCCAACCAGGGATGGAGACTTACGACCGAAAACTTGCACACCTACAATTTGAGTCCTGAGATCGGACTTCCAGACAGAGTACCAGTTGTAACACAAGGATGTAAGAACTGTAAGTACTGTTCAGGTCTTGTTCCTGTAACATGCAGTTTAGTCAGATTAGTTATAGTAGATAGTAGAGCTAATAAGATCTTGGGCTGTACAGTGCCTTAACGCCAGGTCCAGGTGAAGGCCATGGATTTGTTTTCCTGTGTATTCTGCGATTTGGTCTGCACTGAGTTCCTGTCTAGTGGATTATAAATAGCCTAGGCTATAAATAGATACCGGAGGTTTACATCTTCCTTCTAGGTCCCAAGGAAAACCACGGCCTGTAGGTGCTCCTATAGATTGGGGGATAAAGGTTGATCTGGTGCATCAGCTGGGCGGGAGTATTATGTTTGTTTATTGGGGTTTCACCAACCCAATATTCTTGCTTTTGCCTGCATTGTTTCTTCCCCTGTTCCCCATCCAAATAAACCTGCACCCCTGGGTTTTGTTATTGCATTTACTGTCTGGTTATGTTCTTCAGAGTCCTGGGTATTGCATGGTACTGTTGCTTGGCAGTTACAGTCAGTTCCTCTTATATGCACACTGTTGGGTACAGCATTATTTGTGCATACATCTGAAATTGCATATATCCAGAAAATGAACGATACATTTTAAAGACCTGCAGCAAGGCAAGTTTCTCAGCAAGGTGACTAGCTGTCTTAGTTTATGTCAGGTGGTGAAGGCTAATCAAACAGGTGTACTTCATGCTCAGTGGACTGCACAGTTATTTTAGTTTTCTCAGTTGTTTGGCAGGCAGCATACAGGGTATGGGATTTTCATGCCTTTATAAAATGGCAAGAAAAAATCTAGAAATTTAATTGGCTGAGAGACATCACCTGACCGTGCATTAAATCTTTAAAATGTATGGTCAGGTGCCAAATCATTTTCCTCCCTCCAAAAAAACTATTTAGAGCCATTTTGTAAGTGTAAAGTCTCTCCCACACTGCAATGCACAGTACAGCTTAAAGCTGGTAACCTCCTGTATTGGGGGGTTACTACCCTCTCCTGTCTGGTACCAGTATTACCCTTTGTGTACACAAAGAGCTCCTTAGTGGTTACTAGGTACCCGGGCTGAACTAGTGAAGCCCATTGATCTTTGCAGCTGGTTGGTCGTGGTGGTGTACTTCAAATTTAAAAGTGAGCAACTAAACTCCAACCCAAATGCCACGCAGTTGCTAAAATGGCAGTTTACCTTGAATCTGAAGTATTTGCACAGCTCCTGTCCAGATAACAAAATGCAAAGGAACAAGATCTCAGTTAAGTTTGAAGCAGGGCAAAGCCCTGTCTTACTCACTGTTCTGTCCAAGTGGATCCTTCCTAGTGCTGTAAGGGCTCGGTCTGATCTCAGCTTGCCATGGTTTTCCTCGATTGGCTGGGCTACCTCTCCATTCTCCAGCTTTACTCATTCTTTGCCATCTGCTTCATAGTCTCACTTTGGAGATTTGGCTGGCCCCCCTCACTCCAGCCACTGTGTGTTGGTACCAACCCATGCATCAAGGCCATGGAACCTTCATGATGGTCACAGCCTGACTCCCGACTATGGTGACAACTAACGAACCCTGCAGCAGCCTTGCTGTATAGCTTCTTCTCACTATGCTGGCACTTCTCATGGTTGCTTTCCATGCTGGCTGGATGAAAATGGCACCTTTTCTTCCTGACTAGGAATAATGAGTTTTACTCCCAGTTCCCTTCACGTACAGTCTGTCATAGCTCAACTTGAGCCCTCTTGAACAGCAGTCCTTTTCCTCTGAGCTCTCCAACAGATCTAACTAAAGTCAGCACAGCCCCTGCATTTCTCTCCCAAAAAAAGTCAGCTCCCATTGGTTCTCAGGGCTCTTATCCACACCAGGCAGTTCTTGCAGTCTGATCCAAGACTGGCCATTGGCTGTGGAAAGGGGTGCCTGAAATTAATAGATCCTCCTGTAGCACATGAGCCTCTGAAGTTCTCCTTGTAGGCTCAGACAGCAATCTGTTTGGTCAAGCACCAGGTTCAAGAGGCACAAACACGGCAGTGGCCATGCCGCACAGGGCTCTGTCCCCACAAGTTCCTTTTAGAAGGGCTCTTGCTCTCAGTTTACTGTATCATCTTGTTTCTCCATGCACGAGTTGTGCTTAAAGGAGATAAGAAATTATTATTATTTTTTATTTTTTATCATTGAACATTTTTTGGCCCCCCGGATGGCCCCATCTGACTGACCCCTCCAGCCCCGTCACCTGGAATTACTAGGGTGTACCTTATGCTCGGCCTGGAAGCAGAGCCTGCGGAGAGTCGGTCGCCATCCTGCCGCCAGTGATTTTTCATCTGCTTTATGCCCAGGGGTCCCAGGAGTGGGTACACATGCATGTGGAGGGACGCATTAGTCCCATGGCTCCAGTAACGGCCCCTTTCCTCCCACCCCAGGCCTAGTGCCTGGCTCCTCTTGGCCCGTGCTGCCCCCAGCCTCCACCAGGTGGCAGCCATCAGCAGGAGGAAGCCCTAACATCACCTTGGAGAGGAGAGCTAGCCTATCGGCAGCTCCATCCAGCTCCACCCCCCCCCGTGCCAACCTCCGATGGCCTAGGCTCGTTCCTGAACCCGGGTCTCTGGTGTGCTGTGAGGTAAGGTGTCCAGTGCCTCAGCCCTCAGTGCCACTGGGCCAGCTGATAAATGATTTTTACATAGTTAACTGCCCTTCTATCTTCCTTTTCAGTTAATTATGTATTCTGATACGCTTTGATGATTTTTGATAAATAAATAATCTAGCTGTTTGGGTGCCCTTAGATCTACATAGAGTTCCACTTCCTCAGCTACTTTTTTTCTTTTCATATTTCTAAGACATTCTATGACATCAATGACCCCTTTCCATGCTGTTCATCTGAATGGCCCATTATGGTGTTGCTGGTGTTAGAATGTTCAGGCAGTATGAAAAGAGACAGCAGCAACTGCTGAGCAGAGAAGGATTCAGGGTAGTTAAAAAGGCAATACAATTAGGGATTATTAATTTAACAAAAAAGGTCAAAACTATATCAGAATACTGGGTAGACCATAAAAGAACAACTAGAGGGCATCTAGAGGCGTCAGTTTCCTATCACCTTTAAGTCCGATGCTGCTCGGGGCATGCATCAACGAACTCCTGTCCTTTGAAAGCATCATTGCTTTCTTTGTTGGTGGTGAGCATCAAAACCACAGCTCACATTGACACAGGAGGTACAGAAAACATTCTGCCTGCTGTAGCTCCAGTTCAGTCTCCCTTTAAGAGTTTCAGTCCAGGGAACAGGAGGGAGCAAATTTGTAGTGGCAGCAGTCTGGATGGGGCCCTGAGGAGCCATGGTAGTCCCACACTTTTGGGGGATATGGAGGTTACCCTCAGTTCTGACTTATCTCTTATTCTTCTATATGACTTTCCTGAAGCTCAGCCTCTCAGAGGTATACTCCGTCCCACTCCTGAGCCAAACAGTAAGGGGACCATCCATCTAAAAACCCAACACTTACTGTGTGGTGGTTTCTGGATTCACCCCTGCAGCATGGAAAATAATATATTTCTTACAACATTGTATGTAATCTGGTCAGTTCTGCCAATCCCACTCATTGTCCCATATGTAAAGAAAGCTGTGGAGCAACATTCCTCTGTTTCCCATGAATGGCATTATGGCTGTGGAGCAACGTTCCTCTGTTTCCCATGAATGGCATTATGGCTGTGGAGCAACATTCCTCTGTTTCCCATGAATGGCATTATGGCTGTGGAGCAGCCGCAGATGCCACCACAGCTGCAGCCACGGGGAGACACTATACACTTAACATTCTTTACACTATGAATTGCTCCATTTTGCTTCCTGCCAATCCTGCTCCTCTCCCATAGGCTACATAATCTATGCTTAATATTAGATGAGGAACAGGACAAGTGAGGCACAAATGGGAGCTAGTGAAAGCTTAAAAGCTATTAATAGTATACTGACCTCCCCCCCTTGTCGGCCACAGGAGACGGCGGGATGTTGCCCGCAGCTCTGTTGACATTTGGGACAAGAAGTGATGTGGCAGGATCAGCCAGATTACTTACAAATACTGTAAGTCAAAACATGTTTTCAGCAGTGAAATGCCAATTGGGGGCAGACCCACACAGTAAGCGTTAGGGCTTTTAGAAGACAGTTCTCTTTAACTGAATTCAGTCTGTCTAAACAGCCCCTTAAATACATTTTGCAGGCCAGGTGACCTATCAGTTATAGGCAAGCATGAATAACTACCATGCAAATCTAGTTTAATACAGTAGACAAGTGAAAGTCCCACAAGCTCTAACCTTAGGGGGAGACAGTTACACAATACAGGATCCCTGTTACCCTTAACAAATAATAGAAAGCCAGCCTATTAACAAATCTCTTTCAGACAGGATGCCCTCCTCTAGGCAGGCCAACCTAGAGGCTAGCCCTTCCCAAAGGGAAGATCAAGGCAACATGTCTACCACACCCTCACCGGAGGAACCAGCAATCGCTCCCATGGTGAAGGGTATATTCAATAAAACCTCTTAATTTACCCATCCAAAAAAAATCCTTTAACAAAGCAAGTCTCCTCACCAGGCAAATGCGATAGAGTCAAAAGAAAAAACAGAGCTTTAAAATTATTTTGACTTTGTTTAGAAATTAACAGCACACCCATATGTCTTTAAAGTCCACTATATTTCCTTTTTAGCTTCAAAAGGCAAGGGGCAAAATTCAGCCTTCACTGTATATTAATTTAATGCAGTTCATTTGAGGAGACCAAACAGATGGAATACAGGCAGTGGAAGTAACACCAGGCAATCATTCTCACGAGACTATAGCTAGCTTAAAACTTGCAGTGCCTGAGGCAACATGCAGTCAGCCTCCAGCTTACCTACATTATAACTTCAGGTTGCCATTTCAACACAGAAAGGAAAAAGACAGAGAATATAAGACAAGACATTCCCCCAGTCGGGCAGGCCAAAGCAAGTATAGAGATAGTAAGGAAGACATATGTTGTGCAAAGGAAAGGAAAGGAAGCCTTCTTTTTTATCACACCCAGGTGTACAGGTTTCTGTATTTCTTTTAACTGTGCATTAGGGAACTTGACTTGTGGTAGTATCCCTTACACCAACTTCCCCCAGCCCTTACTTAATAAAAAGATATTTTAGCCATATTGTTCCTTGGAAAACAGGAGTTTCTGGATAGTAAGAAAACTTTTTTTTATTATTTGACTAGCTATACCTTGAACAAGGATGGTATAGTATGCAAGCTTTCGGGGCCCCACAGATCCTTTCTTCAGGTGACTAACCTGGCCCTTACTCTAACAGTGGCAGGGAACCCCATCACACTACAGTTTATACAGTGGTGGGGTGGTGTGGGCCAGGTACCTGAAGGAACTATTCTGGAAATGAAATTAAAATCTGACTCAGAAAGCGCATCTGAAGCTCTTCCGCGCAGTGAAGTTGCCCTGCACTTCAGCTCCTCAGATTTATTATTTTAACTTTACAATAAAAAAAAAAGATTTCTGCATTTTTGCAACTGAGAATAAATCACATGCTTGATAGAGAAAAGAGTCATGCATGTAATGATGAAGCCAAATCATGGCTAGGAACCGGAAGGAAAGAAAGACAAAGGAAAAGGAGTGACGGCAGGCCCTACCACCAGATCAGTCTGCATGGTGACACAGGCGGTGTTGGCCAGAGGAAACACTGCAATCCCTGGGTAGAAACGCACAGCAATTGGTGGCACCCTGTGCAGCCATGATCAGCAAGCTGGATGCCCTAAACAGCAGAATTGTCACAGTAGAGAAGACTGTGGACTCTCTACAGCATCACATGCAGGATATCTGGAGTCTTTCCAAGACGTGCAGAACTGCGTTGTCGCAGAGAACAAAGGAGGCACAACATGTGCATATTCACCTTGAGATCCTGGAAAGTCAAATTCAGAGCCATAACATTAGGCTCCTTGACTGCCAGAGGGCTCCCAAGGAAGATCATGCTGTACTCTTTCTAAGGGACTGACTGAAAGACTAATTTCAACTACCAGTACATGCAGCTGACAGACTTTCCTGTAGTTCAATAAATCAATCAAAATTTTATTTGTAAGCACTTTTCAATAAATCAAAGCGCTGGTACATAACAAGAATAAAACATCAACAATAATAAATAATAACATAAAACAATAAAATGACCATAAAATAATCTATCCAAATGCTAAAGTAACAACTGGCTTTTCAGAGACCTCTTAAATGATTAAATGATTCCACTAATAGTTAATGCTTATAGGAACAGACTCTGGGAAAGTAATTTGAGGACCTTCCCATATTATCATGATGATTGCGGACAGTGTGGGAAAAGAAGTACAAGCTTTTAAACATGGCAAGAGATATGGTCCTCTTAGTATGAGGTGCAATTGTATAAATGTTTCCAAACAGCTGCTACCTGAGGTTTCAAAACTGTCAATGGAAGAAAAGATTTTAGGGAGTGCGGAGTGTTCTGAAAGCTCTTTGGATATTCCCCAGTCATTTCAGTTTCCAACCAACCTCCGAGTGGTCCATGACAGCAAGATTGATATCTTTATCGACCCAGGTGATGAGGGAAAGTGGGAGGCCAAGATAGTGGCGACTAGGAATGCTATGAGTACTCCATCATCACCAGAAGGGGAAGAAGAAACATGAGAAGACTGAAGAACTTTTTCTCTCTTGAATCACAAGAGATTGCTCCTACCAGTACTGGTAACTCAGTTGTAGATGGATATTTACCAGTCTTGTCTAGTTGATGTTAAAGTTAAAATATACCAGACAAGCAGGGTGGTAAGTTCTTTCTCTTTCATTGCATGCCTTCCTGATTATCAGTGCTATTGGCATTGTTTGCTGGACTTTGTTTAATTATGGACATTAACTGCTGATGGGAAGCCAATTTCACCTGTTTGTTCTACATAGTTTACTGCCCTGTGAATGTCTAGATAGTGTTGGTTTAAAACAACATGTATGAAATGTTTTCATCCAAATAGTATGTGAGGTGTAACTGTACCCCTTCCATTCCTAGTTTGTCATTTTGTCTGAGGGGGAGGAGAAAGCTGGGATGACCACCATCTACTGCAAAGGTTCCTGACCCACCTGCATGAGCAGAGAGCCAGGATAAGCCAGGGAGTGCCCCAAACATGCAGGGTGCACACCACTGGGGCACTCCTTGCAATCCATGAACATGGATGTGTGCCCCTCTGCACCTGATCCTGAGCTGCATGCTTGTTACATGGAGGGGGCAGGACAGGGGCAGGCAAGGGGTGGTGGGGTAGGCGTGTGTCCCAGCTACATAGGTATTTCTGTGATGGGGATGGCTGGCAGAGGAGGCATATGCAGCACCACCCTAGGGGCTGCAGCAGCACTTACACACCACACTCCACCTGCCAGCAGACCACCCACCAAACCTGTTAAGTAGGCGGAGTGCCCACACCTAGCTCTCTGGGCTGCTAGGATTTTCTGGGGGGAGGGGGGTTGAACAGGTACAAGCTGGTTTAAATCATTTAACTTCAGTTTCTCCAGTGGGGTTATGGCAGTCTTGGAAGACTGCTGTATCCCATCGGTCCCTGCACCCTTCACAGGCCAGGGATCCAGTAGTGGACTAGCATGAGCATTGAACTGGATACCCCTGATCTAGACCAGGAATGCCTATTATGCCACAACCTGCCATAAGGGGCAGTTCTGAACCACCGGGGTGTAGGGGTTGTGGATGCTGGCTTCAGAATCGGGGAAGTGCACCCCAGATAACACAAATTACAAGCCTCCGGTGCTTTTGAGGATCGGGCCCTTAGAGTTTAATGTAATTGTCTCAGCATAATGGTTTTAAACTTATAAAAACTTTAAAGGTATCTGCCTCTTAAGGATAATGTTTAGAAACTGTGTAGCCAGCACATGTCCATGTATCTGAAGGAAGCAAGGGAGGCTTTCCATACATCAAAGGTTGTGTTTCTCAGAATCATTCAGGATTTACCTGCCATTTTGTACTTAAAGACAACTTCTTCTTCCAGTAGACGCATTGATTTTTCCGGTAATAATGAAAGGTGCATCTGATTTACTGGTACTTGAAATTTAAAGCTCTTAATGGTTCCAGTGCTACCTGTCAATATAGTCATTGATTTTTTCCTATACATTGTACTTTGCCGAATAATGGGATGCCTCCCGGGTGCTGCAGACTCTCTGTCTAGCCTTTGCAGCCTGGAGTAAAGATTAGGAAAAACCCCTATCTGGTCCTAATTTGAACACCCCAGCAGTTCCTAAAAGCTTCAGTAATTTGAGCACATTTTTGCTGCGTGCATTAATGAGATGCTAATTACATGCTAATTGTTTGTTTGCATTTCAAAACACTTCTAAACTGTTTTAGGGGGATTTGCTTTTGGTTTTTAAATGTTACAGCAGCAGTATTTGTTAGCCGTGTCATTTTTTTGTAATATGTATCTCTGGCAAAAACATCACTATACCAATTTTTCGTGTCGTTTCCTTTCATTCCAAAATTGAAATACATGATTTTTAGGTTTTGGAAAGTTCTTGCTCCATTGCACCCACCAGGAAAACATTAAACATTTGGTGTGATGCTTTTACCATCAGAAACATGCTATCGCTATCATAATACATCCATGATAAAAACAATATTTACAGTGAAAAGGTAACCTTGGTGGCAGACATTCCTAAATATTGTGAGTGGGAGCCATCTTTAATGACTTGAGTCATTAATTACAAAATAGTTATAAAAGTTGTTTTTTGAATATCTGAGGAAATTAAAAAGATACTGTTTATAGATATTAGGATGTCAGAAACAAATTTTTGCTAAAAAAAACCTATATGCTGAAAATCTTTGCTGACTAACAAATACTGTTGCTTTAAAATGGGCCAGGTTCAAGGTTTTTCTTTTTCTTACAAACAGTCTAGTCCACTCCATAGCACTATATCTGAGTCTTGGGGCTAGATTTTCAACAGCCAGGACTAGGGTGCATTGGATCTGTGAGATAGGCCTGCATTTGCTGGCCCCTGCTGCATTCAGTGCCCAGCTGAACACAACAGGCATGAATATACAGCCCCATCCAACTGGGAATAAGGCAGCAGGCATCTAATGATTGGCACAGTGCAGGCAGAGCAGCTAGTGGTGTGGGAGGCAGGACACAGACTGGTGTTGTGTGTGCCATGCAACTGCATAGCCCTATGCACATCGCTCCATTGATCCCAGCATCTGAAAGGAATGGGAGAAACAAGCAGAAATATCCTGCAGCAAACGGGATGATGCTACCACCTCCTGGGCCACAGCAAGCCTACTGGCTGGTCCTCACCCCATACTTCACGGACTGGAGGCGGGATGGCTGCTACCTCCTGTTGGAATCCAGCACAGTGGCAAGAGCTGTGTGTTGCGGACCCCTGGGTGATGTAGCAAACACCACAGATGGGGAGGAAGGGGCTGGGATCATAAGTGAATACTGCTGGGGGCAGCAACAAAGACAGAGATAAACAGAATAAGAAAATATTTGTCCTGGAGGGTATGCTGAGCTACACGCTTGCAGGTGTGTTGTCTGGGAGGGGTCCTGGGAAAGCATAAGCACAGTGAGTAATGTGGCAACATACATAGTAATGGAAGAAATTCAAGTTAAAAATACAGATAAGCAGTGTATGGTAAAGCAACTTTTTTTATTTGTATTTAGTTTTTTTTGACGAGGAAGGAGGACTAGACAATTCTGCCTATTTTCAGCCTTGTCCTGGGGAGGTATAGACGGATGACAATTGACATTGAACCAGATTAGCTGTTCAATGTCAGTTGGCATCCGTTCTAATGGGAAAAACAGGCAGGAGTAACCAGGATTTCAAAACTGAAGGCCCAAACACAGGTACTTGTTGTTTAGGGTACATTGGTATGGTCCTATGTCATAGCGGCTATCCGTTTTGGTGGTGTACATCATCGAAAATAAATAACTAGATGTACACCACAGTAACTACAAAACTGGTGATGGTTTTCTATGTTATGCGGGTGGCTTTTGCCTGCACCCCCTACTTAAAGATTCTCAACTATAAGGGGGGGCACATCGGGGGAAGGGGATGTAAAACTTAAGACAAATAAAAAAAAAGCCCCGACACAAAAAGTGACTGTGTCCCAGAACCCTACCCGGCACCCTCCCAACCCCAGCCTGCCACCCTACCCACCATGCCACACAGCCAGCTCAGCAGCTGACTGCCGCACTACACCCCACATACTCTCCCTCCCCTTCCACCCATCGTGCGCAGTGGGGAGGGACCACACTGCGCTAGTGTATGTATATATATATATATATATATATAAAGACAAAGAACCTCTGTGTGCAAACACTGAGGAAGGGTTACCCTAAAGGGCATTTGGCTGGGAAGCTAAGTTTCAGAAAATACAAAATATGTTATGCCTCATTATCGTAAAGCATCATGGGTTGTATGTTAGTCCACAATTTTAATTACGGTGCCGAAAAGTTTTCTCACACAGTTTGCAAAGGGTGCTAACAAACGTGTTCTAAGTCTTCTGTTAGCACCCTTTGCAAACTGTGTGAGAGGCCTTTCGCACCATGCAATTCTGCTTAAAGTTGACTAGCATAACATTCTGTGGTGATTTGCATATGCAGCCCATGATGCTTTGCATTGTGGGGGCATGTGTGATTTTGTATTTTATATATATATATATATATATATACACACACACACACACACACACACACACATCCTGTTGCTGTAGTTGCTGCCAACCCTGGTATTCTGTTGCTACCCTGACAGGTAGCCCAGAACACAGGTGATGTGACTGAGTCACCCTTTTTGCAGTCACTCAATCACGGTCGCTGTGTTCACTGGATACCCATTGGCATCCATGCCAGCTGGGTAACCCATGAAGTGGGTGCATGAGGAAGGGCGCCGTCCATTACTGAGACACCTTCCTCGCGCAATCCACTCATGGCAACCGACAGGTAGGGTGACCGGATGAGGGGGTGGGTGAACTAGGTGACAGGATGTCGCTATATGTATGCACGCGGGGGGGTGGGAGCGAATACGGTGAGCATGGGCTGGGAGGGGGTGGAGAGGCTGTAGGGAGTGGCGCTGCGGTTGTCAGTCGTGCTGCATTGTGGCATCGGGGATTGGGCAATGGCTGGGGTGGCTGAGGTACTGGGTTTGGGTCCGGGCACTGGTGCGATTTTTATTGCGCCCGGCCCGAACCTTATTTTTACTACTTTCACCCCCCGACATGCACCCCACCGGGAGCTGAGAATCTTAAGTAGGGGGGATGGGGTTTAGCCCCCATGAGGGAGGGGTTTGGGGAGGGACAGACCCCCACAAAAAGTGGTAAAATGTTCTGGCGCATATGCTGGTGCTGCCAGGGTTGTCAGAGTGCCGAAAATGTGTTTGGCACTCTGGCTGAGCGATAACAGCGATCGCCTTTAGGCATTCACCGTTATCACATAGACCCAGCCAGCTGAGTTAAGGCATATTTTGTCAAAATGTTTGAATCCAAATGAAGGCCTAGGCCTTCAGGCTATGGCATGGCTACTCCACTGACAGGGCTGTACAAAAAGTTACAGGCAAAAATAGATTATAGTGAAAAATTCTGTAGGAACAAAGAACAGTGCAGTGAAATACAAGGCTGTACACTAGAATACAAGTCTTGAATTAATGTACTAAAAAACTGCAGTCTGGAGAAGTGTAAGCCCTAGCAGCCTCCAGAACTCTCAGAAGGAGTACAGGCTAGTGAAAGGAGAAGAAAAGGGGGCAAGAAAGGAAGGAGTAGTAAAAAAGTTGAGAGGGGGCCAAGGTGTGGGAACATATGTGAGACACGTGCTCACAGAGCAGTGCAGAGTGGAGGGTGAGGGGCGGAAGGAGAGAGAGGGTTAGATCACAGGAGGGAAGAGTCAAATACTTCATAAATGGACAAAAATGGAGATACTGAAGCCCAAGAAACAGCAGAGTGGCAAGGTCCTGACCGCTACTGCAATGACCTGAGCTCAGGAGTGGGTTCAGGTTGTAGGGGGCTGGCCGACGGAAGGAATAATAGGCATCCCACTGGGAAGCTCTCCTTCGGGGGAGTAGAGGGATTCCATCCTGTTCTGTTTGACTGCCATACAGTGGAGCTGGGCAGCAGTGTATACAGCGGCTACCTAGAGGATGGGGACACTGATTCATGCTTGTGCACAACCGTGCATGCACACACCACGTCACTTGCATGCTGACAGTTGGTTGGAAGAAACTGGTGTAAAAACTAACCACAGTGGCAGAATGATGACTGGTCTCTCACAGGACCCACACTGGTGTCCAGGCACCTATCTCCCAGACTATAACCTGCTCCTGAGGAAAGCACACACTCCATGGAGGGGCCGCCATAGAGGCACGCCTTGGGGGCCAACAGTCAGGCTAAGTACCTGGGGATGGTGGGTGACAGGGCTTGGGGGCATTCAGAAGAGGGCTGCTTAGCAGTCTGCAGGAGAAACAATAGACTTAAAACAAGATTTGGCTGGTGCCAACAAGGCTGGTCTTGCCTTTTTATGCTGTTATCTTTGTTTATTTTTGCAGCAGGCCTTACGATCTCACCAGTCTCACTGTTCTAACTGTAGTTATATGAGAATCACATCCAACTAGAGTGTTATAGTTTTTCTGATACCGTGCCCAGAGAGAGGGCTTTGATGCAGTGACACTGTATTTCAGTAATGCTCCCTACACTACATACAGTGGTTCATGTCCACCCAACACCAGACAATTAATTTCATCCCCCCGGCATCAAACCCACTTGTAGTCCCCTCCCCATATCACCACTTTTTTGTATTCCCTGACAGTCCGGATTTGACACCGGACCTGTCATATACTTGGCAGGAAGACAGCCACACTTATTCGCTAGACCTATCATATAGTTGGGGGGAGAGGGACAGATGCTTTTAATTCTCTGATGGGCCTGGTAGGGCCTCAGACCTGTCAGGAAGTGTGGGGAGGAGACAACGTTTCTTTTATTCCCTGTCGGGCTGGTTTGGGCTTGGGATTGTCAGGTAGCTGAGGGAAAAGAGACAGATTTTTAGTCTAGTCTAAGGGTGAGAGCCAAAGCTGTTAACTGGGTAAAAACTGGTTAATGGATGGGTGGCAGCGGTATTGGTAAATGCTCTCACTCTAATGGGGAGAGTGACCAGCAGGTGCTGCAGGCTTCAGTATTGGGATCAGTCCTATTTAATGTCTTCTAAGGGACACGAGAATAATGTGAAGGAAAGTATGCCTTTTACAGATGATGCCAAGATCTGTAAGAGAGTGGATGTTCAGGAGGGGGCTGATAAAATGAGTTGGGAGCTGAGAAAATTTGAGGAGTGGTAATGGTATGTCAGCTGGGCTTCAGTGTCAAAAAGTGTAACTTCATACACATCGGGCACAGAAACCCAGGAGCTGAGTATAAAATGGGGGTTGGGGTGGGGGGTGGAGGTAGTCAGTCACTAAGCAGGACAGGGACTTCAGGGTTATAATATCTAATGACCTCAAAGTTGCAGAGCAGTGTGACAAAGCAGCAGGCAGGGCCAGTGGGATGCTGGGGTGCATAGGGAGAGGTGACACCGGCAGGAGTGTTGCCAGAAATTTCCATTTTGTACACAGTCTCCAACAGTTACACCCCCAATTAAAAAATGTACACATCCTTTCCAAAGGGCACCCCCCCTCCAAACAAGTCAGATTGTTGTCAGATGACCTCTACTCTCTAAAGAGGTTATACATGTATTGGACACTCCTCAGTGGTCTACACTAACCCAAATACTACAGATTAGAATGATAATATTAACAGAGTGGCTTATGGTTTGTGACAGACATCAACAAAACTGTACACAAATGTGTACAGTGAGTATGCCTGTCTACACCCTTGACACCGCAGAAAGAGAGAGGTGATATTGCCACTGTATAGCTTGCTGGGTGAGTTCACACCTGGAATATTGTACACAGTTCTGGAGGCTAAATCTCAGGAAAGACATTGACAAGGTAGAGGCAGTCTGTGTGGGTGGGTGTGTGGGGGGCAACTAATATGGTAGGGGTTACATAAGAAAACATATGAGAAGAGACTGAGGGATCTCAGCATGTACATCCTGGAGGGGAGGAGGAGGCTGAGACATGGTAGAGACCTATAAGTACCTCAGGGGCGAACAGAGTACAGGTGGGAGCCTGTTTCAAATGAGAAAGTGAAACAGAACAAGAAGCATGTAACAAAGCTACAAAGGGGATGTTTAGGAGGGATGTGAGGAAATACTACTTCACTGAAAGAGTGGTGGATGCCTGGAATAGCCTGCCACAAGAGGTAATGGGGTGAATACAGTGGGGATTTCAAGCATGCATGGGACAGGCATAGGGGACTACTGGTAAATAAGGGTGTGTGTGTGTGTGTGTGTTTTTTCCATGATGGGCCACACAGGGCACTGGATCTGCCAGGTTGTTGGTGTGGGGACATATTTTTTTATTCCCAGACAGCCTGGATTGCATACTGGACCCATCAGGTAGTTTCGGAGAGGGACATTTTTAATTCCCTGATGGTCTGGATTGGGTATTAGACCAGTCAGGTAATTGGAGGGAAGCCAGATTTGTTTTCTATTTTCTGATGGGTGTGGCTGGGCACTGGATCTGTCAGGTTGTTTAGGGAGGGGGACAGATTTGTTTTTTCCCCTGATGGGTTGGGTTGGGCACTGGATCCGTCAGGTAGTTGGGGAGGGGACAGTTTACTGTTATTCCCTGATTGGCCAGGCTGCTCACCGTACCTGTCAGGTTGTTGTTGTTGGGGTGGGGGGGCAGATTTTTTTTAATTTCTTGTTGGGCCACGTTGGACAGAGAAAAATCTGTTCTTTTCAACATTCCCTGTACCACCAGTATGGAACTGCTGTGTCTTGTAAAACACTTTGGGATACAGTGTGTATGAAAGTGTTGTTTTTCAGATTGCCTCACCCTGGCCATCTCTTACTCCAGTAACTGATCTCTCCCCCCCCCCCCAATTAGTTTTCCAAGTCCATGGACCAACTATGTGAACTAACTGGAAACTCAGCTGTTTTTTTTTTATCCCACAGAGAGGTTGGGAAAGATACTTCCTAGTTGCTACAGGCATCACATTTTTATTTATTTATTTATTTCAATCTAGGACTACAATACCTTTGAGCCGAGGCTCTTTTACAAAGGTTCCATGTCAGTGTGTGCAACAGTCATAATTTTTAGTTACAAGAAGAAGAAGACGAATCAGCATTTATATAGCGCTTTTCATACACAGTATCCCAAAGCGCTTTACAAGCAATGCTAGACTGGTAGTGAAGTGACTGAATGTGTGATGGCGGCCATATGGCACATCATCACCTACACACAGCCTGGATAGTTGCATGAAACGGTTTAGGGGAAGGGGGAATGTTGGCCAGGACACTGGGAATGCTCCCTGCTCTTTGCGAAGAGTGCTGTGGGTTCTTTTACTTCCACCTGGACACCCACCAGGACAACACCAGGATGGGCAGAAGGGACCTCAGTTTAATGTCTCATATGAAGGATGGCACACCCCAGCAGTACAGCACCCCCCAATACTGCACTCAGATGCCAGCGATTTTTAGGTGCAAGTCCAATCCCGGTGTGGGACAAGAACCCACGACCTTTTGGTCCAGAGGCGGATGTGCTACCAACTGAGCCACGCTGACACCTACCTATAGTCATTGACTTACAGACATGTAATAACCAGTACAAAGACTTGAGCTATGAGCAAGACGGGGGGGGGGGTAACAACAAATGGTGTAACAACTCTGCTATTCTTTGTCCTTTTACATTGGAGTAATTTAGTAGCATGAAAACTCTCAGTTTTATTTAGGCAATTTCATTTTTTTCCAGGAAAAAATTAAAGGTTATCTTTCCATGCAAGACTTGTGCAGACAGGGGGTTAGTAATGCGTCCTCTCTGAGCTCATTCACTGTCTTTCTCATCATTACAGTTAGGAGGAGGAGGGCTAGACTAAACATCCTGAGGACTTCTTGAGTGTATCACCTAGGTCAGCTTCACATTCACAAGAGTAGCCACACTTGCTCAACAGGTTCTTGTGCAGCCTCCTCCTCTGTAGCCAACAAAAGTTAGCAAAGCATTACAGGTACAGCTGCAAGGAACACTAGCGAGGCACAACACTCACTCACTGATGGACATAAAGGTATATCCGTCCCCGGTGGTTTCAGTGGGACAGCTGCAAAACAATTCCTGACTCTGATCCAATAGGCACTGGTCTGCTTATCAGACCAGCTCTCAACAATGGATCTACTTAAGTACTGACTTCAACCCAAAGTGAGCAAGGTAATAAAATGCCTCTCCATGAAGTATCAAAGTGTGAAAATCTAACTACCTTGGCAACATGATCAGAGTACCTAATGCAAACGCCACTCTCCAGACATTTACCCTTTTGATGGGGGTGCCATAATAAAAGCAAATTATCTGATTTTCTTCTAAATGAGAACCATTTGAAGTCTCCTCACAGGATGGATGGTAAATGTACCTGATGAATGCTGGTAGATCAATCAGGGCTGAAACCAATGAGTTTTTCAGCACCTCATCATTCCATTGTACAGCCTGATCTGAGGCAAAAATGTTGAGAAACTGTGATGCCGCTACTGGAAATGAACCAAAAGATGACAGTTTTATGAATCAGTAGTTATTACAATGAATTCTTTCATTTCTCCTGTAGAGACATTGAAGCACTGCAACTAGAGGGAATTTATATAAAATAATTCAAATAGTCTCAGTCTGAAGCTTCCAAAATGGATGATGCACGAATGTAAGGTAGCAACGGAGGGCAAAACATTAGAATTGCTGATTAGAAGTAGCAATTCTTGTTGTTTATCTGTGTTTACCTACTTAATCTAAAGTTGGTACGTATTATAAATTGTCAGGCACTACATTAATGTATGTGCGCTGTGCAACGTGCATGCACATGTTTCCAGATGGATACAGCCTTTGAAATGAACAGAGCTGAAGCATGTTTTCTCAAGTAAAATGACTGTTTCTGCTCATCTTTCTTTCATTGTAACTTAAGCACTATTTAAACAATACTTACCTTGCACTTGTCATGTTATAACTGCATTAAGCCACTTGAAAGGAGGCTTCTACTAGGGAATTAATGCATGGTTGGGTGGCTGGGGCACTCAGCCATTGGCCTTGTACCCCCCCTCCCCAACCATGCATTAATTCCCTAGTAGAAGCCTCCTTTCTAGTGGCTCAATGCTCACATGTTTCTTTTGTATAATCAGCCCTCCTCAATAAAACTGCTGAAAGCAGCCACGTGAGTTTCACGAACCTGGGGGGATTTCAGAAAATTAACCTGATCGGTAATAATAGCAGGGACGGGAGTATGGAGTGCCACTTGTAACATCACATATCCACAAAAAAATAACTTTTGTCTTTTGGCAGAATCACTTTTGGTTAATAAATTCAGTCTGTGGGAAAAATGCCATTTCTCAAACTGCAAACTTCATTTTGTGAATACAAGATTGGTAGATACAATTATTTTTGTCAACCCCCTACTTTATTCTGTGGACACAATTCTGCTTTGTGTACAAAATATTAATTTTACAAACATACCTGTCCACAGCATTTTCCCCTCTCCACTTCTGTGTCCTTGACATTTAAATTCCAGACAGCAAAGAGGATTTTAATGTTTAATTTTTAATGCTTTTCTGTTTGCAGTTGATTTACTCAGGATAACCCCAGCTGTGACAGTCATCTTGCTTACAGCAGGGCATCCAGTGTTACAGCTAGAGGAGGAAGACTTCAGTACAGAGGATAAAGACCAGTGAACATGTTCGAAAAAACTGTTAGCTCCCTTGAACCTTGTTGGGCCCAGGCTTTAAATTTCTGCTTTGCCCTTCTTGGTGAGTTTTACTCCAGATCATTTTCTACCAATTATATAAAGAAGGAACTATTTTCTAGTGGTGTTTGTATACTGTGAGTCGGTTAGCTGGCTGCACTACCGTAGCAGAAGTGTTATAAACCTGATTGTGTTTACAGATATAACTAACATTTTATGACAGCTCACCCAGACTATACACATCTCCCTCCCAGATTCTTGTTCTATTTTCTGGGAGGTTGTGGGGTGGAGTTACAGCTTGAGACCCCAGACTAGTATAAAGTAGTGCGGAATGTGGAATTCTACCAGTGGAATTTTGCGTGAATGGCAGTTCTGCTTCCAAATGCTTTCTTTTAATTTTACGATATTCTGAAAAGCATTTATTCAAGGCATAAATTAATGCATAAATTAATGTCAGAGACTTGATTATTCACTAATCAAAGTAAAAAATGATTAGCAATTGGCTGAAGTTGATTAACAATTACCGAAAAATCATATTTTTGCTCAAAACCCCATAAAATGTACTTATCTTGCTCTATTTTGATAAAATACACATTTACACAACTTTCGGAGACTGATACTATTTTATTTAGCCATTTCCAGAGAAATACAGCAGTTGTGCAGCAGCACACATACATTCAAGAGCTGAGATAGGATGTCTGCCAAAGCAGATGGTGAATTCGTGAGCGTGAATTGATGAGCGTGAGCGTGATCCATCGTGAGTCATGACAAATTAAATAATGAACCCCTGCCCCAGCATAAGAACTGGGACCATAACTCCCTGAGTCTCTTAAATGTTCACTGCAGATGCAGGGCACACAACATAACAGGGCGCAATAAATATTGGGCAGAGTACAGATCATCTCTGCAAAAGCAGGGCACATTAACTTAGTCTTATTCTGTTCCCAAATGTTCACTACTAATGAAGGGCGTACAAGCAGAGCTGGGCACATTAAGTTCTGATTCCCCCCAATCCCTGCAAAGCAGGGCACAATACTTGGTCTCTTTTTCTGTTCCCAAATTGTTCACTGCATGTAGGCACACACAGAAGGGCACACAGATCTCTACAAAAAGCAGGACACATAAACTTAGTCTTATTCTGTTCCTAAATGTTGTATTGTATTGTAGAGGAAGACCATATTGTTCAAAACCCTAAAGAAATGGCAGATATTTTCAATAATGTTTTTTGTAAAAATTGCACAATTTCTGATAAATCTGTTTCTCAATTTCAAAATACCAGCTTAGATATTGTTACCTTTTCATCTATAGACATTCTAAATAAATTAAAATTACAAAAAGGTAAAACATGCATGGGACCGGATAATATACCTGGGCAATTGCTTTTTTTACTAAAGGATTATTTGGTAATATCCCTTAAATTATTATTTGAATCTTGCCCATCACAGGGTTTTGTCCCTGATCAATGGAAAACAGCCATTGTTGTTCCCATACATAAAAAAGGTTTAAAAACAGATAGTTTGAATGATCGTCCTATCAGTCTCACCTCTACCATTTGCAAAATTTTAGAAAGTTTACTTAGAGATTCATTAAATACAATATTACTTAATTCAGATAAAGAACAGCATGGTTTCATAAAAGGTAGAGGTTGCCAGTCTAACCTGATGATTTTTTATGAATATATCAGTTCACTTATAGACAAACGTATACCCTGCGATGTTATCTTCTTGGATTTTAGTAAGGCCTTTGATGCCATGCCACACTGTGCCTTACAAATTAAGTTACAAAAATTAAAAATTAATATGAATGTTATTATCTGGATTACAAACTGGTTATCTAACCGTACACAAAAAGTACATATAAATGGGAGCTTATCTGATGTAGGCAGTGTGACCAGTGGAGTACCCCAGGGCTCAGTGTTGGGTCCTGGATTATTTCAGGCCTTTATTTCAGATTTAACTTCAAATTGTATATCTTCATCTATTAAGTACGCAGGTGATATAAAGATCGTAGGTCCTTGTGATAGTACAGAAAATTCAGATAAAATTCAGAGAGATTTGGATACTATCTCCGAATGGGTAGGAAAGTGGGGCATGGCTTTAAAATTTTTCCAAATGCAAGGTGATGCATTTAGGTAGTACAAATCTACACAGAATTTATAGATTAGGTCCACATCAACTCAATATAACAGCTGATGAAAGAGATTTAGGTGTAAATGTTTCTAATACTATGGATTTATCTAATCATATTAATAACTCTGTTGAGAAAGCTAATAAAGTGGTGTGGTCAATTAAAAGAAATATTTCTACAAGAGACCCTGAAGTTTTGTTGCCACTCTTTCGATCATATATTAGGCCTCACCTTGAATATGTGTCTCAGTTATGGTGCCCCTATAAAAAAACTAATATAATTCAGTTAGAGAGTGTTCAACGTAGATTTACTAAGCACCTAAATGGTATGTATCATCCATCTTACAATGACGGGCTTCAGGAATGTAACTTGTTTTCACTTGAAACCCGCAGGTTACGTGGGGACCTTTTATTTCTGTATGATGTAATTCAGGATCCAGAATTAATGGTTGATTTGGGTTTGTGTTTTAAGGATTCTGTTCACAATACTAGAGGACATCCACTTCAATTGACCAGACAGTCATATAATTACATTAGGACAAAATATTTTTCACTTTAAGGGTAATTAAGCCATGAAATAATTTACCCTTACACGTTATTATTAGTAAAGACAAAGCACAATTTAAAATCTGATTGGAGAAATATCTATTAAATGCTAAGTCTACGACATATTATTAGGTTAGAATGTGAGCACTTATGGGCCTTGGCCTTCTAGCTCTCATAAATCCTTAGTATGATATTTAGTATGTTCACTGCAGACGAAGCAGGGCACATAAGCAGGGCACATTAAATAAGTTCTGGCTCCCCCAATCTCTATAAAGCAGGGCACATTTTACTTAGTCTCTTTTTCTGGTCCCAAATTCACTGCAAAGTCAAGAGCAGGGCACACACTAGCAGGGCACATTACTTCTGGTTACCAAGATCTCAAAGCAAGCAGAGCTGCTTACTTAGTCTTATCTGTTCCCAAATGTTCACTGCAAAGATGCATGACACACAACGTAGTAGCAGGGCACATTAAGTTCTGGTTCCTCCATAATCTCTGCAAAGCAGGGCACATAGTCTTTATTCTGTTTCCAAATGTTCACTGCAGTTGTTCACTGTTTGTTTCCAAATTCATTGTAAGCATGGCACAAGCTTAAAGTTCAAGGCAGGATGACCCTTTCATGCCCTTGTTCTTCCACGACCCACAGTCCAGCTCTAGGCCTTGCCCATTCGCTGTCATTACGCCGCCCCCATCTGTGCCCTGAAGTCCTTGTGTACCCTTCCCTCCAGCTTCCTGACCAAATGAAAAGGTTTTACTTGTCTTCCTGCTGAGCTCCTCGATTCTGCTACGCTCCTGCTCTCCTCTGAATCTGCCTGTCCGACTGTGCCTCACCCCACGATGCAGCCGCCTGCTCTCCACTCTGTCCAGGTCACTCCATGCCCTCTCGTGGTCTCGGCCAGGCCTCTTCTTCCTCCAGCTCCTCCTTGAGCAGCCACCACTCCTTCCGCTCCAGCTTGTCTCCCACCACCTGCAAAACAAAAAGACACAATTAGTTAACTGGACGACGGCGCAACGATGATAAAAAAAGTGAAATAAAATAAAGAAAACTTACCTTTGGACTCCCGCTCGACCTCCCAACACCTGCTTCCTCTTCTGGGTGTGCTGCAAAAGGACTCAGTCATGTTTCTCCCACAAGGAGACTAGGTGGGGGGAGCAGGAGCATCACTGGACCAATCAGGGAACAGCTCGGGGTTCATGGGGTGGGGCACAGAGGAGGAGGAGGAGGAGGAGGAGGGCAAAAAATGGATACCAGGGAAAAAAATATATTTTTAAATAAAGTGACAGTGCCCAATAAGGCACTTTTATAGGACCTAGGACCAAATAGCAATGATTAGCAATGACTGCCAGATTTGACTCGCTTTTTACTGATCTTGTGTCACAAATTGTGATGTGAACCTGCTTATTTTATGCCTTGTCTATTTGTAAACCATGGAATGATATTATCAGGGCCCCTAGTGCTCTGTGGCAGAACTTTCTGATTTCTGCAGCAAGGCTCCTTAGTTTCTGCGGCAGCATTTTCTGATTTCTGCAGCATGATTTATTCATTTCTCTGGCAGAACGCAGTTCTGCCATTGGTTAAATATGATATGATGTCATCAATGACATCATATGCCAAGCATAGAGGAGGGGCTTCAGGATAAACAAAGTGGGAAAGAAAGCCTGGCACTATGGAAAAACAGTATATTTGAATAGAAATTCACCAAAAACAGTGAATTCTGCAGCATGATGCAAATTCTGCCAAAAATTCTGCAACCGCAGAATCACAGAATTCCAGGGGCCTTGGATATTATGCAGGTTATATAATGCAAGGAATACTATTCTGCAGCTCGTGCAAATGAATTTGTAGTTTACATAGACTGTGGAATACTATGCCATGGTTTATGTAAAAAAAAAAATCCACTTTTAGAATTTCAGAATTTGACTTCCAATGGAATTCCATTGGAGGCAGAGTTTGAAAATTCCACACAGCTCTTAACAGCAGTCCCCCATTAACCAGATGAGAGCCTGCCGAGGCCAGGTTGTTAGGTTATACCAAGGGGTCCCTGCGATTGTGCAATGAATGGTAGAGGCTCAATGTGTCACGGGATCCTGTGTGGTGTATTTACTTACATTTACCTTCTCAATTTCATCATCATATGGCTGTCCTCACTGACTCCACTGGGTGCCTGCTTCTGGCTTCAAAGATGAAATGGAGATGTTCGCTGGTGAAAACACAATTACAGTCTCAGCATTTATAGGCAGTATAACACCCTCAGGCAAACCCTGGCAAATTCTGATGGCACAGCAAGACACAATGAGATGCATGCAGTCCCAGAGAAGTGTCACACTTTGAGAGGGCGGAACAGTTACAATGATCTTGGAAGGGGGTCTGAATTAAATACACAATATTGCTTCTTAGCAAATATGCAGCTTGGGCCCTATGTGCCAGTGCTATGGACTGCTATGCTCAGAGCGTAAGCAATAATACTTATTTAAACATCTGAGACTCAGCTGTGGGAATTTAAGCCCGCTCTTTGAGGTTCTAAATATTCATACACAGTAGTGTCAGTTTTTGTTCAGTGTTTTTAAGAAAGGTAGCCAAATGACATTAAAGGCATTTGGGGAGTGCAGCTAGCCCAGACAGAGGAGGAGAAGGCTCTGGGGGTGCTCATTACAGGGTTAATGAACAACTCAGCACAATGTAGGAAGGCAGCTGCAAAGGCCAACAAAATGCTGTGTTGTATTGCAAGGGGTATATCTTTGAGGAGGAGGAGGTGATTCCGCCACTGTATAGGTCATTAGGAGACCGCACCTGAGTAGCAGCGTGCAGTACTGGTGCCTGTATCTGAAGAGGGACATTAAGTTACTGGAGGGGGTGCAGCACAGGGCAACAAAGATGATCAAGGGGCTGGGGGACTTATCATACGGGAGGAGGCTGAGGGAGTTGAACATGTACTCACTGGAGGAGAGGAGGGATGGGGGACTTGATTGAAACCTTTAAGTACATGAAAGGAATAAACAAGACAGGTACAGAGGGGCTGTTCAAAGTAAGGGAGGGGAGGGACACCAGGGGCCATGATATGAGACTGGAGGGAGGAAGGTTCAGGAGGGAGATAAGGAGACACTTTTTTACAGAGAGGGTGGTGGCTGGGTGGAATGCGTTACCTGCAGAAGCGGTATCCAGTAGAACAGTGGACTGCTTCAAAAGGGGATGGGACAGGACAAGGGGGAGGGTCAATGAAGGGGAAGGGTGGAAGGGAGGGGCAGCTGCAGAATAAGGGGTGCTAGCTGCACATTCGAGCAGACTTGATAGACCTCTAGGCCTTTATCTGCTGGCAAATTTCATATGTTCATATGTTCGTATTCATTTTGTCTAACATTTTGTGACTGATTTCTCTCATTGTTTGCCGTTTTACTCATGTAATCAAACCATTCAACAATATTAGGTACTGTTTCAGATTTCCAAGTTTTTAACAGTAATCTTTTGATCCCCAGTGACACCACCAAGACCCATAGTTTCTGGTAATGATTCAAGTTTGGAGTTTTAAGTATAATCCCTTGCGTAACTTCTGAACAAATGTTATACACTTTCTTCCATGAATGTCCTGAATCTTAGGACATTTCCATAGTTGGTGTATCAGGTTACGTGTAATCTGCTGCTTCCATCATGGCCCTCCCACTAGTAGTCCCAGCTCTTCTAATTGAAGGGGAGTATAATAAAATTAATGTAGTATTTTGAACTGTATCAATTTACCTTGGACTTCTCTAGTGCTCTTTGCTGCACTCAAATCAGGAGAGACACACTAAGCTGAAAGCTTGTTTACAGGTGCAACCTGGGAGCACAAGGAAGTTAAGTGACTTGCTCAGGGTCACACAGTATGCAAGTGGGGGCTGTGGCACTCTGTCATACTAACGTCCATAGTTGTTTCTGTATCTAATTATTTTCCTGTTTTATTTTGGCTGGTTCTGTGATACAGTTTTCATTACAATTAGTAAGATGTAGATTAGACTAGCTCCTTTTCTCCTGGATTCAAGTTTAATCATCAGGTCCCAGTTAGGGCATTCAGGATGGATATGTCTACCTGCAGAACGTGTTTTCTAAGCTTGTCCCACAGTAGTGAGGAGAAATAAAAGTGGTATTTAGGGACTTTGTAGTCTTTTCTCAAGTCCTAAAATGAGTATAAAATCTTTGTTTTGGGGTCTATCTATTATGTGTCCCAGCCTGGTTATTCTAAGTTTCCCCATCCTAGATTGGGTATGACTTCTTATTCATCCAAAAGTAATGTTTCCCCCACAGTGGAGCTAGCTCCCAATGCTTTTCTGTAGGTCTGCAATTTTTGACTATTCTTTTAATCACTTTTAACGAGCTCAGTATTAATGGGTCATTGCTCAGATTATATGGAATAGGTGAGAACATGAAGCCTGATAGCCTCTGCTTTTCCATTAGATGATTCTCCATTTCAGCCCACAATGGGTTGCCTGCCTGCTTCTGATTAGTGGTAAGACAGAGATTCAGAAACATAGACAGTGACAGCAGAAAAGGCCAAAGGTGCATCCAGCCTGCCCCAGTTACCTAGTTTGCCCTTTGCTTGTTTTATCATAATGCTAGATTATATTTCTCCCACCATGGGAGTATGGAACACCCTTGTACAAATTATGCCCTTAGTATTTAAAGTGCCAATCCTACTGTCTTACCTTCCCAGATGAATACTTTTATAAGTGAATCTATTTTGTTTACCAGAGCCAGAAACAAATGATTTGATACCTTTTATTGGACCAACATGGATGTTACAGAAAAGAACAAAGTGCTTTAGCTTTCGAACCAACCAGGTCCTTCTTCAGAAGCTTTGTGGCAGTTTTTTTCAAATATCCACTATATTAGTGGATATTTGAAAAAACTGCCACAAAGCTTCTGAAGAAGGACCTGGTTGGTTCGAAAGCTAAAGCACTTTGTTCTTTTCTGTAACATCCATGTTGGTCCAATAAAAGGTATCAAATCATTTGTTTCTGGCTCTGGTTTTAAAAGGACCAATACGGCACCTACAACATCTATTTTGTTTAGTAGTTTCTTGTTCAGAATATTTGGGATGTTCTGAAAGGCATAGAATACTAGATGTATTAATTATGTTCCTGGCATGTTTCTTTCCCCATAATGATAAGTTCAGTTTTTTTCCATTTAAGTCTATCTGTGTATCCTGGAGTAGTGGTAGTGTATTACTTTCTAGAGACCTTTCTGTATTTTTGGAAATGCAGAGTCCTAGATATGCGATTTCTTTTTAATCAAATGTGGGAGAAACAGAAATTTAGTGATGTCTCAAGTATTTGAGGATGGAATAGTGGTAATATTTCTGTTTTTTCCAGTTGCTTAAAACCTGCTATTAAACTGAAATCACCTAACAGTTTTTTAAGGATTGCAAGAGAATTCATGGTCTGCTCATGGTGATTAGTATGTTATCTGCAAAAGTGAACGCTTTATTACAGATGTTGCCAGTTTTAATACCATGCATTAGAGGGGATGACTAGATTATCTGAATTAAGGGTTCCATCAAAAGAATAAAGAAATATGAGGGTATTGGGGCATCCTTGTCTGGTTCTACAAAAGAGCTGGACAGGCATAGAGACTAATCCATTTGAGATTAGTTCTGCTGTTGGTTTACGATAAATGATAGACATCCATTTAAGGAAGTTGTTATCAAAACGATACTGTTCAAGGGCTATCTGCCTAAACTTTCAGTTCAGAGAATCAATTGCTTTCATCATATACAAGGAAATGACTACTCCTTGAGTCTTACGAGTCTGACATCTATTTATTTGCCAAATGACATTGAATAATCTCTGTATATTATCTGCCCCTGCCCTGCCCTGAATACATCCTACTTGTTCCTTGCCAATTAGTCTTATAATAACTAATTGTAGGCGAGCTGCAAGAATCTTTGTAAGTACTTTATAATAATTATTTAATAGTGATATTGGTCTGTAATTAACGCAGTCCATGGCCTTCTTCCCTTTTTTAAGTATAAGAGTTATATATCAATTGGACATTGTGGATGGAAGCTCCCCTTTGAGTTCTGTCAGCTAGAGCCCTATGTAAGTATGGATATGTCTAGGTTCAACAATTTATAAAATTCTCTGGTGAGACCATCAGGTCCTGGGGCTTTCTCATTTGATCGCCCTTTTACAGTTTCTGTGATTTATCTCAGTGTAACAGGATTCCCTATTTTAGCTTTCTCTTCCTCCATTACTTGATGAAGATTCACTTTTTTGAATATTTTATCATGTCTGTCTCTTCAGTCTTCTGCTTCTTCCTATATATTTCTTTATAAAAACAGACAAGTGTGTCATTAACTGCTTTGTTTCCTAGTTGTAATTCTTCTTCTGTGTTTTTGATGACGTTTATCATATTTTGAGATTGCCTGTTTTTTAATCTACATGTTAAAAGTTTCCCACATTTTCCCTCACTGTTACATTGACAAAGGTTAAGCATTTCATTGTGTACCCCCAGTTATAGCGCCATTTCAGTTGCACTGGGACATGTACAGTTTAAAATAATAGTTTGGGACTTCTTGGTCCTGTTTCAAAAAGAGTTAACATTTTGCTGCCTTTGGGACAGTCGTCACCAGCCTTAGGAGGGGTGATCTGAAGAATATAAGGGGCTGCATTGGAACTGCGAAAGGTGGGGGTCTGGGGTGAGATCTGAAGTCCAAGAAAGAGAGAGACAGAGAGAGGGGTGGACAGGCATCGAACAGGGCCCATTGCCCACCTAAGCGCCAGGGACAGTTTTCTTTTGGGGAACTGGTAGCATTAAAGACTGGGTGTGATGTGGTGGCAGCTACTTCTGCAAGAGTGGGGGCCCTGGGAAATGAACCCTGATCCAGCAATGACAGAGGTGGTAGTGCCTCACTTTGAGGATGGAGGGAGAGTACAATGCCAGCATGAGAGGAAGACGGCCCTGTCATGTTTAGTGAAGCGGTACCTGGAAGTGAATGTGGACTGTCAGGTTGGTTGGTCCCAAGGAGATAAAGGGACATTTAGACAGTGGGGCTATGGCCCTGAGGTGTGTTGCTTTAGCTGAGCTTGGGAAAGAACTAATAGAGAGGGAGCAGTTAGCCCCAAAGTGCGTGGCAAGCTGGACTGCCCTGCAGTGTGAAAGAGCCCCATTGGACAGAGAAGCGATGGATCCACAAGGAGACAGTTTTCACTCCTACTTCATTTTCTCCTCACATTTGGTGTTCCATGCCATCCTTGAGGGTGCGGATCGACAGGAAGCCTCATACCTTCTGACTCAGATCTTTTATACACGCAGTGCCCCCACTTCCATTGACAAAGGGTATTACCGACTGAATACCTAGCCTTAAGGTGCAATACCAGCTTAAGAAGGATCACAGCTGTGAACCATTTTTTTTCTATGTATATGCCTTTTTTATCTTCTGGTCTCCCTGGTGGACCCTATCCAACTGACCCCCTCCAGCTCCTTCAGGGGCTTATCTGCGCTGCTGTCCTCTGCCACAGGACTGTGGCTGTGCCTGGTCACTGGTGCAGAGCCTGTGGGGGGCCAATCTTCATCTCGCCACCTGGGGTGTTTTTCACCTGTCCCCCCCCCCTCCATTGCTGGGGCGCAACTTGTAAGTGCGCATATGTGGAAGCGTTCACATGCTGTGGAATCCTGCTGCACCCTCCTCCATTGGCATTCCTGACCCATTCTCCCTCAGACTCTCCACCTGGGGACAGTCATTTGGCAGAACTGCCAAACCACTCTCCCCAGAAGAGGAGAACTGTCCTCTGATGCTTGAACCTCTCCCTACCCGCCAACCCCAGCAATCTGCTTTCACTGTGAACACGGGTCGCCAACATGGCAGGAGGTAAAGCACCAGTGCCTCAGCCTCCATGCCACTGGGCCAGCCCCAGTTGTGAACCATTTAAAGGTTTAAATCTTCTTGAATACTGTGGAGGAATTTTTCAAGGTGTCTGATTTAGATACTGGGGTAGGCAGCATCCTTCTGTGACTTGCTTACACCTGGGAAAGAGCGCCAGCAGCTCTTAACTATGTGACCCCTTTACTGATGCTGTATTCTTCGCCTTGGGCCCTGTTAGAAATTAGGTGTTACCTATCCTCATGCAAATAAAAACAAGCCTGTACCAAATTCAGTTAGTAAATAAAAAGCATTGGTAAGGCCCTGCTATCTGGAAGAATGGATTTCTTGTGAATCCTGTGCAGGGGTGGTTGGGGTGGAGGGGTGGTGGAAAATGCAAGGTGGAGGTTTCTTCTGTTCAAGTTCAAGTCGAAGGAATGGTACAGCCAGGATGGCCCATTAGCCAAAGCTGGGAAAAGTGGAATCATTGGGGAAAAATTGGGGGGAAAACTTAAACAAAAAGAAGAGGGATGCCCCTGTGGTCTCAGGACAGCGCATTGTGCTGTCGAGAAGGTGACCTGGGTTGGGAGTGGACACAGGTCTCCACACTGGGGGACTGGCCACGCCAAGGTGGCTTCTGCTCGGCAGTGTGCCTCAGACTGTGTGGGTTTGTGGTGAGTGTCACCACCACAGTAATCCTCTGCAGCTGAGCCAGGGAGCTTGCCTCTCACCACAGGTACACTGTGGCCGGGGTAGGCACCACTCACATCAAGGGTGGGGGGGACTTTAAAAGAGAAAATCGGGGGCAAAAGTATGTGCACCCGTCCATCCATCTATATGGCAGTTGTTGGTACCTTTGGTTCTGCTCTGTGGAGGTCCCAATCAGCTGGGACAATGATGCGCTGTCTGTGTGTGTGTGTGTGTGTGTGTGTGTGTGTGTCTCTCTCACAGGGCAAAGGCTTCACTGGCAGTGTAGAACAAAACACAAGGAGAAGGACTAGGTGGTGGTGTGGGGGGCCAAAAAGCAAAGCTGAAAGTAATAATAATCGCAATAAAAGCAGCATGAGCTTGACATGGAGAGAGGAGATCTCCAACCCCATCATGAAACATGCCCTCAGCTTTTTCTTTACCTTTTGAGGAAGTGGATTGCTCCTTCTCTCAGGAGACGTGAAGGGTTGGGGGGAATTGTTTAACCAGGAAAGGCACACTAAGCCAAAGCTTGTTTCCAGGTGAGACCTGAGACCACAAGGAAGTTAAATGACTTGCTCAGGTCACACAATAAACAAGTGGGGGCTGTGGGATTCAAACCAAAGTCTCCAGATTTGTATCTCAGCACTTAACCACTACACTGTACTGCCTTACCTATTCTCCTAGCCTTTAGTGTTCTACAGCTGTCCCTCATTCTAAGTATTGAAAGACAGAGCTATGCTGAGAAAAGTAATGCCGAGTAAGGGTGGAGGAGGCTTCCTCACTCAAACACGTGGTAACTGAGATTTTTTCACTTCGTATTGCTCTCATAAACTGCCTCTGGCAGCAGTTTAAAAACTAAAAAAGCAGTATTTATTATGCACCATCATTTCAAAACATGAGGATAGAAGTTGGGATTGGGACATATATTTATATATCTGTATGTTTTGTTTTTAGTGCTATGAGCACTAAATAGAAAAACACACATGAAACAACAGAAAACTACTTATTGCACAAAAATACATGATGGGCTTGATTTTCAAAAGTCAGCACAAGTTGTGCCAAAGACAGCTTGCACCAATTGCTGATGTGCCAGGGACCCTGTGCCCGATTCTCAATCGAGTAGGATCTTGGTGGCAAAGTCCCGTTAAGCAACGAATCATAGTGGTGCGCCAAACAGAGGGCACACCTGGACAGGTTGCCACAGCCGGGTGGCCAGTGCACTGTCCCCAAGCATTCCCTGGTGGTCTAGTGGACTGCTCCAACCCCGATCCCCTGTTATTAAAAATGAAACATCCCTGGTGGTCTAGCAGACCCCCTAAGCCCTGACCCCCCCATTATGAAATATGAACATATCATTGGGTGTCTAGTGGATCCCCGCCCCGGCAGGCAGTATCCCACCACCCTACTTCCCCATCCCCAAACTGGGCTGGCAACTGGCACACAAGGGTGCCGGAAGATGGTAAAAGCTGAGGGGGCTGAGAATCAAAAAGGCACTTATGAGGGTACAAAGGGCACTTTTTCTATACTAGTTTTTTCCATACAGAAATAAAAAGTGGAGGGGCCCTTTCACCCCCCCCGGTTCCGGCACCTATGCTGGCACAGCCCGATGCTCACCGCCATGGCCAGCTGCCAACTGAGCTCTCAGTGAGCACTGTACTGTATTCAGCAGGTGCTCATCGAATGACAGTGAGCTTGTACCATGCCATGAGCTTTTGAGAATCGGGCCCAATATCTCCAGCTCTGCTCTATCTCTGTCTCTGTCTCTGCCTCTTTCTCTGTCTCTGCCTCTGCCTCTGTCTCTGCCTCTGCCTCTGCCTCTGTCTCTCTGTCTCTGCCTGTGCCTCTGTCTCTGTCTCTGTCTCTGTCTCTGCCTCTGCCTCTGCCTCTGTGTCTGCCTCTGCCTCTGCCTCTGTCTCTCTGTCTCTGCCTGTGTCTCTGTCTCTGTCGCTGCCTGTGCCTGTGCCTCTGCCTGTGCCTCTGTCTCTGTCTCTGCCTCTGCCTCTGTCTGTCTCTATCTCTAATTTATTTACACAATGCACAAGAGGGTCAAATCCTTCAGATAATGATTTATTTTAGCCACTGAAGCATTCTAAATGAAAATAAATAATTGATCCTTATTTTTAGCCATTTATCTTTAGCCTAGACTGGTCAAAATAGAACTCTGTCAATTGGAGAGAAGATTGACCAATTCCTGATGACATCACACGGTCCTGCCTCCTCATAGGTGGTGGTAAGTGTCATATTCTGAGTCTGGCTATTGTGTGTCCAGTTTATGCACTGTATTTTAAATTGCAAAACTTTTAAGCTAGCTCTTTTATGAAGATTTTCAACTGTTTCTGTTTGATTTCAGTGCTCTACTTTTAGTGCGGCAGAGACCATTGTGATGTCATCAGGCATTTTCAAACAGCTATCCCATTTGTTATGCAAGCAATAATACCCGACGGGTGGGTGGTGGCACAATACCAGACTCACTCAGGGCGAATGAGGTGCAACACCATTGCAGCGGAGGGCCTTATAGCTCTGGGCGGTCTGGGTATTGCCTATACCGCCCACCCTGGAGGTATTATTTCACTTAAAAAACAGGCTACGTGTGTCATTTTTTACAGGTTTGCAAACAATTAAAGTACTGCTGTAAAAAATAATTACAAATGCTTTTTAGTCCTTTTTTGGTAAAGTGGTCCCTGTACTGCTGTGTACACAGTAGAGGGCACTGCATTCTTAGATACATGTTTCTTTCCTCAGACATATAAGTGAATGGCATCTTGTCTACCTGTCAATCTGTCCTTTGCTTTCCTCCTTGTTTTGTTTGTGACACCCCATTGGTCTAAATGTCAGTGAAAGTGAGAGGGAATGAAGGAGAAAGCAAAGATGCCGTTCTCAGAAAGTGGAAACCTCCTGCTGCTATCACTGTGGCACTGATCGCTGATCATGGTAAGCTGTGAACCGAGCTGAAGTTTTACTCCAGTGAAAGGTTTTCAGCTGGTGGCAGTTGCCTATAATGATGCACTCGGGAGGCATGACTTTTGTCATTTTTGTTTCTGGGAGGTAGCTCTGTATGACAAGCAGCTTGGGCAAGCACCACTTCTGAGTTTAGGTGCTAATGACAGATGCGTGCTGCCCTTTTGAAAACTGCTTTAAGAACTGGTGGTTACATAAAGCTGATCACTCTGACGGCTTCTCTTTTTGTTTGCTACCTTGATTTCTGGATTTGTGGCTAGTTTTATTTAAAGTATTGAACTTTATCTAAGACAGACTCGGGGGGGGGGGCTGCATCGTTCAGTTTTCCGGTTAGTGAGTGCTAAAAAATGGCAGCTTTTGTCATTGAAAATTTACAGTGGCACCAGGATATGTGCGATGGGGTTGGCATGCCTGACACTTGTTTTTACAAGGGCTCTAACTGCTTGTTAATTTACCTCCCTGGCAGCCAGTCAGATTGCTTACGTTTTTAAGCCCATTTTCTAAGGATTCCTTTAAAAACTTTCTGAAGTGAAAATAAATGGCTGGTAGGAAGATAAATGATTTATCATTATTTAGTAACTAAAATAAATCACTTGTCAGTAAAGTTTGACTCGAACTGAACTTATATATATAATGGCCTGACTCAAAATATTCAATTTATCTTCCAGTGTGTTGGGCAGGACCACACCTGCTGAGTGGCAGAGCCACGAGTGTGTTATATAAGTCTGACCCCCTCACAAGTGATGATATATTGCAGATTTTGAGTCCGAACATTGCATATTTGATTTATACACCGTTCACTGGTTATTACTTTAAATCTATTTGTTTGAAGATGTCACTTTCTGTATTCCAACTGCTGGCTTCGGAGCTGCACTAGATGACTGTGATATCAACAGCATTGTGAATGCTACTCTGATTGATTCAGAATTACACTATGATAAACGTTTGAAGTAATGACAGTTTGAAAGAGAAGCTGTCCCACCACACATTACACTTTTAGTAATTTAAAGTGTTAAAGTATATATTTTAATAAAAAACCTTGATCACTATCCATATGGAGTACCGCTGCTTACTTCTTCCAAGTTTTGAGTAATTTAGTCTCATAGTTTTCTTTTTTTATAAGTTACATCGTAAGCAGCTCTGTAACAGTTCAGCATACTGAATGACATTAAGGCAGACCAGCCGCAGCTGTAACACAGAACGGGGCTTCTTTGTTCCTCTGAATCCTCTGTAAGTCCTGTCAAATCTCTTTAACAGTAAAAAAACCAAGAAACGCTACAGTAAGAACAATGTTGACATGGAGTTTATAAAAGACAAATAAAAATCTATGCATATGGACATAATGAGCCTAAAGCAGGAAGCGGGCAGAGAAAAAGAGAAATCTGAGATTCTAGCAGAGAGACTTATCACCATTGAGGAGAGGTTAGCACTGATTGAAGAGTCCTTAAGTGCTCTTGAAGACAAATTGGAACACAGTCTGTCAAAAACTGTGGCTCTGGGGGTTAAAATAGATGATCTGGAGAATCTGAGCAGGAGAAATAACTTGAGAATTGTTGGGGTCCCTGAACTGCTAGAAGGGAACAGTATGGCTAGTTTTTTGCAAGAATTTCTCTCAAATCTATTAAATACATTTGGCCCTGGCCCTTGGAAATAGAGAGCCCACAGATCTTTAAGGCCCCTTCCCAAACAGGGGCAAAAACCGAGGCCAATCTTTGTTTGATTTTTAAGATTTAATGTGAAAGAGGAAATACTTGCTGTGGCTAGACAGAAAAAGGTGCTTTATTGGGGTAAAGATAGAATATATATATATTCCAGAATTTCTCAGCCGAGATTGTGGAGAAAAGGAAATTGTTTAGTGCTTCAAAAACTAAATGTGTCCTATTATATTAAATATCCTGCAGTGCTTGTGGTGTCGGGGGATCATAGTTTCACCTCAGCAGACGAGGCTTTGGAGTTCATCACTAGATTGTGGCCAGTGGCGACTGAACTTTTACAAAACAAGCATAAGATGTATTCAAATTTCAAACAAAGCCAAACTGGCAGCAATGGAAGCCATTACCCTAGAGGTTCTCAATTCTAACCCCAGCCACGAGCTCCTGAACCAAGAAACAGTCCATGCACTTCACCCTCCAAAGCAAGCGCTCAAATGGTGGAAAGACAAACATCTATTCCAGTGCTAAAACATTTTCGAGGAGACCTTCAGACCCCAAATAATTATACCAAATTGCTGGCCTGGTCATCAAAAATTAACAGAAGGGCACAGCCTGTTTTTAAAAATAAGAGTGTCATTCCTAATACCGGCTCGAGATCCACAGAGAGTTCTGTTTTTTCGAAAGGAGCAATGAAAGCTTCAAGGCTTACCATTGACTTGCAGGAGTGTCTGAAGAGTAGTTTTAGTCCTGTGGAAGACATGTTTGATGCACCTTTCTCCCTAAATGACTCAGACTGTGAACATGATACTTGAAGCCTTGTGAGGTAACAGCAAGACTGGTCTTCTCCTTGACAAATGTGGCAGATCACCAGTGACTGGCTAAACACACAGTCGATGTTTCTTTTGAGCAGGAAAACTTAACCCCTTTTATTTCAAGTTATGGTCATTTCATGATCACTAACAACTGCTTTTATATACTTTGCTTCTAGGATACTTTTAGGCTTGTTCTATTTCTGTTCAGTAAAAAAAGGGGAATATTAAATGGGTTGAGAGGGCAGAGTTTGGAGGTCAAAGGTTAAGAATGTCCTTTCGGCAGTCCTCGCTTTTATCCTGGAGCCTGTTCTCTGACTCACACAGCCGGCACAACGTTTTGTCAGTGTGTTGTTTTTTTTTGAAAAGTACTGGCATTATTAACCAATTTCAGGAGTTCCAAATGAAAATATTTGTACCTTTTCCCTTTTAAATCCTTTTCTTTTCTTTTTGTGCATTTGACAAAGGGATATTAGCTCATTTTACAAAGGGGTTGTTCTGTCATGGACACTGGAGTATCAAAGGCTTATATAAAGTAGCAGTGCAGCAACACTAGTTACAGACTGGTATATATTTTTATTTTTTCTTTTGTATAGCTTTGACAGTTTTAAGGGTTCAGATCTCGCCCCATATTTTATGGCTATGTTATGTCTCCAGGCTGTCATTGGTCTACCTGTTATGGACTATTGCTAATCTCAGATGATAAGGTTCCCATTCATGATATTTGAATCTACAATACATTTTGATGCAGCACAGCTACTGATTTGTGAAACGTGCAGGCCAATAATTCCTAGGCTGATTTATTTAAGGACAATGTACATTCTTAACAGGGCAGCACTGGAGGAATGGCTTGTCATTGAATGGATACCTTTTTATCTAAAGAGATGGGTGTCCCTGTTGACTTCAGCTGCAGACTTAAGGGAAAGGTAAGTAGAGGTATGTGCAGAGATATGTACCTTTTGGTCTGTTTAAATCTGTATCTATACATTTGGAGGTTTTGGTATCAACTAAATAGGGAGTCTGCTAGTCTTGATGCATTACGTACATTATAATATTATTTAGAGGGGCTTGGATGACTACAGTGAGGGAGAGTTGTAATACTTAATATTTGAAAGGATTAAAGGTACAAATATTCTACAATAACTTATAAGGAAGACTTTAAACATTTCTAAGGAAATCTTTATATCTAATGTCGGTGTGGGATCTTTGAGTTCTGGATGTCAAAAGGTCATGTATTCCACTTTGAGATATACTTCTCAGTGGGTTGCTCACACCCTTCTTTAGTGTGTCTATCTATGAGTCTACTAGGGTAATCACTATAATAATTACAATAAACCATATACACCCCATGAGAGAAAAGTAAATACTAGCTACTGTATACCTTTAAGTTATATATTGGTTAGTTCCTTTTATTTCATTACTGGAGTTGCAAACTTTGTATTGTTGTATTTATGGATAAAATGAATACAGTGAATATCATTACTTGGAATGTTCAGGGCCTAGGTTCTCTGGTTAAGAGATACTGGGTATTAAATCATTTAAATAAACATAAGGCTGATATCGCTCTACTGCAGGAGACCCACCTTGTAGCATCGGAAGCAGACAAACTTGCCCGTGGTTTGGTTGCAACAGTAGAGCATTGTAGTTTCTCCTCAAAAGAAAGAGGGGCTGCAATACTCATTAGGAAGGGGGTAAACTTCATTAAGCATGGTCATTTAACAGATACAGAGGGATGGTACCAGATCTTATTAGGGAGTCGATATGGGAGAAATGTGGCAATATGTAACATTTATGCCCCAAATACAAATCAGAAGGATTTTTTTCAAAACCTAACTTTTAGAATAGCTAGTGTTGGGGAGTATGAGATTATGCTGGGGGAACTTTAACGAAGTTATGGATACAATTTTAGATAGAATATCATTTAGGGGCAGACGATCCCTATGCAATTCTCAAAAAAGCCTTCGTAATGTGATAAAAGATCTGGGTCTATTAGACGTGTGGAGGATGCTGCATCCTACTGGTTGGGTTTTTTCCTTTCTATCTGCAAGACATGAAGTATTCAGTAGGCTTGACTATTTCTTCATGCCTATTGCCTTATGTATCAACAGCAGTCATGTAAGTTATGAAAATCTTCTAATGTCAGACCACTGTCTACTTAAGAGTGTATTATTATTGGATGACAAAAGTGGAAGGTCGAGTAATTGGAAGTTTAATACATCTTTATTGTTAGATTCTACCTTGAAGAAGTTGCTACAGGAGGAGACAGCTTCATTCTTTAAAATAAATTGTAATGGGGAAACTTCAGCTAAGGTTGTCTGGGATGCATACAAAGCGTTTATAAGGGGCTGCATTATAAGTTAAGCATCTAGAAAGAAAAAGGAGAAACTAAAAAACATGAAAGAGAAAGAGGACATGTTGGAAAAAGCCTGGTCAGACCTGAAATCAAACTCCCGGAATTTAAAAGATAGGTTACTTAACGATTAGTATTGAAATATGAAATAAAACAAAATCCATTCTGCTAAAATTGATTATCCCTCTTTCACATGAATCAAACATTTTGGGAGTCTGGGAAAAAGCTGGGAAATTATTGTCATATAGACTTAAGAAACACCAAAATCAGAATGTTATTAAAGGTATAAGGGAAAGAAATGGGGCAACTACATTCAATATGAAAAAAATAAATGATTGTTTTAAGGAGTTTTACTGCGACTAGTACAGATCTCAAGGTCAATAGAGAAAGGCTGCATAGAAGAATTCCTTAGGCAGTCTAATTTACCTAGTCTAAATGCTTCTGAAAGATCCCTGCTTGATAATCCTATTACTTTGCAAGAGATTTCAGAAGTTATTGCCAAAGCCCCATAAGGGAAATCCCCAGGCTCAGATGGGTTACCAGGGGAATTTTATAAATTCTTAGGCCTTTCCATCAGCCCTCACCTTTTGGAGGCAATCCAAGACTCCTTTTCAGATGAATTACTTTCGGATTCAATGAATGAAACATAAATTTGTCTGTTACATAAGAAAGGTAAACGTGAACTATAATGTAGTAACTATAGACTAATATCACTTTTAAATTTCAACCACAAAATAATTGCTAAATATTAGCAAATAGATTTCCTAAGGTATTATCTAACTTGACTGGTAAGGAGCAAGTAGGCTTTATGAAAGGCAGACAAGCCTCAGACAATTTTCAGAGGCTGTTTTCAGTTTTATGGGCATACAAACGGGCAAAGGAAAATAATTTAGCTTCCATAGCAATCTCCTTGGATATAGGTAAAGCATTTGATTCCTTAGAGTGGGAGTATCTATATAAAGTCCTAGAATCTAATGGGTTTGGTCCTGGCATCTTAAAATGGATTCAGACACTTTATGCAAAACCGAGAGCCTGTGTAATCACAAATGGGTTAATTCTCCTACATGCTGAAATCTGCCTCTGCCACTCTCCACTATAGCATTTAGCTCCCTTACCCATTAGCTCCCTCCATAGTAGCACTTAGATGACCCCCATGATATCTTGCCCTGCCCTCTGGGCATGCAACCCATAGGGGCAGTTCTCTTTCTTCAGCTGGAGCCTTGACTCCATTGTGGGTGTCCTCCCCCTCTCTATACTAGCTAAGTACCCTGCTGGTGTGCTGGACTGTCTACACTCCCTTGTCTGTTACCTGACAATTCACCCTGTTAGTGCACTGTTTTCACTTCCCTTGTGGTTTCTGATAATCTTCTGCCTCCCCATGCTCCCATGTAACCCTGTGGTTGAAATGTCCTCTTACTGTATCATACAACATGCAATGTCTCTCTACCATTTAATACAAGTTGTATTTGTATTCATGTTCAATTCCTGACTCTGTATCATATCTTCATATTGTACTCTGGCTCCACCTGTTACGTGGGCCTGTATGTTACCATGACAATGTACCATGTTTGCTGTATCGTAATTTGCTATATCGTAATTTTTTCTTCTGTATTGTAATCTCCGGGTCACATATGAAAATAGGCACTTGTTGCCTATGTGCTTACCTGGTTAACAAAACAAACAAATAAATAAGATCCTACCCTTTTCCTTTACAGAGGGTTCTAGGTAAGGTGTCCATTATCTCCCTTGTTATTTATTCTTGCTATTGAACCTCTCATTAGAAGGATACAGCAATCAGACAAAATATTTGGAATCAAACTTGGAAAATACTCTAACAAAATATTTGCTTTGAGATGATATTTTACTGACCTGTTCTCAGCCCATGGTTTCTTTATACAAGGTTAAAGAACTTAAATGTTTTGGAACCATTTCTGTGCTTTTTGTTAATTGGGGTAAATGAGAATGCCTGAGACTAAGCCAACTTTCCTTGGAACTAGTAAAGTTGAAAAATGATTTGGACAGAGCTTGGCCTTCTGAGGGCTTATCATACTTAGGTATTCACATTTTTGACTCATTTGAAAGGATCCTCCATCAAAATATATCTAATTTAATTAATTATATGAAAACCACTCTGGACAAATGGTCTAAATTACATTTATCACTCTGGGGGAAAATAAATGCACTGAAAATGATTATAGCTCCCAAATTTTTCTACTTTATGAACAACTTCCTGGTGAATATCCCAGTGGAATGGTTTAACAAAACTGATAGAGTCATTTCACAGTTTTTATGGCAAGGGAAACACCCTCAGTTATCTAAAAATAAGTTAAGAGCACCTGTAAAAAAAGGTGGACAAGCGTTACCCTGGTGGCAGGAATATTTGGGGCCTTTTAAGATTAAACAAGCTGCCTTTTGGCTGGCTCCCAAAGACATACAATATTCTCCTTTGTGGCCCACTATAGAAAGAAACCTAGTCTTCCCATTAAATTTAACTGATCTCCTTTTAAGAAAATCCCCTAAATTTAAAAATCATCCTACACTCCAGATAGCAATTTGGCCTGCAAAAAATATAACCAAATCAAAAGGTGGAACATATTCCTCTTCAGTTCATACCAGTTTGGCATAATACAATGTTTACAATGTGTGGCAAGGAGCTGGTAAACAAAGATTGGATGGGTAAGGGTATTAAAACTATAGGTGATGTAGTAGATAACTATAATAGACTGCTTTCATTTAAGGACCTTAAACATAAATTTCAGCTGAATAAATATGATTTTGCATTTACTTACAAATAAGACAATTCATGAGAAATCAATTCCTAGATGCAAATTACACTCTCAAATCCCATGAAGCACGGGACAATTTATTTAAATTGGCATTCTTACCAAAAGGTTTTAGTCTTATTTATAAAAATATCAATGTAACTGACCCTTTCTTAACAAACTTGGCTAAATGTAAATGTGAAAATGATTTGGATGTTAACATTTCAGATGACACATGGGACAAATTATGGGAAAACACAATGAAGTGTTGCAGGGAAACTCAAGGGAGACTATTTCAATTAAGCAATAAGTCACGACAGGGTGTGATATATCATGGGATATCATCACGCCTTGGGTGGTTGGGCATGAGGCTGCAGGCTGAGTGCGTCCAACCACCTGAGAACTGATGATATCCCATGATATACCACACCCTGGAGTGACTTATTGCTATTATGAACTGAGTTTCAAGTTTTTTAAATAAAAAAAATAAAAGAAACAGGTTTTAAAACATTTTATGAATGAGTTTTTGGGTGGTGTAGGAGTACATTTTGAAAAAATAGTTCTCAGACAGTAGAAAGCAAGGAGGCTGGTGGCACCAGAACTTTTCTGAAGCTATGATGATATAGCCTGATATCATCATGGCTTCAAAGAGCTCTCGGCCAATCAGATTCCTCTATTTATGATCCTCAGTTCATAATTCAAAATACTACATTACTACTACTATTCTCCTAGGCAACTTTATAGTATAGGTCTGACTAATGATGATTTATGTTGGAGATGTGGCATGGCAAATGCAGGCCTGGGTCACCTGTTATGGCACTGTAAAGGAGTTTTGAATACATGGAGACAAATTAATTCAGTTTTGTCAAGCATTTCTATGGATACCCATTCCTTTCTTCCCCTTGATCTTTATTATGGGGGACATTTCTGAAATTCTTGGTTTACAAAGGCATAAAAAATATGGTTATTTTCTGTAGCTCTTGCCTTTAAAAGGTTATTACTCCAAAATTGGAAAGAACGTTTGGTGCTCTCAATCAGACAATGGTTGGAGTCAGTAGCAGTTTGGGCTAATAATGAGAGAATCAGTTACTCAACAGTTAAGCAAAATTAAATTTTAATGATACCTGGGGCCTTTTATAGAATTTTGCTCATATACTGTTAATAATCCTTAATGTATTACAGTCATAGATATAAGTATTGTGATTGCGATAATAAATATTGGTGTATATGATTTTCGTATGGTCACTATGATGTTTCTTGATATTGCATAGTCTTTTCTGTAATCTGGTCTTGTGATGTTTTGCTAATATATGTTGATTTGTTCATTATTGTTTTTAAAAAACAAAAATTCAATAACATTTGAATAAAAAACAAGAATTACACTATGATTATAAATATTAGAATAATCCATTTCCAACTACAAGAATAAGTCAGACAGTGCTGGTTCTAGTTTCTGCAGTGGTCTGATAATGTCCTTGGATTTCATAATCATTAGCTGATCCAATTATCTGATTATCTGACATTTGGCATGTTCAGACTGCACAGGAAGTGGAAGTGGGTGGAGTGTTGGTTACTTCCTAACTGTTCTGGTGGCTGGATGTCACAGTTTTCATCTGACTGCATGCTGTGCACATCTGACTGGATTGCTTCTGGTGGAGATTGCTGGTAGTTAAAAAGTACACAGTACTGACTTTTATGGTTTGCTGAGAGCCAATGTCCATTCCTATTTTTGCTTATTCTTAATGAAATGTTCATGTGATAAAGATTATAGTGGTTCCGAATAGACTGGAGAGCTATCATGTATTTAGAGTACGTGTTCAAAATGGCATCTTCCCGCCACTGGGCCCGAGAAAAAGAAGACTTTGATTAACCTTCCTTGTTTTTGGACCAATGTTGGTGTATGACCTTTGTCATCGTGTTGTAGTTTCAGAACGCCTGGGACTCAGAAAGGCTATAGTGCAGCATACAATGACTCTGAGTGTGAAGGATTAGTCTAAACCTGAAAAGTTTACTTTTCTACTGAGATTTTCTGCTGTGCTTGCATTCAGATATGAAGACAATTGTTTTTTCTATTACAGTACCCTTGCTAGTTATATTGCAATGCCTTTTTTCTCCCCATTCTAGGTATTACTTGTTTGCTTAGTACATAGTACACAACTTAGAGATTTCTTATTTTTTTAGACTGGTTTGTTAAATTGGAGCTCTAGTGCATGCTATACTATTTCTCCTTTAAACATAGTTGATTAGATGACACCCAGTCCAGTAGATGGACAGCACAATCTTATGTGCAGCTCTCCCATACATGGAGCGTCCTTGTTATTGGCAGAGCTTGCTCATTCTTTCAATTTATATAATTGTCTATAACTTGGATTTCCCTCCACATGTAGTAACCCTATTTACAATTTATCAACTCCTGTCATTGCATTTTTGACATGTTTTTATATCTGTAAGTAATTCTGGATGTGAATGCTTGTTTTTATTCTGTGAAAACTAATCAATTATAAGTATAACAAACACGTAGTATTGAGTGAGTGGATACATTTTTAATGCTGCTGCCTTTCATTTTAGCACAGTTTTTCTTAAATAAATGTTGTTTGTTGTGTTAGTATGTGGGGACTCAGCAAGCCTGCTCTGCTGTCTACTACTAGTAATGACTGACCAGTAGGGCTCTACTCATTAAATGAGTACTGCACCATCATAGCTTGCATATTTTATTTTTTTCCATATCAACAGTCAACTCCTTTCCTGTAGCTGTTTGTGATATACGTGTTTGTGTTCGTTTATTGTCACTGTTCATACTTGTTCCATTTAACTATGCTGGGGGACTCCATTTTCTGGTTGTTGAAATCTCTGTGACATTGGGCTATCACTGCTAATGCAGATGTCAGGAATGAAAAGAGGATTTTAACAATGTGAAAACTGAGCCACCCAGGATAGTTATAAGGGACTACTACTAGTAAAAGTAAACTCAAGCAACAGTTTATATCCCAAACATCTACAGGAATGGAGGTCACTGGTAGCAAGCTGGCAGATAAAACGTACAATATGAGAGGGAGCAGTGTTCCTGTAAGCTTCTTTTCACAAGGTGACTAAACAAACTCCAACAGTTTCCCCCTCTAGTCTCATCATTTCTCCTCCATCTGTTCTGCTTTGAAATTGTTTACTTGGCTTTTCCTCTCCCTCCCTTTCTCTCTCTCTCTCTCTTTCTCTGTTCAGCCGGTCCTTGTTACTGTGATAATCATGTAGTAGTGATCTCTCTACTGACAGGGAGACTATTAGACTACCACAACTCTATCTGCAGCATGCATTGTTTTATGTACACTAACAGCATCTCATCTTCTTGTCTCTTTTTCCTTCCAGCTTGAATTGCTTTCAAGCTGTGGCAACTTCAAGTAAAAAACAAAATTATTGTACTGTGTACTACTGGACCAATGACAAATAATTGTGTCCAGTGCTCTTGCAGTGCACCATAGTAGCACTAAAGCACACATAAAGAGAATGCGCTGCTTTCTGAAAAACAAAATAACTTTTGAAATAAAAAAAAATGTTGTGTGTAGTGAATGACGGTATCACCAGTCACTGTCACTTGTGTAACTAAATTACACTCAGTGCAGGGTTATTCTTATCCCCACTTGGACTATATAATTATATTTATTTTCTTCTTGTGTATTTCACGTTCATCTCATATTCCACTCCCAGATTTTTCAGTCATCATTGTTGGTGGGATGTGGTTGTGACATTTAGTGATGCTGATGCATTGTTATATATTGTGTGATTGCTGAGTTCTCATCTGGCCAACGCTGTCCTTTGTCATCAAAAAAGTAAAAAAAAAATATATATATATATATTTACTTGGTGTACTGGCTGTCAGGCAAGTGATCTATTTATTTTGGTTTTTGCATTCTGCAGAGTCAAGAGAATGACATTGCAAGCATAGATTTGTTTTGTAAAAATAAATTGTATGTGCATGATGCAGTGAATATTAAGAAACACAGTCACTCTCCAGTTCAGAGTTAGTGGTTCCTTTCATCCCAGCCCATTAAACCAAGTTGTGAGACATTGTTCACATGATGAGACGCCTCTTGCAATAGAAATAAAGAGGACATAAACATTGCAGGGGCCACTCTCCTTTTGAAAGCTCATGAAAAGTTCTTTCTAACTAGGTATTGGGCTTACCTGTACAGTACAGTCAGCATTAAACTTTAATTGTAGTGAGTTGTTAACTCATTGTTTAATGAGTTACTTTTTAGTCATATTGTTTACCTAATTATGTGTTTTAAGCATTCAATGTGCATATAAATGGAAAGTTGATATCTTTAAAGTATTGCAGAAAATATTTAGATGTAAAAAAAAGGTGACAATTTATTACCCACTGGTTTGAAAATCACTGAATGCTTTGCTTTAAACTCATTGCTTTTGAGTTTAGATAATGCATTAACAACTCAATAGCAATGGTTAAAGTTTAATGCTGACTGTACTATAGGTGGCACAGGTCCCATTATATGAATATTTAAATCATCTGATAATTAAATCAAGGGAAGAGCCATTTCATAGACTCTTGACACAGAGAGTGATGTCACTGAGGGGAAGCTGTAATAAAGAACATACAATTTGCCCCTTAGTGATATCACTTTCTGTTTGAAGATTCCGTGAAATGTCTGCTGCCTCGATTGTTTGAGATATTCATACTTCAGGATTGCTAACACCTACCGGTAAGCCCAACACCTCGTCTGAAAGAACTATTTATGGGCTGTCACAATTTGAGTGCCCTCTACGGTGATTACATCCCCTTTAAAAAGTTGTTCCTTCCACTTCCTGGCCCAAATTCAAAAAAGGGGAAAGAACTTCAAATTATGTCTGGGACTATGCATGCCATTAGATGAAGCCATCATCTGTTTATGTTGATAAAGTTGTGGGAGACAGGCTGGAGAACAAGTTTGCTGTCCCTGTTCCCCCTCCAAGTACACCATTCCCTGTGGGCTGTAAAAAATGAAACAGATGCAGTTGTGTGAGTTGATAAACATAGATTCCTTTGGGTCAACCATTTCTAGGCCTGTCCCATCATCAAAGCCAGCTGGTCCAGTGTTCCCTGCAAATGTGGAGGTGGTAAAAAAGCCAACAATAGTGATGGGTCGTGGCAAGCAAACTTGATGTTCGTGCACAAAGGGTTATACCTGTTGAAACTGTCAATGACCCTTCTGTAGGCAAGACATGAAAGAAGGAGCAGAAGGAAGAAGAAGAAGAAGAAGAAGATGACCACCATGAAGACACTGTTGATGATACTGTTACTGATGTCTTCGCACTCCCAGTGGATCTTGAGTTTGAGGAAGAGTAGGATGATTATGCTGACAATAAATAAATAAATAAATGAATGAATGAATGAATGAATGAATGAATGAATGAGGTGGCATGAAGAGGATTCAGAAGAAGCCAGATGCCCCAAAATGAAGCAGTACAAAACATTGTGTTGACAGGAGAAGAATAACTATTTGCAGAAAGCACTGTTCAACACCTAAGGGTACATCTTCTGCTCATGTTCCTGATGGAGGAAGTGGTGATGTAGAAAGCCACATGCATGCTGTGTTATCCAAGAAGCATGGTCCTGATGTGTGATGCTACTCTGAGATTGGTTCAGTGGATATGTGCCATGCTATCTGTTTACCTTGCAGTGATAGCATCAGCTGTGGTACACTGGTTACTGCTTTTGGAGCTTCTGGGATGAAAAATCCTCTGACGGCTATGCACAGCAGAGAATGATTGCATGTGATTGGTCAGATTGTTCTGATGTAGAGGAGGAGAAGGATGTTGAGCCTGGTCCTGGAAATGATGATGGAGACTATCCATCTTATCGACACCCAGCCACTACTAAAAGGCCAATAAAAAAAATGAAAAATCATCACAGGTTCTGAAAAAGAAATCTCCATTACTGCTTTAAGATCAATTGACAATTACAAATGTTATCTGTCGTGGCAGATGCTATACTCCCACTCATAGTTGAGCCAAGGACATGAATAATGTACTGGCTCAGCTCCTTGCAGAAAATCGTCTCCCTTTCTCATTTGTTTCAAGCCCTGGATGTCACTATTTTATGAAAATTGAGGATCCCCATTATAGTCTGTCATCAAGATATTTTTTCACTTGTGTTGCCATGCCAAAACTATGTAGAACTGTACGCACTGAAGTTAATCGCTGCTTGAAAAGTTCCTCCTGTTCAAAGGTCTACATCACAACTGACATGTGGACAAGTGTGCCAGTGTTAGACTACATGTCAATAACTGCACGCTGGGTGAGTTATGGGAAGCCATGTACTTCTGACAGTATGGCAAAGGCAAGTTCCAAAGCTTTTTGACAAATGAAGCACTTTCCACCACTAATAATAGAGGAAGAGATGCCCGATTTGGGAGCTATGGAATATTAAACTTTGTCTTAGAAATCATGTATTGATGTATATGGGACGTTAAGGAGGACACAGTCTAGATACATAGATTACATACATAGAAGTTGATGGCAGATAAGGACCTTTTGGCCCACCCAGTCTTCCCTATTTATCCCTACCTATTATGAAGTCTGAGGCACAAACTGAACTTCAGAGCACTCCCCCTTACCTCCAGGATACCCTAGTGTTTGTCCCACTCCTTCTTGAATCCTGTGACCATTTTAGCCCCTACCATCTCCTCTGGTAAGCCATGCCAAGCGTCCACTGCATTCTCCATGAAAAAATATTTTCTCATGTTACCCCTCAGCCATCCCCCCCTCCAACTTTATACTGTGCCCCCTTGTATTGGAACACCTCTTACTTTGGAAGATGCTCCCTTCCTCATGTACTCTGCTTATACCAGTGAGGTATTTGTATGTCTCTATCATGTCCCCCCTCTCCCTCCTTGCTTCCAAGGAATACATATTAAATTATTTACTCTTTCCTCATATATCTTCTCCTGCAGGCACTGCACTATTTTAGTTGCCCTTCTCTGCACTGCCTCCACCTGTCTATGTCTTTTCTCAGATGGGGCCTCCAGAACTGGATGCAGTATTCCAGGTGTGGTCTCACCAGTTTCTTATACAGGGGCAACATGACCTCCCACCTTCTGCTTGTGATACCTCTCCCTATGCATCCAAGTATCTGGCTAGCCTTCCCCGCCACCTTGCCATACTGCCTAGCCTCTTTTAGGACATCCAAAATGATAACTCCCAGGTCTCTTTCCTGCTTAGTGACTGTTAGTACCTCCCCTCCTAGTTTGTAAGTTGTCCTTGGGTTCTTGTGCCCTATGTGCATGATCCTGCACTCTTTTACATTGAATCCCAGCTTACATGCTCCAGACCATTCCTCCAGTCTTTTAATGTCCTCTCTCATCTTTTCAACACCCCCCTGGCATATCCACCCTATTACATACCTTTGTGTCATCCACAAATAGGCATACTTTCCCTCCAGCCCCTCCACAATGTCCGTAATATAGACATTGAAGAGGACCAGCACCAACACTGACCCCTGCTGCACCCTGCTTGCTACCTCTCCCTCACCAGAGTGTTCCCCATTTACCACCACCCTCTGACTCCCGCCAGTAAGCCAGTTCTCTATCCATAGTACTATTTTAGGATCCATTTCCAGGTTACATAGTTTGTTTATCAGTCTTTTATAAGGGAAGGCCTTTCTGAAGTCCAGATAGGCCACGTCCTCCACCTGCCCTGGTCCACTCAGTCAAAAAAACTATATTAGGTTTGTCTGGCAGGACCTCCCCTTGGTAAAACCACATTGTCCTGGGTCTAGTAGGCCATTCATATCAAGGTATTCAACTAACCTTTCCTTCAGAAAAGATTCCATTATCGTGCCCACTACTGAAGTTATTCTGACACGCCTGTAATTTCCAACCTCATCCCCATCACCACCCTTGTGGAGTGTGACCACATCCGTTCTTTTCCTGTCACAAAAGCCAAGGTAATGAGCACTCCAGGACACAGAAAAATATACTGCAAGTGATTTTAATCCAAATGGCAAGTCCAGACCCCTGCGCTTCGGCTCTATGCCTTCAAAGGGGGTTCTTTTCCTGTCCCCTGGCACTTCCCCTGTCTCTAGTGATAGATTGAACAAATCTGAGAGGGGTGCAGCCAACTCTTCCTTTAGCAGCTGGGGGTGTACTGCATCTGGGCCTGTCGCCTTGTTCACCTTAGCTTCTTTAGCTCACTCAGGACTCTTTCTCCCTAAAGGGGTTGGTGACCACCTTTTGCATCTATTAAGGGTAATAACAATGAGTAAATCTTTAATTCAAATATTTTTTTTCCTGATCAATGGACAAGTACCAAGAAAGAAGCCTATATAATTAAATTATAAAACTATAAGCTTGTGATTGCAGCTCTAGCTTTATTTATTTATTTATTTATTTATTACTTATTAATTTTGCTATTATGAGTTAATATAATGGAATCATGTATGTAGAAGTTATTACCATGGCTGATATAAATTACTATTATTGTTTTCAGTTTAACCCATAATATATCATAATCTTGGGTCACCACCCTTTCTAGTGGATTTTAACTTAAATTTGCAGCCAGAACTGTTTACATGTATCATGGGCATAATTATAGGAGGGATGGGGGGGGTCACCTTCAACATTTAAGCCTTGCCTTAGTGAATTAATGTTGTCCTCCTCAACATTTTGCCTAGAAACCCCTTGTCTGGCTAAGCCTACAAGCCAACTCTGCTTAGTTAGCACACACACACACACACACACACACACAGACACACACACACACACACACACACACTCCTGATTGTGATCATGTACAAAGGAGAGACAGAAGAACCTACCATATTTTTGTTAGTGCTCACTAGGTGGGGAGGGAAGGAAGTGAACTTTGGCTAACACAGTGCAGTCAGTGGCTAGTTATTGCACTAAAAACCTTATGGCAAAGTGCAGTCAACATTTATTGTGTCTGCAAGCCCAAATTCAGCCTAGCAGTCAGCAAGGAAGGGAGGCAGCTGGTCAGGAGGAGCTCCAATTTCCATGGAGTTGCCTGATGGTAGTGCTTGCACTGCAAAACGTGATCATCCACGGTGCTAAGGGGAGGGCATCCCAGTCGGAGAGTAGTGAGAGAAGTTCTAGTCTATACTGAGCTCAGGAATGTGGAAATTGTTTTTCCAGTTATATTAATTTCTCTTGGAAGTGTGCATTTTGAGTTCTGTATCAGTGATGACATGGCTGAAGACTTTCATATCAGACATATCAGAATATTTACACAGTCCAGTACAAAATGAGCAGTGTGATTCATTTAGAAGGGGAATTAAGTGGTTTAGATTTCAGAGGTATCATTCAAGGGAGGCTACTAGTGGTAGGGTTGGGTAATTAATGCACTTAACGTTTTGGCTTCAGTGCAGACAGTACTTTTGGGGTTGTGTGCAGGACGGCATTTAATTGGTTGGATTCCAACCATTAGCGACACTGGGAGAGCCATTAGTGCTCTTACTTTAGGGCACAAAGAATGATTGGTTCTTTTAAATTAAAATGTTTGTACCAGCGGGTTTCTTGAGCAGGACTTAAGCCTGATTAAAGGCCCTTCAATCTGCTGCCTCCTCTTCTATAATCACTTCTAGAGAGAGTCCCTCCGATCAACAACCAACTGCTGCTGCGGGCTAGACCAGATCAACTGGTGCCTACGCCCTGCTGCTTGAACCTTCTTCATCTTGCTGTTCTTGCCTCCCTTGGCTCCTCTAGGAAAGTCTGGTCTTTTCCTGATGTCCTCTAATCCCCTCTGTCCCTTTTGAGACCTGTGTGTGCTGACTGAGTGTTTCTTAAACAGGTATGTTTGTTTGGATCGATTTCCTAAATTCAGATTCCTACTCTCCTAATTGTTATTTCTTAAATTCTAATTAAATTCTAAATTAACTCTGTCTTCTGTGTCCTGGGCGGGTAATTGGTATGCACTACTATTAGGGACTAACTGAATTCAAAATTGCTTACGTTTGGGGTTGTCTGCTGGTAGTAGGGCCCATAGGCCAACACAAGAACTTAGGAGTGATGTAGATTCTAGAAAGACTAGTACAATGTTTTTGTTTTGTTTTGTTCTAGTAATAAACATGACCAAACAATAAAATATAAGACGTACACTGTGGTAGGTTGATTGACCATGGTGGAATGAGACTGGCAAATGGTGGGTGGTGGTGGTGGTGGGCAATGGTGCTTTTTGCTCATAAAGTTTTGTTAATGTTCACTAACTATTTTACTGCTATTTTATGTGGAATGAACCCTATTAAGGCTAGTAAAGCAGCAGTGCATGTTGTGGTAAAAAATTTGGCACAATTTTTTCGACTGACACTTTACCTACTGTCTTGTACAATCTCCTTGTTTCAAATTCTGAGTCTGCTTTAACTCTTTAGTTTTACATATGAAATGCTACAAAGGACTGCTTCTTTTATTAGGGATTGGAACGAGGTTTTAATCACTAGTCTGCGCTGTTTCTGTACACACCTATTGGCCCATAAGTTTAGGGAGCACTGTCTACTGCATGCTAGTTCATTTTAGCCAACAGAAAAGTTATATAAATAAAATGTGTGCTCACAGAAATACTGATTAAACCTGGTCTCAGCAGCAATTCTGGAAGATTACACAGAGAATAATGGATGGGTAGCTAGTTATAATATATAGAATAAAGTATGGGTTGGGGTGTGTAACGCAGTTTTACACTCACCCGAGTTGTGGGATGCTACATAAACCCCGGTGGCAGGGTTTGTGAAAAGCATCCCACAACGAGGGTGTGTAAATGAGTTTAGCACCCCTGACATTTTTTATTTTATATAATTGCTGGGTTTCCTTTTGCCTCAGCAATTATATAAAATAGAGAGCTTGAGGTGTGTCCTCAGTTCGGTTTAGTTTTAGCGTGCTGAGATTTGCCGATTTTAAACTCATTTTTCTTCCTTTGAGCAGGTCTTTGTATGTGTTACAGTGTATGTGGGGGAAAAAGAAAATAACTTACATACATTCTTCTGGCGGTTCTGTTTGGTCTTGAGATGGAAGCATTGAGTAGTCTGGACTGATCGTGCTGCTGCCTGAGCACGCATACAAGCAAGGAAATTAGCGCATGTTTGCCGTTATAAACACCCTTTATAATGGCAAATTACACCACGGTTTCTCTATGGAAAAGGGAAAGCCAGTTATTATGAGGGTTTTATACACCCCAAGGGTGGGATGCCACATAAACCCCAAGAGCGAAGCTTGAGGGGTTTATGAAGGCATCCCACCCCGAGGGTGTGTGTAAAATCTGAGTTTTAACTAGCTACCCATCTTTTATTTTGTATAATTGCTGGGGATCGTTTTTCACTGAAGCAATTATACAAAATAAATGTTGCCATGGAGCTGAGCCGCAAAAGGGGTTTCAAAATGGTCTGTGGTGGCTCGGCTCCTGACAAAGCAGCATTTGCATCTTTTTTTGTTTACAAATTTGGAAGCAAAACAAAAGACTTGTACCCAGACATTTTTGTTAAAAAAAAAAAAAATTTACTCGTACTTTGGTCGTTCAGTGAAGTGTAGTACTCTGAGGAGTATGACAGAAGGGGAGGGGAGAAAATAGGAAGTTCAAGGCTAAAATGGTATTTATAGAAACATTTCACTTTTTTTGTTTTGGGAAGCAGGACTGTATAAAGGTGAAGAATATATTTATTAGTCCGCTTGCTATGCCGAGTCGTGGATGTGGACTGTCCAGTATGAGTGAAGTGGCAGCCGTAGAAAGGAAAGGAAGAGCTCGAGGTGATGCATGCCCAGTAGAAGGGAAACCGGGAGCGTGAATGTCGTTATAACCAGCTGGTTATAATGCTGGATAATAACCTGGTTTCCCTATGGGACAAAGTGGTAACCAGTTATTATAACCTGTAAGTGATGTTGCCGGGTACTCTACGGTAGTAACACTACTTAGATTGTATGGTTTTGTGTTTTTTACAGTTTGTTTGAGTTTGGGTGCTCCACACTCTCTGTGTTTGTTTTTACTGGGTGTGTTGGGGCAAAGCCCCCAACTCGAATAATTGATAAAATATATATAACCATGCCACCTCCCCTACCTAACTCTAAGTAGCAGAACTAGCATAGCATACCAGCTGTGCTGGTTGCGTTGGTCTGTACTCATCCACCAGTGGCATCTGAGCCATATCAAAAGGGGGCGTTGCACTCCGTTTATTATTTCAAATATTAAAAAAGTGCAAAAAAACCTCAAAGTTGGGGGAATAGGGTATTGTACAAGCCAGGAGATAAACTGCAACCAGAATAGGAATTAAAAAGTATTGGTCAGATTTTTTACTGCTGACACATACTGGTGCTTAAAAGAAAGCAGTTTAGAAAATACTGTATGATTCAGTATGTAATTGCTTGCAACTGTAAGGTTGATTCCTGCTGTTCTATGTTTTGCTGTAAAATCTGTAAGATGCCATGTTTACTTATTTGGCTTGTGTTTTGTGGCCACGGGTTATTATTCCTGATGTCCCTGTTCGTCCCAAAAGGACAGGGAGCAGTTCATGCTAGCCTAATTCATCCTAGCCACAGGGAAATGATGTTAAACTATGGAAGCATTCAGATGATAAACTTGTAGCCTATATATATACATATATATTTATATATTGTAACATAGCAAAACACCCACAAGATGATCCTCTGATGGTTGTGTCCCTCACAATTATTACACCAAAATTACTCCTCTGTACATGTTTATTATTTCTTGATTGCGATTTAATTCAAACTTGAATTGCATGTGTGTGTGATGTTATGGTCTAACATGAGCATTTTCAATGTCTCCTTACTCAACATTTTCTTCTCCTTCAGTGCTGTCCCTCAGTCCTGGAAGTTGGCCAAAGTTCTTCCACGCCAGAGGGGAGGATCCCTCCTCCTCCGATAACTTTCAGTCACTCTCCCTCCTCCCTTCCCTTGCTAATCTGCAGGAGAAACTTGGCTGCACTTGACTCTCTGATTTTTCCTCTCCTCATTCCACTCTGACTTAACTGAAAAAAGAAAGAGAAAAAAAAAAACTGTGCCCATGCACTTTGGCACCAGCTAACAACTGACCAGACTTCCAATTCTGCCTGTCGTCTCCACCCTGGATGGCACCTCTCTTGAACTGGTTCAATTATTCAAATACTTCCGTGTGTGGCTAGACAGCAAACTTGATTTCTCTGCCCGCACTCACGCCATCCACGCCAAGCTCCACCCTAAACTCGGTGCCTTATACTGCAATAAAGACTGTCTGTCTCTGCAGGTATGCTGTGAGCTTGTCACCAAAATAGTGTCCAGTCTTTGACTATGCAGATGTGGTCTATGACACCCACCCTCCATCTCCCTGGCTAGACTGGACACCCTCTGCAACTCCTTCTGCCACTTTATACCGACTCCCCTCTCGCACTCACCATTGCTCACTCTACTCCTCCTCCTTATCCATTCTTTCCCTACCCTCATGTTACTAAAACCACTGTGCCTCATTCATATCCGAATAATGGTTAGGGTCTCTTCCCTCGTTCCTGTCCTCACTCCTCTCTCCCATCCCCTTTGCCTCCTGCTCCCTCCACTCTAGGGATCCTTGCACTTTCACCATTCCTTGTCCCCTCTCCTCTGCTGGGCAATTAGCCACTTTTTTTATTGTCTCCCTTCACTTTGGAATTTAATCCCATCCTCCCTCTGCTTCACCACCTCCCCTGCTTCCCTCAGGTACCAGCTGAAACACCTTCCATCCCCTTCTTCTCCTGTTTTCTTCCTACTTGACTGCTCCCCTTACATTTGCCTCCTGTCTTGGTGCAGGTGTGGCTGTAACATCGGATTTTGCTTCTTGATATTTTTGCACTTTGTCCTGTTTTAAATTGTGTTCTGTATTGCACTTTATTGTAACTGTGAACTGTGTCAGTGCTATGCATTTGCATCACCTGGACCCTTCCCTTCCCCCCGGGTCACACCTGGAAACAAGCCTAAATAAAGAAATAAATGCATTTCTACTCTGTAAATTGAAAATGCATCAATAACAAATGATAGAAAAAGGGAGTGTGAACCAGTCCCACTCAATGAACACGAGGAGATTGAGGAGGAAGCTGTTATGGAGGTACCATCTACCAGTACATCCTTGTTAGAATGCAAGTTGTCATTGCATATATTAACATACAGTAAAAAAATCATCCAATGGGAATGGAAGACACAACACATCAGTGAAAGTAATGATGGCTGTGTACTTTGATAATTACCGTAAACAATTCTTGACAGTGATGAAGAGCCTTCCAACTACTGGAGAAGGAAGCAGACGGAGTCGCTTGTTTTGTCTGGCCTGGCTATTTAGTACAGTTCCTGTCCCTGCTCTAGCGTATACTTTGACAAGTGGTGCTGGCACCACTACTAGTAACCACAGAACTCCGCTTAGTCCATCCGATGTGGAACAACTCACCTTTCTTAAAATTAATATTGGAGACTTTCATGTCCAGCTATGGGAACCACTGAACCTCTTCTATTACTCTTCAGTTCTGCTATCAATTTTGCGGCAGTAAGATCAGCCTGAAATATAGGATGATGAGAAGGAGGATTAAAAACTTTGACACCTGTTTCTGGTATGGCATTTCCTTGATTTTGTCTATAAAGTACATTGCCTAACACTGATGCCCAGATGACTCGTCCACATACCAACATAATGCAGTGTGATGTTGCTCACCACTATGTCGCATCTCTTACTTTTTTCAAAAGCCATCTCACATTTTCATCTTCAAACATTTACTGAGAATTTAAGGTGGGGACTTTTTGCTTACCTGGGAATATTCGGATATGTGATCATGTATTATTATTCCACAAGGAATTGTACCTTGTGATTTCTCATGGTACTGCTTCTAGTTATTTGTGTTACCCAGGGACTGGATATTCCCTTGTGCTACTTTTCACTGTGCTCCTTTTCTCCTCTAAATATAACCCCCACCCACTTTATTTTAACATATATATTATGAAAATTGATTGCTTTGGGGAGGGGATCATTAGTGTTTTTTTTGACTTATGCATTCAGTTTTCCTTTTCTCGTTCTGCTTTTGATTTGAATTACATGCTTATTCCTCTGACATTTCTTTTGCATTGTATAACCAGTCTGACATTTGTCTATATAATATTGATATAGTTTTATGGAATTATTCTGCAAAATGTTAAAATAACATACTAACATACTAAGAAGCCAGCAGAGTGGGCCCTCACGGTCTATCAAGTCTGCTGGGATCAGTGCCATTCTGGGCACTGTTGTGGCCTCCCCACCCTACCCATGAGGTCCTCCACCTCATCTCCTGATGGGATTCTGAGATGCACCCTCCCCTATACCTACCTGAGCTTCTCTTGAACCCTTGCACAGTTACTACAGCCACCAGTTCCATGGGCAGAGCATTCCAGGGTTCCACCATCCTCTGTGAAGTAGCATCTCCTTGTCTCTCCCGAGTCTCCCGACAACTAGCCAACCAGCCTCAGTGGGTGCCCTCTGGTGGCCCCCTTCCTCCTCCTCCTCCTCCTCCCCCCCCTCATCTGGAACACCCTATCCTGGCTTACTATATTTACCCCCTTAAGATATCTGAAGACCTTGTGTTGTTGTTGTTTTCTTATTACTTATTATTCTTCATTTGGCCCTCTTTTCCTTTTATTGTATCTCATAGTTCACAGGTTTTAAATAAGTTAATCAAATGGGATTTGTTATTAAATTCTAGTTTTGAGCATAGATTTATTTTTCACTAATATTTTATTACTGTTGATAGTATTTACCTGTCATCAATGCACTAAGAGCAGTCATATTTGATAGTCACCATTTAGTTTTTTCCACAATAATGTTTTACTAATAAAAACATCAATATACATTTTTTTCCTTTTTGTATTGTTTCATCCCTGAACCAAGATACATCTTTTTGAAAGTTCTTGCTCCCATGTCATGCCCTCCATGAAAAAAAATATCTTGGTACAGTGTTGTGCTATTCAGAAACATGTGTTAGCACCATCCTAATACATCCATAATATGCATCTTGCATGTACATTCAACAGGTAACCTCAGCAGAAAAGATTTAAAAAAAGAGCAAGTAGCAGCCATCTTTAATGACATGAGTCATTAATTACAAAATGAGCTATAAAAGCTGTTTTAAATATATCTAAGAACATTAAAAAGCGCTGACAATGAATCTAAGGATGCCAAAAAGATATTTTTGATAAAAACTATATGATAAAATGTTGCCAACTAACTGATACTACTGCTTTAAAGATGTATTTGGTAGTATAAACACAAATATAGCAGTGAAAACTGTGTTGCAAAAATAATACAATTTATTCAAACAGACAGACAATAATTGCAGACCCACTAGATCCAATATGGAGATGAAATAGCGATGTGAGTAACGATGAATTTGAACTGTGTGAGGATCCAGTAGAATGTGCTCAGTTAGAGTTGTCCATTTCTCCAGAGAGTGGTGTGTAATGAACAGCTTTGTCACTCTGAATTAAAGTTGCTTGACAAAGAAGCAGAGTGCCTTGAAGCAGTTGAGCCATTGTTTATTGTTTTGTTTGTCTATTTGAATAAATCTTATTATTTTTGCAACCAAAATCAGCGCTGCTATATTGGTGTATGTTTTGGCTTCAGCTTGTCAGCATGTTAGTGGCAGCACCTGTGGATTCTATGAGCGCTTGGCTGGAAGATTGATTATTTGATGGTATGCCTTTATGAAGTCTGTATAAATACCATTTGACAAGTTATGAAACTCTACTCTATGAAGAATAGTCATAAAGACTTGAAGCACTGGTGTAACTGCTGTTTTTTTGTCCAGGTGGTGTGTGCAGGATCAAAGGCTGATATATAAAAGCTATTTGCAGTTGTTCCTTTATTTGCGCCATCTGAGTGTGCTTTCCTGTGATTTCAGCCCAAACAGAGTTTGTTGGGAGGAGGTGAATAAAGAGATAAACTACAAAAATAATGGATGACACTGTTGCTCTTCCTATTTCTCCATGCTTGCTCCTCTATTTCTCCCGCATTGCTTTTGCAAGCCCCTCCTAGTGCAACCCTGAAACTTGTGTAAGCCTGACACAAATCCTTTCTGTGCAGGTGGCTGGTTAGAGTGAGACCTGTGTGGATGATGGGGGATGGAACCAAATGATTAGAGAATATGGAACACAATCAAGGTGAGGGCTAAGAAAATAAGAATAAAAAAATTGATTTACTTCATTGCTGGCTTACAGTGCACATCACATTCATAATTAGTGTAATATAGTCTGCTCCTGCATTGACAGGGTTACGCTATATACTGTATATGTATATATTTTAAATTTGTTAACTGGGTAAATCCCAAGGTCATCAAATGCCCATTTTCAATGAGTACCCAAAAGACATAATGAGTATATAACAAAAAATACAAACACGATCACAATACAGTAATCAGTTAAAACATTTGCAAATTGCGTGATCTGTGCAATATTGTTTTGTTTTGTTGTTGAATGGTTCATAAGTTCTAGACCAATGAAAGTCAGCAGGTAACAAATCCCAGTCTCTGATTGCTTTATAGAGAAATGAACGTTGAGCCAATACAGTTCTGTAAAAAGGACGTTTCAGTTTTGATGCTGTGGATGAATGTGTAATATGAGCAGTCTCATTACATTGTAGTGAATCCTCAAAAGAAAAGGATACTGAGCCATGCAAACATTGTCAAAAGGCAGTCAAACAAAAATAAACACAGCAAGCTTCAAATTAAAACAAATTAAACATGGAATGCAAAATACAATGATGTGTATACCTGGAATGGTTCAGAACAAATCTGCATGCACTATGATATGACATTTTGACTCTAACAGTACACCCGCAAACCATAATCAATAACTGAAAATATAAGTAATAGAACCAAAAGCTTTTTAGAATTACAGGAAAGACAATGATGCAGTCTATAGAGTTGGCCAAGTCTACTATTTACAGTTTGAATCAGGAAATACATATGGACATTGTAAAAAAACAATTGATCCAGATAAAAACCCAGATACTTAAAATAATCTACCACTTCATCCTCATTACTTTGGCCATCCCATAAAAGAACTGAAGAAGCTATAGACAAAACCTATGGTTTACTACCAGATACAATGGACTTGGTCTTAGAAACATTCAGTAACAAACCATTTCTTTGTAGCCATTTCTGGACCAAAATAAAGTCTGACTGTGACATAGAAATCAGAGATTTTATTTATTTTTTTCCCTTGAAAAATAAAGCAATGTTATCAGCGTAAAATAAAATATGTGATTTAAAATCCCCAAATGATAATTCAGTTTAAAAAAAAATGCTAAACAGGCACTCCAACATTAATTCTGGCTGAAGGTGACAAAAAAATAAAAACACATTTACTAGAACCTTTTTGTGTTCTGTCAATCAAATAATTCTCAAACCAACTTAAGACAGTTTCAGTACATCCCAAGTCCCTGAGTTTGGTAAGCAGATGACCCTGGTGCAACAAATCAAAGGCCCTTGATAAATCAAGAACACTCACAGCTGCCATACCTGCATGTCCAAGGTCTCATGAAGCTAGGCGGTCAATGTGACTAGAGCAGTAAGCGTGCTATGCTCCTTATGAAAACTATGTTGGCAAAAGAATAGGATGTTATTTTGCCTGCAGTATGCATTGATCTGGTCGAAGACCACCCTATCAAGGGCCTTGGACAGTGGTGAGAGGAGAGAAATTAGCCTACAGTTTTTTGCTAAAGTTCTTTGGCCAGATTTAAAGATTGCTACCACGGTCACCTGCTTCCAAATCTCAGGGACAATACCTGTCTGCAAAGAAAAATTCAACAAAGTGCATAAGGGAAAAGCCCTGAAATCCATAACTTGGGAAACTAGGTTAAGGTCAATACCATCATTACCATTCTGTGTTTTTAGGTTCATTTTATTGAAATAAACATTTCCTCAACTAATGTATCCTTATATACAAATGTACTATTCCAATGTTTAGATTCTTTTGTGCCCAAAAGTAAAATGTTTTCTGTCTTGGGGCTAAATTAATAGCACTAGAAAAACTCAAATTCAACTTGGCTGCAATTTCTTTCAACAAAAAAATATCTCCATTACCAATCTGTAGTGAAGTGATGGTCGATGATTTAGACTGTCCCAGTAACTCACTCAAGGTCTTCCAAGTATCTTTATTACTACTATTTTCTTCAAACTGTTTATTTAAGGAAAAATCTAATTTAACCTTCCGCACCTTTCCTTTACATTTGTTTGATAGTCTTTTATATGCTATCAAATTAGTAATTGTTTTCTCCTTTATACATGTTTTCTAACCTTTGTCTGTGCTATGCATCAACTGAATTAATCCAGAGGTGATCCAGCTGTGGTCCTTATCTCTCACCATTAACTTTCTAATTAGGGCTACTTTGTCACAAACTGCAATAAATTCAGAATCGATGTAATCTAACATAAAATTGATTTCTGAAATACAAAAAAGAAAAGACAAATCAACAGAAGAAACTAAATTATGAAAATGAACAGCATCAAAATCCCGCATAGACCTTGAAAAAATACAAATTAGAGGAGGAAAGGGCCTTCTAGCAAATCCAGTGCAGACAACAGGAATGTGGTCACTCAGTGCATCAGAAATTGTACAAGCTTGAAGAACATGATCAACTCTGGATGTCAAAATGCAGTCAATTTAACTATCAGACCCAGTCCTGTAGTTTACTCAAGCAGGCTGTTCGATTACCTGAGAAAGACCTGTTCCTCCAATTTATTCCTAGGGTAGAGCAGCAATTGGATTTAAAAGCACACAGTCTAAAACAGGCAGCACAGACTTGCAGTTTGATGAGTTTGAGGATTGACTCACAGTGCAAATGACAGGATTGGCTTACAGTTCAAATAAGCCCACTGCTTGCTGTTTTCAGGTAGCTTGTAGCACAGTGCAGGCAGGTAGATGGTTATATTTTCAGGGAGTAGGAGTCACTCAGGAGTCTGCCACCCTCCACAGACTCCTACTTCCCACTTTACCCCACTTCTCTCCTGAAGTCGCTGCTAAGACTGCACAGACATATCTGGATACACAGGGATTTACTCTTTCCTGAAACTGACTTTATAGTGGGTCACACCACTTTATTTATTTTATTTTATTTATTTATTTGAGCATCAGTTTACAACCTTTAAGCCAGAGGTTCATTTCCAAAGGTACCTCGTCACATTGAGGACAAATACATTACATTACAGGTACATTACTTTATATCAAATAGCACTAGAAACAGAAGTACAGCACTAATAAATGTCATAGTACTCTTTATGGAGTTGTAAAGCAGATCCTACAAAGGTAAGATACAAACATATAAACACCATTTTACATACCTATTATGACTTATAGCAAATGGGCATTGTAACTGAAATATGCAATTAAATGTCATTCAGAAGCGGAGCATTCTTTTTTTTCTAAGAAAAATGTGTAAGTACAGTAGTCAACTGGTTTCATCAAAACACACGCGTAAAACATCTCAAAGGGCTGGGTCAAACATGCCAGTGTTCATATGATAATGTGATAATTGCTGAGGGAAATGAAAGAACCCAAGACATCCTTTGCAAACAGTAAGGGATAACCACTGCATTCTGGAACAAATTGCCTCTCATGTACCAGTGGGGGTGGTGGCACATGAAGTAGGCAAGAAGGGGTAAGAAGAGGGGGTATGGGGAGAAGCAATGGGCAGGAGGGTAGTGAGTATTGTAGTACAGGAGAAGAAATAGTCATTGAATAAGAAAGCAGCTCATGGGGTTATTGATGGTGAATCTACCTAGTCTGAGGAGCATGGCAGTTGACTGAGAAAGGATGAATTTCCAGAATTTAGATAGGTTATTAATGTTATTCTGGTGGTCAGTAGTATTAAGGCTTGTCCAACCTGGTTACTTCTGGGCAGGCATTTCAACGTTGCATGTATTGCACTTTAATATGTCCTACTGTGAGCTAGTGGCTTTATGAAGGTGTCAAGCACTGTCTTAAGCTTTGAGCTAAGCAATACCCTCAACTGAGATCCAAGGAAGGTGGGAACATTTGACACGGATCCTTGGAAGAGGAGCATGCTTGTCACAGACAGCAATGAATTTGAAGTGAAAATAGCTAAGGGCATCATAGAAACATAGAATCTGTCAGCAAGAAAAGGTCCATTGGCCCATTGTGTCTGCCCATTCCTACCTAACAAATGCTGAATGTGAGAGCCTTAGAGACTCCTCACTTCTCACGCCCCCTCCCCTCTCCCTTTCTGGTGTAGGCTTTACCAAGCCCTTGTATATGTCCCACTGTCTTTTGAACCCCCCCCCTTCATCGATTTCACACAGACCAACTCCTCCAGCAACCTAATCTACCTTTCCTCCACCCTCTCTGTGAAAAAGTACTTCCTGGTACCGTATTGCTCTAAAACTTGCCCCAGCCAGTTTCTTGCAGTCATCTCTGGGCTAGTGTTCCTACTCAATCTGAATAATTTTACACCATCTGCTTTATTTAACCCATGGAGAGATTAGCTTGTTTCCCTTCTCACCACAAGCGTGTCCATGTTCACATCTGCTTACCTCTCCTCATATGTCTTTTCCTGCTGTCCCAGGATCATCTCGTTACCCTTCCTCGCGCTGCCTCCACCTCATCCTGGTCCTTCTTCAGATGTGGACTGCAAAATTGCACAAAGTACACCAGCTGAGGCAGAACCAGTGACCTATCCAGTGGCAGCAGGTGCCTTCTCCTGCTGGCAATCCCTCTCCATGTGCACCCTAGCATCCTAATTGCCATGCCCACTACCCTGCTGCATTGCGCTGATGCCTTCAGGTGGTCTGGTATTATTATTACTCCCAAGCCCTTTTCCTCTTTAGGGTTTTCCACTACTACTTCCCCCACCCTATTAATTCAGTGCTAGGAATTTCCACCCTATGTGCATCACCTTGCATTTAAGTGCCGTATCTTTTTTTTTTATTCTCTCTTTTATGCCCCCTTCTCACCGCAGTGCCTCCTTACCTTCAGGAGACTTCCATGGCCTTGTATGTCCCTGTTCATCTGACTGGTGCAGTCTATCACCCCATGAAGCCTTGGTTTTACCCCCAGACGGGTAGGAGGCGGGGCCCCCTTTCCTCCGCCCTGAGCGTCTGTGTTTTCGTTGGGGATCTGTCACCAGTACTTGGCATGGGCCGTGGGATCAGAACCTGAAGCTCTGCTTACAGAGAGCACTGCAGGGTTTTTCCTGCTTTCTCTGGACCCTCCCACAGGACGTCAGCATGTCTGGAAAGCCATGGGGCAATGCACATCAAGACGTACGAACTCTCCAGCTCCCTGCTGACAACCCCCTCTCTTCTGCTTGATGTCCCACTGCACCTCCACCTGCGGTCACCCTGGTGGCGGTAGAGCAGCAGGGACATGCAACCCACCTGCTCTGGAGGAGGAGAGCAGCCTTGGGTGCTCAATCCTTCTCCCCCCGGCCAGCCTTCCAGCTACCCAAGTCCGTTCCCAAACCCGGGTCACTGGCACTGCGAGTGGTAGTCCTACCACTGTGCCGGCGGACCAGCCAAGTGCTTTATCTTTGACCACCTTTCCAATCTACTCAGGTCCTCCTTCATGATTTTGATCCCCTCCTCACTATCCACCTGACCACAGATCTTAGTATCGTGTGTAAAAAGGCATATCTGGCCCTGGATCCCTACCCCTATGTTGCAGATAAAATTGTTGAGGAGGACTGGTCCCAAGACCGAGCTCTGTGGCACTCCACAAGTGACCCACCTGACTTTTGAGTATTTCCTATTTATTACCAACCTTTGGGACCTGTCACATAATCAATTTCCTACTCACATACAAATTTTGTCCCCAAATTCTGAAGCCCTGGATCTTCTTCACAAACCAGCCATATGGGACAATATTGAATGTCTTTACTGAAGTTGGTACAGTAAGTGCACTGCCTGTCCCTTGTCCATCACCTTTGTCATCCAATAGAACAGGGGTTCTCAAATGGTGAGGCCAGCCTCCCTGTGGAGGCCCCAACCTGTTCCAGGGGAGGCTCAAGGAAGTCTTGAAAAAGTATTATATTTCAATTTTGAACTGTATAGATTTTGTGTGAAGGGATTAGGCAAACTGAAAGAGGATAATAGTAGGTGAAGTTATGTATTTAGTCACAAGTCTGTGACCAGGGAAGGTACTGTACACTGAGCAATGGCTTATTTCAGGTGTACCCATGGAAGGGTAGTGAGAGAATACAATTCAAGCATAACTGCAAACACTCAAGAAAATACAAAACGAATAAAAGTACAAACAAATTCAGAACAATAAACTAACAATGCGAGGAACAGTTGATCAATTAGACTGGCAGCAGAACTGTCTAAATACAAGAGTTAACCATACAGGTACTAGGAAAAGAGCAGGAGGGAGCAAAATTATCCTGAGAAGTTACTTAAGAGCAGGGTGAGCGGGGGAGAGGCAGAGGTCAGCAGGAAGGTTATTCCAGTTAGAGGGGAAACAGAAAAAGCAGTCTGACCCATGAAGGTATGGCAGTAAGGGGAAACAGTGGTTCGAGAGTCAAAATATTGGAGCAAGTAGGTTGTCCTGTTGGGGGAGGGGGTTACAATAAGCTTAATAACATGAGAGCCAGCTATGCAGAGAGGTTTCAATTTATTCCTGATGTACTGTGAAAAGTAGGCTATTTTTCTATGGGGAGGCCCAAAAATATTTCAGTATTTTGGGGGAGGCTCAAGATCTTTCCCATGGCTTAGGGAAGGCTCACTATGACAAAGTTTGAGAACTGTTGCAATAGAAGAACTTGATCAAGTTTGCCTGACTTGACCTCCCCCAAATGAACCCATGCTGTCTCTTGTCCTGCAGTCCATTTGCCTCCAGGAAAGTCATTCCCCATTCCAGTATTATGGTCTCTAGCAGCTCACCCATGATAGCCGTTAGGCAGACTGGTCTGTAGTTCCATGGATCATCCACACTCCTGCTCTTGTGTAAGGGAACTAAATTTGCCACCTCCATTCACTGGGACTATGCTCGCCTCCTGTGAGCTATTGAATAGCTCAGCTTGTGGTTCAACTTTATAATGCTTTGCACTTTATATAGCATTGAACAGCACTGAAGAGCACTTTCTGAGGAATAAATTCCATTAAGCATAGCAGCTCTAGTGCTTTGTCTTTTTCTTTGGTTCCACATATGTTTTCATCTCGTCGGACAAGGGGTGCTGTGCTCCCTTTCACCCTGTCCCTGCCATCCTTCACCATCTACCACCCTCTTTGGCACTTACCTTCAGTCCGGAACTTCCTTCCAGGTTCCAAAGGTAGAGCATGTGAGGAATAGTACACAGGGCTTCATACACACCTGCCTCGTCACCATTTCCTCCCAGTTTCTCCCGTGCCAGTGCTGGGGCACTCCGTCAAGCGTGCAAGTCCTGTAGCTCCTCCCCATGTTGCCCACTCTGTCTTGCACTGCCCCTAGGCCTACACCTGCTGGCAGTAATTTGGCAGAGCCAGCAAGCCACCCCCTCCACCCCCCAGGAATGGAGAGCAGGCCTTCTGACACTCAATCCTCTCCTTTCTGGTTTGCCCCCAGAAACCTGACATTATTCCCAATCCTCAGTTGCCAGCGTGGTGGGCAGTACCAGTACCACTGTGCTACTGGGCCAGCCTTATGCTTTGTCTTTTTGCTTGCGATTCATCTAGAACCTGCCCCATTTCCTTAGGTACACATGGATGTATCCTGTCTGGGCCCTCAAACTTATTCACTTTAAGTGCACTTAAGCACTCTAATACCCTTTTTGCTGGAATGGGATCCACATTGACCCTTAACCTACCCCTTTTGTGCTGATGACAAAGTTAGGAACTAGTCTCTTATCCTCCAGTGTGAACACAGAGCTGAAATAATCTGTACAGAATGTTCAACTTTCCTTTATCTTCCTCTTCCCATGCCTCTCCTTACCTCAACCTGACTACTCCATCTCTCATTTTCCTCTTCTCTATTATGTAATGAAATTAGGTCTTTTTTCCTTCCTTGTACTCGGCAATTCTCAATTCCATTTTCAGCCTTTATGATGTACTATCATGTTGACCTTCCTCACCCTGCTTTGAAACTCCACCCCCCTCTGCTTAGCTTGTTGTATATCTCACAAATGTCCTTTTCTTAGCCCTCACAGCCTCCCTACTTCCCTCATGAACCACAATGTTTTATTTACCCCTCTTCCTCTTGCTGATTGCTCTTACATAGAGATATGTGACCCCTATTGTCCTGTTTTTTATTAATACCCATTTTGCTTCCACCCCAACTGTCTCTCTTACTCCATTAGTTTATCCTGCAGCAGTTCCCTAATTTTTCCAAAACCACTAGCCCTCCTAAAATCCAAGACTTTAGCCTGGGACTGATTTTTCTCTGACTCCAGTTGGATGCTGAACCAATCTGTCTTATGGTCACTGGTTCCCACAGATTCCAACATTCTCACCTCCTCTATACTGTCCCTGTTGGTGAGTACTAAGTCTAGGATCGCTGACTCCATAGTAGGTGCATCCACTCTCTAAAGTAGAGATACATCCAGAAAGATTTCTACAAGCTGTGAGCAAGTGGAGTAGTATATAACTTCCCCATAGTCAGTGCTCTCCAATGTATCACCTCCACAAACCATATAAAAACTACAAACAGGTATCTGCCTCTATGTCCGAAATCAAACAAAGGGCAGAGGACACAGCACAGCAGGACACTGCAGCACAGAAGCTAGCACAACAAAACTCACCCAAAACAGGAACCAAAACAAAAAAAGCAAAAAGGAAATCCAAAATTCTGACCATAGGAGACTCCAAGATTCGGGAGTTGATACCTACCTCCTGCAGGGTAATGGTCAGATGTCTCCCAGGTACATCAGCATGGAGACACTGACAGCATTGCTAAAATCTGCAGAAAGCAGGAGAAAACACCAATGTCCTGGTACACATAGGGACTAACAGTCTCGCCAGCTGGTCGGTTGTGGAGACTAAGGAACACCTGACCAGGCTGGGTTACAAACTGTCATCCATTTTGTCCAGCATCTCCTTCTCTGAGATCCTGCCAGTCTGGGGGGAGCAGAGGGATGGAAGGTCAGAAGGGAGGTAGGGAGATAAACATGTGGCTCAAGGGCTGGTGCTAGGAAAAAGGACACAGATTTGTACGTGAATTGGCAACAGTTTTGGGAGCAAAAGTTCTTTAAATTGATGGACTGCATCTGACTCAAGGAGGAGTCAGTGCATTGGGGCAGAAGTTTAACGCCTTTGCAGAATATTTAAACTAGCAATGGGGAGAGGGTGCAGCACCCAATACGCGAATGGGAAGAACACCCTCCCGCCGCTGCGTTAGTGATCAAACAAGAGTTCAGCGTGGTTTGTAGTTCATCTGCATCACCAGGTAAGGAAAAGGTCCGCCCCATACGATGCACAGGGAAATGCCAGATCTCACCCAACAACTAACACACTGCAATCTGGCTAATAGAAAATCATGTACACAAATGCTCGTAGTCTGGGAAACAAGATTCCAGACCTACAGGCAACAGTGACAGAGGATAAACTGGACATAGTAACCATTAGTGAGATATGGTTCACCAGTAACCACACTTGAGAGACTTCAGTACCTGGCATGTACTGTTCAGAAGAGACTCAGGTGCAAAACAGGGGTGGATTGGCCCTTTATGTCAATGAAAATATCAAAGATACAAAATTCAGAATACACACAAGGAGCCAGAAGAACTGTGGGTCACCCTGGAAACAGGAAGTGGGACAGCCATACCAACTGGGGTTATCTACAGGCCTCCAGACCAGGGGGGGGACATAGACACATTACTATTAGAAGATATACAAAACATGACAGCTAAAGAGGAGCTTCTGATAATGGGAGACTTCAACATGCCAGATACAGATTGGTCAATACCAGCAGGAACATCTGCCAGAACTAGACACATAGTAGATTCCCTTCAGGGGGCGGGCCTCAAACAACTGATAGAACAACCCACAAGAGACAGGGCTATCCTAGATCTAGTACTGACTAATGAGGAAAGGATCACAGATCTCCAGGTAGAAGGTCACCTGGGGGCCAGTGACTATCACATGGTATGGTTCAATTTGACCACTAGGACTAAATCATCCCATTCCAAGGCAAAATATGGGACTTCAGAGGAGCTGACTTTGTTAAGATGACCAACAGAGTCAAGCTATCCCTGGCAAGAAGAAATACAGGTGAGGGGGCACAGGCAAGTTTGGCAAGCATTAAGAATGCAATACTTGAAGCAACATCCCATTGTGTTAGAGAGAAAAGCAAAAGAAGAAGGATACCACTTTGGTTCTCAAAAACAGTAGCAGAAAAGGTCAGAGTCAAAAGTCTGGCCTTCAGGAAATATAAGGAAATGCAGCGAGACGAAGATAGGGAGGCATACCAAACTTCCCTAAGGGAAGCAGGGAAGGCAGTAAGGCAGGCAAAGGCCCAAACCGAGGAAACAAAAGCATGAACAGTAAAAGAAGGTGACAAGACTTTCTATAGATACATTCGTGAAAGAAGAAAGTCCAGAGGGGTATTGCTAAGATCAAAGGAGATAAGGGGGAGTGTGAGGAGGAGGACCAAGGAAAAGCATCTATCCTAAATAGACACATCTGCTCAGTATTTACTGAGGAGAAGGTGGGGCAGGGTCCACAGCTCAGCACCATAGACATGGGGGAGGGAGGTGTGCACTAGTTCCTTCACAAAAGAAAGGGTCCTACAAGAGCTCGCTAAGCTCAGGGTGGACAAGGCAATGGGACCTGTTGGCATACATCCCAGGGTACTAAAGGAGCCAAGGGTGGAACTAGCAGAGCCATTATCAGAACTGTTTAGTGAGTCTCTGAGCACAGGCAAGGTCCCAGAAGACTGGAGAAAGGTTCATGTGATTCCACTCCACAAGCGTGGTAGCAGGGAGGAGGCAGGGAACTATAGACCAGTCAGTCTTATCTCAGTAGTGGGCAAGATTATGGAGGCACTCTTAAGGAAAGGATAGTGCAACACCTGGAACCATAGGAGCACAGGATCCAAGACAGCATGGGTTTACAACAGGAAGGTCCTGTCAAACTAATCTCATAGATTTCTTTGACTTGGTAACCAGAGTGGTGGACCACGGGGAGCAGTGGATGTCACCTATCTTGACTTCAGCAAAGTTTTTGATACTGTTCCACATAGAAGATTGATTACTAAGCTGAGTAGACTTGGGGTGGGTCAGAAGTTGGTCAACTGGGTGGCAAACTGGTTGACAAGCAGAAAACAGAGAGTGGTGGTAAATGGCATACAGTCAGAAGAGATGCAGGTCACAAGTGGGGTACCTCAGGGATCAGTCCTGGGGCCAGTCCTCTTCAATATCTTCATTGGTGTTATTGCAGATGGACTGGAGAGTAAAGTTTGTCTGTTTGCAGATGACACCAAGATCTGCAATAGAGTAGATGATCCAGATGGGGTGGGCAGAATGAGACAAGATCTAGATAAACTGGCAAAATGGTCAGAAGAGTGGCAACTCGGGTTTAACACAAAGAAGTGCAAGATCATGCACATAGGGAAGAGAAACCCTGAAGCCACCTATAGGCTGGGAGGGGAGTTGCTGGCAGTCATAAGGGAAGAAAGAGACTTGGGCGTCATCATTGCCAATGACCTGAAATGATCCAAGCAGACCACTAAAGCAGTAGGTAAGGCTTGGGGGATGTTGGGGTGTATTAGTAGGTGTATTCGCAAGTCATAAGAGGGAGGTAATAATCTCTGTTTACAAGACACTGGTTAGGCCCCATCCGGAGTACTGTGTGCAGTACTGGAAGCCACACCTGCACAAGGACATTTACAAAACAGAGGCAGTCCAGAGAAGGGCAACCAAAATGGTGCAGGGATTGCATCAGAAAACATGTGAAGACAGATTAATGGAGCTCAATATATACAGTATACTCTAAAGCAAAGGAGGGAGAGAGGTGATATGATCGAAACATTTAAACATCTTAAGGGCATTAACAAGGTGAAAGAGTCTAACATGTTTCAGTATAAGAAAAATAGCAGGACAAGAGGACACAGCATGAGATTAGAGGGAGGCCAATTAAGGGGTAATGTGAGGAAGTTCTTTTTCACAGAAAGGGTGGTGGATGCATGGAATGGCCTACCTCAGGAAGTGGTGGATATGAATACAGTGCAGGGCTTCAAACAGGCATGGGATAGGCATAAGGGAGCAATAAAGATGAGTATGAATAGATAGGCCATTGACAGAGTACAGGCCTATGGCACATCCATAAGGTAGAAAAAATGGGCAGACTGGATGGGCCTTGCGATCCTTATCTTCTGTCAACTTCTATGTTTCTATAATGGGTAGGAGGAAGAAGGAGACCACATGCCTCCTTGCATGTGCACTTTTGCTGCGTTGTACCTTTAGAAGAACTTGAGCTTAGACCGTAAGTTGGCGAGGATATTTTCAATGCCTGCCATAGCAATGTGATGTGTTGAGTCATACTCCCAGGTATTAAAAAAGCACACATAATAATACTGCCCTCTGAGTTTTGTGGGTGGGTGGGGGTATCAACTTTTTCAGCATGCTGTGAGATCCAAACACCATAGCCTTAGTTTTGCTTGTGTTGAAGACCACATGGTTTACTCTCACACCATTTTGCTGATATCAAACTCAGTCTGGAGAGCTGCATTGATATCTGACAAGGTTGGAGCACTGTAGAAGATGATTATATGAAGATGACACCTCCAGCTATGTTTTGGTGCTCATTATGAATATGGAAAGGAGTAGAGGCCCCAGTATGGAATCCTGGGGCACCTCCACATTAGCTGGCTGGGTAAGACCTGAGTTATAAAGTTTGAGCAACAGTAATTTATGATCAACAGATCAAAGGCCTTGGCCAGGTCAGTGAAAATAGTCCCAGTGAGGTAAGGTGAGCTTTGGCCATGGCTAGGTGCAGGTTGTTTGTTACCTTTAGCTAATCCGTATAGACACAAGGAGGAAAATAGAACTGGTGTAAAAGCAGCTGAAATTTAAAACCTTTTGGCTTGTGGGTCTTCCTAATGAGCTGAACTCTAGTTTCCCTAATCAGAAGGATGTGCCTAATGATATTTTTGTGAAAGCACTGGGCCTTCCTTCAAGAAACTCTCAAGAAAATTTCCCTTTCATTACCAGGTGCTCAGAATTCTTCAGGAATCTTCCGTGCCTGGGTAGATGAAGGGGAGGATGCAACAGATACATCTACTATTGAATTAGTGGGCTCTCGCAGGAGGAAGAGCTTTTTGTGTTTCATTTACACTTGATTGACGGGGGCTAGTCATCAAAGTAGACTGTAAGAGAGGCGAAATTATTTGAGTTACAAAGCTTTCTTTTATCCTGGCTGTCCTGTTCCAACCATATCAGGCAGGAGAAGTTTTCAAATCTGCGATCTCAGATCTCAGTGATGTAGTAGATGTCTCTGGATAAATACAGAATAATAACCACTGGAAAGAAGTATATGTTCTTTGACATATCTCAAGCACCCCAGTTTATTAAAACCAATGGAATGCTATATCTGACTCCTCTGATTTTGATGAGCATGAATAATTGCCCACAGATCAATGTTTCCCGAACTCTTTTGGTTAACTGGTAAACTGTGTGCTGTCACTATAAATTACATTGGGACCTACCCTGTTCATAACTATTCTCCTTTTTTATTTATGATTTTCTCTCCTATAGCGCCTTGACTCACCCCCTTTTGATAACTGCCCCCCAAACCCGGCATCTACCTTTTCGGCAGTGCGGGATGTGCTGATGGTTAGTATCATCCTGTCTGCCAGGGAGTGTTTCCACCAGTTATTTGATCCTGGGGAGTTGGTGAGCAATGATACGTACTGCTGTGCACTTGCACATGGTCACGTTGGCATCCGGCAGTGCCCGCATCCCAGCTTGGTGTCTCCGGCTATGCTACCATGCAGCTTCAGCAAGGTGGCAATCACATAGTGAAGTGCACTGTCCCTTACACCACAAAGGAGTGCTGTTGCTAGACACTCGATCATCCTTCCCCTTGTCAGCCCCCGAGTGTCCCGCATCCATTTCCAAGCCCAGGTGGATGGTGTAGTGAGTAATGCAACGGCTGTGCTACCATATCAGCTACATACCTATTATTCTGACCTTTGTATTTGGAAATTGGGAATCGGGCCCAAATTATCAAAATATGGCTAATCCTCAGGGAACACAACTCCCAATTGGCCATGAGCTGTGCCTTGTGTAAGTCAGGGATACTGGGGACAACCCTGGCAATGCTGGTTACAGTATATTCTAGAATAGTGTGGAAACACTGGTTACCCAGGAATGGACATGCTAGAAAGTGGGTATACCAGGGAATGAAGATACTGAGATAAGAGGAATCTGTATTGTAATGGGGGAGGACCTGCATCATTATGGGAGACGAGACGAAAATCATTATGAGATAGGGCGGTGAGATAGGGTGATGTAGAGGGGCTACGACATGCATAGGGGGCACGTCGCAACAGTATATTGTACCACATCTGACAGTTCTTGCCGGGAATGCTAGCTAGCATTGCCCTAGTTGCACCTGCTAACATCTGAATTTGATATGTGCATTGTACTGTGTGTGTGCATGTGTGTGCGTGCATGTGCATATGTGTGTGTGTGTGCGTGCATGTGCATGTGTGTGCGTGCATGCGTGCATGTGTGTGTGCGTGTGCATGTACATGTACATGTGCATGTGTGTGTGCGTGCATGTGCGTGCATGTGTGTGCAGAAGGTATGTAAAGGCAAGCATGTGCATGTACATGTGCATGTGCGAGCATGTGTGTGATGACTCCTTTTCCCTGTGGTGCACCATCCACGTCCTTATTGCCATTTTATGTGGCAGCACAGTGGAGCAGGAGGCAGCACACAGGGCCTGTGCACCACCTGAGGGTGACTCAGAATCATGCCCCCCATGTTTTACCAATGTCAGGAGCAGGTTAGTGGGGACACCCAAAAGAGGGTAAGAAATATTCAAGGAATTAGTAAAGACCACACCAGGGAGGGAAAAGGGAAAGGGAAAGGGAGAGGGAAGAGCCTTTAAGACTCTCTGACTCAACATGACTTAGGTAGGAAGTGCAGACATGATGGGACTTTGCACCTTTTTCTGTCCATGGATTCTGTTTCATGTTTCAAGTGATGATGTGCAGAGAGCACTGCCTGGGCTGTGGGGGTGGGGTGGAGTAGTTGTGCTGCAGTAGGCAGAATCTTGCTCCCCTTCTCCGGCTTGGCCCTCCTTCATGCCAGCTTCCCCAGCCCCATCACCCAGTTTCCTCCACTTGTCACTCCCTCTTGTCAAGGGGTGATGGGCTGGACTTTGCTCCTCTGGGACCTGATCCCAGATCAAAGGAGAGCCGTGTCCCCAGTGTGGGGCCTGTGGGAAGCCAACATTCATCTTGCCTTGCTGGGGCCATTCCACTTTACGGTCCCTTCCCTCGGGATGGAGGCAGCATGGGTGCACATGCACATGAGCAAACATGCGACTGTGCTTAATGCAGCACCTGCCTGCATCCCCTCCCCCTCCCCATGCCACTCTGACAGTACTGCCACCTGCAGTCACCCAGGTGCAGCAATAGAGCAGCGGAGCTGGCAGCCCTCCATCTCTGGAGGAGGAGAGCGTCCTCTGAGATGCTCAATCCTCCTCTCCGGCTGGCCCCTGATGACCTACGTGCATTCCTAAATGTGGGTCATTGGCATCACGTGCTGTGGCAATACCACTGTGCCAATGGGCCAGCCCCCTCTACCAATGTTTTAATGTGTCTACAGGGTATGGCACTAGACCTCCTGCTTATCTCAATGGGAATCCAGGATTGGGAACTGATCCTAGATCCCATGCATGGTAAACAGGAATGCTCAGCCATGAAGGAAATTTCTAAGCTAGCTTGTTGGACTTTATAGCCCATTACCTTAAGGCAGAGCTAGCCATTTGCAGCCAAAAACAGAATTTTTAACAGGTCCTGTTCAGGAGGGAAGCAATTGCAACTGAGCCCCTATTAGTTGAGCAGTGGCTTTCATTTTTCTCCAAGGTTGCTTAAACCTATATATAAAATTTATTGAAAACTTTCCCATAGATGGTTAGGGTCATGCCCCATGCTCTCCTTGCTGAGACATCACAAATTGTCTGAGTGCAGGGGTGGGGCTGAGGGACTGGGAAGTGGAAGGGATTGGCTGGTCAGGGGTTCATCTCCAGTTATGATCCCTTTCCTCTGGAACAGGACATGACGAAAAATGTCACTGTTGGCTGCAGAAGGTTAGCATACTGGGCTATAAAGGCCAACAAGCGATAAACAAAATCTTAGAAATTTACTTTAAGCCATTTACTGGGCAGGCTCCTATTTTTACAGCTGCAGCCATCTTGTGGTAGCTCAAAAAACGAGCCACTGAATTGACACCGAACAACAGTTCCGGTTTGGAGTGCAACTCCAAAACTGTCTTCTTACTGCTCTCCCCCCATGGGTGCACTATTTCATCTGCCAGTCACCCACCATACGCAAGATGGGCACTGACATTTGATTTAGAGTGCATGCATGAGTAGTTGCACATGTGCGACTGCACTGTGGCCATCTTGGACACGGCGGACGGACTGTTTCGGTGTGACCTCGGTGAGCGTGGCTGCAGCTGTGTGGGCTCTGGCCAGAGTTTGCTCTACTTTGTTATGAGTCCCTGGGCAGCATGTACTGCAAATGAGGTTTCAGCCTGATAATAATAAAAAGCTGAAGAAGGACAAAGAAAAGAAATATGAATTTTGGGAAAAAATATCTGTTTCAAGAGAGGTTAAGCACCTTTAAGATATAAATTCAATTTGTGGCAGAGAAATGTTTTCTTAGTGTAACTGTAGATTTTAAGTTTAATTGTTGAGCACAAGGAATATAAAAACCTGCCTAGCAAAAGTAATGTGATTCAATGAAAGCCTGCTGATAATAGAACCAGACTTAATAAGACCGATTTCTCTCCGCGTAGGAGAGTCACAGCACTGAATAACCAGCCTTGACAGGTTTGCGTCTACGCATTCTAGGAGTTAGTCATTCAGATAGGAATGCTGTTTTGAAATAAGTGTTTTCTCTATCAAGTGTAACCAGACTGAAGCGGTGAAATGAGCTGTAAATTGCTGCCTGAAATAATATTTTAAAAGGATATTTATTCAAAGTGCCACATGCAAACAGAAGGCTACTACTTACCGTCTACAGCAGTCTCCTACCTGCTTTTCTTTTCAGGAGTAAATGAAACAGAACTGGCTAGGTAAAAATGTTACCTTTATTATGCTAATGAATAGTTTAAATGTACAAGCTTTTCAGATCTGTAAAATCTCTTCATCAGATGTTTTTTTCAAATGAAGCTGAATTTTGTGCAGTATGGGTGGGTTGGGGGGCAGGTTATACATAAACAGCAGCAGATCTAGGATGTGTTTGAAGAGGTGTCAAGACAATCTTTTTATTTATTTAGCTTTTGCTGACCAGGTAAACACAAGAGACAAAAAAATGCCTATTTTCAGGTATGACCCAGGAGATTGCAAAGAAATATACGGACAGTTGTAAAGGCTCGTAGTGGGCAAGGAGCACTACAGATTTCACAATATTTTTTTCATATGTATTAGGCATTAAAATGTTGCTTTTTAAGATGCTGTGCCCCAAACATTATTATTAAACAATACCCTTTTATGATCATAGAGGAACCAGTCCCAAGTTATAACGCCTGTCCTCCATATCCAATTAAAAGGATCTACTCACCCCTGGAATATCAGTTTTATCCTTTCATTATTTTATTTGGGTTTATTTTTATACCATTCATGCACAAAAATTAGCTTTAGGATGAAGGGTCACACTATGTGGGAAAAGGTGGGTGTGTGTAAAGATGGCATTAATTGGTATGGTCCGTGAGGAAGAGTTGGGGACCTTACACCTGCCAGTAAGGACAGCCATGGGTCTACAGATGTTATTCCAGGGTACCTGCTCTGGTGTTGGCCTGCAGCGTGAGCAGGTGGAGTCAGGGCTGGGAGATTGGGAAGGCAGAGAGCGAGCTATGGGGAGATTGGGATAAAATCCACCACCTGCTGAGGCTGACACTTTATATCGCTGTAACATTTTATCAGTGAAATGTTGGGACACTGAGACTGAAAATGCAGAACAATGAGAGACACTGGCCCCCATAATGTGGGACAGGTCATCAAACACAAGGAGACAAGCTCAGAATATTGGAAACTAGTGCTTTTATTTGTACGAATTAAATTATGATTCACTGTCTCAGTGTATGGTTTTAAAGTTAGAGTTTCTAGTATGAGGCAGATACTTATCTGTTGGATAACACATGTTTATGCTGGATAGAGCAATAATGAATGGATAAGAGATATCCACTGTAATTTGGGGCATTTAAAGATACGGACCCGACCCTGTGCCACACTAAATGCCAGGGGCAGTCTGAGATATGGAGCAGGCTGGCAAGAAGTGTGAATAAACAATACATAAAAAAAATATGTATATATATGTGGGCCCAAGATGTAGTGTATGACAGCCCCAGATCAGAGATCCCGGTAGCTGTGGACGTAAACACCCAAACAATGCTAAAGTGCAAAAATAAATTGTTGCATCACATAAAGCTAAAATAGCAGCTTGTACAGTGGCAACAATAAGATTCAATGTTTTGCACCCATATTGTGCTTTATCAAGCGTATCACAACATGGGAGCCAGACGTCTGCATCTCATTTATAAATGTAACATATCATACCTTGTCTCATCTCCTACCCTCACGACCCAAGGCCAAGCTATGGGTCTGGTGCATGCATAAATTATCTGGTACCTCATACAGGGCCAGCACATTCAACATTTGTAAATAGCAGCCTTATTGAAGTTGAGCCATTGAGGTGGGTATTACTTTAAGATGCGTGACTTGATTTCTATATGGTATTATGAGACTTGTGTAAAGAAATGGACTTGTTGCAGATTTGTAATTAACTGTACATAATGCTCTGTAGTCCATACAACAATCTACAGTATGTCTACTTGTGTACTATTTACTGCTTGCCTAGTGCAGGTACTCTGTCCATACTGAATATGCATTTTACATAAGTATGTTTGTTTACATATGGTTTTGCACACTGTACATACAACAATATTTGTAGACTGTACTTCTCATCATGCAGTATTATGTGGCTCTGAAGTATTATACATGTTACATACCTGCAATTTACTTTGTGTAGGACCTGTACCATGATCTGTACAAATCAAGTTACATGTGTGGAACACATATACTGTTTTATGCAAAATTCTGTGAGAGATGCATAAAGCAACGTACAAGTACATGATGCATACCCTAGTTTTCCATTTACAGCACAAGGTCATGCTGTTAAGAGGCATGTACACCAACAAAATTCAACTTTATCATACTTGTACTAGTTACCATACAACATACAGGGGCTCACATGAAGCACCCCCCCCCTTGGGGCATGGTACCAGAGCTGTAGCTAGGCCTATGGTCATGGAATAGGGGAGAGGTTGGGAGTTAGGGTTGACAACTTGAACAACACTTTTCCATACTTTGAGGCTCTGGGTGACAACCCTAACAACACATTTCCATACTTTGTGGGCCTTAGGACTAGGATCAACCCAATGTATGCATTAACAACATTTTTTGCAGACATGTATATTTATCTCCCCTACCCCCCACCACATTCCCTTGGAAATGATGACTCCCACTCTGTCTATTCCCAGAAGATCCACCTCTAAAGGCCAATGTGCTTTCTCCCACCGCCTGCCCAAACTGTGGAACTCCACCCTCCGCCTCTCCGTCATGCCCCATCCCCTGATGCTCTTTCTTCTCCTTCATTTAGCCCCCACATCTGCACCTGCTCCTGATTGTTTTCTTTTTTCCCTCCCTTCCCCCATGACTCCACTCCCTCTATTCCTGCCTTCCCCTTTATTATAAATCTTACTGTTATCTCCGTCCCACTCTAGGGTGGCCTTAAACTCTACAATGTTTAGTTACATAAATGTTAGTTACATCTACAGCTAAACTAATTCATCAGTCAAATTTGCGATTGCTTCATTATACATGCCGATGATTATTTCATTAATCATTATACAATGGCAAGAAAAAATGCTGGCCTCCGATTGGTCAGTGTGTGCCTGGCACAGTAATGTTATCCCAGTATAACATCACGGGTCTAGTCTCAGCACTTTGAGCCTCCTGACTGATTGCATTGGATTTTTTGCATCTTTTGCTCCTCTCTTAAGAAACAAAAATATTTTTCTACACTAGCAAAAACATTTTTAAAATGATTTTTTATTCTGTATAACAACAAGCCATTGTATAATAGCAATAATGCCCTCCAGGGTGTGTGTCATGCTGGGATATCGTCATGCCTCAGGTACTGGACGCACTCGGCCTGTGGCCTCATGCCCAACCACCAGTAGTAGCCACGTATGGTGACACCAACACAGTGAAGTACACTCATGCTGGCAAAATTGACACTTTGCTGACAGGTCACTGTGTTGGTGTGCCTGAGACAGGGGCACACTGTCTCCCGGTCCTGTACCCCCACCCTGAATCAACTCTGACTGGAGCTGAGAATACTAACGACAGGAGGGTGACAGAGTCCCCTACATGGGAGGTTTGGGGGTCATAGACCCCTGATAAAAAAAAAAGGACCGGAAGACACATAGGAATCATGCAAACTGCAACTTGCAGTTGACATGATTCCTGTTGGTGAGATGCCAGTCGACAAAAGGGTTGTCGAGCTGGCATTGTAGAGCCCACAACCACCTGAGGCATGACATTACTCCAGCACGACACACACCCTGTTGGGCATTATTGCTTAATTGTACTGTTGTCCAATCCTATTGATTGCTTCATTATACATGCTGATGGTTATGTCATTAATCACTGTACTGTTGTCCGATTCTATTGATTGCTGTACTGTGTAATGTCTTCCTGTATATATGGCATACCTGTATAGGACTGTGTTATGTTTTCCTGTTTTTATATATACCTGTATATTTATTTATTGTTGTACCTGTATAGTACTGTGTAATGTTTTCCTGTATTTATGTGTACCTGTATATTTATTTGTTATTGTATCTGTATAGTACTGTGTTATGTTTTCCTGTATTTATGTGTACCTGTATATGTATTTGTTGTTGTACCTGTATAATACTGTGGAATGTTTTCCTGTATTTATGTGTACCTGTATTTGTATTTATTGTTGTATCTGTATAGTACTATGGAATGTTTTCCTGTATTTATGTATACCTGTATATTTATATATTGTTGTATCTGTATAATACTGTGTTATGTTTTCATATATTTATGTATACCTGTATATTTATTTATTGTTGTACCTCTGTAATACTGTGTTGTATATTTATTTATTGTTGTATCTGTATAGTACTGTTATGTTTTCCTGTATTTATGTGTACCTGTATATTTATGTATTGTTGTATCTGTATAGTACTGTGGAATGTTCTCCTGCATTTATGTATACCTGTATATTTATTCATTGTTGTATCTGTATAGTACTGTGTAATGTTTCCTGTATTTATGTGTACCTGTATATTTATTTATTGTTGTATCTCCCCCTCCAATTTCCCCAGGTTACACCTGGAAATGAGCTCCAGCTCAGTGTGCCTTCCTGGTGACACATTTTTAAATAAAAAATAAATAATATAAATGAAAAATTGCATGAAAAATCTAGAAATTTCATTGGCCAAGAGATGTCACCTGACCATGCAATGACTCTCTATAAGTGCACATTTACGTGCCAAATTTCATTCTCCTCCCCCCCAAAACCTACTTAGAGCCATTTCATAAGTGTAATAAGCCCCTCCAGGGTGTGCACTATAAGATTTTAATGCACTTCTCAGGGGCATAAGGACACTCGGCCTTCAGCCTTGTGCATTACCACACCCCTGGGGGGCATATTAAAGTCCTATAATGCACACGCTGGAGAAGCTTATTACTTATATATATATTTTTGGGGGGCATTCTTACCTTGAGATCAGAGTGCATAGCTGTAAATCTGATTTAAATCCCACAACTGCTACTTACACTTCCTGTCACTGGGCATGTCACTTAAAGTAGCAATTTATGTTGACTGTGACAAAAACAGACAAAAATGTGTTGTCTTTGATTCCATAAGGAAACATGGAGCTTACTTATTGAACGGTGGTGCTGTAAACTGAAAAAATGTTGGTAAATTATTGATTTTTACCTTTTTATTTTTTAGGATCCAAAAAGGATGGTGTTGGCCTGATCCTGCCGACACACTCTAGAAAAATTAATCTTGATTCACTAATGGTGATCCTCTAATAGATGTCCCTTTCAGATGTCTGCCAAAGGGTGAAATGTTGGGTCATGCCAGAACATGAAGTAAATCAGTTAAATAAAACCCCTAAGAGACTGAAAGAACATTTTTTGGGAGTCTGGCTGGTTATTGTAGCTTTGTGTTATGATGCCTACCATGTGTGGCCTAAAGTCAACAGGGGCAGGTCAGAACTATCTTTTCATTGGATTTTCATAAAATAAATCAGGTCAAATAAAACAGTTTTTACTTAATATCCTGATTCGTAAAGGAGATTCGATGTTCCCTTATTGAACTGAAATCAGCAATGCCATTTTTTTACATCCCGCAAGAAAGAACTGCTGCTTAAACCACCCTGTGCTTGATCTTTTTCTCATTACTCTCTAATATATTGTGTCTGAGTGCTGTTTGCGTATCATATGTGCCTAAAATGGCAACAACATTCTCTCCCCTCCCACTCCTAGATTTTAAAGTTCTTTGGGATACGTTGGTATAAAATGTGTTATATAAAACCAAATTCCACAGAATAATTACCTGGTCTGAAGTATCTAATTGCACTTATAAATGTCAAAAAAACACTCAGATGCTCAGAATCTAAGAAAAGACATTTTACCTGACCCAAGTTGTATATACAGAGGATAATGTATGGGCATCAGTTCACAACCACATTGTATTTGCTTCAAGAGTTTACCATGGCAATTGTGGAAAGCTTGAAAGGTTTATAGTAGCCATGGTAACCTCGAGAAGTGAATTCAGTGAGGTTGTTAACTGATGCCCATACACTGTCTTATATAGTGTATGGGCACCAGTGAAAAATCACAAAGCAGAAAATGGTGCAATTTCCAGAGAAAGCACCATCGCTTGACAGTAACTGCTCATACCTGCAAGTGAGGATGTGGATACCATTGGTTTTAAACAGCAAACCGCTCTTTATTAAAGCACAATCAAGGACCATCTGAATAGTATATCTTTAGTAAAACAAACAATTAAATGCTTACAATAGATTCGTAGTCTGACTAAAACGGCCATGCTGCCATGTTGGTTACAGTGTGTGGGAGTTCTAAGTTGTTATACCATCTATGGGTTAACAACATAGTGAGGTCACACTGATGGTATAACAACCCTGTGAAATGATAGATTTTGCCAGATAACAACATTCTGCCATACATTATATAGAGAATAATGGATGGGTAGCTAGTTATAACAAGGATTTTATACACCCCCAAGGGGTGAGATGCCACACAAACCCCGAGAGCGAAGTTCAAAGGGTTTATGAAGGCATCCCACCCTGAGGGTGTGTGTAAAATCTGAGTTTTAACTAGCTACCCATCTTTTATTTTGTATAATTGCTGGGGGTTATTTTTTTGCTGATGCAACTATACAAAATAAATATAGCCATGGAGCCAAGCCGCAACTGGGGTTTCAAAGTGGTCTGTTGTGGCTCGGCTCCTGACAAAGCAGTGTTTGCGTCTTTTTTTGTTTACAAATTTGGAAGCAAAACAAAAGACTTGTACCCAGACATTTTTGTTAAAATTAAAAAAAAAACGTACTTGTACTTCGGTCGTTCGGTGAAGTGTATCGCTCTTAGGAGTATGGCAGAAGGGGAGGGGAGAGAAGAGGAAGTTCAAGGCTAAAATGGTATTTGTAGAAACATTTCACTTTTTTTTGTTTTGGGAAGCAGGACTGTATAAAGGTGAAGAATATATTTATTAGCCTGCTTGCAATGCCAAGTCGTGGATGTGGACTGTCCAGTATGAGTGAAGTGGCAGCCATAGAAAAGAAAGGAAGAGCGTGAGGTGATGCATGCCCAGTAGAGGGGAAACCGGGCGCATGAATGTCATTATAACGACCTGGTTATAACACTGGAATAATTACCTGGTTTTCCTACGGGAAAAGTGGTAACCAGTTATTATTGTATAATAATGTATGGTAGAAAGTTGTTATCTGGCAAAATCTAACGTTTCACAGTTGTTATACCATCAATGTGACCTCACTTTGTTGTTAACCCATCGATGGTATAAGAACTTAGAACTCCTCGCTTCTGTAATTAACTTGGCAGCACGGCGCATGTTCCTCCAGTTTGAAATGCGCTAATCTACTTGTTACCGTTCACTAAAAATACCACCAACAGCTTAATCTGGTTCAAGGTCAGTTGGCATTCATCTGTATCCCCCTCCCCTGGGTCGTGCCTGAAAATAGGGAGAGTTTGTCTAGTGCACTCACACGGTCAACACAAACTAAATAAATAAATACTTGCTCTCTTTCACTGGTAAGGCTGTAAGAGCTTGTTATTAAGTGTGCTACAAAAAGTAAGGAATGTTTTTTGTATTTTATTTTTGCCCAGTATCTTGAATGTCCCCGAATCCAGAAGTGTTTCTATCTGAACTGAGGATTGACCTCTGAGACACTTCCGGGAGATGCACAGTGCGACGTTGACCCGCAGTGACATCCGACTGCATCTCGTTTTAGTCAGACTATGTATCTATTGTAAACATTTAATTGTTTGTTTTAGTAAAGGTATAATCTATTCAGATGGTCCCCAATTGTGCTTTTAATAAAGAGCAGTTTGCTGTTTAAACCAACGGTGTCCACATCTTCACTTGCAGGTATGAGCAGTTACTGTCAAGTGATAGTGCCTTCTCTGGAAATTGCCCCATTTTGTGCTTTGTGATTTTTCAGTGATGCCCATACACTATACAAGACAGTGTATGGGCATCAGTTAACAACCTCACAAAATTCACTTCCTGAGGTTACCACAGATACTATAAACCTCTCGAGGTTCACATGTTTACCTCTCGAAGTGAATACAGAGTGGTTGTTAATTGATGCCCATGCATTATCCTCTATTTAATGAATAATGTAGTCAGTTGTTATGGCTTCTTCCACCAGCTATTCTTGAAATTGGGGTAGCAGACTTGCCATCACTCTCCATAGAAAGCTATGGAGTGTCTCAAGGATCTTCTAAAAATGAGACTTTGCTGAGGTTTGCATTAGTATCCTCCTCAACTATGCAACTTCCCATTCATGAAGTGTGACCCTGGTAGTGTACATCAAACCATGGTTCATTAATGGTGACCCTCATCAGTGACATTGCAAATGGGTCCCTGACATTCTTGGCTGCGCCAAACATCTGAGTCTTAAAAAAGAGAACTCACAAAAGAAACATATGCTCCACTCTTATCACTTTATTATCTTTTGTTTCACTGCTCGATGTTCTGTGGCTTTGTTTTATCACACTGCATGTGCTCTATGGTTGGGTACAGGAGCTTCTGCTCCTCACATCGTCTGGCCTCCCCAGTGCATCATCACCCGCCACCTCCTGCTGCAATGGGAGCGGTTAGCCAGAGCCCAACAAGCAGTTCCTGAATGCTTGGTATACCCCATGGCTGCCTTTCGCCCGCATCCACTGCATTATGAGCTTGTGCTGTGGCCCCGCGCTGGGCCACACATGGTGCCCACTCCTGATGACCACAATTGTACTGTGGCCCCACATCAAGCCACATGGTGTCTACCCCTGATGACCACTTATTGTGCTGTGGCCCACATCAAGCCACATGGTGCCCACCCTGATGACCATATTGTGCTGTGGCCCCACATCAAGCCACACAAGGTGCCCAACCTGATGACCACTATTGTGTTGTGCCCCACATCAAGCCACATGGTGCCCACCCTGATGACCACAATTGTACTGTGGCCCCACATCAAGCCACAAGGTGCCCACCCTGATGACCACAATTGTACTGTGCCCCACATCAAGGCATATGGTGCCCAACCTAATAACCACTATTGTGCTGTGGCCCTGCATCAAGCTGCATGGTGCCCACCCTGATGACCACCTATTGTACTGTGACCCCACATCAAGCCACATGGTGCCCACCTCTGATGACCACTATTGCACTGTGGCTCTGCATCAAACCGCATGGTGTCCACCCTGATGACCACTATTGTGCTGTGGCCTGCATCAGCTTCATATGGTGCCCAACCTGATGACCACTATTGTGCTGTGGCCCCTGCATCAAGCTGCATGGTGCCCACCCTGATGACCACCTATGCACTGTGGCCCCACATCAAGCCATGTGGTGCCCATCCTGATGACCAGTATTGTGCTGTGGCCCCGCATCAGCCACATGGTGTGCACCCTGATAACCACTATTTTACTGTGGCCTCAAGATCAAGCCACATGGTGCCCACCCTGATGACCACTATTGCACTGTGGCCCCACATCAAGCCATGTGGTGCCTATCCTGATGACCAGTATTGTGCTGTGGCCCCGCATCAAGCCACATGGTGCGCACCCTGATAACCACTATTTTACTGTGGCCCCGCATCAAGCCACATGGTGCCCACCCTAATGACCACTATTGCACTGTGGGCCCACATCAAGCCATGTGGTGCCCACCCTGATGACCAGTATTGTGCTGTGGCCCTGCATCAAGCCACATGGTGCCCACCTTGATGACCACTACTGCTTTGCCAGGCAGGTCAACTGCAAAGTGCATCCAGAAGACCAGTCTTACCCTGCTGTATAGCTCCACCCTCAGCAACACCTGGCAACACACTGAAGGGTGCCATTGGGGCCCAAGGATCACAAGCATGCAGCAGATGTCATAGTGGATGCCACCCCAAGACCCAAGGGTGACATAGTAGATTCCAGCTTTGGGCCCTGGAGATTGATGGACTGCCTAGTACTGCAGCTGAACACCACACTGAGGGCATTTGACTCATACTGGGGTTGAGCTGATGTATCTTGGCAATCTCTGGCAGTATCTCACTGGGCTCTTCATCAGCCACTACAGGGACCAAGACCAGAACAACCAAATGGCAATGTGCAGAGATCAAAAAACAATATAGAAATTCAAGGGGAGGTATTGAACTACAGTGCATTTAAAAGTCCTGTTTCTGTTGTGTGCTGTATATTTATATACTGTATATAGTATAGCCCTATAGTGTATAGGTAAAGCCTGGATAGTGAAAGCACTAAGCTGTGAACCTGGAGACCCAGAAGACCTTGACCTGGGTTTGAAACTAACAACCTCTACATGCATATTGTGTGACCTTGAGCAAGTCACTTAACCTCCCTTTACTCCTGAGATGCACCTGGAAATGAGCTTTGACTTAGTGTGCCTTTTACAATTAAAATAAATAAATGAATAAATAAATAAACAGTTTTATCAGCTTAGTCCTGCTTTTGTTGATGCCCACCAACTCTTGTTTTGGAATGGCGTTACCTTCCCCACCAAAAAGGGCCAAAATAAAAAAATGTTTAAACAAATTCCAGATACAGAAGTAGATGTGGGACATCTGTGGTTGACAGCAGGCCAGTGGAACATGATCCCATATCAGCACAGTCCCTCCCAGAAGGATATTATTTTTGAGTCTGCTTATAGCTATACAGTGGTGTTTGTCAATACATGAAGACTGTCTAGGTTTTTCCCTTTGTAGTTCTGAGTGCAATGACTTATTTGCCTAGAAACATGGTCTATTGAGCTGCCTGCAATCTGTTCCTTTTAAGCTCCCAAATCAACTGTAAAACTATATGTGTGTAGCTGAATAGCTGTGGGATTACTCCCTCTGTGCCGTCAGGCACTGTTGCATCAGGAAAAGTTTCAATTTGCCCAGGTAGCCATTGAAATTCTGAGAGCAAAGACTGAAGGGATCCAAATGTTGATCTGAAGCTCATTAAAGGAGTAGTCCACCCAGCATTTTCAAAAACATGTGTTATGCAGAGTGTTTTGATTTGTATGTAAAGTCGTAGTGTGTCCTTCCCTCTCTCTGTCTGCTATTAGGAGTTTCTCCTAAATTAGCCTGCTACCTTTATGGTAGTTTTATGACCCCTGGGGATCTCCAGCTCAAGTAAGCATTAAGCCAAGATGAAGGTGGCATCTAATGGGGAATTAATGCATGGTTGGGAGGGTTGTGGCTTGAGGCCACAGGCCGAGTGCCTACAGCAGCCCAACCATGCATTAATTCGCCATTAGATGCCACCTTCAGAGTGGCTTAATGCATTTGTAACATGGCTTCTAGGAGAATATGGTTACTATGACTGTGATTTTCATAGTGTGAATAAAATAATACTGACAGTTTTTCTCCTGTTTGCATTTCTTTAGTGCACTTTCCGAACATTGCACAGACTGCGATTTATACTGTGATGTTGTGAAAACAATAGGACACAGAAGTAGAAAGACACTATGTCTCAAGATTTCTTTGTGAAAGTTTAGCAGATCTGTGCGGCTATTTTTTAATAAGCACCGTGGAGATCTATTATATCGTGATTTGTGCCTTGCACTATGTGCGAGTGGATCTATTTAGCATATTGTCTGACCTTCTCTGGTGTGTACCACGTCACTCTGATCCCGCTTCTCTCCTCTGTTCATGCCTCCCATTTGTTTGCAGGTTGCTTGCTTTCTGGAGTGGCTCCATTTCACACAGCTATATTTCCAAAATTACTCTGGCATGTTCGGAAAGGGTGAAATTTAAGACACCACATTTCATGTTGTGGTCTGTCTGAGGGTGCGTTTCAGTCTGGAAGTTGCTGGGTTGCTTCTCTCCTCATCCACATTCCTGGTGCTTTCACCTGCAGATTCCTGTACATTCCTTGTGAGTGTTGGGGAGACAGTCATGGGCATTTGGGTGGGTGGGTGGGTGGGACAGACAAGTATCACTTGCCTAGGATACTATTTCACTTTGTGCTGCACTGCTTTATAAGGTCTGTGGATCACTGTGGTACTTCACTTTGAGGACAGAAATATTGCTAAATTAATGCCATCTCCAAAGTACACCAGGTGATGCTTTTTGGCCAATTCCTTGTCTTTATTTCGTGTTCCTGATCTTAGCCATGTTACAAATGGGTTTATTGCCTTTCTTGCTCCTACAAGGCATCCTGTCTCATGTGACAGTGATGTAGTGGAGCCCATAGATTTAGCATATGTACTGTTTTAAAATCAGTTCACAACAGCAGAGCTGTGCAACTGCTCTTATCCAGTGAGCAGAAATGGCTGCTGTTATAGTTTATCAGATACCTGAGAGTTAGCCAACTGGGGTTTCTGTAAGAAACAGTTATTAAATAGTTCTAATTCACTATTTGTGTTTGCTATGTGTGTCAGGTCTAGCTAGCAGGAGTGTTTTAATTTTAAAACTTTTAATTTAATCAAACTATACACAACCATAAAAGCACAGAAATTGCCCTGCTCATCAATGCTATAATTAATAAAGACTCTAGCTGTTTTCTTAACAGAAAACCTATTAAGTTTGAGTTCAAGTATTTGCTAAACTGTAAATGTAGGTACCAGCACTCTGTTAGGTAGAACTGGCAGTTAGTGCTGCTTTTGCTCTGTGACATGATTTTCATTTTTTTTGTACAAATGTGAAGCTGTTGAGTCAAAATCAATGGTGGAATTCAAGCATGCATGGGACAGTCATAAGGCAATTCTAGGGGGTGGGGGTAGGAAGAAGTAGGCTGCTGGTTAACTAGGATCTGCAGCTTATCCAGTAGGTAGGGAAATGGGCAGACTGGGTGGGCCAAGCGGTCCTTATCTGCCGTCAAATTCTATGTTTCTATGTTTCTAATAAAGTATTAAAGTATATATGTGTGAGTTGTTTAATTAGATTGGTAAATAAAATACAAAGAAGTGTTGTGTTATCATTTGATAAAGTACAATACACTAAGTCTGTAGTGCAGTGAACTATCACGAAATGGAATCAAATGTGTAGAAATAGTCACTGTTAATTTGGCATTCTATTTGCTTTCATGTCCTAGCGCATTCGGGAGAAATTGACTTCAAAGTATTTTTCAGTTTCCAGTCTGCAGATTCATACCATACACTTCATATATGTGTTCAGTAAAAATGTTTGAAACAGGCTGCCCTGTGGCGCTGAGGGTTGAGGTGTTGGATGCAAGACCTCACTCTGTGCTGCGACCAAGATTCTGAAATGAGCCCAGAATGTTGGGGGTCAGCCAGGGGAGCCGGACTGAACTGTCATCTGACAGCTCTCTTCTCCATAGGAGGGCTTGGCAGTGCACTGGATAGCGGACAGTGGTGGTAGGATGTGGGGCGCTGTTGGTTGCTTGGCAGCAGCTGTCTCCACATGGCTTCTCACCTGCACCTTGGTACTTGGCTGGTGCCCTCTGGGGCATTCCATATATATTCTATACAGTTCTCTTCAACATTATTTCATTGAGAGAATTTGCATGAACACATGATCCTTATACCTCAGAGTTCATCTGCCTCTATAGGTTACTCCATCTCAAGTCATAATCTCTGTTGTGACATCACAATCTGTTGCCATGAGTAACTGTGATGTCATAAGCAGCATTATGACTTGAAGTAGGGAGAAAGCAATAAGAATAGATAAACTTTTCAGGAGCAAGCATCCTGTTTTCATGCAAATCACATCAATAATAAATAATGGGAGGAGGAATACCGAGCTAATGTGGAATACAAGCCAAACTGTGTCTAAATATTATGTTTTGTTAAAGTTCTCCTGAAGGTGTCAGCTGCTCTTCAATAGGGCACTAAAGCAGCTATATGACTGAGGACAATAAAGGAATAAAAGGTTTATATTGGCTGCAGCAGTACATGGAATGGGGACAGTGTATGAACTGCAGTGGGATTACGTATGTGCTGCCTGTTGACAGGCTAAAATGGCAGCAGCAACAGGAAGAGGACTGAATAAAAATGTTAAATTGTACAGTTGCTTTGAAGAGCACAGGGACTGCTAACAGACTTTGGGGGCAAATGAAAACAAAAGTGTTTCTGCTGGCCGCACCAGGGCATGACAGTGGCAGCATTAGTGGACTGAGATGGAAACTGTTATTCAGCAGCCATATTTGCAGGTTTTGTCCCCAGTTTCAGCCAATCAGAGGGCCAGGATTGCTGTCAAGGACTATGGGACCTTTCAGAGGACTTATGGGGGAAAAGCTGTGGAAATACTTGGCGCTCTTTCACACAACCAATCAGGCATCAAAGGAGATTCATACATATTCATTTTTGGATGGGACAGTGATGTCAGCAAATGGAGAGCTGCCAGAGAGCTCCCAAAAGCTCAAGAACTATGAGTTCTAGTTTCAGTTCGGCGGGAGCCCCTCCAGAGAGAGCGGGGTCTCCAGCTGCTATGCAGGAAATGGGGCGCAAGGTTGGGAAAGGGCCTACCTGTTGGTTGCCAGCTGCCTGTCCCCCAGGGCCCGTGTTTGCCTTCCCCCATTTGTGGAGGAATTTGGATTAAGGAATCCAGTTTTGCAGTTTTAGCTGGAAGAGGGCTGCAAATATGTGAAGGGCAGTGAGAGTTTACACTTTATTGGTAGGAAGTTGTGCTCAAAGGTTCCAGGAGTCTGGTGTTGCAGTTCTACTGAGAGAAAGAGAAAGCTGCATTTTGAAAGGGCAGCAAGAAATTCTACACCTGAATGGTGAGAAGAGAAGAGAGCTGTTGGATGACAGCTCAATCCAGCCCCCAACCCTGACATCCTGGGTTAGTTCCTAACTGGTCATCTGTGCAGCACAAGGTGTTGTGTCCAGTGCCAACCCTCAGTGCCACAGGGCTGGCCTATTTCATACATTTTTACTGAACAAATATATGAAGTGTATGGTATGAATCTGCAGCCTGGAAACTGCAAAACACTTTGAAGTCAGTTTCACTCCTGTGTGTGGTATGGCATGGAAGCACTAGGATGACAGTGACTATTTCAGCTACACATTTGATTCTGTATTACAATGGTTCACTGCACTACTCATTCAGTGTATCACGCTTTTTCAAATAATAAAACAATATTCACCAAACTAATTAAATAACTCACACATACATATTTTTATACTTTATTAAAATATACTTCACATTGGTAACAACAATAAATCAATCAATCAATCAATCAAATCTTTATTTATTCAGGCGATCATCATTGAGCAAGGCTCATTTACAAGATGGACCTGATAAGGTCAAGGTTCGAGTTGGTGCACAGCAATTACATCACATACTTATGAGACAGTTATACATACAGAAACAAGAAAATGGTATTTATAACACAATAATATACAGAGAATTCACATGTTAAAGCTTGGCAAGAGAAAGTTAAACTAACATCTACAATATGTACAATACATATATATCACAATGAGGGCTATGACAGTCACTCACATAATGAGTAAGGATGGTGAAGGGAATATTGGGTGCCATATACTGGCGGTGTCTGGCTGGAAGGAATATGCCATATGTGATTGGAATAAGGTTTTGTGAGATGACTATTCTATCTCTAGTGGTAGCAATTGCATTTCTCTGTGAAGAAGGCTATACAGTGCTGCTTGAAGGATGTAAATGGAATGATAATGGACAGTTTTAGGGATTTTTGTAGGGTGTTCCATGCTATGGCTAGAGAGTAGCTGATTGCTGCCCTCCCTAGTTTGGTGTTGACTTTGGGCAATTTGAACAGGATGATATTGTTGCTTCTTAGGGCAGAGGAGCTGGGAGTGGTCAGGTTGAAGCAGTCCAGGATATAGCTTGGGAGTTTTTTTGATAAAGCTCTGTAGATCCATAGAGCTGCATTTCTGCTCCTCCTGACATGAAGGGAAACCCATCCAACTGAATCATAGAGAACAATGGTGAGTATTATATGGCAGGTCTGTAATGAACCTTATTGCTCTATGGTATAAGGTATCCAACTTTGAAGGTAGGGAGTGGAGCAGTGACTATAGAAGAAGTCTGCATAGTCAATGACTGATAGAAAGATGGCCTGGACTAATCTCATCTTTGAATCTCTATTAAGGAAGGGTTTTAATCTGTAGAGGAGGCCAAACCTTAGGCAAAGCTTTTTCAGCAGTTGTTCTAGATGCTGAGTAAAGTCAAGTCTGTTGTCAATCCACACACCTAGGTATTTGAAATTTTCAACATACTCCAGATTTTCTCCAAGTATAGTGCATATCTGGGGGAGACTGATTGAAGAGGATGTGTTGGTGGAGTTTTGGCCTTGAACATCATTGCTTTGGTTTTCTTTGCATTTAGCAGAAGCTTTTTCTCGAGAAGCTTGATGTTGTAACAGGAGAATTCTGCTTGTAGGATTTCATGAGCAACTTTAGGTGAAGGGTTGCTGACATACAGTACAGTGTCATCAGCAAGAGATGTACTGAGGACTTGTAAGGGTTGAATCAATTTTATTTATATGAATGGCAAAAAGGATAGGACCCAGAATAGAGCCTTGGGGACTCCTCTTGACAGTGGTCTTAATGGGGAGAGGTCACCTTCAGCTTTTACCTGCTGTGATCTACGGAGAGGTAGCATCTGAACCACTTAAGGGAGGATGGATCTAGCCAATGGAGTGTAGGGATGAGAGTAGCAGTTCATGGTCCACAGTGTCGAATGCTTTGCTCAGGTCCAGGAATACTGCACAGACATTGTTCTTTTATCCAGTTCAGTTTGCCAATCATTGGTGACCTTGGCTAATGCAGTGATAGTGCTATGTTTGGCCCTGAATCCAGATTGAGCTGGACAAAATTGAAAATCATGTCACACAGCAAAAAAATCAGCACTAACTGCCAGTTCTACCTAATAGAATGCTGGTACCTACATTTACAGTTTAACAAATACTTGAGAACTAACTGACTGGGGTTTCTGCAAGAAAACAGCTACAGTCTTTACTAATCATAGCATTGGTGATCTGGGGCAATTTCTGTGCTTTTTATTGTTCTGTGTAGTTTGATGAAATTAAATTTTAAAATGAAAACACTTACTACTGCTAGCTAGACCTGACACACATAGAAAACACAAATAGTGAATTAGAGCTATTTAGTAACTGTTTTCTTACAGAAACACCACTCGGTTAGCTCTCAGGTATCTGCTAAACTGTAACAGCAGCCATTTGTGCTTACTGGATAAGAACAGTTACACAGCTCTACTGTTGTGAACTGATTTTAAAGCAGTGTATATGCTAAATCTATGGGCTTGGCTACATCACTGTCACATGAGACAGGATACATTATAGGAGCAAGAAAGGCAATAAACCTATTTGTGATGGAGATCCCAAGGGGTCATAAAACTACCATAAAGCTAGCAGGCTAATTTAGGAAAACTCCTAATAACAGACAGAGGGAAGGATACACTGGAGGCCTTATTCAAAGTCAGGCTACGCTGGCATAAGGTGGATACGCCACTCTCCATGGTGTATTCCACTACTTACGCCATGTGATACACTCGGTGTCATTCCAAGAGGTGCTGTACACCAGTGCATCTAAGGGCTGTGACAATAGCATGTTCAGACACCACTTATGCTGCAGCCCACAATGCCTCATGCAACTGTGGGTTATGACATGCACATAGCCCAATTCCAGGTGGGCGGCTGTCATAACCCGCAGTTGCAATTCCCAAAACTGCAGTGGCATAGGGAAACTCTGACAGCTCAGAACTGTCCTAAGTGGCATCTGACAGCTGGCACCATCAGATGCCACCATGCAGAGCCCCAGTGATGGTGCCATAGGGACCCCCCAGCCTCCTGCAGCACACCCCTGCCCTCCAACCCCCCCGATCATCAGGGACCCTTGGGGGTCTGATATTGGTGCACCCTCCAGGATGACTGTACCATATGTCCAGCCCCCCTAAGCCCCCTGGTGTCTGCCAAGGTGGTCCAGGGCTGGGGGGTTTTGGGGAGCTATCTAGCTGGCTGGTAGCTAGTGGTCAAACAGGAATTCAGCATGTTTGCCGCTCATTTGCATCACCAGGTAAGAAAAAAGGTTTGTCTCCCCATACAACGCACAGGTAATGCCAAACTTCACCCAACAACTAACACACCAAATCTGGTCAATGGAAAATCATGTACACAATGCTCACAGCCTGGGAAATAAGATCCCAGACCTGCAGACAATAATGTCAAAGCTAAACTGGACATAGTAGCAATTAGTGAGATGTGGTTTACCAGCAACCACACTTGGGAGACTTCAGTACCTGGCTATGTATTGTTCAGAAGAGACCGAGGTGTGGGGGGGAGGAGGCCTGTATGTTAATGAAAATATCAAAGCTACAGAAATTCAGAATACACATAAGGAGCCAGAAGAACTGTGGGTCACCCTGGAAACAGGAAATGGGACAGCCATAAGAACTGGGGTTGTCTACAGGCCTCCAGACCAGAGGGAGGACATAGACACATTACTGTTAGAAGATATACAAAACATGACAGCTAAAGGGGAGGTTCTGATAATGGGAGACTTCAACATGCCGGATACAGATTGGTCAATACCAGCAGGAACATCTGCCAGAACTAGACTCATAGTGGATTCCCTGCAGGGGGAGGGCCTCAAACAACTGGTACAGCAACCCACAAGAGACAGGGCTATCCTAGATCTAGTACTGACTAACAAAGAAGGGATCACAGATCTCCAGGTAGAAGGTCACCTGGGGGCCAGTGACCATCACATGGTATGGTTCAATTTGGCTACTACATCTAAATCATCCCATTCCAAGGCAAAAATATGGGACTTCAGAGGAGCTGACTTTGATAAGATGGCCAACAAAGTTAAGCTAGCCCTGCAAAAGAAACACAGGTGAGGGGGTACAGGCAAAGTGGGCAAGCATTATGATGTAATACTTGAAGCAACATCCCATTGTGTTAGACAGAAAAGGAAGTGCAAAAGAAGAAGGAAACCACTTTGGTTCTCAAATACAGTAGCAGAAAAGGTCAGAGCCAAAAGGCTGGCCTTCAGGAAATATAAGGAACACAGGGATGAAGATAGGAGGCATACCAAACTGCCCTAAGGGAAGCAGGTAAGGCAGTAAAGCAGGCAAAGTCCCAAACTGAGGAAACACTAGCACGAACAGTAAAAGAAGGTGAAAAGACTTTCTATAGATATACTAGTGAAAGGAGAAAGTCCAGAGGGGTATTGCTAAGCTTAATGGAGAAAAGGGAGCATGTGAGGAGGAGGACCCTGTAAAGGCATCTATCCTAAATAGATACTTTTGCTCAGTATTTACTGAAGAGAAGGTAGGCAGGCCCACAGCTCAGCATCATGGACACAGGGTGAGGGAGGTGAGCACTACTCCCTTCACAAAAGAAGGGTCCCACAAGAGCTACAAGCTCAGGGCGGATAAGGCAATGGGACCTGATGGCATACATCCCAGGGTACTTAAGGAACTAAAGGAGGAACTAGCAGAGCCATTAGCAGAATTGTTTAGTGAGTCTCTGAGCACAGGAGAGGTCCCAGAAGACTGGAGAAGGGCTTTATGTGATCCCGCCTCCACAAGAGTGGTAGCAGGGAGGAGGCGGGAACTACAGACCGGTCAGTCTTACCTCAGTAGTGGGCAAGATTATGGAGGCACTTAAGGAAAGGATAGTGCAACACCTAGAATCCATAGGGCACAGGATCCAAGACAGCATGGGTTTACAAAGGAAGGTCCTGTCAAACTAATCTCATAGATTTCTTTGACTGGGTAACCAGAGTGCTGGACCAAGGGGAGCAGTTGATGTCGTCTACCTTGACTTCAGCAAAGCTTTTGACACTGTTCCACATAGAAGATTGATAAATAAGCTGGGTAGGCTCGTGGGTCAGAAGTTGGTCAACTGGGTGGCAAACTGGTTGACGGGCAGAAAACAGAGAGTGGTGGTAAATGGTATACAGTCAGAAGAGATGCAAGTCACAAGTGGGTACTCAGGATCAGTCCTGGGGCCAGTCCTCTTCAACATCTTCATTAGTGACCTTGCAGATGGACTAGAGGGTAAGGCTTGTCTGTTTGCAGATGACACCAAGATCTGCAACAGAGTAGATTATCCAGATGGGGTGGGCAGAATGAGAAGAGATCTGGATAAACTAGCAGAATGGTCAGAAGAGTGGCAACTGGGATTTAATGCAAAGAAGTGCAAAATCATGCACATAGGGAAGAGAAACCTGAAGCCACCTATAGGCTGGAGGAGTTAGCAGTCACAAAGGAAGAAAGAGACTTGGGCATCATCATCACTGATGACCTAAAATCATCCAAGCAGACCTCTCAAAGCAGTAGGTAAGGCTAAGGAGGGTGTTAGGGTGTATTAGTAGGGGTATCACAAGTCGTAAGAGGAGGTAATAATCCCTCTGTACAAGACACTGGTTAGGCCCCATCTGGAGTACTGCGGCAGTATTGGAGGCCACACCTTCACAAGGACATTAACCAAATTGAGGCAGTCCAGAGAAGGGCAACCAAATGTGGTGCAGGACTGCATCAGAAGACATATGAGGACAGATTAACGAGCTCAATATGTATACCCTTGAGCAAAGGAGGGAGAGAAGGATATGATCGAGGCATTCAAACACCTTAAGGGCATAAACAAGGTGAAAGAGTATAACATGTTTAAATATAAGAAAAATAGCAGGACAAGAGGACACAGCATGAGATTAGAGGGAGGCCATTAAGGGGGAATGTGAGGAAATTCTTTTTCACAGAAAGGGTGGTGGATGCGTGGAATGGCTTACCACAAGAAGTGGTGGCTATGAATACAGTGCAGGGCTTCAAACAGGCATGGGATAGGCATAAGGGAGCAATACAAATGACTATGAATAGATAGGCCACTGACAGAACAAAGGCTGATGGCACATTTATAAGGTAGAAAAAGAAATGGGCAGACTGGATGGGCCTTGCGGTCCTTATCTGCCGTCAACTTCTATGTTTCTATGTTACCTGTTGCTCATCGTGATTTATGACATACAGCTGTGATACACCATGCGTGGGCTACCACCATATGCATGGCATATCTTGCATGTTGCAAGTGCCAGGACCTGCCGCTTCTGGAAAGTGGCGTAGGGTCCTTGGCGTAGGGGTGACTGGCATAACTCACAACTGCATGCAGGTTACATCGGACGTCCTGGAATCGGCCGCCAGGACTTTGCATACAAATCAAAACACTCTGCATAATATATGTTTTTGCAAATTCTGGGTGGACTACTCCTTTAAATATCAAAAAACATGTTCAGGTGGGCTCAGACTTTTCATAGTCAGATCTGCCCTCATACACCCTCAGTCCCTGCTGCTGTTGGGAGTCCCTGCCCATAGGGGGCTCAGATGAGAATTAGTGGAAGTCATCAACCTTTGCAATTAAACTACTGTTAGGCATCAAACAAAGTTCAGCGCATACAGCTATGACCTGAACTTTTCTTCATCAGTTTGTATGGAGTAGTAGACATCTCAATTGAATTTCTTTAGCTGCTTTGGTTGAGAAGTTTGGTACTCGGCACTGGTGTGTTGATATCTGTAATGGTTTGCTTGAGATTTGGGAAGTGTTTTCCATGTGAGGATCAGAAACTTTATGTGGATGTTTATAGCAGTGATTTGTGGTGATATCTGACACACAGAAACATAGAAGTTGATGGCAGAAGGGGACCTCCAGGTCCATCTAGTCTGTTCATTGTCTTTTAGCCTAGCCTTCTAACTGCCCTTGGGTTTGAGGGCTCCCTTGTATCTGTCCCAAGCATTCTTGAAACCTACCACTGTGCTTGCCCCATAGTATGTGGAGTAGTTAGTTTATTTTGGGTGATATAAGCATGCCCATTTTTATGTTTGCCAGCAAGCAAACATCTTCCTATGATAGTGGCATTTGAGGGGCGTGATACTGTCCCTACAATGCAGAGCATGGTTTAATGGGCAAGTCTGTAGCAGACCAATTACCAGCCAGTCTAATAATAAGAGTTTTAGCTTGGTGGGTGGAAACTGCATGGACTTCAAAACAAAAAGCCGACCCAATCATGGGTTTATGGTTTCCTCTGATACAGTTGTCTGGCATGCTGGCCTCTTCTTATCAGACCGGCTAAGGTATTCCAAGCATCCAACAGCACAGTTCCAGACAGCAGCTATTAAAAGTAATGTCTTTCTTTCTTTCTTTCTTTCTTTTTTTCTTCTTTTCCTCTCTCTCTCTCTCTCTCTCTCTCTCTCCTCTCTCACTGTTAGCAAATGGTATTTACTCACTGGTAAAGGAGATTATCCCTGCAGCCTTTTCGCTTTTACATGCCTCAGTAACATTCATACTATATATTTATATTTATAACAGCATTTATGCTCTTTCAATTTGTAGCTAGTGGAATGCAGTATCCCTTTTGTTTTATAGTTGCTGCAGTATAAACATTGTTTAAGTTTCATGCAGCCAACCTTATGTCTGCAATGATCCATGCAGGGGTCAGATTAAGTTTTGTTGCTACTAACCAGCAGAGTAGTGACTTGCAAAATCCACTAGCCCCACAGACTTTTCTACTGGCCCAGCTGATCTACTTATTGCAATATTACCTTTTCCAGTAGCTACTTTACCTGGCTACTTAAAAACATTTTTGACTATCCCAAAAGAAAATCTAACAGTATTTGGCTAGTGGACTGGTGCCAATTTCGACTCTGTCCATGAACACATGTGGTCACACAGCTGACATTATAGGAACGGACAGCCAGAACCACCCTCCCAGTACACACACACACACACACACACACACACACACACAGCATGACAAACATGTAAGCATTAGGCCACAATGAAGGTGGCTTCTAATGGGGAATTAATGCATGGTTGGGAGGGTTGTGGCATGAGTGTCTACAATGGCCCAGCCATAGATACATAGATACATAGACAGTGTCGGCAGATAAGGGCCTATGGTCCACCCAGTCTGCCCATTTGAGCTTGTAAGTTCAGTTTATGTTTTCCTAGAAGTCTGTTGCCCCTTACCCCTGACCTCCAGAATTCCTTTATGTCTATCCCATGCATTCTTAAATCCTGTGATTGTTTCAGCCCCCACCACTTCCTCTGGCAGGGTGTTCCACTTGTCCACCACCTGTTCTGTGAAGAAATCTTCCTCACGCTTCCTCTGAATCGTCCCTCCCTCCAACTTCATCCCATGCCCTCTAGTCATGGAACATCTTTTGCTTAAAATAGTATATTCCTGCGCCCTGTTCCTCCTGTAAGATACTTGTATGTCTCTATCATATCCCTCTCCCTCCTCTCCTCCAGGAGTACACGCTCAGTTCCTTCAACCTGTCTTCATAGGACTTGTGATGCAATCCATGCACCATCTTTGTTGCCCTCCTCTGAACCTTTCTCTACCCTGTCTATGTCCTTACGAGGTATGGTCTCCAGAACTGTACACTGTACTCCAGGTGGGGCCTCACTAGTGTCTTGTATAGTGGAATTATGACCTCCCTTTTCCTGCTGGTGATGCCCCTGCCTATGCATCCCAGCATCCTATTTGCTTTACCTGCTGCCTTGTCACACTGTTTCCCTACCTTGAGGTCATCAGAGATGATAACCCCAAGATCCCTTTCCTGCTTGGTGCATGCTATATTCTCACCCCCCAACTGATATATTGTGCCAGGGTTTTTGTGCCCCATATGCATTATCTTGCACTTCTTTGCATTGAATTTCAACTGCCAAACCACTGACCATTCTTCAAGTTTCTGCAGGTCCCTTCTCATTGCATTAATTCCCCATTAGATGCCACCTTTGGAGTGGCTTAATGCACTTGTAACATGGCTTCTAGGAGAATATGGTTACTATGACTGTGATTTTCATAGTGTGAATAAAATAATACTGACAGATTTTCTCCTGTTTGCATTTCTTTAGTGCACTTTCTGAACATTGCACAGACTGCGATTTATATTGTGATGTTGTGAAAACAATAGGACACAGAAGAAGAAATACAGTATGTCTCAAGATTTCTTTGTGAAAGTTTAGCAGATCTGTGTGGCTATTTTTTTAATAAGCACCGTGGGAGGCCTACTATATCGTGATTTGTGCCTTACATTATGTGCGAGTGGATCTATTTAGCATATTGTCTGACCTTCTCTGTGTGTGTACCATGTTGTTCTGATCTCATTCCCTCCTCTGTTTCATGCTTCCCATTTGTTTGCAGGTTGCTTGCATTCTGGGGTGATTTGCACCCTTTCAGGGTATCCTGGCTCCGTTTTGCACAGTTATATTTCCAAAATTACACTGGCATGTTCAGGAAAGGGCTAGAATTTTAACAGACATCACATTTCATGTTGCGATCTGTCTGAGGGTGCGTTTCAGTCCAGAAGTCGCTCGGCGGTTGCTCCACTCTCCTCATCCATGTCCCTGGTGCTTCCACCTGCAGATTCCTGCACATTTCTCCTGAGTGTTGGGGAGACACAGTCATGGAAAATTGGGTGGTGGGTGATGACAAATACCACTCACCTCGAATATTATTTCACTTTGTGCTGCACTGCTTTATAAAGTCTGTGGATCACTGTGGTACTTCATTTTGAGGACAGCATTATTGCTAAATTAGTGCCATCTCCAAAGTATACCATGTGATGCTTTTTGACCAATTCCTTGTCTTTATTTTGTGTTCCTGATCTTAGCCATGTTACAACCGACATTGACAAATACTTGTATTGCTGCAGTTACTAATGTGAAAGCGTAGATGCGAAATGGCTGTGCAGATCCTGGGGCCTGATGATTGGGAGAACAATAGTGCTAACCACATTAAAGTGGGGAAAAGACTGTTCTATTAATGGTACAGATGTTTGCAATATTCCTTGTGTAACTTTCTATATTGGAAACCTTATGTTTTAACATGAAAGAAGAACAGTGAGTCTGTGTGGAAATTAAAAAGTAAAATACATGTTTTTGTACCCTCTGATGTGTGTTTTTATATTTTTCTAACTGCCTTTGGGCTGTGATTTACCAGCACTTGTAACATGGCTAAGATCAGGAACAAGAAATGAAGACAAGGAATTGGTCAAAAAGCATCACATGGTATACTTTGGAGACAGCATTAATTTAACAATAATGCCATCCTCAAAGTGAAGTACCACAGTGATCCACAGACCTTAAAAAGCAGTGCAGCACAAAGTGAAATAGTATTTGAGGTGAGCGGTACTTGTCTTTCCCATCCACCCACTCACCTAAATGCCCATGACTGTGTCTCCCCAACACTTACAAGGAATGTGCAGGAATCTGCAGGTGGAATCACCAGGGACGCGGATGAGGAAAGTGGAGCAACCACCGAGCAACTTCCAGACCAAAACATACCCTCAGATGGACCGTAAAGTGAAATGTGGTGCCTACTAAAATTTCAGCCCTTTCCCGAACATGCCATCCTAATTTTGGAACTATAACTGTGCGAAACGGAGCCAGGATACCCTGAAAAGATGCAAATCACTCCAGAAAGCAAGCAACCTGCAAACAAATGGGAAGCATGAAACAGAGGAGGGAATGGGATCAGAACAACATGGTACACACACAGAGAAGGTCAGACAATATGCTAAATAGATCCACTCGCACATAATGTAAGGTGCAAATCACGATATAATAGACCTCCCACGGTGCTTATTAAAAAAATAGCCACACAGATCTGCTAAACTTTCACAAAGAAATCTTGAGACATAGTGTCTTTCTACTTCTGTGTCCTATTGTTTTCAGAACATCACAATATAAATCGCAGTCTGTGCAATGTTCAGAAAGTGCACTAAAGAAATGCAAACAGGAGAAAATCTGTCAGTATTATTTTATTCACACTGTGAAAATTACAGTCATAGTAACCATATTCTCCTAGAAGCCATGTTACAAGTGCATTAAGCCACTCCAAGGGTGGCATCTAATGGGAAATTAATGCATGGTTGGGCCGTTGTAGGCACTCAGTCTATGGCCTCATGCCACAACCCTCCCAACCATGCATTAATTCCCCATTAGATGCCAACTTTGTTGTGGCTTAATGCTTACTTGTTTCCATAGGGAGAGTGCAAAATAGCATTTATGTGCACACTGCCAACCACAGCGGGTCTCATCTTAGAAACATTTTTTTGTGCAAACTACCTACTTTGGTAGATCTCAGCCCCCAAAGGACTTTTGAATTGCCCGCAATGGCAGGTATCTGTTCTGAAAGGGTTTTTGAGTGCAAACTGCCAACAACCATGGTGGGTCTCATCTCCAAAAGGGTTTTGTAAGCAAACTACCCGCTGCAATGGGTCTCATCTGTGAAAGGCTCTTTCATCCAAAGTGACCAGGGCATGTCTCAGTTCTGAAGTGCATTTATCTACAAATTGTCAGCCATGGCAAGTCTTAGCCCTCACATGGCTTTCAAGTGCAAACTACCCAGCAGGTTGGGTCTTAGCCCAGCAATGGCTTTTGCATGGAAATTGCCTACTGCAGTAGTTTTGGGCACAAAAAAGGCTTTTATGTGCAAGCTGTCTGCAGGTAGCTTTTAGCACAGAAAGGGCTAAGAGAAGGGGGAAAAAAGACAGAAAGAGGAGAAGGGACAGTGAACAAAAAAATGTTAGAGTAAAAATGAGGTGAAGTGAGGGGCAAAGGAAAACACACACACATTACAAGAGAAAGGAGAATAAATAGATATTGTCAGACCATGATAAAAATAAGAGACACATTTTTGAAAAGTCGCATTGACAACTTTGCAGAAAAGTGCATATTGTAGGTTTGATTTTTTTGTAAACTTTATTTTAAAGAATGTCAACAACAAACAGATAAATAACATCTGAAGAAAATGACTCAATGATACAGAGGTACTACTTGCACTTTTTATTTTTTTATTTATTTATTGAAATGTTTCACCAGGAAGGCATGCTGAGCAACAAGTTACTCACCTCCTGGTGTGACCTGGGGGGTAGGGGAACATGAGGATAGTATACAGTGATTTGGTACACAATATAGAGCTACAATTTGATTACATTCAATAAAGTGAGCAGACTATACAGAAGTACTGAACAGGAGGAATGCTAACAGGTATGAACTAGATGGAATACAATGCTAACAGTCCTGAACTAGATAGATACAATAGCACAAATATATTTGGCAAACACTTGGTGGGACATAGCTTTGTAATTAGAAAATGGCTGGATAGAATACAAGGAGGTTCAACTAGGGCAAGATTGCGAGGTGAGACACAGATAGAACAAAATTTGCAAGGTGTAACAAAAGTGCAAGGCTGACTATAAGTGCATTAGAGATTAGGGGTTAGCCAATAACTATAGTTAGGAAGGGGGAAGGTGGGTGGGGGGTATATAGGCAGAGAACAGGGTGATGGAAAGGGTGGATTTGGAGGAGGGGAAGGCAAGGGGTGGAGGAGAAGGGCCTGTCAGGGCCTGACCTCTCCAGAATGCTGTGGACCCTGCCTGCACCAAGTGGAGGTCAAGCATGAACAGGAGGGAAGCAGGTTGTAGGCAGTGGGAGTTAGAGCACGTCAGGAAGGACGAGGGGGGGGAGAGAAGGGTCCACCACCAGGGTCTGGCCCCTCTGGTATGCTGGGACCCTGACTGCACAAGGCAGAGGTAGAGCATGACAGGAGGGAAGCAGACTGTAGGCAGCAGAGGTACAGCATGACAGGAGGGAACTAGGCAGAGATGGGGAGTAGGCTTCAGAAGGACCAAGAGAGAGGGAGGTGGGAGAGAAGAGGGGCCGAGGCCCAGCCCTTTCAGGAAAGAATGGGGTGCGAGTAGGAGGTGAGGAAGGTGTTTGCCTAGGTTCTGGACCCCTCCAGGATGCAGAGAACCCTACCAGGGGCCTAGGCCAAGCAACTGCAAGTGAGTAGTGAGATTAAGGTGGTGTACAGAGGAGGGACTGGGGGGTGGGAGTAAGGTGGAAAAGGAAGGTGTGCTGGGGGAGGATATAGGGGGAGAGTTTTGCAGGAAAGAGGTGGGTGTGAAGCTGAAGCAGGCTCATAGGGGAACAAGTTAAAGAGGATTGTAGCAGGAGCAGCTAGCAGAGAGAGCGTTATGTAAGGCAGAGGCAAGGGAGTGGGAGAAGGAGGAGGAGGAGTGTCGTATTTGAGGTGGGAGGGAGTTTCTGATTTTGAGGAAGTGATGGGAGAAGCCTGATTGGCTGATGAGGGTGGTACAATGGGGGACTAGCAGGGTGCAAGTGTCAGAGGATCTGAGGGAATGGGAGGAAGGCGGGGGGGGGGAGACAGCATGAGAGGTAGGAAGAAATACACCAAGCCAAAGTTTGGAAGTCAGCTTGGCGCAGTGAGCAAGGTGTCTATTAGCAAGTGGGGGGAAGGACAGGGCACGGTAAAGGTCACAATGATGAACTCGAGGTGGGGTGTCAAGAATGAATCGACAGAAGGAGTTGAAAAGAGAGTCCAATCTGGTAAGGAAGATATGGGAGCGGCAACACAGACTACATCACAGTAGTCAAAATTGGGGAGGATCATCTTCTGGACAAGTTCTTGCTGCGCTGTAGCAGGGACGCAACTACGGTTCCTGTAAAGGGCACTTACTGAAAAACTGTGAAAGGACATGATAAATGTGTGAGGACCTGATGAATTAAGTATTTAAAAACATACTGGGATAGCAAACTTCCTTACTACAAATTGCTCCTGTCCCTGAACCTGCCACGTCCCACTATCCCCTCCCCAATGCATGGCCAGCGGCCTTAGCCTTGCTACAGAAGCTGGCGTATAACCCCAACCTTGCACTTATGTCCTGGGCCTATTTTGCCCTATGTACTGTGTATAACTGTATAACTGTGATATACATCCTCTTATGACCTCTTGCACTTATGGCCTGGGCCTAACTTGCCCAGAGTACTGTGTTTAACTGTATAACTGTGATACACGTCTCCTGTTGTTTACAGCTGTCACTACTGTGCTAATTCACCCTGTCTGGTGCTTCTTGTCATGAAATTGTTATTTGTTACTATAATATCCTAAACATTCACTGTGCGCTGCCTGTGTATTCATGCGGTCATGTATTCATATGCTGCTTTGTATTTGCTTCTGTTAATTGTTCACTGGATAAACTGCATGTTATCATATCCCTTGTACCCCCCCCACCCCCAGGTCGCACCGGGAGACGAGCATCTTGTTGCTCAGTGTACCTTTCCTGGTGAAACAATTGCAATAAATAAATAAATAAAACATGATGCTGTTTATAGCAAATTATCAAATAAAAGTGCATGTCACAGTAACAGTTCTGACCTATACTTTTTTGTACTACATTTTAGATTGCTCATCATTTCCTGTCTTATAAGCTATCTTACCCCCCATTTTGATTGGGTTTTACAAATATTTTTGACCTTTGAAATAATAAGAGGAACATTCTTTTTTGTACGCTTATCCCCATTCTTTTTTCATTATGCTCAATTGGTTTGGGTTACACTTTATTTTAAATGTTGCTTAACTACACTGTAGTTGCATGCAACAAGCATGTAGCTACCGGTAATTGCCCTGTTGCATGTAATTAATGATTAGTTACACTGAACAAGACATTTAAAATAAAGTGTAACCCTGGTTTTGGACACCCTTGTTCTGTAAGATCAGAGTGCTGTGTCTTTCACATCTTAGTTGCATAGAAACATAGAATTTGCTGGCAGATAAGGACCGCTTGACCCACCTAGTCTGCCCATTTTTTCTGCCTGTGCTATCACTGCAGATCCTGATTGATCTCCAACCTGCTCACTCACCCCACCTTCCCTTCCCTAAGATTCTCTTATGCCTATCCCATTCATTCTTGAACCTCACCACTGTTTTTGCCCCCAACCACCGTGCTGGAAGACTGTTCCAGGAATCCACCACTCTTTCTGTGAAGAAGTACTTCCTCACATCTCTCCTCAGTCTACCTCTCTCCAGCTTCTTATTGTGCCCCCTTGTCCTTGAGCAGCTTTTCTCTGGAAAATACACCCCTCCTGTACCTTATTTACCCTCTGAGGTATTTAAAGGTCTCTGTAATATTCCCCCCCCCCTTCCAGGGTGTACATATTTAGGCCCTTAAGGCTCTCCTCATAGGGCTTCTGATGCAGGCCTTGCACCATTTTAGTTTTCCTTCTCTGGATCACCTCCACCCTGTTTGTCCTTCCAGAGATGTGGTCTCCAGAACTGGACGTATTACTTTAGGTGGGGTCTTACTAGCAATCTATATAGAGACAATACCACCTCCATCTTTCTACTGGTGATACCCCTCCTGGTGATACCCCTCCCTATGCACCCCAGTATACCACTAGCCCTCCTAACTGCCTTGTTGCACTGCCTGATCACCTTTAGGTCATCCGATATGATCACTTCTAGGCCTCTTTCTTGTTTGATGCCAATTTATTTTAGTCAAAAGAAAAGTGATGTTAAATAAGGGAAAGGGGAACTTGTTCGATCAGAATAGGCACACTAAGTCAAAGCTTGTTTCCAGGTGCAACCTGGGAGCATAAGGAAGTTAAGTGACTTGCTCAGGGTCACACAGTATGCAGGTGAGGGGTGTGGGATTCAAACCCAGGTCTCCAGGTTTACAGTTCAGTGCCTTAAACCACAGTGCTATACTGCCTCCATTATGTTACGTAATGGGATAATAAAAACAGCTGAGTGCACTGATAAAACTTTGAGGAAAGTCATATTAAAGGAGCACTCCTTTTATTATTTCAAATCCATAAAAATGTGCCAGCGTAGACTCAAAATGGGAAAAGCGGGTATCCTTCGAGACAGAAGGTATGAGGCAATCTATAATAGAATGAAAAAGTATCTGTCAAAATGTCCACTGTTACTGTGCACTGCTTCTTTACTATTTTTTCCAGGGACAGACAGCCAGACCCAGCATTTTAAATGAAGTCATCCTCCTGCTCAAGTTTACATGTTTGTGAGTATTTCCAGGTGGGGGTAGGGTTAACAGGTAGCAAGCAGCTATACTGTACCGGGAAGGATGCATTTCTGCCGTGCTGCTGTGGGAGCCAGCTGTGCCCCACCACACGTCAGTTTCCTCTGTGGGCTCAGATACTCCAGTCTGACGCTGGTGGGGACAGTGCTGTGGGGGTGATGGGACACTTCTGTGGTGGTGGATGACCTATTCTGTAGTGGCTTCTAGAGCAGATATTGCAGTACTGGGGTGGGAAATAGAGCTGCTGAGGGTGGGGGGACTGTACTGTGGTGGGAACGTTAGTGTAGTCTGAGCAGTGTTTGTATGGGCATGGAAGACAGTGTTAAATGGTAGAAGAACATTCAAGCTTGGTGGCATACAATCCGCTCCCTTTCACCCCTCCCTAATTCATTCTATCAAGAGTTCAGAACACAATCTACCTACTTAGATGCCTTTTGGCACCTTTAGTACTTTAACTGTAACATGATTGCTGCTTTCAGCCAATACAGGGGCAGAATGGGTAGGGGGGCCCTAAAAACTGACTCTGCTGGGTGGTCCAAAAAACTAAGACCATCACTGGTCATAGCGCCAGGTAACAGGCCTGAGGAAGAAACAAGGATGGTGGACTAGGGACGATACAGACAATATACTGGCTGTCTTAGGCCTCAGCCTGTTCCTTTGCAATTAAGGCTCCACAGGACTGATCAGACAAAATCTCTCAGGCTGTTCATTGAGGCTCAGCTGCAAGGTGATTTATCCTTGCATGCTGAAACCCTTAGCTTATGCTTCAGTCTCTCGCTCTCTGTTGTGAGCAACAGTCTCCTTCTTTTAGAGGCTGTATAAACACACCACTCCCTCCAGCATCTCTGTATGGCTCCTTTCACACTCCTGCAGATGAAAGTTCTGCTGCTTTACCTGATACACAGCAGAATAACAATGAAGTATCTAACTCTAGCAGATGAGACGGCTGCTGTCCTTCACTGTTTTCTGCAGACTGAGGACACTGTGAAAAGTCTTCAGTGAACACCTGAGCAGAGAACCTTTCAATTTGCTTTGTGCCCCTGTTAGTTTTTGAGGGTCTGTCTGGCTGTCACATGATAGCTGATTGGCTGGCTACTTTCCAGGTAAATTAGTAAGTCCTCCAGTGTCCCTAGAGTCCTCTTGTGGCTCTGGATCAGGCTTATTACGGTCCTTTGACCTTGGTGACTATGTTTGTCAGCGGTCAGAGGGACTTATGATGGCTGTCAGTTTTGGCGTTCTTTAAGTGCACTGGCACCAGAGTCCTTATTTTCAGAAAAAGGTTCTGTCCCATAAACTAGTATTTGTGCCCGCACAGCTGCTTGCTATCTGAAGCAGTATTTTCGAGGGAATACCCCACTTATTGGGTGCAAGATGTGTGTCTTTCCTGGTTAAAAAAAAAAATGTTCACGTCTCCATTGGTGGCCAGCTGCTGTCTTTGATGTGTGGCAGGAGCCACAAAGCTGGTGAACGGCATGGTCAGTGTAGAAGAATGCAGGCACTTCTCTCCCTTCCCAGTCCTGGGGACTGGAGAGCAAAATGCTGGCAACCTACCATAATCCCACCTTTTTTGGGGGGGGGTTATACTTGTGATCATGTGTACTGTTCATTAGTTGTAGAACTTTAATGGTGCTCCCTTCCCCATCCTGTATCCATGCATCCCTCTCTGAGTTCCACTCTAAGCACTTTGCGGAGACTGCCAAGTGAAAGTATGATAGATGGGTAAAATAGATAAGCATGTAACCCTAATGCTGTGTCTGTGTTATTTGCCCTTGAACAGCGGTCTAGTCTTAATTTGGAATGTAATTTTAACATGGTACCTCATGGAAAATCTCATGTCTCATTTCCTATTTTCAACATTATCAGAAACATAGAAACATAGAATCTGCTGGCAGATAAGGACCATACAAGCCCCCTTCCCCAGTAAGGACCAAATCTTGATTTAGTAGTTGCCATATTGGTCCTTGCAAGAATAGATCCAGAAGCAAATGATTTGATACCTTTTAATGGACCAACATAGATGTAAAAACAAGAACAAAGTGCTCTAGCTTTCGGACCAACCAGTCCTTCTTCAGAAGCTCATGGCAGTTGTTTAGAAAATACAATACTTATAACAGCTAGATAATGCAGAGAAAAACAGAACAAAATCCCATTGGTTTAAAATACTCATTTAAAAAAAAAAAAAAAAGAAGATGATGTCAGAGAAGTTAAACAGTACAATACTGCCCTCAGTCCGAATGAACCTTGGGTTAAGATGCTTGGTGCAACAAACATAAAGAATCCTACTGCACATAAATTTAATTGACATAAGATAACACTGCTGAAGCAGATAACTCCCAAATCAAGCCATGAGTGTCACAGTCAGTATAAGGATGTGATTACTGAAAGGCAACCCACCCAGCTTAAAGACAAACTAAGATAGTTATAGGGCTCATGAAATTACAATGTATGCATTAAAGACAAGAATACCAGTAAAGTTGTCTCAAAAACATCAGTGCACACTGTGTGATGTTAAAACCTAGCTAGACATGTCACCCAGCTGTATTCTCAAGCTAAATAAAAGGCCCAAGAAATTACAAAACCTCAGACTATATAAATGATAATATAAATATAAATTGATAATATTAGTGTTAAACAAAAAACTCTAGTAAGGAACCTCAATGAATTCAGACCATGCATCCTGATATGTACTGATGTCAATATATACTGAGAATGTAGCAACTACATGTACCACAAGTGTCTAGGGAATCTGAAAAGAGATAAAAAGTAATTTATCTCCTCCTGCTCATACAAACAGTACAACCTAACCCACCCCATCACAATAATGTGGGTGAGGGATACATAGCTAAACGGATGTTGTCTCTCTCTCTCCCTCCTTTTCTCTCTCTCTCTGTCCCCACAGACACACACACACACACACACACACACACACACACACACACACACACACACATACACATCTCAATCTCTCTCCTAGTGAACCTATATTAACTTCAGTCACTGTAATTGTTCCCCAAAGGAATACAACTTGTAATGAAATTCTGAGTAAATTACTACAATATTAGCCTAATGTAAAAGATATGTGCAGGACCCCCACAAATGAGATCACACATCCCAATATGTACAGAGTTACAAAATTATATATAACAGTATAAGATAACACTCCTGTATGTACACTAGCAGGCTGGGTAAACTGATATGGTGCAATGGAATCAACCCCCCACACAGGCAAAGATAAAAGTAAGGAGAAATTTTTGTGTGTGAAATGAAAATAGTAACACATTATACCTCCATATAGCTAAATAGAGACTTACCTCAATGTGACAGCAAGCCCACATCTATTATATCACATACCTCACAGCACATACCACACATACACACACACACGCATCCACATCTCCACATGCTGAAGTCCTATAATATGTCAGCTTGAAGAAGAAAAGGTCTGTGGATGTTAATTTCTGTAGTGTCCCATAAAGCCAATATCCAAGTTCATCCCATCTGCTACCATATTGAGATGTAAAATCAGTTTAATCTCAAAAGCTCGTCTCTGTTGTGTGTTTTTGAGATTTCCTTTTAAGACCATTACTAACATATCTGAGACTGAGTGGTCAGGCTGGGAGAAGTGATGCCCCACTGGTTTTCAGTCTTCCTTGCTGTAATAGTATGCCTGTGTGAGTTCATCCTAGTGCGGAGCTGTTGGCGTGTCTCCTACATAACCTGTTTGTGGACATCTCTTGCACTGAATGAAATAAACAACATATCGTGACATGCATGTATAACTCCCATGCACCTGGAATTGTCTGTTTTGTGATGTAACCACACAGTCTGAGGTAGAAATTAGCCACAAGTCTTGCAGGGGCGTTGATTGCAGGTGCGTGTGCCATTGTGTGACATGGTATTCTGTTCGGTGAGTTTGCTCCTAATAATTAGGCTGATAAATTTGGCGGTTGTTTAAAAGATAGTAGTGGAGTTCCTTAAAATACAATTAAGGGTGTCATCCTCACTAAATATTGGGTGGAGATCTTTATAATCTTACGTAGACGTTCAAGGTCTGGATGATATGTGACTACCAAGGGTATTCTTTCTGTAGCTGTCTTTTCTTTATATTGAAGTAGTTGTTGTCTTGGTACTTGCGTTGCCCATTCTGTTATCCTGTCAATTTCCTGGAAGAGTGTCCCTGCTCCATAAAGGTGTTTTTCAACATAGCCAAATGTGTATCTCTGTCATCCTCATTTGAACAATACGTTGACAACGAAGTGTTGACTGTATATGACAGATTTTTTGTATGATTAGGGTGGTTACTTTTCCTGTGCAGGTATCTCTGTCTGTCTGTTGGCTTCCTGTAAATACATGTATGTAAGGTTCCATCCTTAATGATGACTGTGGTGTCCAGAAAGTTAACCTTGGTGGTAGAGTACTCCAAGGTAAGCTTTATAGCACGGTGGAGATTGTTAAGTTTGTGATGAAAATCTTTGAGTGCATCTGTGCCTTCCGTCCAGATGATAAACAAATCATCAATGTAACAGAAATAAGCCAGTGGTTTGTGATACTGCCTTAAAAAATCCTCCTCCAAGTCAGCCATAAAGAGGTTAGCATACTGTGGAGCCATTTTGGTGCCCATTGCTGTTCCCATAGTTTGAACATAATGTTTACCATTGAAGTTGAAGTTGTTATGTGTCAAAATGAATTCCATAAGTTCCCCCACCACTCCAGGGTTGATGTTTTGGTCAGGTCCTTTCTCACGTATGTATTTAAGGCATGCTGCAATGCCATCTGTGTGTGGAATATTAGTGTAGAGGGATGTTACATCCATTGTCACTAAAATGGTATCAGGTGGTAAATCCTTATAACCAGAAAGTACACGCAACAAGTGCGTAGTGTCCTGGATATAACTGTCTCTTTCCATAACCGCTGGTTACAGGTAACTAGCAAAACATCAACCCTGGAGTGGTGGGGGAACTTATGGAATTCATTTTGACACATAACAACTTCAACTTCAATGGTAAACATTATGTTCAAACTATGGGAACAGCAATGGGCACCAAAATGGCTCCACAGTATGCTAACCTCTTTATGGCTGACTTGGAGGAGGATTTTTTAAGGCAGTATCCCCACAAACCACTGGCTTATTTCTGTTACATTGATGATTTGTTTATCATCTGACGGAAGGCACAGATACACTCAAAGATTTTCATCACAAACTTAATAATCTCCACCCTACTATAAAGCTTACCTTGAGTACTCTACCACCAAGGTTAACTTTCTGGACACCACAGTCATCATTAAGATGGAACCTTACATACATGTATTTACAGGAAGCCAACAGACAGACAGAGATACCTGCACAGGAAAAGTAACCACCTAATCATACAAAAAATCTGTCATATACAGTCAAATTTCGTTGTCAACGATTTGTTCAAATGAGGATGACAGAGATACACTTTGGCTATGTTGAAAAACACCTTTATGGAGCAGGGACACTCTTCCAGGGAAATTGATAGGATAACAGAACGGCAACGCTAGTACCAAGACAACAACTACTTCAATATAAAGAAAAGACAGCTACAGAAAGAATACCCTTGGTAGTCACATATCATCCAGACCTTGAACGTCTCGTGAAGATTATTAAAGATCTCACCCAATATTTAGTGAGGATGACACCCTTAATTGTATTTTTAAGAACTCCCTACTATCTTTTAAACAACCGCCAAATTTATCCAGCCTAATTATTAGGAGCAAACTTTCACCAGAACAGAATACCATGTCACACAATGGCACACGACCCTGCAATCAACGCCCCTGCAAGACTTGTGGGCTAATTTCTACCTCAGACTGTGTGGTTACATCACAAAACAGACAATTCCAGGTGCATGGGAGTTATACATGCATGCATGTCACGATATGTTGTTTATTTCATTCAGTGCAAGAGATGTCCACAAACAGGTTATGTAGGAGAGACACACCAACAGCTCCGCACTAGGATGAACTCACACAGGCATACTATTACAGCAAGGAAGACTGAAAACCAGTGGGGCATCACTTCTCCCAGCCTGACCACTCAGTCTCAGATATGTCAGTAATGGTCTTAAAGGAAATCTCAAAACACACAACAGAGACAAGCTTTTGAGATTAAACTTATTTTACATCTCAATATGGTAGCAGATGGGATGAACTTGGATATTGGCTGTATGGGACACTACAGAAATTAACATCCACAGACCTTTTCTTCTTCAAGCTGACATATTATAGGACTTCAGCATGTGTGAGATGTGGATGCGTGTGTTATGTATGTGTGTGGGTATGTGCTGTGGTATGTGATATAATAGATGTGGGGCTTGCTGTCACATTGAGGTAAGTCTCTGTTTAGCTATATGGAGGTATAATGTGTTACTATTTTCATTTCACACACAACGAATTTCTCCTTACTTTTATCTTTGCCTGTGTGGGGGGATTGATTCCATTGCACCATATTCAGTTTACCCAGCCTGCTAGTGTACATACAGGAGTGTTATCTTATACTGTTATATATAATTTTGTAACTCTGTACATATTGGGATGTGTGATCTCATTTGCTTGGGGTCCTGCACATATCTTTTACATTAGGCTAATATTGTAGTAATTTACTCAGAATTTCATTACAAGTTGTATTCCTTTGGGGAACAATTACAGTGACTGAAGTTAATATAGGTTCACTAGGAGAGAGATTGAGAGTGTGTATGTGTGTGTGTGTGTGTGTGTGTGTGTGTGTGTGTGTGTGTGTGTGTGTGTCTGTGGAGGACAGAGAGAGAGGAAAGGAGGGGGGAGAGAGACAACATCTCGTTTAGCTATGATCTCCCACCCACATTATTGTGATGTGGGGTGGGTTAGGTTGTACTGTTTGTATGAGCAGGAGGAGATAAATTATTTTTTATCTCTTTTCAGATTCCCTAGACACTTGTGGTACATGTAGTTGCTACATTCTCAGTATATATTGACATCAGTACATATCAGTATGCATGGTCTGAATTCCTTGAGGTTCCTCTACTAGAGTTTTTGTTTAACACTAATATTATCAATTTATATTTATATTATCATTTATATAGTCCTGAGGTTTTGTAATTTCTTGGGCCTTTATTTAGCTTGAGAATATAGCTGGTGACATGTCTAGCTAGGTTTTACATATCACACAGTGTGCACTGATGTTTTTAGACAACTTTACTGGTATTCTTGTCTTTAATGCATACATTGTAATTTCATGAGCCCTATAACTATTTTAGTTTGTCTTTAAGCTGGGTGGGGTTGCCTTTCAGTAATCACATCCTTATACTGACTGTGACACTCATGGCTTGATTTGGGAGTTATCTGCTTCAGCAGTGTTATCTTATGTCAATTAAATTTATGTGCAGTAGGATTCTTTTATGTTTGTTGTACCAAGCACATCTTAACCCAAGGTTCATTCGGACTGAGGCAGTATTGTACTGTTTAACTTCTCAACATCATCTTCTGTTTTTTTTTTTTTTAAATGAGTATTTTAAACCAATGGGGATTTTTTTCTGTTTTTCTCTGCATTATCTAGCTGTTATAAGTATTGTATTTTCTAAACAACTGCCATGAGCTTCTGAAGAAGGACTGGTTGGTCTGAAAGCTAGAGCACTTTGTTCTTGTTTTTACATCTATGTTGGTCCATTAAAAGGTATCAAATCATTTGCTTCTGGATCCAGTAAGGACCATACATCCCAGCTAGTCTGCCCATTTTCCTACTTGGTTTGGCAATCCCTACTCTTATCTGGACTGCATTATTAACTCTTATTGTTACTCGTTGCTTTTGAAGTTGCTATTATTTGACTTGTTTCTTGAAGTTTTATTATAAGATGATGTAGCAAAAACAAACACAGCCTTGAAGAAGGGCCAATGGAGCCTCCAATCTTACCACCTTAGAGCCTGCGTCCATCAGATCTCAGACGCTAAGCAGGGTTGGCCTGATCAGTAGTCAGATAGGAGACCTCCAACAAACTCCAAATGTTCCATGAAGTGATGTTGGTTACTCTGCAGGGTGCACTCTCCACTTGATGTGTAAATAACTATACAGGTGCCCCAGAATGCTGTTTGGGAGGGGAGACACTCTACTGATATGAGATGCCGTCTTTCAGAACAGATGTTAAACTGAGGTCCCGTCTGCCTATTGATGATGTCACAAATTGCTATGTAGGTCATCCCTTCAATCATACTCCCCCCCCTTTCCATTTCTTTTAGTCCCTTCTTTTCCTTCCAGTCATTTTGCACTAGTGTTTGTGCACCATTGGCAGGTTTGCATATCACTGTGTCTAAATGTATAAAAATGTAGTAACACTAGATGCCGCTTCCCTTGATAAAGTGCCTTGACTTGGTGCAGAACTTTGGATGTCATGTAGGGGCGCTGCACAGTAGGGCCCCAGTAGCTAACTCCTGCTCAAGAGCACACACCCTCTCCTGGCATTTGCTTTATACTCTCCTACCTGCCAGCATGGCTTCAGGGCTGCAGACAGTATTTTGTGACCACACTACCTTCTCAGGTCACTGAATCCACTTTCCTACCTCCTTAGAGAGATGGGGCTATATTTATCAGAAAGCCCACCCTTCAAACTATAAAAATGATCAAAGTTTGGTGCCATTCTATGTTTAGTAAAACAGTACTGCACATTTTGATGTGTAATATCTGGCTGTCTCATTTTCTCAGGCACTGCTGCTTCAACTAGCTCAGTTTTTATAGTTACACAGTTCTGCGGTAAACTAATTACATAGTTCAGCTCTTTAGACTGTGAACTACATTGCTGTAGGATTAGTTTAATTATTTTATGTATGGGTAAAGCAATCTCTTGGAGTGCTTGCAGTGTAGTCTCTTTCTCTTCCACTGCAGCTTGCTGCTGCCCAAGATGGCACCCTTTGCTGGGCCTACTCCCATTTTCTGGTAGTGTCTCCTTCTCCTCCTGTAACCCCTGGAGGGTTAATAATTTTTGGTAGCCAGTCCCTATATATACAAACATATGAAATTTGCCAACAGATAAAGGCCTAGAGGTCTATCAAGTCTCCTTGAATGTGCAGCTAGCATCCCTTATTCTGCAGCTGCTCCTCCCTTCTACCCTTGCCCTCCATTGACCCTCCTCCTTGTCCTGTCCCATCCCCTTTTGAAGCAGTCCACTGTTCTACTGGATACCACTTCTGCAGGTAACGCATTCCACCCAGCTACCACCCTCTCTGTAAAAAAGTGTCTCCTCATCTCCCTCCTGAACCTTCCTCCCTCCAGTCTCATATCATGGCCCCGGTGTCCCTCCCTTCCCCTCCCTTACTTTGAACAATCCCTCCGTACCTTGTTTATTCCTTTCATGTTCTTAAAGGTTTCAATCAGGTCCCCCCATCCCTCCTCTCCTCCATCGAGTACATGTTCAACTCCCTCAGCCTCCTGTCGTATGATAAGTTCCCCCAGCCCCTTGATCATCTTTGTCACCCTGCGCTGCACCCTCTTCAATAACTTAATGTCCCTCTTCAGATATGGGTGCCAGTACTGCACACAGTACTCCAGGTGCAGTCTAACTAATGACCTATACAGTGGCAGAATCACCTCCTCCCTCCTCAAGGATATACCCCTTGCAATGCAACCCAACATTTTGATGGCCTTTGCAGCTGTCTTCCTACATTGTGCCGAGTTGTTCATTGACCCTGTAATGAGCACCCCCAGATCCTTCTCCTCTGTCTAAGCAAGCCGCACTCCCCCGAGCTGGTAACTCCTCCTTGGGTTCTTCACACCAAAAATGCAGCACCTTGCACCTTTTGGCATTAAACCCCAGTTGCCAGGTGTCTGACGAGGTTTCAAGCTTTCCAGATCATCCTGCAACCCCTGCCATCCCCCTAGGTCATCCACCACTGCTCCCATCTTGGTTTCATCAGCAAACAGACTGATCTTGCTCTTGATGGTCAATGATATGTCTGCAATGAATATCCCAAACAACACTAGTCCCAACACCGAGCCCTGTGGAACACCGCTAGTCACCACCCTTGGGTGTGAGAGCTCCTCACCCACCACCACCTTCTGTTGCTTTCCCTGAAGCCAGTTCCCTACCCATTTCACCAGCTTTGCACCTGCCCCTGTGCCTACTAGCTTACTTTCCAGCCTTCCATGCAGCACCGAGTCGAATGCCTTACTGAAGTCCAAATACAGGACACCCACTGCATGGCCCCTGTTCAGTTGCTTAGTTACCCAGTCATAGAACTCGACCAGGTTGGTTTGGCAGGATCTGCCACATATGAAGCCATGCTGTCTGCTGTCCTGTAGTCCTTTGGCCTCTAGGAGGGCCACCAGCCTCTCCTTCAGGATAGTCTTCATCAGCTTACCCACGATGGATGTGAGGCTCACCGGTCTGCAGTTCCCCGGTTCATTCTTGGGGCCACTCTTGTGGAGGAGCACCACATGAACCATCCTCCAGCCCTGAGGTACACACCCTGAGTGCAGTGAGGCATTAAATAGGTCTGCCAGATTTATCCTGGCATTTGTCGCCTGCCTGCTAAGATGTACTGCTTGACTATACTGGTGGTCTGACTGCTGAAAGCCTCGCTCTTTTTCTTCCTCTTGCAGGCCTCAGCCTGCGCTTCTGACCACAGTAGCAGTAAACTCTCAGCCAGGTGGCATCCATGCTCATCCATGTAACATTTAAACCTTCCACTGAGTACTGAGGTTTCCTTCAGAAAAATATGTAGGCCATCACCTGTGTATAGGCAAACATCCTTCCAGGTCAGCCCCCAGTCCACAATGAATCTGAATCCTTCTTCTTCTTTGCACCATGCTTTCAACCAACAGTTAAGGTTGCTGGTGCAGAGTGCCGTAACCTCCCCTTGTCTGAATGCAGGTAGCATCTCCATGAATGCCACTGTAACTGCTACCTGTTTAAAACCCCTCCCTAGCTTCCTGAACAGCCCTTGCACAACTCCTTTTCCTTTCCTCACCAGAGCATTAGTCACAAGGATGATTATGACATCCAGATCTTTCCCCATGGCCTCTTGCCCTAGCAATCCTTAGGATCTGCTCTCCATCCCTCCAGGCCAAGGTGCCAGGGAGGCACCTTACCTCCCTCTCTGCTTCCCTTCCTGTTTCCAAGTGTAGCCCTCTCATGATCAAGTCCCCCTCTTTCAGCTCCTTTCTTTTCTACTGGGGACCTTTTCCATCCATCTGGGGACCTCCCTTTTGGGAGTCTTCCATTTCTTCCCTTACCCCCACTTCAGGGGCCTCCTCCCAGCTGTCCCGTCCCACCAGAATGGCAAAGGAATGATGGAATGGTAGAGGCTCAGGACTGTGTACCCCACCTGCCATCCACCCCCTTCAGGAGCCCACTGGTCCAGCCTTCGCTCCTCTGCCTGGGTATCCTTTGAGGCAAAGGTAGCTTACTCAGTGGCCCCTGGGAGGGGCAAGAGGTCCTCTGAATCCTTGCCAACTCAGCTCGCAGTCCAGTGACCTCCACCCTCAGGCCAGAGAGATGCTTGCTTATGGCGCACCACCTCAGTCTCTAGAATGTATCCCTGAAAACTTTGGCTTGTCACCCATTACACGGCACCAATAACAGATTGCTATTTTGCCCTTTTAAAGCACTGAACCTAACCTATTTCCTTTGAGCCTCTGATAGCTACCCGCTTACCTTTCTTTTAAACCTTTGAACCAGCTTTCCTTTTTTTACCATTGACCCTACCCTGACACCTTATGTCTCCTTCCTTTACCCTTAATCTCCATCCCTTCTTTACACTTCTGGAGTTTGGTTTATAACCCTACCCCAGATAGGGTGTTTCCTTCTTCCCCTTCTTTTAGTGTTTTTGATCGGTGAACCCTTCCCCTTTTCTATACCTTTTTACCTATGCCCCTTACTGTTAGGTTGTTGCTTGCTTTCTCTCTACTTAAGTTAACTTGATACTGATTAGTTAAGATAGCCTACTGATTTAGTTAGAGCTGGTACCTTAAATTACACACAGAGTTTCATGATATACCTTAATGAAAAAACAGCACCCCTAATCACTTATCCATTACCTATGCAAGCGCACCCAGCTTCAATGTGCCGTCAGTCATGGAACACTACATTTTCTGCAGTTTGAATGCCCGCTACCTCAGTATGAGATTAGAGGGAGGCAGATTACGGGGTAATGTGAGGAAGTTCTTTTTCACAGAAAGGGTGGTGGATGCATGGAACGGCCTACCTCAGGAAGTGGTGGATATGAATACAGTGCAGGGCTTCAAACAGGCATGGGATAGGCATAATGGAGCAATATAGATGAGTATGAATAGATAGGTCATTGACAGAGTACAGGCTTATGGCACATTCATAAGGTAGAAAAAATGGGCAGACTGGATGGGCCTTGCAGTCCTTATCTGATGTCAACTTCTATGTTTCTATGTTTACGCTTTTATGTTTATGTTTTTATGCTTACGCCACTCGTGAGGGTTACCCAAGGTCAAACAGCACTTGTGTAGATAAATCATTTATCTGACAGCTCACCATTGTATATCCCATATATATATATATATATATATATATATATATATATACACACACACATAGTGACAGCATGGAGGCTTCATCAGGGAGGCATGTAGAGTGAGCGTCACACCTTTCTTGTAGTGGACTATGATGTTAGACATAAGTGTCATACAGACCAGTGCCTGAAACATAATTAATCAGCTACAACTAAGCATTACGTAACATTTTTGGAATATCAGTATCCGCATATATTTTTTGGATGATAATGTGTAATGTGATATCTCTTAATTCCTTCCAAATATCTTATTACTACTCACAATATCTATGTTGCTGTTGTTTTTTTTTTTTTGTTCCACGGCTATACATTGTCTCATTTTTTATTTATCTATTTTATTTATATTTTGGGTCACACTGGTATATATAATGGTTTTGTCTTGTAGTACAATCAACTTGTGTAGCAAGCTATTCACTTCTGATATGCCACAACTTTTTGTTATGCAAAATTGCCCTTCCCTTCCCCCCTCTCCATTGTTTGTTACATTTTTCTACTTCCCTCAGCAGTTGTGGGCTCCTACTTTTTGAAGTACAGAGCCTCTCTTACATAGGTTTGCTAGAGAGTTTGTTCTTGTCATACTTGCTTTTGCCTACTCCCCCCTCCTACCACTCACCGGCTGTTCATTGTCATTTTTTTCTTCTTTTGTTGCAGCTGCATTTAGTTGTGTAGATCTCCTACATACCTGTAGTTTTTTAGGATCCTCCCTTTTCACATTTAAGACCATTGTGATTATTACTTTTTAAAGAGCCTGTCATTGGGGCACAGGTCAGGAAGCATAGGAAAACCAGGAGCAGTTGTAAAATTCGCAAATAGCATTTTATTATTAACAGCAAAACAAAAATTAAAAATTGTTCAATATAACTATTTACAATGGCAGTACAAACATAGAAAGCACAGTCCTTCTTCTGAGTTTTTATTCTCAATTTCCAATCTCAGTCTCTGTCTCTCCCTCTTGCAAAATATTGCAGCTCTTTTTATAACAAGTCTTTGCAGGGAGCTCGTTAAGAGAACATTCTGCTTCTCACACAGTGTTCTTGTCAGTTTCAGCAGGTGCAGCAAAAAGAACATTGTGACCCAGAACTGGCCTCTTGTTTACAGCATCTCAGAGAGTTTGCAAACCAGCTTCTCAGGTTAACCCCTTGAGTTCCAAATAGCTTTTTGCAATCATTTCGCTATATACAGTTTTAGTTTTACCATACTGTCAACAGTATAAACATATACAGTTTTAAACAAAGGGACTCCAACATCAGTGACATTTCCACATAAAGATTCACATATATTTTTATACTCGCAGATATGCAAGGGGAAGAAAAGACAGAAATAGCAAGGGAAGGCAGAGAGCTAGCGAGAGGTGGAGAATTGCGAAACCATCAGAGCGATCAGTTCCTAGGTCTCACATGAAAATTTGGTTGTGCAACCAGAAAGAGAAGAGACAGAAAAGGAGAGGATAGAACAGATCCTTTTATTTAAACTCTTTCTGCATAAGAAATGGGACAGGGCCTTATTTAACCCTCTCACAGAGCCCCTGACACTAGTGTAAAAATGTTTAAAAAATGTAAGATTTAGACACAAGTCAGTTTATATTTAATACATTTTCTGCAATTATGCCCCCTCCCTTGTTTCTTTATTTCTAATGAAAGTTGCACGAAGACAGGCTCACTCTCCCCTAGGCTTTATCTGCCCTGCCTGCTTGTCTATACCTGACATCACAATCCTCGTTTATGACATCATAATTATCTACGCAGCAACAGAGTGTGATGTCATAAAATTGTGATGTCAGGTGTAGACAAGCAGCCAGAGCAGATAGGGCAAAGGTCATGTTTTCATGCAAATTCCTTTCGTAATAAAGAAATAAGGGTGAAAATAAAAGGAAAAACTATGACATATAAGCTGAAATATGTCTAAATATTACATTTTTCTAAAGTTGCCCCAATGGCGTCTGGGGCTCTTTAAAGTATGCTTAATTGTAGCCAATTAACTGCATTTCATGCACTGGCTTCTATGATGCTTATTTCTGATATCATAGTCCACTACAAGAGAGGTGTTTTGTTTATCTTGTTTTCCATGCTCCATGATGAAGCCTTCTTGATAAGAGGTGAAACTCCAAGGTACATTTGCTTTTCTGTGCTCTCACTATGTGTTTATTTTTCAGCTATTAATGTTCACTCCTTTGCTAATGTCAGCATTTGTGCCTTTGAGTTTAAGCCCGGGATGTGTGCTGTGGCTTGTGTTCTTCACCTCTGATTCTGTTTTCGCAGCAGCACCGCCAGGTGATTGAGTGCCATGCTCACAGTGAGTTATGTCTTTGCATTAGATGTTACAACACAGAACTGGCCTATTTTCTGTATACCTGTGTAGTTTGTAGGCATGAACAATGATTTCCTCTCTTGCATCCCCTAATTTAATCCTAGTTTAAATATAAATGAAGTTGCTTCACTCTGTTTTGCCCTGGTGTGAAAACCTGTTTGTCTCCATTGCAAAGGCTATGAATTCACTCTTGCAAGGCATCATAGGAATTGAGGATGCATACCTGCACAAGCCAGAAGCTATACTCTCATTCAGTTCTGTTACATCGAAACATAGACTCTGATGGCAGATAAGGGCTGCTTGGCCCACTCAGTCTGCCTAATTTGGTTATTTTTTTTCTACCTACATTTTTGCTGAAGACCCACTTGATCTACAGTGCTATCTCCCCTCCTTCCTTATCCCTATGATTCCCTTGTGCCTATCCAAGACATTTATGAACCCCACCATTGCCCCCCCCAACTGAGCTGGAAAGCTGTTTTAGCAATCCACCACTTTCTCTGTGAAGAAATGTTTCCTCACATCTCTCCTGAACCTACCCCTCACCAGCTTCAAAGCATGTCCCCTTGTTTTTGTGCACTCTTTTTCTGCAAAATACTCCCCTCCTATACCTTATTAATCACCATGAGGTATTTAAAGCTCTCTATCATATCCCCTCTCTCTCTACTCCTCTTCTCCAGGGTGTGCATATTGAGCTCCTTTAGCCTCTCCTTGAAGGGCTTTTGTTGTGGACCCTGCACTATTTTGGTAGCCTTGAACTGCCTCTCCACTCTGTCTGTGTCCTTCCTGAGATACAGTCTCCCGAACTAGACACAGTACTCAAGGTGGGGTCTTACTAGTGATGTATACTGGGGCAACACCACCTCCCTCTTTCTGCTGGTGATACTCCTCCCTCTGCACCCCAGCATCCCACTAGCCTCCCAACTGCCTTGTCACACTGCCTGGCCATGATTACATCATCCAATATGGTTACCGCCGGGTCTCTTTCCTGCTTGGTTGTTGTCAGTATCACTCCACCCATTTTGTATTCCGCTCCAAGGTTACTATGGCCTAAATGCATTATTTTACTAGTCTTGTGAAGTCCCTGTAGTCTCTAAAAGCATTTTTTTCTAATCCAGATGTTATTTAAACTACAAAAAACAGCAGACACTTGCTATGCCCTGAAAACTTTCATAGCCAGCATAAGCCAAGAACATAGGGACTGAAGAGGACAATAGCAACACTAATACAGTATAATTACTGCAGGCTTTAGCACTAAAAAATCATAACATTTCAGGGTGCATTTCACAAGTTGGGTCAAGATCTTTGCAATGGAGTCAAGCAGGTTTTCACACCAGGGCAGAACAGAGTGAAGCAACCTCATTTATAATTAAATGAGGATGAAATTAGGGGAATGGAAAAGAGGGAATCATTGTTCATGCCTACAAACTACACAGGTAAACAGAAAATAGGTTGAGGGGACTTCTCCTTTAAAAAGCAGTAACAACTGTATTTCAAGGTAATGAAAAAATCCACGTAATACCTAAAAAGTCTAATGGGGGGGGTACCTATCAGTTTGGGAGGGGGCTCTAATTTGAACAGTTTTCCTGTAGTGTTTTGAGAAGTAGGCTCAAAGTTTTCACTATAGCTGCCTAGTTTTGTTTCCTCAATAGGTCATTTTACTACCTAGATTTACTGTTACTGGTGAGACAGCCACAAAGAGCAAGAAATGGGTTACAAACTCAAAAATAACTAAATCCTCAGATGAATGTGGCTAGTATGTTGGCACAAGGAGAGGACTTCCTTCCATGCTTGGATTAGCATTGCATCTTGCAGTGCAAAAGTGCAACAACATACAAAACTCTTCTTTTGCAAAGATTTATTGACTAAGCACAAGACTTACTAAGCAGTTTCAGAGAATTATACCCCTGCTCGGTGCTGAGTGTCTAGCTCTAAACTCAGCCCTGCTAATTAGTTCAGGATTATAGAACACTGATGGCAAGTTTTACATCTTATGAAGTCTCATTGAAGTAGCATGGAGCTGATAATCTCTTGGAAGGCATAGGGTCATGCACAGAGTCAGGTGGATGTTTAGGGTGGCCCTGTTGCACACAGCTAAATAGAGACTGAGACAAGCCAATGACTTGGTGCTTCTAGGGTTGGAAACTGCAGTCAATGGGGATGTTTTCCACAGAACTCTACTCTACTGCTTAGCTAATGGAGATTTTTCTATTGAAGGATTGGTAAAGCCTTCTACGGGGCCCATGGTTCAAATCTCATCAAAGGCTCTCTCTCGCTTACTCGTGGTTATGTTCTAAAATGATATTTACTAGTGGGTCTAAAAAGATGGAAGAGATGTCAATAAGGCTCAGTTAGTAGCATTAACATGTCTGTCTCTGGATGTAAAGGTCATGGGTTCTTGTCTTCCAGGTCTCATACACCAAATGCTAGGGGGGTACTGTACTGTTAGTATGTTCTGGACTTTGTTGTTAGGTAATAGATGAGATATCACAGTTGCGATGCAGCACATTAACTACACTGGAGATACACAGTTGGACTCAATATATTTACCACCCTCAAGAGAAGAAGTGCTTTCTAACATTACCTTGAATTTATCACCTCTGATCTTCAGGGTACGTCTCTGTGTCCTGTTGGAGGACACCAGATCAAACATCTGTCTGTTCAGTCTTGTTAATTGCTGATAGGGTGGATTGATAGGGTGGAGGCAGTACAAAGGAGGGCAACCAAAATGGCACATGGACTGCATCAGAAGCCCTATGGGGAAATGATCAAGGAATTATATATGTACTCCCTGGAGGAATGGAGGGAAAGAGTGGATATGATAGAGACACATTCAGATACCTCACAGGTAAAAATAAGGCACAAGAAAAGCATATTTCAAAGAAAAAGATGCTTGTGGACAAGGGGTCATATTATAAAGATAGAAGGGGGGATGCTCAGAGGTAATGGGAGAAAGTACTTCTTCACCAAGAGAGTAGTGGACATTTGGAACAGCCTCCCAGTGGAGGTGGTGGGGGCTGAAACGGTTACAGGATTCAAGACTGCATGGGATAGGTAAAGAGGGATATTAGAAGTAAGGGGGGAGCTTGGGAACTGAGTAGGATCAGCAGTGTCAATATAGGTAGGGAAAATATGGGCAGACTAGGTGGGCCAAGAGGATCTTATCTGCTGACAGCTTCTATATTTCTATGTTTCAATATGTGGAAGATTGAGATTATGTCCTCTCTTAACCTCCTTTCCTCTAAGCAGCACACACAGTATTAAGGCCAACCAGCCTCTCTGCATTGCTTTTGTCCCCCATACCCCTAATCATTTTGGTGCCCCTATGTTGCACCCTCTCAGTGGCCTTAGTGTTCTTTTTGCATTGAGGAACCTAGAACAGCATGCAGTATTCCAAGATGTGGCCTGATCATGACCTTGTAAAGTGGCAGGATTACATATTCCCTGTCCTGCTGATCCCCCCACCCCTTTGTGGTATTCCAGAATTTTGCCCACCCTCTTGACAATGACTGCAAATTCCTTATAATGTATGTGGAGCCCTTATTACCAAACCCAAACAAACTGTATACAGTGTTGTTATGGTATCATTGTGACGTCAAAAAGTTGTTAACCCCTCTTGACTACGTCACAATGATACCATAACAATGGGAGTGGATCTGCTTACGCGTGGATTTGAAGTAGCGGCTCACAATTAATGGCCGTGGTGGTGATAGCTGGCCCTAAGGGAGAGTGATGCTATGGGGAAATAAGGAAAAAGTAAGGAGGATCATGATTTCAACTTGTGTTCGGTTGAGTTTTTGCTGTTTTTCGCCAATACACTATAAAAAATAATGATTACGTTTCGATTAATAACTGTGCTGAAATCACCTCTCGTGGTTGCCAGGACAACAATAAACCTCTCGAGCTGTGCTCTTGAGGTTTACTACGTTGTCCTGGCAACCACTTGTGGTGATTACAGTGTGGTTATTAGCTGAAACCTAGTCATTATCCTCTATATCTGGCATTAGTCCCATGTTTATAATGATGGTTCCCAGTCCTTTCCTCCTTCACTGCAACAAGAGGAACCCCGCACTGTGTATAGGTCCTACCTCTGTTTCTCCTCCACAACCTCAACATGTTCAACATTTTCATCAGTGACCTAGAAGCTGGAGTCTCCAGCAGATTCCCGATGTTCACTGATGACACGAAGCTGGCCAGGGTGGCAGATTCCCTTGAGGATGTAGACAAAGTTCAGGAGGACCTAAACAATCAGGATGATTGTTCTGACTCATGGAGTCAAGCTGAAGCAGCCTGCTGGACTCCATAGCTTCCAGATCTTTGTTGAAAATGTTGGACAGCAGCAGCTCCAGCACTGATCCCTGAGGGACATCGCTGAGTACCCCTCTCAACTCAAGAACAGCCTGCCCATCACAGACTTCTGCTTCATGCCCCCATGCCAGTTTACAAGCCACCTTACATACAAAGCAATAAAGGACAAGTCAATATTCAAGACCATTGGGTTAAATAAAAACCTCACTAACATAAATACTAGAACGCATGACATGAAATTAAAAGGTAGCCACAACAAAACTAACAAGAGGAACCATTGGTATTCACAAAGGGTTATTGCTACATGGAATGCCTAACCAAAAAGTATAGTGAATAGCAACACAATTAATATCTTAAAAAATAGATTAGATATACACACGGGTAGCAAGAAATTTGATTTCCACCAATAATACTGATGGCGAGTTCATAAAAGGCAATCTTTGCCTACCGAATTCGTAAATTTCCTATGATCCTGAATGACCTTGCATGAGCCTTTTTACAGTGGTGTACTTGTCTCAGAAGTTCATCATACACCACAGTGTCAAAGTCAAATGTTTAACCTAGGGGATTACACTACTGAATTATTCTTCACTAAGGAGTAATTCACTAGCAAAATGAAATACTAGTTAAATAAATTGTTTAACATGTGGTTTCAGTTTGTATTAATCATTATTTTTAATTAGCATATTTGATTGTTTGCACTATAACTTGTGACTGCTGCTAACCCCCACTCACCACACACCCTGACGAAGGGTTGTTGAACCCGAAGTGCTGGGGCTAGTAGTGGCCAGTGAGCACGTTTGTACACCGGTGGCAGTTTATTTTTGCAATAAAGCATTTGAAACTTCAGAAGCATCCGGTGTTAATGTTGGTGCGAGCGCAGGCTCAGGACTTGTGTGCAGTGCCAAAGGCCTTGCTGCAGTCCAGACAGGCTATGTCTATGGACCTGACCCTGTCCAGAACTCTGGCCAACCCCTTGAAAAAGGTGATCAGGTTGGCTTGGCATGATCTGTTCCTAATAAAGAAATGGGGGGCACCTTGACCTTAACCAAGTATACCGTTATTCTGTCATTTATAATGGCTTCCAGGAGTTTGCAAGGCACTGATGTCAGGCTGACTGGCCTGTAGTAGTCTGAGTTTGACCTTGCCCCCTTCTTGAAGATGGGGACCACATCAGTCGCTTTCCAACACTCAGGTACCACATTACCTCACATATAAACAGTAACAGTGTCTGGACAGACCCATGATATATTACTGCAAGTAGCCCTATCCAGTGTTTCATTTGCTCCACTAGGATCTGGTGTGTGTCCTCTCTGCCCCTTGGGGTTTACCTGGCTTGATCTTTGTCATGTAGTCAGCTACCAGGATGCAAGTGATGTCTGCAGGCTGCCTCTTGGCTACTACTGATCCCCTGGGCCCTCCCAATGAACTCCACTGCTTTGCCGGGGCACATGGGTGAACACCACAGCACAGCATTTACCAAGCATCTTTTCCATGCCCCAAGCTCTCTTGTGGGTTTCTGTCCCTGTTCTCCTATTTCGAAGGTTCAGTGCCCTCCTTTATCTTCCTTCTTCTATTCGTGTACTGGCAATTTTTGGTGTTGTCTGCAGCTCCTACTGCTAGCTTGACTTTCAGATTAACTTTGGCTTTCTTAATTCTAGCTTTACAGTCCCTCAGTGTTGCTCTGTACTCCATCCTGACTTGGAGGCAGCCTGTCTCTCTCCAGAAGTCACAGACTTTGATTTGTTGATGATCAGTTGCTTTAGGTCCCTGTTGAGTTGGGGATCCAGTTTTTGGCCTTTTTTTCCTTGGTGCTTACAGGGATGCAGACTGTCACAGCTGCTTTAAGCACCTTCATTAAATATTACAAGTCTAATTAAATATTCATGAGTCTAGTGAGGCTCCTGATTGGCCACTGGATTGGTGATTAATATCTTAGAAATTACCCATCTAACTGCCAGCTGACGCTGTGTGGCACGCACGACTCGCGCCACTCTGCTAAAACCTAAATGTAAGTAAAAAAAAAAGCAAAAACAAAAGGTGTTGCAAACAGACTTATAATCACAATAACATCCACAAAGCTAATCATTTTCTTGAATTAATGACCGGCTGGAGGGAGATGCCCCTTGGCTGCACCTTGGGCCACTGATTCCCCAACCGGTCACTAATCCCTCGGAACAAACTAGCTTCTCAGTCGTTATTGGTTAAACTGCACATGTGCTCTACATTTAAAATAAAGAAGGAAGAATTACCCAGATATATTTTGGATAATTTCAGGATCAGAGAAACTAGGTAGACTCTGAGATCTGCACAGGGTCTGGAATTTGTAATCCCAAAATGTGATCTGGGAATTGGGAGATCCTCAGTATCACACAGAGGACCTGTTTTATGGAACGCAATGCCCACTCACCTCTGGAGGGGTATAATCCTCGCCTGGGCCCCTTAAAAAAATAGTTCTCCAACAAGGCTGCAGTACCTATGCAATGTTGTTAAACGGTATAACCTCATGTGACAACCTGTTATGCTATTTGTCTTATGTTATTGTATTAATCATTAGTGTTACCCTCTATTGTATAATTACATGTATGCATCTGCATAATTTATATGTATCGTATGTGTAACTATTAGATGGTCTAAAAGGGACGTCAATGGAAATGAGCATCGCTCAGTAGAGCATTTATTCCTGTTCATAACTTTTTAGGAATAAAAAATGTTTGTTTTTGTTTTTTGTTACTACTACTGCTTACTTAGCAACCTCATGCAGCTGCTTCAGCCTCTTGGACACATGGGGCTAGATTCACAAAAAGTCGCAAAGCACAGTGCAAACATTTGTGTTGCGCGATACGTTTGCCTAGGTGTCTAAGATTGCTATTCTCAATTGGATAGCACACCTGCACTATCCAACTGAGAATATGGCCGGGTCAAGTCAGCAGTAACTCCAGTACTGCTAGTGCTAACCCCACTAGTGCTACCCTGACGTGCAGCCAGGTGTATGGCTCCGCAATGAATAGCGCAGGTGTGCTACAGTATTTCCAATTCCCTAAAGCAGCCATGTAAGTGAGACCATTGGGTATGCAAGGTGTCATGTGGCCATTTACATAGGCTGCGCCGGAGTTTAGCATGCCCTCCCAGCCCCAGCCCAGAGACAGCCCTGTATTCCTGGTGGCTAGTGCCCCCCTCCCCGCTAATCGCTGGCCCAATTGTAAATGTAAAGCTTTCCCTGGAGCTAGTAGTCCTCCCTCTGCCAATCGCCAGCCTGAATGTTAATCTACATGTTTCTCTGGTGCTAGTGGCCCCTCCCCTGCAGATCACCAGCCCCAAAGTTAATATATATGTTTCCCTGGAGATAGTGGTCTACCCTCCCACCAATTTCCAGTCTGAATGTTAATAGATATTTTCCCCTGGTGCTAATGGTTCTTCCCTGGCAGATCACCAGCCTGAATGTTAATATATATGTTTCTCTGGTGCTAGTGCCCCCCCCCCACTGATTGCTGGACTGACTGTAAATGTATAGCTTTCCTTGGTGCTAATGGTCCCCCCCGCCACTCGCCGGCCTGATTGTTAATCTACATTTTTCCCTGGTGCTAGTGGTCCCCTTCCCCCATGATCGTTAACCTGAATGTTAATACTGTGTGTAGTATGTTTCCCTTGTGCTAGTGGACCCCCCCCCACCAATCATGGGACCAATGTTAACATACATCTGTCCCTGGTGTTCAGTGGTCCCTCCCCCCATTCGCACTCATGCCCAATGTGGCAGTCATAATCCCTGGTGTCTAGTGGTCCCCCCAATCCCAATCCACTGTACATGAAAATGACACCATTCCCTGCTGTCCACTGTGTCCCCCCCTCCCTATCCCTGATCTCCTGTATACTAATGGGACACTATTCCCTGGTGTCCAGTGGAACCCCTCCCCGCAGGTAGTGCAACACCGCCCCGTCCCCCCTACATCCTGACCCCAAGCTGGCGACTGGCACAGCCCTCCACTGTCCACCATGGCTGGCCACCAGTGGAGCTGACAATGTTAAGTACAGCAATGGCTGCCAGTTAGGTGGAGAATCACTTTCAAGGTGGGCTTGCTCACCTATAAGGCCCTATATGAATTGGGCCCTGGCTACCCAAGTGACCTCCGGACTCCTGTCCACTCTGGGTGCTCACTCTGCTCCTCTACCAAGGGACTCCTAGTGGTCCCAGGACCCACCTGAAGACCACTGGAGATCGATCTTCCGAGGTGGCAGGCCCAGTTTTGTGGAATTTGCTTCTAAGATCTCTGAAGGAGGCCCTATCGCTGAAGGTTTTTCAGCAGGGTCTGAAGGCGCATCTCTTTAGGGAGGCCTTTGCAGATTGTCTATGAGCCTTAGAATAGCTAACTGCTTAATTGTTTTCTTTTAATGAGGTTAATTGTTGTTTCTCATTGTTGTTATTGATTTATGTTTTGTATTGGTCGTACATTACTTTTTCTAACTCCTGCCTACCCATACAGCACCCAGAGCCTCTGGGATGGGACACTTAACAAATAAAATTGTTACTTACTTACTTCTCTTCCACAGTGACTTCCTCACTGATGAAGAGATTCACCCCACACCCTTTCTTGTCAGACCTGTCTTCTGACTAGCCTGCATCTCTCTGTCCTGGCGTTCCAATCCTTTTCCTTCCACCACCTGGTCTCTGTGAGTGCTGTTAAGTCCTGGCTTTTGAAGTGCTGTGATCCCTCGAGTTCACCCATTTTGTTGTGTACACGCCTTATAATGGGCAGAACATTCTAGACTTGTGCTTCTGTGCATGAAACAGATTGGATGCCATCTCGAAGCAGCCAGGCATATGGCGAATATGTGGATGTAATATCCTTATGCAGTGAGAGGAGACAGATCCATTTTTAAATATTGCTTCTTGTTATGCAAGTGTATAACCTTAACATTAAAATTACATGGAGTGTAACTACTAATTTAGCTATGTTCCAGGAACTCAATATATAATGGCATATCTCAAAGAAATTTCAGGAACCATTGGGTCCGTGATCTCAACTGAATCAAATTGTCAAACTCAACGCCACACCATGACAATTCCAGCAGCTGAGAACTAACTCTCCCTGTATAAGATCGTCTGCTGAAATTAACAAAGGACAGATAATTTCCAAATGTCGCAAATATAAACTGCTCAACAGTGCCTCCTAGGAAATTATCCTAGGTTTTGCACAAATAAGGACTTTTGGGCTGCATTTCAAGATAAGATTAAGACCTTGTTGAAAGAGGTTCCCACTGCCTCCTGCCCCTAGACCACTTTAACAACTGGTAACTTTCAAATGGTGACTGTCAGTTTGGGGGCAAATTTGCTTACCCCTAGGTACCTTGCCATCCATTGTAATTAAAAAAGAAGTGTTCGTGTAGGGCCCCAGAGTTGGCGTCCCCATATGCACTACAGAAAAGGGGCACCAGCTGCTCCAGGAACACCAATGTAGTTGGACCAAGGGGTAGGAGCAGGAGTTAAGGTATAGTGCTCCAGGCCAGGTGCCCTAGTAAACACCATTACCTCCCAGCAAGGTGCCCAGGTGCCCCAGTAAACAACAGTATCCCCAGCTCAGGTGTCCCTGGCCAGTAAAATAAAGTGGCAGGAGGGTGAATTACGTATCAGGGAGCAGGGGAGAATTGTAAATTGAAATGGAGCCCATTAGAAACTAGTTGCCTGATTTTAAATAACTTTTTTCTTTCTATAACAGCCGGCCCCCAGTGATGGCACTAGCCTGGTGCCAGTTTTGAATGCTAGCTGGTGCTGGCTCATTGGTTGCCCCCCACGTTGCCAGGGGCTTGGCATCCTGAATATTGGGGGGGGGGCTACATAAAGAGGCACAGTAGTGAGAAACGGGAGCCGTTCCCCCTGTGAGGAAGAGAGCCAATAAGTAGAGTAGCCAGTGACTGACAGCAGGTGGGACTTATCTCAGGCTTGTGGGGTCCCTCTTGGTGGCCGGCTACCTATGAATTTGCTCTGGGCAGTTTGTCGCATGACAGTGCACGCCATTGCATTAGCTCCAGCGTCAATCAGTCCCTATGACAATTTGTACCTGGACAATTCAGACCCCGCATAAATAATATAAAACTAACTTCAGGTAGGCACACTTCACCCCCCACATGAGACAATGTGCCCAAGGGAGTAGAAGAGGAAGTTGTACTGTAATTTTATTTGGAGTACAGTACAACATCCAGTGGGAGGGAAGTGTCCAGGAATTCATTGTGGTAGGGACTGATTGATGCCGGAGCTAATGTGAGAGTGCGTTGTTGCGTGACAAACTCTCCACAGCAAACTAACATGTCCCCTCTGTGTCCTGGCTGGTCCAGTGAGGTGGTGTGGTCCAGTCAGGAGAATAGCAACCCATGTTGCCCATTTGGTGTCTGTGACAGCAGCCAAAGAAGTGGTCTGAAGTGAGCAGCAGCATCCCAGTGTCATCGGCGTTTGATCAGGGGAAGCAGCAGCACAAGTGTTCAGTGTGGGCTCAGTTCAGCCCTGTTTGTTTTTATTCTTTAAACGTTAAAGTGGTTCTCTCATTGGCGGCAGTTGCAGTTACTGGGCTGCGGTGGTAAGCGGGAGCAGCGCCAGAGCAAGGCCGCAGCAGTGAGACAGAGGAGCATTGGGAAAAGAGCAGCAAAGATCCAGCAAGACCATCCTTAATGCCAGCAGCAGTAGCAAAAGCAGCCACCTCCTCACCCACCACCACCTCCCTACCCAACACCACCTCCCTACCCACCACCACCTTCTCACCCCCACCACCTCCTCACCCACCACCACCTCCTCACCCACCACCACCTCCCTACCCAACACCACCTCCTCACCCACCACCACCTCCTCACCCACCACCACCTTCTCACCCACCACCACCTCCCTACCCACCACCACCTTCTCACCCACCACCACCTACTTACCCACCACCACCTCCTCACCCACCACCACCTCCCTACCCACCACCACCTCCTCACCCACCACCACCTCCCTACCCCCACCACCTCCTCACCCACCACCACCTCCCTACCCACCACCACCTCCTCACCCACCACCACCTCCTCACCCACCACCACCTCCCTACCCACCACCACCTCCCCACCCACCACCACCTCCTCACCCACCACCACCTCCTTCACCCACCACCACCTCCTCACCCACCACCACCTCCCTACCCACCACCACCTTCTCACCCACCACCACCTCCCTACCCACCACCACCTTCTCACCCACTACCACCTACTTACCCACCACCACCTCCTCACCCACCACCACCTCCCTACCCAACACCACCTCCTCACCCACCACCACCTCCTCACCCACCACCACCTTCTCACCCACCACCACCTCCTCACCCACCACCACCTTCTCACCCACCACCACCTCCTCACCCACCACCACCTTCTCACCCCCACCACCTCGTCACCCACCACCACCTCCCTACCCACCACCACCTCTCACCCCCACCACCTCCTCACCCACCACCACCTCCCTACCCACCACCACCTCCTCACCCACCACCACCTCCCTACCCACCACCACCTCCTCAACACCCACCACCACCTCCTCACCCACCACCACCTCCCTACCCAACACCACCTCCCTACCCAACACCACCTTCTCACCCACCACCACCTCCTCACCCACCACCACCTCCTCACCCACCACCACCTCCCTACCCACCACCACCTTCTCACCCCCCACCACCTCCTCACCCACCACCACCTCCCTACCCAACACCACCTCCTACCCACCACCACCTCCTCTTCACCCACCACCACCTCCTCACCCACCACCACCTCCTCACCCAACACCACCTCCCTAACCACCACCACCTCCTCACCCACCACCTCCCTACCCCCACCTCCTCACCCACCACCACCTCCTACCCAACACCACCTCCTACCCACCACCACCTCCTCACCCCCACCACCTCCCTACCCACCACCACCTCTCACCCCCACCACCTCCTCACCCCCCACCACCTCCTCACCCACCACCACCTTCTCACCCACCACCACCTCCCACCCACCACCACCTCCTACCCACCACCACCTCCTCACCCACCACCACCTCCTCACCCAACACCACCTCCCTCACCCACCACCACCTCCTCACCCACCACCACCTCTCACCCACCACCACCTCCCTACCCAACACCACCTCCTCACCCACCACCACCTCCTCACCCACCACCACCTCCTCACCCACCACCTCCTCTTCACCCACCACCACCTCCACACCCACAACCACCTCCCCACCCACCACCACCTCCCTACCCACCACCACCTCCCTACCCAACACCACCTCCCTACCCACCACCACCTCCTCACCCACCACCACCTCCCTACCCACCACCACCTCCCTACCCACCACCTCCTCACCCACCACCACCTTCTCACCCACCACCACCTCCCTACCCAACACCACCTCCTCACCCACCACCACCTCCCTACCCACCACCACCTCCTCACCCACCACCTCCTCACCCACCACCTCCTCCCTACCCACCACCACCTTCTCACCCACCACCACCACCCTACCCACCACCACCTTCTCACCCACCACCACCTCCCTACCCAACACCACCTCCTCACCCACCACCTCCTCCCTACCCACCACCACCTCCTCACCCACTACCACCTACTGACCCACCACCACCTCCTCACCCACCACTACCCCCCTACCCACCACAGCAACACTTCACCCGGGGTTGGGGCAGTGATTTGGTGGCAGCACAGTTAGGCAGTTGCTGACCACCTGGACATTATGGGACTAGTTTTTTTTTTATTATTATTCAAAAAGAGGCACAGACAGCAGCAAGGGCCCAAGGGGCAGAGCGCAAGCATTGAGAGGTTGGACATGTGGAAGTTTAAAGGCCTAAAACAAGTTGGTGCTGTGTGATTTCATGTGTTGGTTGTCATGTCTGTAAGAGCAGCAGAAACATTTACTAGTTGTGAAAAAGAAAGTGTGGAGCAATTATGGAAATCCCCTCCATAGGTAGTACAGTACATGCATCGGCCTGGTTTATTGCTTTTAGTTCAAGTTTCCAGTTGCAGTCTTCTTCTTCCCATGATTCATTCCAAGGAAAGCAAGGCAAGTGTGCTTCACACAATCAGAGCGATCTTAAAGGAGAACACAAGCCTTCTGGTTATCCACAGGGGCGGTAAACAGCATTCAGAAAAGTGACAGATTTTCTGTCTAAAATAACATTCAAACTACCACTAATTAACTCAATTTCCTTTTTTTTATTTTTTTTTTTTGCTCCCTCTGGTCCGATCGACCCTCATCAGTCTGCTGGACTCTGAGGCTCAGCCCCAACCATTGTTTCCCGGAACACACCTCCGCCATTCCCCCCCAAGCACCTGGCTTACCCCCAGGGTTGGGCCGCTGATTCTCTGATGGACTTGCAATGGTACTGGGAGGATGAGTGAGATCCTCCAAGCACCCTAGCTTACTCCCCAGGGTGGGGCTGCTGGCTCCATGGCAGACCTTTAATCTTGCTGGAGGGCAAAGGGTCACGGCCTGTGGTGCAAGGTCCGGTCCGTGGAGGGTAGACATCACCCTGCCGGCAGACATTTTCTATTTTCCAAGCCCCAATAGGAGGCATGGCATGCAATGCCATGAGCGGTGCTGAAGCATCAGTGTCTGGCATGCCTTCCCAATAATTTGGCAATGGCTTGCTTTGATCCCTGGCCTCCATCAGAGGTCAGTTGCATGCTGGACACGCACACACCCTCCTCTGAGAGGAGAAGGAGGAGAGCCATCCCTCAGATGCTCAGTCCCCCCCTCCCAAATGGCCCTCTGACACTCTGGGTCCATTCATGAACCCAGGGTGTGGGTGTTGCAGACAGATGCCTTGTCATTGTGCCGGTGGGCTGGCTAATTTTCTTTTAAATGGCAAACAGAATTTTGTTTAAAATCACCTATTTGCAGTCAGAAAAAAATGGATGGACATTTTGGGATTCTCTCTCTTGTAAACAAGCCCTTTCAGTGCTGGGGAAAGGTGAGGGACTGGAGACTGACAACCTATGTTCTAAACACTGGACCAGATACAGTACAGAGTAAGGACAGTGCCAACTTGCAATGATACTGTGAAGCTGCTGCCGAGGATTCCGGCATGGCGAGGGCACTCCAAGCAGCCACAGAGCCCTCTTCCAGTCTCTGCCTGCTGCTCCTGAGAAACAAGACCCCTGCACCATTCCTGGAAGCTGAAACTGCCACAGAAGCCCAGCTTGTGTGCTCCTCCAATTGGAACACAAGCCATACCTCATGCTTCCGCTGCATCTTATGGGAAGCCAAGCTTGAGCACCAAAAAACTGTAAGCTCTCTTGGGCCTTTAAAAAAGCTTCTCCAGCTGTCTGCTCCAACCAGCTCTTTCTAGCCACTAAGGATTCTGGCATGGTGAGGGCACTCCAAGCCACCACAGAGCCCTCTTTCAGCCTCTGTCTGCTACTCCTGAGAAACTGGACCTATCAGTGTAATTCCCAAAAGCCCAAACCATTGCTGCAGCCCAGTTTGTGTGCTTCTCCAATTGGAACACAAGCCATGCTTCCTGTTCCGGCTATATCCAGTTGGAAGCCAAGACTGCTATCCCCAGGGACATTGCTCCATCTGAAAAGGACTGTTCACTCGAATGGTGGGGCTGGATTTGCATGTGCTCATTGGTGCAGGATTCAGATGCTGACAGAACAGGCTAAGCAGTCTCTGAATATGGAAATCACCAACAACAGGCAAAGAAAAATAGCACTCCAAACTCATAGGTAGTGATGTAGGTTTAAAGAACAGTCAGACCCATCATGTGTGGGGTTGATGAATTTATTGTTCTTAGGTACAGAACCACACTACCTCAACATGAGAAGACACCAAAGGCAAAGGTGCCCCTACACTTCACTCTGGTCTGGGTGGAGCTTTGTCAGGGGCCGGGTACCTGGAGTTTCAGCCCTTTTTTTATACCCACAAAGCCCAGGTAAAATGATCACTAATCTGATTCACATTTACAGGAAAAAAGGTATCTTGGCTGTGTGGTATGGGGTGGTACTCGAACATGCCAACACCACAGTGGAAAACAAAAATGCAAAAGCTCTTACAAAAAACTTTTATGAATCACAAAAAAACAATTTTGAATCACAAAAAAACAATCTTATTTAGACAGTCTCGACAATACATTTGGTCCAAAAGCATGAATTGCTATCCAATTAATGATTTCTAATTTTAAGGCAAAAATAAGAAACTAAACAAACAGATCAGACTATACTTCAAAAAACCTTTAAGCCTTCAAGTTCCTGAAACTTAAAGCAGCAGTGCATGGTAGCATTAACCATTTTAACCTATACTTTTTCTATTTTCGATGGTCCCTTATCTCCTGACTTTTATGGTACTCCTTTTTCCCTCCATCTTTAGTCTGTTTACCACTTTTTTTTTACTGTTGAAACAATAAAAGGAGCGCTCCTTTTAATATGGCTTGGACCAGGTTTTCAGCTGTATTCTGTGCTGTTTTCGAACCTCACCCCCCTTGTTTAAGATCACTAACTATAATTAACTGGCATGCAGCAGACATGGCTCTCTGACTTTATGGGACAACAGGTGTACAAAAACAGCTTAGAGTATTAATGAAATCCTGGTTCGAGCCATATTAAATGAAGTGCTCCCTTTATTATTTTAAATATGAAAAAAGTGGTAAAGCAGACTCAAATCTAGGAAAGAAGGGCATCATACGAGTCAGGAGGAAAGGGGCAATGTAAAACAAAATGAAAAAGTTTAGATCAAAATTATCACTGTTATCATACACTGCTGCTTTAAGTATGCAAACACTATTGCAAGTACTTCCTGAATACAAGACACGGTATTGCATTAATTCATGACTGTAAAAACTAAATGTTTGCTACTTGAAGAAAAAAGAGAGAGAGAACCCTAAGCAACCAGAGATGGGAGTTACCCCAATAATACTGCACTGAACCAAATTTCAGAGAAGAATGTGCAAACAGAGAATCTACGGTCTCCACTTTCTCTGTGTATGCCTCAGTGGAAAGAATCAGAGAGAACCTAGGAGAAGGGATGAAACAATAAAAATATATCAGATACATTATTACATAATGATGAAATTAGGCAATCTGAGTATAAATCTCGTTGGTAAGCATCAAATACACACAATAATAATGACATCCATGAGCCAAAAATGCCACAGTGTTCTGAAGGGTTGTATCAGCACAATAGGAGTGAAATGCCAACAGCAGTAGCAACACAGAGGTGGCTGCACAGCTAGTGTGTGTAATGTCCACAGTAGGGCTTAACTGCCGCAAGCAGCAAGTGAAGCTGAAACTAAAATCACACACTAGAAGTGAACTTAACGAGGAAGGTCAGCTAAAAGATATTCTTATTAGATCGGAAAATGCCTTCTAGTCAGAGAACTGAGCCTAACTTTCAACATTAGCTCATTAGAAACCTACTCTAGGGGCTTGTGTACTGTATGACTAAACTCCACTTGGGAGGCTGGGACATTTCTGTAACAGAACAGCTTGGGAAGAAACGCAGCTGGCTGTGCTCACAGATTCACCTTGCTGCTAATTAAAGAAGACACAGAAAAGTACCTCAAATTGTCTGTAGAGATCACTGAAACAAAAAAGAACTTGCTTTTTTACAGCATTCCAAATTTAGCAAAACTGATAAAGAACTCAAAGTAAAGTCACTCAAAGATGAAGCTGAGTTAAACAAGAAACAGGGTAAACGTGAGAGGAATTCTGCAGACCACAGAAAGGACCACATTTATAACTGGAGCAGGAGAGATCGCTCAGCAAGCTACAGGTATTCAAAATCAAGAGATCCTGGTAGCAGATCTGACAGTAGCAAGCAGGTGAACTACAAAGCAGTATGGTCTGACTTGAACAGCAGTAACACTGAAGCAGTGGCTGAAACATTCAACACAAGAGTGGTATCTTTTTTAGGCCAAGGCGGGCCAAGGGAGAACAAAATGAGACAAGAAAAAGGTAGGAAAAGGAGGAATATCCACAGAGGCCAGAGAGGAAGAGGCAGGAAGCAAAGGTCTGAGATGTACACAGTGGAAAAGAAATAAGTAATTAATGTTGAAGGAACTAACTGAGCCACAGCTCCAGCTTTTGTCTGAAGGACTTTCTTTTGTCCCCACCACCATACCAGATAACTTCTAGGTTCATGTGGACTTTTTTGAGTTATTTATGAAAATCCAACTCCAGGACTATTTTGCCAGGAAACCACAAGAAATGGTGGTGGCTCAAGACTGGAGGGGGTATATACACCCAAGAGTGCAGCAGCTGTTGCACACAGTCTGAGAACTGTGGATATTACTTCGACTCCAAGTAATTTCAACTTCAATGTTTCACAACAAGACACCGATGATTTTGCACTGAACTATATAACCACATTAGAGTCACAGTATGAAGTGTGGGCAGATAGTCAAGACTACAGAGACCTAGAAGCCCTGAGATCCTCGTATAATTCTAATGTATCATTTGATTTAGGAGATGCAGTGGTCCTTACAGTACTGTATGTCAAGTTGCATGCAGTAAGCTTTTTAACCTAAAGTCACGATGGGCAGAGTAGCAAGATTGCTGCAGTGATGCTCCGCTCTGAAATCACTCTGCAACTCTAGTGGTTTTGAACAGTTGTTTTTTCACTTTACTAATCTGTTTTACTTTTGGTACAGCTACTTTCAGCTTCTTTGCCTCATACTGAGTACCCGAGTATGGAGTTTATTATGAAATTGTTTCTCAAAAGACAATCTCTATTCAAACAAATTCTGAGTTTTAAGACCGGAGGGCATTTGTCGTTCCAGTGCAGCACGTCTTAATACACGGATTTGACCATTTGTGATCTTCTTTAAAAGCAACAAAAGGAGGATTTTGCAAGTTGCTGTTATTTTTTGTTAAAATAGATACACATTTGAACAGGCATCATTTTCTCGCTAAAGACACTAGTGTGTTACAGGTCAATGATTGGTGATTTTGTACTGTGACCAGAGATGCTTGGAAAATGAGCAGGTTGCTACAAGGACACAGAAAAAGCGTGGTGTGGCTGGACTGCACTGTAAGTCCTGAGAGGTGCAATATGATTCATAAAAAGCTATGTCATCCTTGACTTGGGGTTGGGAAGGGATATTACCTAGTTCAAAACTGATCTGATAATACTATGCCAAACCAAGTAGGGAAATGGGCAGACTGGGTGGGCTGTATGGGCCTTATCTGCTGGCAGATTCTACATTTCTGTGCTTAGAGGAGATTTGTTTTGTGTTTTGTTTTTTGTTCAACGTTTATGTTACAGATATAAAGCCTATGGATTGATGTTTGGACCTGGACCAGGATTTAAACAAATGGTGTATATGGTTATGTGAACATCATAGAAGAAGAAAGTAGTTTGAATCATTTTGCAAATCTGTCCCGCAGACGTGTAATGCACCACAAGACGACAGGGACTTCACCCATTGCAGAGGAATGGCTGTGATATTGTTTATATGATTGAAGTTGGTATTACAGATATCTGCCTAATACAGAATCAAATGCTGTTGATGAGCTAAAATGTGTTTTTCTCTGAACTCTGACATGAAGCCAACAGACAGAGGTATGGAAGCCTCTTTTACATTCTGCCTTAAATCCAAAATGAATATAAAAGTTTATAAAACCCTGAGCAAACCTCCTTGTACTTTTCAACGTTATGGGTGCTCAAAAGGGGATTACTCATGACCCTGGTGAGTCCCTAACAAAACAACAGCTCCTTATTGCTTATGCTGCTTGCATTTGGCAAGCCTAGTTTCCTCCATTTCTATAAAGTCTTTCATAGGCAAACTCAAAACATTTCTCTAGGTTTCCCTTTGAAGTTGGAAAATATGTACATGAATCTCACTCATTTAAAGGTGAAATAATTACTCTCTTTTTTATTCCATGGGTCTAGACAAAAACTGACAAATCGGAATCCTTCTCTGCAGCTAAATTGCACCTGTAGAAGCCTCACTGTGGCCTTAAAATGGCCTCGAATGGAGAACGCTGATCTTCTTGGGGAAGGGGGGGATGACACAAGGTTGAATAGTAAGTAGCTCCTGTATGTTTCCAAAGGCTGAGCTTTCTTACTCTGGGACAATGTGATGTGAGCAACTGACACTTAGACTCTATAGTCTGCTAATTTGGCTATGTAATTACTCCTGTTCATGTCTTTATCACTTGTAAGATTTTGTTTTATGTTGTTCAGCCACTCTGTTTAACCAACTATGTCCTATCATTGATGGCTGTATGTCTCTCATCCCCTACAACTATTAGTACACCTTTAGGTATCAAGGACATGCTTCCCCCGAATGTCACCTTTTTGACTGACATTTTTAAATGTTCTCTCTCACCTGAGTTTTATGGAAACATTCATTTAAAAATCCGTCTAAACTTACAAGATGGGTAGAAAGAAAGAATGCAGCCCTTGAACATTTCTAGGAGCTCTAGGCAACTGCCTTATAATGGGATGTAACTGGAACTTAATATATAATTCCCTGGAAAATGTGCCGAGGTTGGCCCTCTTAAGACTTTTCATAGGGGATTTATCACTGACCTACTTGACTCTCTAAGGGAGTATTTTAGCTGTTCTGTTGTCCTTTTCATACTGGGAACCAGTTGGAGCCATTTGCTCAAGAATCAGGTAGCCGTGCTATGAGCCTAGGGGCTAGATTAAGGGGATACAATGACTGTTGTTAAAAGTACATAGTTACTAATATTATGTAGTCATCAGGTGCTTCTGTCCCTTATCAGCACCATTGGCTCCCTTCACTCCAGGTAATGAATTCATCCTCTTTGGTGAATTTAATTCAGTTTAAAAATGAAGTAGCTAGCCAAGACTGATCTAATTTGTGAACTTCCACCAGTCTCAATACGATTGCCACACTACCAGTACATTTCTTTTTTTTTTTTTTTTTTCTCCTCTGTTTTTATCCACCTGCAGCCATGGTCCCTGCTTACCTCCAGCCACCGCTTCTCCTCGCCACCGACCCCAGAGTTGTGCATGCCCAGCTCGTATATGCAACCGTACCATCGAGAGGGGCTCCCCGATGCCCCTGCACCCAGCCAGGATCCACTACTGGCACACGCCTCTGTCCAGGCATTCGCTGGCCAGTGAGGCTGCGGCTATCAAGCTGCCATGGGCTTTGTGCTGAAAGTTTTCCTCCCTATCTTTGGTCCCCTGGACTATGAGCATGCAATGATGTTGCGAGTGCACTGACATCTGCTGCACTCCACGCCTTGCTGCATCAGTCTAGTAGTGCCCCCGGTCATCATCAGGGACCACTACAGAGCAGTGGTTCCCTGGATCCCTCCCCAGGATGGGAGAGCAGTTCTCTGGATACTCAATATCCCTCCTCTGCTGACCCCTGATGCCCCCGGCTTGCATCCGAACCCAGGTCGCCAGCATGGCGCGAGGTGTGGTGTCCAGCACCTCAACCCTCAGTGCCACCGGGCCATACACCAGTACATTTCATATTACAGTGACCCGCTTAGTTTGTACACACGGTAAAACTGACTTATGAGGCATGTCTGAAATACGCAATGAGTGCTAATGCAACATAGCAGTCACAGTGATTATTACTGTGACCTGTCCAATAGTCTTCATAATGATGAGAACGTTGCTCCTCCCCCATACAATATATCCACATTGTCATCACAGGAGCAACCTTGTTGACACAAGCCAAATCTTGTTATTTCTGTTCGCTCTGTGCGATCCTTGTAAAGTGCATTGGGTTACAATTTTTATTAAACACACTATGACAAACAGCATTTGTACTGAGTTATTGCACTGAATCATAATGGGCTATGACCAGCATAGTCATTTTTGTTGTGTTTTATAAAGGGTTTTAAACAACGCACTTTTTATCCTGAGGCATTCCTGGCACAGGACAATGACTCCAGATGAATCAAAAATTGAAAGCACAGATGGAATTAACAAAAACAAGCCAGATAGGATATTTAATAGAAAATACACTGAAAATCAAAACCCGGAAAAATAAATAACATATCAGTGAATCAGAAATTGGAATTAGAAACAAGAATGAGTACCTTATGCACCTACGATCACCTAAAACAGGGCTCTGTGTAGATTTGAAAGCATGTGCTCTGACACTTACTTAGTCCAATAAAAGGAAAATTGAGTGCATCGAGGAGGAGTTGTTCTGTTTTGATCAGTGTGCTGCAGGAGCCCATGTAAGTAACAGCACCAGTGCCAGGAAATGTTCACTATTGTATAATGTCACTGTGGTTACTCTGAACCTTACAGTGGTTCAGTGGGGGGGGGGGAGGTGTCATGCGGTGCTGTTTTTCTAAGGCCAGGGAGACAGACACCAACAAAAAACAGCACATACAGCAAGCGAATGGTGGGTAAGCAATGTAACCTTCTTCTTGCAAGCCACAGAGATTTAAGAGACCATCTGGTACCTGGCAATTAGGCTTCAATATCAAAAAGTGCAAAAATATGCTTGTAGGAAACAAAAAATCCAAGGGCAAAGTATAAACTGAAGGATGTGGCAATCACTGTGACTGCTGAAGACAGATATTTAGGGGTGATGATTTCAAACACCCTAAAAATATTAGCACAGTGCAATAGAACAGTAGAGAATGTGAATAACATGTTAGGGTGCATGGGTAGAGGGTTCAGTAGCAGGAGGGAAGCCGTAATCTTGCCCCTATATAGAACCCTGGCAAGGTCACACCCGAAGTACTGCATGCAGTTTTGGAGTGTTTATTTAAGGAAGGATGAAAACAGATGGGAGTCAAAGCAGAGGATGGTAACCAAGATGATGCAGGACCTGGAATTCCCTCCCTCACACTATCCGAAATGCCCTGTCATCTCGAGGCCTCTCTTACCTCCTCCGTAGCCTCAACCCCTCCTCCTGCAACTGTTCCTAATATCTCCCCCCCCAAACCCCTGCATCCTCTCCCCTTTGTACAGCAAACTATGTGATTATCAGTATTAGCACCTATGCACTTTGACCTCTGTACAGTTCACAACTAGCATGGAGAGTCTGGTGCTCCTTGGAGATGGGTGAGTTCCCTAGCTCCCTGAAGGAGGTGGTGTTAACGCCCCTCCTGAAGAAAGCTTCTCTGGACCCAGACTGCCATGCTAACTACAGACCAATCTCTAACCTTCCCTTTGTGGGGAAGGTGATTGAGAAAGTAGTGGCCATGCAACTGGAGAACCATTTGACCATCCATGACATTTATGAACCACTCCAGTCTGGTTTTCTAAAGAGGCATGACCGAGACAGTGCTGGTTCAGGTACTGGCAGTATAGCATAGAGGTTAGAGGAACAAGGTGTTAATGAGCTTGATACATCCAGCAGACCAGACCTGAGTTTGATTCTCACATCCTCTACTTGCATATTGTGTGACTCTGAGCAAGTCACTTAACCACCCAGTGCTCCCAGGTTGCCCCTGAAAACAGGCATTGTGCCTAGTGGACCTTACCTGGTTACCAAAGACAAGAATAAAAAATAAATAAAAATTAAATGTGCTCAATGATCTCATGATGGCAAGAGATCGAAAGAGCCATTCCATCTTGGTTCTTCTCAATCTCTCTTCAGCATTTGACACTGTGGACCATGGGGTACTTCTTGAACACCTGAGGTTCATCTGTGACCTGTCTAGTACAGTTCTCAGGTGGTTTAGATCTTTTCTCACAGGCAGAACTCAGAGGGTGGTGTAGGGGATTAATTCCTCTGGCCCAATCTCTCTGTCCTGTGGGGTTCCTCAGGGTTCGGTGTTGTTCCCCATGTTGTTTGCAGTGTATATGCTACTCCTTGGAGACATTGTAAGAAGGTATGGGCTGAGGTTTCACTGCAATGCTGATGATACACAGCTCTACCTATCTTTTGCACCCAATCAGGATGGAGCCCTCACGGTGTTTAACAACTGCCTCACTGAAATCCAATACTGGATAAATATAGCTGGCTGAGGTTGAACTTGGAGAAGACAGAGGTGATGGTTGTGGACCCACGTCACTGGATAGAGGGGATGGGACCTGGTTTGCCCTCAGGATATTTTCTGGGTGGCATCCAGCTTCCTACTTCTGAACGGTTGCGGAACCTGGGGGTGATTTTTGATGACGGGCTGACACTGCGAGCGCAGGTGTCGGTAGTTGTCAAATCATCCTTTTACCATCTGAGGAACATTTCCAGGATTAAGCACCTAGTTCTGTCCAGTGATCTGTCTACATTGGTCCACGTCTTTGTGACCTCGCGGCTTGATTACTGCAGCTCCCTGTATCTAGGGCTACCAGGGGTTGATATCTGCCACTTGCAGCTCGTGCAGAGTGCTGCAGCCTGGTTATTGACAGGTACTTCTTGTACCTGTCATATTTCTCTGGTTCTGCGCGATCTGCACTGGTTGCCAGTACAGTGGCAGATCACCTTTAAAGTCGTTCTTCTGACTTATAAAGCCCTACACAGATTGGGCCCAGACTACTTGAAAGAGCTCCTGGTACCTTACTGTCCTAGGTGATTGCTCTGCTGGGCAGATGAGGGGTTGCTAGAGAGTCCAAGGGTTTCCTTAAAATCTTCGGGCACCCGTGCTTTTATGTACGTGGCCCCTGCCCTCTGGAATTCTCTACCTTGTCCGCTTCGGCAGTGTGTGTCCACGGAGGAATTTAAAAAGGCCTTAAAAACCCATTTATGGTCAAAGGCTTACCCCTGATGATGATTTTATTGTATTTTATAAATTCAGTTGTTATTGGGTTTGTGTTTATTTTATTGTTTTATGTAATTGCTGGGTGCCTTGGTTTTAAGAAAGGTGCGGTATAAATAAAGTTTTATTTTTTATTATTTAACTATACAGTGTAAATCTGTAATTGTTCACTGAATGTAGTTACTCACAAAATGTAATACAATATTATTCTGTAATTGTATTCTTGTATTGTCTGTGAATTTCATATATTGTAATTATCCACATCCCCCTTCCCCAGAAAGCATCTGGATATGAGCTTCTAGCTCACTGTGCCTTTTCTGGTGAAACTTAAAAAAAAAAAAAAATCAAATAAATATATGAGCAGAGGGTAAAAAGCCTGAGTATGTACTCTCTGGAGACCAGGAGGGAGGGAGAGAGGGGATTTGATTGTGACATTAAAATACATGAGGGGTATAAATAAAGTGGGCTATTTACCATCAGTAAGAATACAAGGGGGAATAGCTGCAGACTGGAGTGGGTATATTCAGGGAGGATGTTAGGAAATACTTTTATTCAGAGAAGGTAGTGGAGGGGTGGAATAAGTTTGCTGAATCACTTACAGATTTGAAGACCGTGATGAGTTTTAACAAGCATTTGTCAATGCCGAATGTTGTCTTGCTGGCATTGGCACTGGTAGTGCAACAGTTGGAGAGACACATAATAGGAATGGCAGTGAAATATAGAACTGATGTGAACCCCAGCCTACCCTGCAGAGAGTGACCTGCATTGGGGTGTGCCTTTGGGTCGTAGGCCATAACGTCATGCCATTTCACTTCACTCTACCCTGCAGACTCTGACAAGTGTCGCATTGTGCCTTGGGGTCATCAGGCCTTACACTCACCTCATTTCATTAGGAAGTATGTTGAGATGGGTGCAGCATAGGAGAATGGTGTGAACTTTGGAGCCGAAGAGTCCAAGGCACACCTGGATGCCTGTCAGTGGCTGCAGGGTGGGGGTGCAATGGCGTGAGCATTACAGCCAACAATCCAAAGGCAAACTCTGATGCCTGTTAGTCTGTACAGGGTGGGATGTTATGGTTAGAAACCCTAACGCCCTGGTCATTTGTTGGTATTCACACTCCAAATTTTCAACATTGCCTTTTTCTGACCCCACCTCATGAAAGCATGTGGGAACTCTGCTTATGAAGAGTGTCCCTGTGATTTTGTTAATGTGTCCCAAACATTGATTTCCCACAGTGACCACACCATTCTGCACCACATAAAAATGTCAGTTGCACCATTCATAAGGAGGTGTGAAGAGATGGCAATGTTGACAATCTGGAGTGAAAATATTAAAAATGCTTGATGTTATGAGTGTGCATGAAAACTAGGCAACAAACGCTCGTAACAGTCTGTTTTTTGGAATTCTTTCACCAAATTTTTAACATAGACATTTTGGAATCTCTGCTCATGAACAGTGGCAGTATGATTTTCTTAATTTGTCCCGAATATTATTTTCCCACAGCGACCATGCCATTGTGCACCAGATGTGCAAAACCACATTTTGGGCAGGATGTGAAAAATTACAGCTGTACTGTTCATAAGAAGGTGTGCAAAAATGGCAATGTTAAACATCTGGAGTGAAAATATTAAACATTTTCGAACTTACGATGGTGCGTGGATACTGCGCAACGCACGCTTGTAACATAGTAATTTTGTGGAATTTTTTGACCAGCTGTTTAACATAGGCATTTGGGACCTCTGCTCATGAAAAGTGTTACTGTGATTTTCTTACTGTGTCCTGAACATTGTTTTCCTACAGCGACTGCGTCACTGTGCGCCAGATGTGCTAAAACACATTTCGGGCAGGATGTGGAAAATGAAGCTGTACTGTTCATAAGGAGGTGTGAAAAAATGGCAATGTTGAAAATCTGGAGTAAAAATATTAAAAATTCTTGAAGTTACAAGCATGTATGAAAACTGTGCAGCGCAACACACACCTGCAACATGGTAATTTTGAGGAATTTTTCACCAAATTTTCAACATGGGCATTTTGGGACCTCTGCTCATGGACAGTGTTACTGTGATTTTCTTACTGTGTCCCGAACATTGTTTTCCTATAGCGACTGTGCCACTGTGCGCCAGATGTGCGAAACACATTTGGCAGGATATGAAAAATGAAGCTGTACTGTTCATAAGGAGGTGTGAAAAAATGGCAATGTTGAAAATCTGGAGAAAAAAATTAAAAAAATCTCGAAGTTAAAAGCGTGCGTGGAAACTGTGCAACACACGTTCATAACACAGTCATTGTTTGGAATTTGTTCTCTAAATTTTCAACATGGGCATTTTGGGACCACTGCTCATGAACAGTGTTACTATGATTTTCTTACTCTGTCCCGAACATTGTTTTCCTACAGCGACTGTGCCACTGTGCACCGGATGTGCGAAAACACATTTTGGGCATGATGTGGGAAATGACAGCTGCACGGTTCATAAGGAGGTGTGAACAAATGGAATGTTGAAAATCTGGAGCAAAAATATTACATTTTCTCAAAGTTACAAACGTGCGTGGGAACTGCGCAATGCACGCTTGTAACATGGTCATTTTTGGAACACTTTCACCAAATTTGCAACATAGGCTTTTTGGGAGCCCACCTCCTGAACAGTGGCACTGTCATTTTGTTAATTGGTCCCAAAAGGTGATTTCGCGCACTGACCACAAAATCACCTTTTGGGACCGAATAACACCATGACAGTGCCTGAATTCATGAGGAGGGGTTCCAGTAATCCCATTTTGAAAATTTGGTGCCAGAATTCCCCAAAATGCCTGAGATATGCACCAAAATTGAAAAAGTCCTATTTATGCCATTATACAGCTTACCGGCATTTCTTCAGTTCTCGGTCAGCTTTGAAGAGTGTAGACGTGTTCCTGGTCCACCGAAGATCGTCGTGCTGGGCTCCAGAGGTAAGTATGGGGTGGGGGTGTGTGGGGAGCTGGGGTGCACAGTGGGTAGTTGTGGGTTGGGGGTGGGGGCCACCAACAGCCAGCGAGAGACCGTTTCCTTTGTTTCAGGTAAAAAAAAATACAAAATCACCGCAGACCATTTTCTGTTTTTTTTTTGACAGGTTGTGGCCATACTGGGATGGGCTCCCAGTGTGACACATTGGTTGGGGAGGTCATGTCACCCACACTGGGGTGGGCTCCCAATGTGGGCATGGCACACAATTGGGGGCAGTGTCAGGAAAATGGTGGGGGGGGTTAACATGCCGACAGGGGGATTGGGCACCCCTGTCAGCAAGGATGTCTGCGTTTGGAGGCATGATGTCGAGGGGGATTGGGCACCCCCTTGGCACACCACAGCAGGAAAGGGGGCACATATGCCGATGGGGGATTGGTCACCCCTGAAGTTGGCTACATAGGGGCTCGCCGCCCACCATGTTTATTGAAATGTTACACCGCACAAGGCACGCCCTGCAGTGAGGTGGAGCTCCCTCATTGCAGTGGCTAAAACGTATGAAGGTGGTGGCACACCTTTGCACTGCTGTCATAGACAGCATGCAATCTAATTCATTCTATGGAGCCCAGCCTGAAAAAGCAGTGGCGCCACTGGCCACAGCATGACCGCGCCTCCAAAACCTGCTTTTCCAAAGTTATGGCAACATGTTTCTTGTGCAGGCACAAGACAACATAAAAAGGGGGTAAGACAATTACAAGTGTCTGTTGAGGGAGGCAAGGGGGTGCTTGGACATAAGATTCTCTAAGAACATGTCCTGCTACACAGGGCAGCAGACTAAATATACCATTAGGCCTTTTCCTGCCTGCACATTTCTGTTTCTGTTTCTATATAGACTAGCCAGAAAAAATGTAGCATGTTCTAGTCGGCTATGAAAACTGTGGCAAGTCATTTGAGGTTCTTCCCATCACTCCACTCTGTATAACTACTCAGCCAAGGGTTTACGGTAATGGTAGCCTGGCTAGCTGTGCCAGTTGGAGCATAGACAGAATCCACACTGTAAGGGAGAGGGTGAAGACGCAGAGGGATTGTTGGAGATGGTAGAGCCTGTGAGACAAGGAGACCTTGCAGTAATCACACAACCAAATGGCAGTAAAACCCAGTGTTATTGACCTCGAGTAGCTTGGCATGTCCTGTGCTACCTTTACTCATACAATGGCAAAAAATAATATTTATACTCTATTTCTGTTTCAGACCACAGCCTGACACAAGTGTGTGGAATTGCAGACCGCAACCCACTTACAACAACACTTTGGTACCTTGCCTCAAGTAGCTGTTAGGCTTCCCTCCTGCTCCAGCCTACCCAACCATAACTTAACTATAGACACACAGCCTGCACTACTTTATTTATAGCCTGCATTACTTTATTTACAGCCTGCATTACTTTATTTACAGCCTTTATTAGTTTATTTACAACCTGCATTACTTTAATTACAGCCTGCATTACTTTATTTACAGCCTGCATTACTTTAATTACAGCCTGCACTACTTTATTTACAGCCTGCATTACTTTAATTACAGCCTTTATTACTTTATTTACAGCCTGCATTACTTTATTTACAGCCTGCATTACTTTAATTACAGCCTTTATTACTTTATTTACAGCCTGCATTACTTTATTTACAGCCTGCATTACTTTAATTACAGCCTTTATTACTTTATTTACAGCCTGCATTACTTTATTTACAGCCTGCACTGCTTTATTTACAGCCTTTATTACTTTATTTACAGCCTGCATTACTTTATTTACAGCCTGCATTGCTTTATTTACAGCCTTTATTACTTTATTTACAGCCTTTATTACTTTAATTACAGCCTGCATTACTTTAATTACAGCCTGCATTACTTTATTTACAGCCTACATTACTTTAATTACAGCCTGCATTACTTTATTTACAGCCTGCATTACTTTAATTGCAGCCTGCACTACTTTATTTACAGCCTTTATTACTTTAATTACAGCCTTTATTACTTTATTTACAGCCTGCACTACTTTATTTACAGCCTGCTTTACTTTATTTACAGCCTTTATTACTTTATTTACAGCCTGCATTACTTTATTTACAGCCTGCATTACTTTAATTACAGCCTTTATTACTTTATTTACAGCCTGCATTACTTTATTTACAGCCTGCATTACTTTATTTACAGCCTGCACTACCTTATTTACTTCCTCTCCCTCCTTTCCCTTGATAGCAAGCACCTTGGCCCACTGTGCCTCCTTCACCTCAAAATTCTGGATTGGCTCTCCCTCCCTACCTTTCTGCCCTCCTCTCCATCCCTCTTTCACCTACCCTCTCTGGAACACAGGATCCGGTTCCCTCTCCTCTCCCTTCAGGAAAATTACTGAGAGTCAAGCCCCCTTATTGTATTGTTTTCCCCACACTGTTGTTCCTGCTATTCGCCTGTCTATCTGCTGTCTCCTCCTTCTCCTCCCTCCCTCCTCTTCTTCATGACTCTACTACACCTTCTTGCAACAGCACCTGACCCCTGTAATAGTATCCCACCTCTCCCTCCTCCCTTCCTGTTAGATGGTGTTCTGCAACTTGACCTGGAGCAATATCTCTTTGTCCACCTTAAGCCCCTGTCTTTGTGGCTTAAATCTGCTCCTTATTGTTTCACATCTGAGTTGCCGGTTATTATGTGCGCCTGATCCTTGTTCTGCCCTTGCACTTTTATAGTGATTATCCTTAGAGACCCATGTTTTTCTTAAATAAGAAATAACAAATTCAAGGTATAAAAAGAAATGAATAATTTATCCTGGTTTATATGCAAATTTGTGACTGACCGACTAATTGTATATGTATTACTCCTACACCTTACTGTACTGTGTATTTTGCATTTTGTATTTTATTGCACCTGCCTTACCCTGTTGTATTTTGATTGCTATTGTACCTTACTGTACTGTGTTTTTCTGCATTGTATTGTATTATATTTATTCTACACCTTGTCATTTTCTACTCCCTCCCCCTCCTCCCAGGATGCATCTGGAAATGAGCTGTTACCAATTCAGTACTGTATGACTTTCCTGGTGAAACTTTTGAAATACATACCTTAGATTTTTTATTCATTTATTGGGAAGGTACACTGAGATGCTCACTGAGACATTTCATTTTTATTGCGGTCCTACAAAATAAACAAACACAAATAGAATTTTACAGGAGCTAATCAAAATATATATGCAGCGTGGTTTCAATACAAAAAAAATAAAGTTGATGGGTACAGTTATATTGGTTTGAGAAACAATGCCACAGCTGCAATTTAAAGATTCTGATATGATATATTTAAATCTAATGGAAAAACACTCCACACAGAGGCACCAGAAATACTAAAGGCTCTTGAACACATAGAGGTTTTCAGGGACCGTTTACAACTATTGGTTAGTACAGCTTAGTGTATAGAGGGAGGTAATGTAACAGACTAGAATTTATATATAACAAAATGATTGTAGTGGGGGGCTCACACTGCTTTTTTTTTTTGGGAGGGGGTTGTGGGTTTTCTCCTGGCCCTTACACCCAAAGAAGTCAGATTGTGCATTGGGAGAAAGAGTAATGTGTGCTCCAGGACAGCCTAGGTTCCAGCTGCCTTGGTGGTGCAGCTGGTTAGCGTGACCAGAACAGTATTCTGGGTGGCCTGGGTTCAAGTCCCAGCTGAGGCACTTAGTTCTTTCCCTTCTCTGTTTGTAGAGTTCCACAAAATATGCACACCACACCCATGTGATTGAAAATAAAAGAACAAAAACCCAATCTGTGTATGTGAAACAGGGAATAATAGAGCTTTGAATGCTCTATTCTCTTGCGTCATGGGAATTTAAATTTGATCAGCAAACCAATATATTTAACACTTGAAATCCATGTAATTAATAACAGCCTATATAGTTTGTCATGATTTTGTATGGAAATCCATACTCTCAATAGTCCTGTAGTGTATGGGCATAGATTTTCATATACAACAACATTTTTTAGTGTATGGTGGAATGCAGTTATGCACAGAATTCCATGTCTGGAATATGCTTGTTGTGCTGCAGTAGTGACATCATTATGTTGTTGTGCAGCAGTAGTGATGTCACTATTGTGGCACATCAACTTAGAATACCACCACACACTGTAGCTGCTTTCCTCTATCAAATTGAGCTGCAAGCTTTTTTTTTAACTTGAACTTACAGAAACAGCTGCAGCCCTCTAAGTCAATAATTTGAGCCTGCCAGCAACCTTCGAGTGCCACCCCCCAACCACCAGTTCACAAAAAGGAAGCGGAGTGCCTGAAATGGAAATGGATACCCATACATTATAAAAGTTAATGTATGGGTGTCCATACACAGACAAGCCTGTGTCTTCATCTCGAGGTTTCTATGGCAACCCGTGAACCTTTTGAGCTTCGCTCTTGAGGTTCCTGGTTGCTATCAAAACCTCTTGATGCAAACACAGGCTTGCTGTGTATGACTTCTCATACATTATCCTCTATGTTGTGTGTGGATTTCCATATACGGCAACATCTTCAACATTCTAAATCACCTCATGCTAACTCCTTTAGCTCATGCTCAATAGCTAACCAAATCAAAACATTCCCTTGTGCCACCTGGTTACTCCCCATACTCTCTCGGACACTGTCAGTAAATGGCAGTTGGAGCGCTGCCTACCCTGCTGCTGTCCATGCCTCACCCAACTCAACTGCTGACACAGCCACATAAAATAAAATAAAAAACCTAAGCGGTCACTCAGCACGATCAGCAGTAACAGTACAGCAGTCACCTGGAAAGTAACCCAGAAATTACCCACTCTCTTCTTCTTTCCCTCTAGCTATGACTAATCCAAAAATACCCCACTCTGTCTCTTTCACGCTCACTCTCTTGATGACGATGCTATTGCTAGCTATTGGAGCTCTTTCTCTCAATGACATTATAGCTGTTGGAGTGAGGTGCCCATGAGAAAGAAGCCAATTATTGGGGAAAGGGCAGGCAATATCTAGGAAGCTATACACTATATAAAACAGTGTATGGATGCCCATGCACAACAATGTTCCATTCCCATCTCAGGGGTAAGATGACAGCATGGACCTCTCAAACTTCGCTCTCAAGGTCCATATGCTATCATGTCACCCCCAGATGGAAGTGGTATACTGTTCCCACAGTGATGGGAACACAGTGAAGACCATCACAGTGACAAAATTGACAGTTTGCTGTGTTGGTCTGCTGGTTTCCTGATGCTGCTGTCTCTGGGGAGTTTGCCCCCTCCTCCAAACCAACTCTGACTCAGAGTCAGGTATTTAAAGTGCAGAAGGTGCGGAGGGCAGAGCCCCCACATGAGGAGTGTGGGGGAGGGGCTTAAAAGCACACTTTTGTACAGTGATGGTAAAAAGCCAATTGGCAGCGTTGTGACATCAGTATAGTGACTGTTAATTTTCTGTTGCTGCAGCGACATGGAACCAATGGAAACATAGCCCTGTTGTATATGGGCACCTATACACTATTTTACAAGTTGTGCATGGGCAAAAGTTTTTGTGCACAGTTGAAAGGCCATAAAAAATTGTTGTGCTCAGTTCAAAGGTCACAAAATGGTGCTGTTCATGGTTATTTCCTGTTAAGCCCCCTGTTGACACAATTTATCTTAAATATAGTTACTGACTGAGCAATGAAAGGCAGGTGGGAGGGAGCAGATAGGTCCCGCTTAGTACTATATATAAACTGAAATGTTCACTTTTTACATACAGTCTAAATATACTATATAATATAAAAACATATACTATAAAGAAATAAAACATGGGCAATCATGCCCAACTTGGCTTATCTGTCCAGCTTGGTGTTGAGATGACATCACTGACCTCTCAAGCTTCATTTCTGAGGTCCATATGATGTGATCTTAACCCCTTGATGAAAACACAGCATTGTTGTGTATGATTGCCTATGCAATATTCTCTATGTTGTCAATCTTCCCATTGTTTATGTTGTAGAAAACATCTTGTGCACTGGTACAGTATGCATGTGATACATATATTTGTGTGGACCGACAGTGACTGTCATTAGTGAACAATATCAGAATTAGCAAAATCTTGGAAAGACCATTTATTTAAATTAGATAAAGAAGGGGACACAGGTGGAGCATTGGAGAACACTGTGGATAACCAGCAACCATGAGGAAGACATACAGAGATTTCAAAATATTGTGATATATTTGACAAAGAAGATTTGAACTGTAGGGTTGACAATTTGGAAAAGCCAAGGCTTCTTAGTTTAATCATACAGTTTCATGACTGAAAACATCAAAGGCCATTTGAATGTCAACAATAGTGGTACTTACAGTATTCCCTTTATCAAAGATATTAAAAGTAAGGTCCATGAATTAGATTAGGGCATCGGTAGTATTCAGGTTGGGGGTGAAAACCAAATTATTTTTGGTTTATGAGATTATTGTCAAATAAAAGGGCACTTATTTGTTTATATACTGTACCACCATTATGTAGTCTTGGATAAGGATTCCAATATCATTGTCGGTCTATAGTCAGATAACCTGAGCTAATTTCCATTTGGAGGGAAACATTCCAGAAGATAAGGATTGGTTAATTATGGCTGTTAAAGGTGGCAGGAATTTTTTTTTCTTTTTTTTGTAATTTCTTTTCTGCCCCATTTCCACACTCCTTCCAGTCCCCTAAGGCCAGCCACTGATCCCTGTCCTAGCAAAGCTCCTGAGGTGCCATCCTCCACAGAGCCATTACTCTTCCCTTGGGTGAGGACAGGTGGAGGGGATATACCCCTGAACATTTCTTTGTCTTGTCATGAGGCAACCTCTCTCTGGCCAGGTAGGGGGATGCAGTGGTGCCAGGAGCCCTTCGTTGTTGGGGGCAGGGCACTAATTTCTCAGTTTCTGTCCCTGCCCCCACAGGAGCCCCATGTGTAAGGGCTACAAGGATGCATGCATGCACACGTACATCATCCGCAGCCAGCGCGGCTTCTCCCACCCCTTGTCATGTGACTCCCTACTATCTCCTGCATCCAGGGGACAGTATGGCAGTAACAGATGAGACCCTCCATCCCCGGGGAAGGAGAGCATCCTCTGGGACTCTCAATCCTTCCCCCTGGCTGGCCCCCGATGACCTAGCCTTCTTCCTGAACTTGGGTCACCATTGTCGTGACCAGTAGCACTACCGTTGTGCCGATGGGAGGAAATCATAAAATATACTGCCAAATACCCTCACGTTTTCTTTTCCTTGCCAATCATATATTTTGATATGTTTTGACGATTGTGATCAATTAATAATCTAGTTGTGCAGTGCCCTCAGATCTATATTAAGTTCCCCCTCTTCTCAGGAGATACTGCTGTTTCATTTCCATTTCATAATATCAATTACACCATTTAATGTGTTAACGTTAGATCAAGATCGGCTTTAGACCTAAGGGTACCCAAGAAGAAATATCCCATTACCCCCTCTCCTGTCTTCTGTCCAACTCAAAAGTGGAAAAAAATATATGAATATAAGGGTGAAAGCAACAATTTTGGTTTTTATATTGATACTGTTTGCATTTCAAGCTGATCTCTGCATATACTTTTTACTTTAGTGTACCCCTTCTGTGCTAGTGTTGCATGCAGCTGTGTGGTTTGCTCAAGCAATAATGCATGACAGGGTGTGGGTTGTGCTGGGATAACATCACATCTGAGGTGGTTGGGCACGAGGTCACAGTGCGATGACTTGTGGAGGGGCGTATGATTTGTAACTGTGTCATGCAGTCATGTGTATGCCTGGAGTAGATACAGGGCTCTGACTTTGTCAGGCAGGAAGTGGGGCCATCACTGGATTCTCGTCCCTTTTGGGTGGTGTTAAGCAATGCCAGGTCAATTAGGAATAAGACTGCAGTGGTTGTGGATCTTGTTGCTTCTGTTGACCGGGCTTGCATCACCGAGACCTGGCTAGATGAAAGTGTGGTCCCTATTTTGGAGTCTGCGGTTCCGGCTGGGTTCTCAGTGATTCACCGACCAAGAGTGGACCATAGGGGCGGGGGGTTACAGTCTGTTTTAGACAGGAATTGGATCTTAAGGAGGTGCCAGTTGGATGCACCAACTCCTCTGAGTGTATAGTGGGTGAAGGTGCAGGCTACAGGACCCTTCTCATCTACCATCCACCAGGTGATGGGAGGGAGTTCCTGAAGGAGGTTGCAGACTTCATTACCGAGATGGTATTGGAGTCTCCCAGATGGTTAATTCTGGGGGACTTCAATGCTTGGGTCAAAGATGAACTCTTGCCGTTTGGACAAAACCTCCTCCAATTGATGGATTTATTGGTCCTGACATGGGTTATTGCCTCTGCAACTCATGAGGCGGACATACACTGGACTTGGTGTTCCATCTGGGGATGGAGATCTCCGATATGGAGGTGGAGCCAATTGGTTGATCTGACCATCATGCCCTGAGATTCAGTTTTGCAGCTCCCCAAAATAGTCCTGCCCCTAAGGAGTTAGTGCAGTTCCATTCTTTGAGAGGAGTTACCTCAGAAGGCCTAATGACGGAGCTGAACTTCTCAGGATTTCCAATGGATAGCACTGACCCAGGGCCCCTGGTGTTGGCCTATAATAGGGCTGTTGTAGGGGCCTTGGATGTCATTTCTCCAACTCATGTGCATCCCCTTACCCTTCACACAGGGGCCCCCTGGTTTAATGGGGAGATCCGTGAACTGAAGAGACGGGGCGAAGATTGGAAAGAAGCTGGCGGGAAACTCGCCTGGCGGTGGATAAGCTTAGATTGTTGGGTCATTATAAGATCTACCAATCAGTAATTTCCCATAAGAAGGCAGAGTTCCTGGTCAGGGAAATTGCTACAGTGAAAAATAGGCCAGCCCAGCTCTTCTGGACTGTGGACAGACTGTGCAATCTAGCCTGTCTCTATGCCGGTCGAGCACTGTCACAAGTACAGTGGGAAGAGTTTGTGCAATTTTTGGCTGATAAGTTATCCACTATCAGGGATGAGATCAGACAGTGCCTTCCCACTGGACCTTGCACTGATCATCGGGTGGCACTAATGCCCAGTTGACTTGGTTCACCTTTAGCCAACCGGCAATCATGGATATAATGAGGATTGTCCAGACTGCGGCCAGCCTACTGTAGTTTGGATCAGGGCCCTACTCACCTACTAGTGGGGTGTGTAGAGATCATCGGCCCGGTCCTTGCTGGGATAGTGGTGGTTTCATTGGAGAGAGGGATCTTTCCAGATCCCTTAAAGGAGGTAGTAGTATGCCCCCTTCTGATAAAACCCTCCCTTGACCTCGACTGCCCAGCAAACTACAGACCAGTCTCAAACTTACCCTTTGTAGGGAAAGTTATTGAGAAGGTGGTCGCTTTGCAGCTGGAGGATCATCTGACCAGCCACAATGTCTATGACCCTCTCCAGTCTGGCTTCAGGAAACGGCACAGCACTGAGACAGCCCTGGTGTCAATCCTAAATGATCTCCTGATGGTGAGAGATCGGAAAACTTATTCCATCTTGGTTCTCCTTGATCTTTCAGCAGCATTCAACACCATGGATCATGGAGTGATGCTCAAGCACCTGTGGTTTTTCTGTGAACTGAGGGGGGCAGTTCTCAGTTGGCTCTGATCCTTCCTTGAGGGCAGATCTCAGAGAGTGGTGTTGGGGATCCATTCCTCAGCCCCTCACTGGCTGCTCTGTGGGGTTCCACAGGGTTCGGTGCTATCCCCCATGTTATTCGCAGTGTATATGCTTCCATTGGGGGACATTATAAGACAGTATGGGCTGAGTTTTCTTTGCTATGCTGATGATTCTCAGCTCTACATATCTCTTGTGTCTGAACAGGAGTCTGATTCAATCACAGTGTTTAATAACTGCCTGCTGGAGACACAGAACTGCATGAGTACTAGTTGGCTTTGGTTGAACTCGAGTAAAACAAAGGTATGGGTGGTGGACCCTGGTTTTAGGATGACAGGGATATGGGCAGGGAAACCCTCAGATTTATACCTTGGGGAACCCCGCTTATGGCCTTGGGCCAGATACATAACCTGGGCATAGTATTTGATGAGGGGCTGACCCTGAAGGCACAGGTGTCGGCTGTAGTCAAGTCCTCCTTTTTCCATCTAAGGAATATAGTCCAGGTAAAGTACCTGGCCCCTCCCGAAGATCTTCCTACCTTGGTCCATGCCTTTGCCACCAGTCATTTTGATTACTGCAATACCCTCTATCAAGAGCTACCGGGGGTAGATATCTGCCACTTGCAGCTGGTGCAGAACGCAATGGCCATGTTGTTGACTGGAATCCCTAGATCCAGTCATATAACACCTGTGCTGCGTGAACTGCATTGGCTGCCCATACAGTGGCGGATCAGCTTCAAGGTCACATTGCTGACCTATGAGGCCCTACATGAGTTGGGACCTCACTATCTGAAAGAGCTCCTGTTTTCTTACTTCCCCTCTTGCTCACTCCAATCCTCTGACAAGGGATTACTAGAGATTCCCAGAGTATCCCTGAAAACATCTGGAGGAAAATCTTTTGCCTTTATGGCACCTACCCTGTGGAATTCTCTACCTCGCCAGATACGAGATAGCCTGACCATGGAAGGATTTAAAAAATCCTTAAAAATGCATTTGTTTAACCAGGCATTTTCAGAGACTTACTGAATGGTTGGTTTGTCTTTGTCATCGGTTTTATTGATTTTAAATATATTGTTATTGTACAGAGTATTGTAAAGGGGACCTGAGCTCAGGAAGGGTGCCTTGTATAAATACATTTTTAATTACTTTTACTTACTTACTTACAGTGAGATTATACTCAGATAACCTCATTGTCCTGGGCACACACTGACCCATCAGAGCCCAGGAAAGTTTCTTGTCAGTTTATATTTGTGCCTTACATCAAACCAAACCAAACCAAACTTTATTTCTGAAATACTATTCCACAACAGATCATAGCATTTTACACAGTGTAGTCAAACAATATAAAAACAAACATTTCTAAAAACATAGCAGGAATCCAAATATCAATATAAAAATGCCAGTTCAAATAAATAAGCCTTCAATGCAGATTTAAAGGACTCAATGGATGGGCATTCCCTGACTCACTTCTGAGCCAGATGGAAATTCTCAAAAACAGAAACTGGTGCATTGGGGGGGGGGGGGATGCAAATTATCCCTCAAGAGTAGATCAGTGTTTTTAAAACAAATTTGGGCTACAGATGTAAAACTCAGGGGACTGCTGCAGCAGAGTGATGCACCAGCCCTCCAGTTACCCACGGTCTCTGCAGGTCCCCTCCCACCTGGATCTGTGCAAAATTTGTAGTGCCCCTGCTGTGAGGTGGAAGGGGGAACCTCAGAGTGTATTGGAATCAGGATAGAAGTCACAGCTATGAGATGAGGTAGGAGTTATTCCCTGGGAGGGCAAAAGAACAATGATACAAAAAAATTGGTGCATCAACATGTTTGCTATTCTCACTGGCAACTGCTCTGAGGAGAAGGGAATCAGACAGGTACAACACAATAAGCAAAGATTGACCTCATCTCATTTCCATTGTCTTCTACTCCACTCCCATCTTTGCTGGCTCCGGTTTGTACTCTGTCTCCAGCAGAGAAACATAGAATTTTTTAGCAGAAAAGGACCACTTGGCCCACCTAGTCTGTCTTGCCTTGTCTTGCAAGACAGATTAGGCAGGGACGTGCATGCCTTCTTCCCACTGATTTCAGCACACAGTCCTTCTAATATACTTTCCCCATCTCTCCCAGATTCATTCAGTCTCAGCATAGCCCATCTGTTTTTCTGTCTGTCTTTCTGTGTCTGTCTCTCACTGTCCCTCTCCAACTGAAACATGTGGGGGGTCTTTAGCCCAGATTTTAAGATACCGCTGACACCACGAGGACTGGCTAAGATGTCTAATGCAGTCTGAAATGACAGCGCTTTCTTTTCATTTCCTGTGATATTCGCACATATCCTTTTCTTTTTCTCATTGCTGTTTGAGCCTCGTTTCCCTGTTGGGTGCAATAGTAGATGAACTGCTGAACAGATTCTGACGATTCTGTGTCATGAGTCCCCTGCTTTTTCCTGGATTATAAAGAACTAACACAAACATGAAAAGAACATTGTTTAGTACAGCATTAAAAAAATAGCATTAATATTTAATACTAAGGCCAAGCAGGAAGTAAGCCTTTTAAATTGATTAGCAAAATCCTATTATTTCTTTAATCAATTCACAGAAAATCCACAGGGATTTTGTGTTGCAAAGTAAACACTGTTAGCAGTGATGTCATTTTCCTGAGCAACACATTCCATGAATCTCGAATCTCGTGATGTTCGTCACTGGAGTTTGTTAGTAACATTGTGGACACAGGAAATTTTCTCAGCTCATCAAGCCTGTGACATTACTTAAAGAGATAACTTACTTAATGAAATGTTCTGATTTTCAGCAAAATATTCCCAGTTGTCATCAACAGAGCTCAGTTACAAAGTTCCCCCAAAATGTTAATTTTAGGGCATTTCATTTTCTATTATGGGAGACGTTTTCATTAAAACAAGATCTTTTGTCCTCAGACTTAATTATTAATCCCTGCTTATGGTGGTGGTGGGTGGACAAGATGGACCTAGAGTATTTTTTGACTTTTAATTACTAATTCACTATTTAGGCTTCAACTTTTTGAGTTAATGACTCTTCCCATGACATCATAATCCTCTGCTTATGACAGCACAGCCTGTAGCATGGAAAAGATTCCAGCGTCACAAGCAGAGGATCATCACTTCAGGGCAGGGAAAGTCAAAAGAACAGCTGAAAACTCTGGGACAATGAGCCTGTTTTAATGCAAATATCTTTAGTAATAAAGAGGGGAATGTTATGAAAAAAATTACAATTTTTGGGGAATGTTAGGACTTGGGTCCTGCCAATGCCAAAACTCTAAGTTTGTAGGAAGTTGAAAAATCATTGAAAGGGAAACGCTTTACTATAATAACAAGTTTACAGCTACTAGAGTTATACCAATTATGCTTTAACTTTAGTGTTTTCTAGTTTTTTTTTTTACTTTCCCCTGTTGTTGGGCTACTAAATATTGCAGCTAATGCAGCACTTATTCTATGGAGTCTTTCAAAATGTATCTGACTCTCCCCTGCTGACCTCACAATTCCTGTTGGTGAGATCACTGTCTGTTGTCCTGGTAAGCACTGTGATGTCATAAACAAAAGCACTGTGAGGTTAACTGGGTACAGGCAAGCACTTTTTACAGACCTTTTGGATAGACTGCCAAGATGCATTGTAAATCTTGGAAAGGAACATTAAAGTGAAAAAAAAAAAAGTATTCTCTAGTAAATTATAATAGCTGACGCATCATAGATAAATAGAATAATAGATAGGTTCAAGTGAATTACAAGGCAGTAATTCCATCGAGAGGTTCTGGGGACATAGGTAACCTCGAGAGTGAAGCTCGAGAGGTTCCTATGTCCCCAGAACCTCGAGATGGAATTACAGCCGAGTGATTCACTTGAACCTAACTGTTATTTTTTGTAATATATGGATGCAAGATGCTGACGAGGTCTTACCTCTGGATTCCTTGTGGGATGGTTCTGTGCTGCTTGTTGTCGCTCCTCACTCACATCCCCCTTCCTGCGTGGAGTCCTGCTTCTCTCTCTCAAGAATAAAAAGAAAAGACAGAAAAAAAACTATGTTTGGACACTAGAAAAGTTGGTGATCGCAACGATAGTATTACGAGGACCGGAAGTATAGTATTATTGGACCGGAAGTATATTATTACGGGGACCGGAAGTATAGTATTATTGGACCGGAAGTATAGTATTACGGGGACCGGAAGTATAGTATTACGGCACTGACTAAGGTATTACTGGGATTTTTTTGTATGGGTTACTATAGTATTATTTAAGCATCTCCATATATTACATAAAACTACATGTTGAAGTGCTGCGGAGTTGCTCTGTAAGTCACTGCTGCCTGTGCTGTCTGAAGTTTGGGAAGACACGTATCAGAGACCAAAAGTCACTCACACTCCAGAGCCAGGAGTATAACCTCCAGTGAAGGTGTGCTAAGTATAATCCCAATTACTCCAATTATTCATGAAAAAAGGTAACATTTATTGCATACTTGCAAAGTTGAAGAGTTCAGAAATAAACAAGGTTACAAATAATACCAGGAGATTGACCTCTATGTGTTCAGGTGCCCCAGCACTTTGCCAAGTAAGGCTTCATTTGAGGAGACACATAGCCTGCCCTGGGGTTGCTTTCTGGTAAAAGTAATAGGGCTTCTGAGGGATGACTCTTATGGTATAAGAGATTCCGAGCCTGAGGTGTGGGTGAAAAGAGTGTGAAGCAAAGCAGAGTGGTTGTGTTTGCCCAAACCTTAGGAAATGAGTCTTTTATACCACAAGAGACATCCCTAGGAGGTGCTAAAAAGTTATTATAAATCACTCAGTCAGGCCAGTCTGCTGGTGCAACAGTAGCACTACTGCTCACAATGCTGGTCACCTGGGTTCAGGAATGAGCCCGGGGAGTCAGAGGGTTGGCCAGGGGGAGAAGGCTGAGCTTCTGTGGACCACTCGCCTTCTCCAGAAAGGGAGAGGGGATGTGGCTCAGTGCTTAACTGATCCCAAGTGGAGGACTGGGGTGCAGCAAGTGCTTGGCCACTTAGAGAGGGTTGGGCCAACTGGACATTGGCGGATCTTCACTTCGACATCAGGGAACACGGTACACACAGAAAAGAGGAAAATCACTCCCTGCGCTCCAGGAAGATGGAGCGCCAGTGCAGACCTCAATGATCCCCTGCATGTCTCACATGGTAGCCCCGACAAAGTGACATTAGTTCAGGGTATACAGGCCCCACCTCATCCCCACCTGGGGGGGAAACCAAGGCTACATGGGGGACTACTGCAGGGCTCCAAGCAGGAAGGAACTGAGGCAGATGCCAGGCCTATACCTCTTAACTGTCCCTGATTTTCGGGGATGTCCCTGACTTTGCCTCAGAAATGTCTTCTGTCCCTTCTAAATTTTGCATTTCTGTCACTGAACAGTAGGGATTTGAATCACAAAATAATGACAGCCATTGGTGTTACAGTCTAGTTCTCATTGAGAAAATGCTATTCATACCAAGAAGCATGTTGCACACAGCTTATGGAACTAATATTACTGTTTTTTCAGATGTGTCACTAATTTTGGTCATTTGTCCTTGATCATTTTAAGACTTGCCCCTGATTTGGGATGAGGGATGTTGAGACATATGCCAGGTGCTCCTGATGAGGTGGTGCTCAGGGGGGCAGGGGAGGAGAATAAAATAGAAAGTACAAAGAAATAAATAAATCACTTGGTTTAGTTCAATTGAATTATAATAAGTTTAGACTTTTTTTAAATGTTACTGTGCTGTCCTCCTACGCTTCCTTCTAGTGCTCCCACATGAGCACACTGTATACAAGAGGCACAGCCTGCTGATTGGATGAAATCACGACAGTGATTTGTAATATCAAAACGCTGCATCTGGGAAGAGTTTAACTATAGCCTCAGTGATTTCAGTTTGTGTGTGCACCAGTCTTTTTGCCTGAGAAATTGGACTTTGCACTGTAGAGCTCGGTGAACCTCGCAGTCTCAGAAAAATAGTCCAATGAAAACATGCATGCAGCTATCAAAAATAAGAGCATCTAATGAAGGCATGGCATGATATGCCAAAATGTCAGTTGATACATCCCATTTCTGAGTTTGGTACATGTTTGTATTGTTACCTGCCCCAGGTTACTCTGACACATTGTGAACATGGCGGATTACAGAGCTGTGTATATGTGAGAACTGTTTTTCACTGGGAAAGTAGCTGTGCTGAAAGTGATGGTGGTTTGAAAATAAAAGTTTCACTTGGAGGTAAGCACCGTCATTACTATTTTCCTTGTTGATAGTCACATGTGTGTGCAGGTGGAACTGGTCATCTGGACCGTTTTTCTGAGAACAGATTTCCCCCGACCACAGAGCACACTTTTCTTACGAGCAGGTCTCCAGATAAGGTGTGTACCAGCCTATTTTACTCACCTCATTTTAGGAAATACTCTTCAGAATTTTTTTTGATAAGTACCAGTACTCACCTAACATTTGTAAATACTCCACATGCCAAAGAATAGTGCTTCATAACATAACTGGTGATTCAAAAGGACTTGTTTGTTACCAGATTTACAGCACTTGTATGCAACCCACTTTTGTTTTACTCACTATGTTTTAAAACTGGTGAGTAAATTCCTACCTGGCAACATTATTTGGAGCATTGTTGGCACCTGAAATTCTTATCTAGAAAAAAAAATAACATTTTTTTAATAAATGTACTCCTCAGTCAACTCTAGCAAGACATTTGTACACATCTGAATTTCATTTTACTCACCTCACTTTCAAAATGAGGAGTACAGGTACTCATCCCAAAAAATCTTATCTAGAGCCCTGCCCGCGAGAGTAACAGAATATGTTTTCTTTGTGAGCCTGGTATCCCGTATCCCTCCTCCCCCCACCATAATTATACGCCTGTACTTCTTTAGCCTGTGCACCAGCTACACTGCAATATCAATGGGCATGGCATGCTGTAACCAAGTGTCAGCAGTGACAGTAGGAGGCCATTGTTGTCCTACTGCTGCAGTTTTGTTCGTAACTACAAATCAAAGCACTGTAAAACCTCCGAACTTACACACGCAGTTCCCACTGCTGCAAAACAAAGCAGAGTCAACAAGTGTCACTTGCAGTTTTTTTTAAAACCATGTCACTATTTTCCTAACTCACTCTCTCATTCGGCTATGCCTCATGTTGCTCTGAAACTGCCTGTGCCAAAACCACTATCCAGCTTCTGAGATACCAAGCCTACTAAAGAGAACACCCCCAGTGCTGAAAGAAAATGGTACCAAAGCCTAAGAAACAAAGATCCATCCAAAGAAAACCCAGGAATAAAATGTTAGTTTTCCCTCCCTAAACAACTACAGTCATGCTGTTCAGTCTCATGTTGCTCTGGAACTGCTGGCTCCCTAACAGCTGTCCTACAACAAACTTTTTTTGTGTTCTCCACAAGAAAACAATTTCAGATAGTATTTTCCACCTTAGAACCATGACCTCCCTTTTTGCTTTTACATTTGTAGGTAGGGGAAGCATGTTTTAAGTGTGATAAGACACTTCAGGGATTTGAAATTTTGTCAAATAATTGCACTTTGCTCTCTGGTGCTTAAAGGCACTCGGCCTAAGTGCCTTGTGCCTAACAACACCCTTGAGCTGTACAATTATTCCTCCATAATTACACCACCTGGCATGCCTTACTGCATACGTTGTAACTGGTAGTAGTGTTTATCAACCTGCTAACCATTACTTTCAAATGCGGTAATAACTGGCTTCATCAATATCAACCAGATACCTGATTATTATGGAGCTCCATAATAACTGGTTTATAGCAATCAAAGTCTTTGCTCTTTGTCTAAAGTTTCAAAATACCTTGAAGTGATATAGTAAGGTTCCCCAAATGTCTTTTTCATATAGTATGCCATTGCCAGCCATGCTTCAGATGTTGCAGCTGCAATTTGTTTTGTAAAAAAATCTGTCATAGTCATTTTTTTATGTTTTATCAGCGTTTTGTCCTCCAGTTTTCTGTGTGTGGACGCACCCCCAGAATGATGTAATACCAGGGAGCTGTCAATGTTTTACATACAACAGCAAGGAATTCTGGGTAATTTACAACATTGACTTAAATGTGCCTTACTCAGAAGTACAGTCCCATATGTTGATAGTGGTGAGCACTTATATGTAAATGTTCATAGCAAGGCATTGTGGGTAAAATAAGAACCTGTTTTCCAATTTCCTTTCTGTGAGATGCTGTCTCATATTTCTGTAGTGGTGTCAATAATATAAGCATTTGTATGTTTGTTTTCACAACAATGCATTGTGCACCCCGTATCTAGCTGCAAGACTTCTACACTGAGAGATGTAGTCTCCTATTTCTGCACTGAGCATAGAAATATAATAGCCTATATGCTAATGTACATAGTGAGACATTGTGGGTACAGTAGTACACAGCTGATTTGTCTATCTGAAACTAAAAAGTGACACCGTCCCTTTAAAAACTTTGTTTCCCTGATATGATGCCACAGTTGGGTGTTGTAGTACTGAGGAAAAAAAAGGTCAGGTTATGCAAATGAAGCAGAGCACCAAAATAAAAGGATTTTTTCATGGACAACAGCACTATTTTGCAGTTTGAATGGTAAGAGACTGATTCACGACACCTACAGGTTACTATTCCCATTTGTTAAGGAAAACGTTGGTAAATCCCTTTAAAAAGGTAAAAAAAGTAAACTGTACCCATTTTCACTTTAACTAATTACCATTCCTTCACAGCTTCAGTATTTATAGCTCACTGCCACACCACTCCTTTCTGTTTGTCTGCTGCAACACTGAATGTGGTACAGAGGCAGTGTTTTCCTTTGTCGACTGATACTGACCTACAATTTTAGTGGAAAGGGTGTTACAATAGGACGGGATGAAGGAATACAAGAAGCAGCAGTAGTCATGCAACAAACTAGTTAGGCAGAGGGCAGAAGTGTGGTCGACAGGAGCCAGTAGTCTATATTACTGTAATCTGTAGTACAATGGGGGAAAGAGGACATTCACTGAAAATGATATCTGGCAGTGCTGCTAAATACTGCTAACCAGTAAATTATAACAAATAAATTATGTGCAAATGTTTCTTTACTAATTTTTTCAAACACTAGAGGTGCGTGTTGCCTTTTTAAACCTCTCGGGCGCATGACAAAAACCTCATAACACACATGTGCATATATATTATTCTATATTTAATGTTCTTATTCTGCTCTTGAGAGACAGCGGGGTCAAGTGGCTACAGAAGACTGTTGGTTACCTGGAGAACCAGGGTCACATCCTACCACAGTTGCCTAATCACAGTGGGACTCCAAGGAAGTCATCTAATCAATCAGTGCGATCTGTAGTCTACCCATGTTGTAACAATAGGTGAAAGAAGGACCCAGCAAAAAACATATATTGCCTTTCAGCCAGTCTATCCTGGGTTAAAAGAGTGTAAAACAAGACGATTAAGCAATAAGGCATGACAGGGTGTGTGTTATTGTGGGATAATGACATGCTTCACAAAGTGAAGCATGAGACAATGCTGAGTGCCTTATGCATTCCAGAAGTGCCATTATGCCTCATGTGCTAACAACCTGAAGTGCCTAATTACAGTTATAAAATGGTTCCTCTAATTTGCATTTTAAAAACTGAGTAATGAGGTTCAGAAAGTACAGTACTTACACAGAAACATAGAAGTTGATGGCAGAAGGAGACCGCTAGGTCCATCTAGTCTGCCCATTTGTTTTAGACCTATTTTGACACTCTAGTTGCCCTATGTAGTCAGGGCTCCCTTGTGTCTATCCAATGCATTCTTGAATACCTACACAGTGTTGATCCCCACAACCTCTTGGGGCAGGCTGTTTCAGGTGTCCACCACTCTTTCTGTGAAGAAAATCTTCCTGGTGTTGGTAGAGAACCTCCCTCCTTGCAGCCTGAGGTCATGTCCCCTGGTCCTGGAGCCCTTCTTGAAGTGAAAAAGTTCCTGTGCCTGTATGCTGTTAATGCCTTTTATGTACTTGAATGTTTCAATCATGTCCCCTCTCTCTCTCTCTTCTTTGCTCCAGGGAGTACATATTAAGTTCCCTAAGTCTTTCCTTGTAGGACATGTACCGCAGACACTGAATAATTTTTGTCAGCTTTCTCTGTTTTGTTTCTACCCGGTCAATGTCCTTCCTGAGGTGAGGCCTCCATAATTGGACTCCGTATTCCAGGTGAGGCCTGACCAGCACTCTATACAGCGGTAGTTCCACCTCTCTCCCCTGCTCGTGATTCCCTTCCTAATGTAGCCCAGAATTCTGTTGGCCTTCATTGTTGCCTTCTCACGCTTCTTACTAACCTTCAAGTTGTCTGAGATTATGATTCCCAGATCTTGTTCCTGGTTTGAGGCCACCAGTCTTTCACCTCCTAGGTAATATTCCTTTCTTGGATTTTTCTTTCCTGTGTGCATGACCTTGCACTTTTTGGTGTTAAATCTCAGTTGCCATACTCCAGACCATTCTTCTAGTTTCTTGAGGTCAGCTTCCATCTTGCTCGCTCCTTCTGAGGTGTTCACCCAGTTACCTGTCTTGGTGTCATCTGTGAACAAACACATCTTCCCTTCCAGTCCATCAGCAATGTCTGCTATAAAAACATTGAAGAGCAGAGGCCCCAGTACTGAGCCCTGGGGTACCCCGCTGGTTACCCTGTCTTCCGTCAATTGCATTCCATTAACCTGTACCCTCTGAGTTCTGCTTTATAACCAGTTTTGTACCCATCTGACTACTTCTAGACCAACCCCGGTGTGGTCAAGCTTCTTTACCAGCTTTCTGTGTGAAACCGAGTCGAAGGCCTTACTAAAGTCTAGGTAGACCACATCTTCTGCCCCGTCATCCACTATTTTTGTAGCATAGTCAAAAGACTCAAGCAGATTTGTCTGGCAAGATCTACCTGCTGTGAAACCATGCTATTTCTGACCTACGTTGTTGTGCTGGAATGATGCACAGTCATGTGATCACATCTGACCAGTCATAGGTCTTGTTTTCTCTTACCCATTTTATAATTATAATCCTTGCATTTTTAAACTGCAATTTTAAATCATCAGTACTGAATTCTGATTCAGTCAATCAGCAATGAGGATTTGCCTACACAGGGGGACAACTGATAACCAAAAGACGGTCTCATAGTTAGCTTTCAAAAAAGTGGAAAATTCCATATCGCCGGTGTAATTATTTTTGTTAACATCTCTTGAACTTATTCATTTTGGCTCTGTATTTCCTGTACTTCCATATGCCTTTTGCCTGGATGTCTCCTATAAAAGGGACCTGGTTGCAGTGAGCTCATGCTATCAAAATAAATAAATAAATACAGTTTAGACCAATAAAAACCTTTTTTGCATTTTAGATATGTCATTAAGTGGGTGTGGCTTAGCATCTGAAGAGACCAGATGCTCTTCACTACAGCTCCTGAGAGAAAAATCATAAAACTTAATGAAAATGCTTATTTGGGTGATTCTGTAACTGAAATCCTCTCGGAATACAATTCTAAGCATCTACAATCTGAAGATGGGCAAACCGAGGAATGTGTTGGTAGCAGGAGACTTTTTCAAACTGAAGCAGACTTTGGCCAAAAAAACTATGCCATAGCACTACGAGGTGACCTCCGGCTCCAGTGACAACACCGCTGGGGAAGCAAGGCTCAAAATGGTGAACTTGACTTAAGCCAGCTCACCCACATGGCCCAGGATATGGAACGCAAAGTGGATGATCTCACACCATGGGAATCCACATTGGAGACAAGGGTGGAACAAATTGTGCAGTGCACTGAGTCTCCTACCTAAACACACAAGATGTTGTGGACATGGTAAAAGAAAATACTTTACTTAGACAGAGACTTGAGACCCTGGAAAACCAGGCTTGAGAAGAAAATTTGTGGGTGGTGGTGGTGCTCCCAGAATCTGGCAAGGGGTAGGACGTGCTAGAATTTGCATGCATGTTGCTGCCTGCAGTGCTTAGACTATATGAAACAGAGCACACCTTTTCTATTGAAAATGCCTACCGACTCACTCCTGCAAATTCCTTGGCACCCTGAACACTTATGGTAATCTGCATGGGGGGCAACAACCAAGACAAACCACTGGTGCTACCATGAAGAATCAGGACCCTTTAAACTGGAGAGGCAGGTCTACCCCTTGCACCAGACTTCATTGGAAGGCTTTCAACCAAGTGTGGGGATCTCAGACAAACCTCAAGATACAGCACCAGTTTCTATTGCCAGCTAAACTCAGGTGGTCAGGAAGAGCCACACACACTTACACAACAATCCAAAGGAAGCATTGAAGTTGCTGCAAAAGACTGAACAAGATATAGGCCCCAAGATGAAGAGGACTTGGATGTCTCAGACAGCTCCTCAATGCACTTTACTTCTGTAAAGCAGACATTTCAGCATCTTTAAGTTGCAACAGCAAGTAAGTGGGTGGCATGGGAGCTTCCCTCCGTTGTCTGTTCAGGACTCTTGATTAATTATAGCTTAGGTTCTGAAGTTTTTATAGGGGATAGTATGTTTGGTGAGTGGTATTTGGCAGGTGCCCATTACTGTATCTGACTTTACATGGTATGACTATCTCTGTTCCTATCTACAGGGCATGTTTATTGCAAATGTTTACTTTGTTGTGGGACTTGTATCCACAGTGCCATGCGGGTAAAAATGTCAGTTTCCCACCAGCACCTTCCTTTTGCTCACTGATATAATAGCAATCACTATCATCCCCCTGCATGCTGAACTAGACTACCACGCACTTTGCTGTGATGTTAATGCTGCCAGGACCACCTTCTGGGCAGTATGGACTTAATGTTGTGGTTGACTGACCAATTATAATTAATTTAATGTGGCTGACATCTTCAGAAGCAGTTTACTTATGTTTGAGTGTGGGTTGCTGTTAACTCCCCCAAATAATATAATAATAATAATAATAATAATAATAATAATAATAATAGTTGTCATTTTACTTAGTTGCCTGTAAAACAATTCCTAGAAATCTCTCTTGGGGAAGAAACTTGTTTTAATTACAATTTTGGTTACATCTGGGGGATAATGGGTGGCTTGGATCTTATCTTCTATTTTCTGACTAAGGTATCCCTGAAGAGTTCCTGGGATGTATGCCTTTGCTATCAACTGTAGGTACCTTAAAGCTTAACTTTTACTTCTCCCCCATGAGTGACAAACAGAGAGGTGTCTTTGGATCCTTAGTAAGAAATATCTGCTATGTACTGATGTATCATTCTTGTTCTGTAAGTAATTAAATACAATTTTAAAAAGACATTAAATATAGTTTATACGGCACTATGGCTGTCCCTTTTGCCAGAACTGCACACTAGAGAAGATCTTATGAACCGAAGGAGAGACCCATCTTTGAATTCCACAACCACCACTGACTCAAATTGAGGCTCTTAAGCAAGTCAGTTAACCTCCTGTCCCTTTGTTTTATCTCTCTGTGCTTTGTGACTCTCCAAGTGTGAAGAAAACAGCAGAAACCTTCTCTTGCCTGCCTCCTATATTGCACAAATACTTTGGGATACAGTTTCTATGAAAAAAGAGTTAAACTATATAAAACCATGTTCCTTTCTTTTTATTTTGCTTTGGCAGCTAGTCCATCAAGTACAACAAGCTTTTCCAGCAGGTCGCAAGACCTGTGGTACTGCATGTGGACAGCGGTGGACTAAGCAGTTGACATCCTTTCCGTAGTAACTGAAAGACTACCTAAAGCCAATGCATCTGGAGACATGAACAGTGTATAATGATGGCCACTTGGTGTTGCTGTAGAGCAGTAAAATAGTTCATGAGCTGCATAATAACATAGAGAATGAAGTATGGGTCAGGGTGTGTAATGAGATTTTACACACACCCGAGTTGTGGGATGCTACATAAACCCCAAGGGCGAAGCCTGAGGGGTTTGTGAAAAGCATCCCACAATAAGGGTGTGTGTAAAATTGAGTTTGACACACATCCAACCCATATTTTATTTTATATAATTGCTGGGTTTCCCTTTTTTGCCTCAGCAATTATATAAAATAAAAATCTTCCGGTGCATCCGCCGTGTGGCTTCTCAGGTGCTGATTTGAATCGGCGTATTTTAAAACATTTTGTTTTTGTCCTGGTTTGTGAGGTTTTCACTGTGTAGGGGGAAAAAAGAAGTTACTGCCTAGTTCTTCTGGCGGTGGCGGTGCTGTTTCAGGAGAGATGGATGCAGTCAGCAGTCTTGAGTGGTGGTGCTGCTGCATGAGGATGCGCACAGCAAGGGAAACCGTGCACGTGTTCGCTGTTATAAACACTCCTTTATAACGGCAAATTATGCCACGGTTTCCCTATGGGAAAAAGGGGAAGCTGGTTATTATATATAGAATTATGCATAAGTTCCTGTAAGGGACAAGGTGGTGATTACATCTTCTAAAGGGAGGATAAACCATGAGGCCAAAGGCCTTGTGACTTCTATTGCCCCCCCAGCCTCATATGATGAAATTGTCACATTGTCCTTCACATGCACCTGCATTTAATTAAGCAGTAATCCATGACAGGATGTGGGTTGTTGTGGGATTTACCCAGGGCTAGTGTGGTGTGTCACAAGGTTGCAGGCAGAGTGACAAAAAACACACCACAAGTGGCTAAATCCCACAACAACCCATGCCTCAGAGTGTATTATTGCCATTATACAGTGAGGAAATTATTAAAATAAATTTAAGATAAAAAAGAAACAAAACTATGTTGCATTTAACTTGTTTTTTTTATTTTCATAGAATCATAGAATTCTGACTGTAGAAAAGGACCCAAATGGCCCATCCAGTTTGTCATATTCCCCATATATATATATATATATATATATATATATATATATATATATATATATATATATATTATATATATATATTATATAATATATATATATAATATATATATTTATATATATATATATATATATTTATATTATATATATATAAATATTCTACCACAGTAATTTAAATAGCCTTTATTGCTAGGTAGATTATAGATGAAGATGTGTGCTTCTCTCTGAGTTTTTGTGAGCATTAGTGTTTTGGGGGGGGGTGCTGTTTTATGGTGCCTTGTCCCTCCTCGGACCCATTGTTTTATTTGTGGTTGTAAGATATTTTATCAGGCTGGGAGAGCGAGCGTGCATGGGGAGCGAGCGTGCACTGGTGCTGGGTGAAATAGGGAGAGTGTGAAGGAGCAGCTGGCAGTGGTGGAGGAGCAAGTTAGAGTAGAGAAAACAGAGGCAGCAGTGGTGCTTGATTGCAAGTTGTAGTAGGAAGACACAGAGACTGGCTCAGCAAAGAGAGAGACAGTGAGTAGAGGTTTCTGTGTTGTGAACCAGGAGACTCAGTGTGTTCAGAAGCAAGTGAAGTATAAGCAGCTGCCATTTATGAGTTCGAGAATTTTCAATTGGGAGTGGCAGCACAGAGATAGACAATGAAGTGTGAGTGGCAGGCATCCCTACAAGTTTAGGTTACTGATGCTGGTGAAAGAGGACACCATTTAAAGGTATCCTGGTTTTCTGTTTAGAGGTAAGCATACACGGGGGAAAATTGGGGCAGTTTAGAAGTTTCAGTCAGGTGTAATGATTCCTTTTATTCTGCTGTCATAGCATTGCTGACTGGCAGTTTTTGCATGGGTTGTCACAGGATTTACCCATGCTCAAAAGTGCCAGTCAGTTAGCAGCCCAGATTCTCGGACCCCATTGTATAATGTGTAACACTCCCCTCCTTATAGTAGGGAGAGCTGGTTGTCCACCATACTGAGTCAAAGAGGGGCCAGTGCTCTGGTATCATCCCCCATTGATACAGACAGGTGAAAAGCTATAGTGCAGATAAAAGCAGGGTGCCCTTGTGGTCCCAGTAAGTTCGGATTTGGGTAAGTTTGAGGTTTAGGGGTTTAATAAACTTCACGTGAACAAAGCAACAGGACGAGACAAGCCCTATGTTAATAAGGGAAGTAGCTCTAGAAATTACCCCACTATGACATCATATTTATAATAAATCACTTTTGACAGGTGACATACCTAGAAACTGGAAGACCGCAACAGTGGTATCAACTTTCACTTTCAAAAAAGGGGACAGACACCAAGTTAGCAATTATTGACCAATAAGTTTAACATATGTATTAGGTAAGGTCATGGAAATGAGTATCAAGACAAAAACAGAAGAGAAATGCATAGCTAATAGTATTATTGATAAACTCCAACATGAATTCAGTTCTGGGAGACTGTGATATTCTATGTACCTCTCAGTAAAAATCTGAATGAGGGGAATTCTGTAGATGTTATTTTTTAAGATCTCAGTAGGGCTTTTGACATTATAACCCATAATACATTAATTTAGAAAATAATTCTCCTGTGTATCAGTCCTAATCTTATTTACTGGATAGCTAGCTGTCTTAATGGTAGAAGTCAAAATGTTAGCATAAAAGGAGACCTGTCTAAGGAGGAAGTGGGCACCACTGGGGTACCACAGGGCTCAGATTTGGGTCCTGTGTTGTTTAGTACATATTATATTAGCACTCTAGGCTCGCATGTAAACTCGACCTGTAATAAGTTTACTGATGATACCAAATTAGGAGGCAAAGCGAATACTGGCTATGATTCAGATATGATTCAAAATGATCTCAATAAAATAGTACAGTGGACCAGAAAGTGGAAGATGAGTTTCAGTGTGTCAAAGTGCACAGTCATGCACCTGGGTAGAAATAATCCAAAACGGAAATATCACATGGAAGGTATATGAAAATGATTTAGGGAATATATATAACAAACAACTTAGACAATTAAAAAAACACAGACGAATGTGATTTATGCAGAGGCTTACTACCTATTAAACGTAATTAAGAGACACTTCACCACGCAGAGAAAGCGTTATTACCTTTATATCGCTCTTATGTGTGCTCCATTATAGATTACAGATCACAGTTCTGGGGCGGTTTAAGTACTGGTGATAGTACAGTATTAAAAAAGAATAATCCAACATGAAGTGACTAAAATGATAAAGGGCTTGGAAACAAAACTTACCGAGAAAGATTTAAGCAGCGGTGCATGATAGCGATGAAAATGCTGACGTATACTTTTCATTCTGTTTTGGATTGCCCCATATCTCCTGACTTGTATGATACATTTCTTTTCTCATTTTGTCAGCTTTAGCACTTTGTTTTTACATCTGAAATAACAAAAGGAGCGCTCCTTTTAATATGGCCGGGTTTGTATCAGTATTCAGGGTGCACTGCCTGCTACACAATAGTTACTTTTTTGTCGCAGCAGAAGTGATTTTAAACAACTGACTCACCTTATTGGATACTATCAGCGCGATTCTCAAATGGAGATGCAGGGCTTGCAACCATGCCCTGTGTCCCCGCAAAGTTTGCCACACCTGCATCCAAGGGCTCGACACAACTTTATCCTGGTTTCAGAACCCTGCACGCAGGTTGCGACAGTGCCCTCAGTTTACAGCAGCTTGCACCAAAGCTGAGGCACAAGCCCCGTAACTGGCTCCCCCACCAGTGCAATGTTACGGCAGAGGTCAGCTGGCAGAACTGTGCTGCGTCGCTGCAAGGGACTTGCGGCAGAGGGCTTGTGGCAGCCTGTTTTGGAAAATTGTGCTGCGTCAAACTCTCTGCCACAAGTCCCTGGTGGTGACCACACAGTTTTCTAAAATCAGGCCCTAGGTGTACAAAAACAGCGGAGGAAACCGATGAAAACCTGGTCCAAGCCATATTTAAGGAGTGCGCCTTTTATTATTTCAAATGTGAAAAAAGTACTAAAGCAGACTCAAAATGAGGAAAGGATATCATACAAGTCAGGAAATAAGGAGCACTCCAAAACAGAATAAAAAAGTGTAGGTCAACATTTCCACTGCTGTCATGCAATGCTGCTTTAAATCATTCGGGTTTACATACACTGGAGAGAAGAACACATGGGGACTTCCTTGTTTGTACAATATTTATGATGACACTGAACTAATGGAACATCTCAACTTGGAACAGGGACAGGATAGTTATATACTAAGAAGGCTTCATAAACAGTTAAAGACTTCACATTATAAGGCTAACATAAGAAAGAAATATTACACACAGGGGGTGGTAAATGTTTAGAACAGTTTATGAATGGTTTCAGTTAATAGCACGAATGCAGAAATATTTAAGAAGAAAATCAATAAACGGGTGGTGGATGATCAATACAAATCTTATATTAAATAATTCAGCGATGAACTTGAATGGATACTGCCTATCATTTTTCATGTCTAAAAACTCAGTAGTAAACTAGTATAATGTTTGGAGTTTCTGGAGGGTTAGAAATCAGAAGTTCAGAGCAGGAGGAGGTACTGCAGCACCCAGGAGTTAGAAGAGGAGCATGGATGCTGGCAGAAGGCAGGGCTCAACCACGCAGATGCTTAGATTGGGCACCAGTGGCCTGGGTGCCTGCCGCCCCAATTTCCCAGCAGAACTTGCTTGGTAAGTACCAGAGCCATGGCATACCAGGTGCCCAGCCCCCTTCCCTCTCACCACACAGCCTGTGTGAGAACAATTTGCCTAGGTTTTGGCCTAGGTAACAGCTGGCCAATGTCCCTTGGCCAGAGGGCATGGGTGGCATGACACTGAGAGATGGCTTCCACAACCAGAGGAGGCGGGTGCCAGTCACTCTTGAGGCAGAGGTCCTGGAGACTTTGAGGCTGTGAGGGCATGAAGGGAACAGTGAGTGAGACCCTGCTGTTTATCAGACTCGATAGACCATGAGGCCTGTTTCTGCTGGCAGTTTCGTATGTTCGTACCAGGGAGGGAGCTTGGGCATGAGAGACAGGTCCCAACCTGCTGGGGTATGTGTGTCATGTGGCAGGTTGTCACCCATAGAAGAAGTTGTAGTGGGAGCACTGGAAGATTGAAGGAACCCAGGGAGGTATCCCCTCAAGGGAGATTGACTGATGGCTTTCGGGACCATGGCAGGTTCCTCCAAAGTCACCAGAATCAGCCTGATATAATTTACCGTCTACACTGCAGCAAACAGGAAGTAGAAAAAATGTTTCTAAGCACAAAGCACAAATCGGGACCCTCTCCACACTTGGGTGTGGCTTCCGAGTGCTGATTGTTACCCTTTAAGTGCCTAACCCTTCCCCAAAAAGAAAGATCTTTTGCACTTTAGGAGGCAGTATAGCTCAGTGGTTTAAGGCTCTGGGCTACAAACCTGGAGACCTGGGTTTGAATCCCACAGCCCTCACCTACATACTGTGTGAGCCTGAGCAAGTCAGTTAACTTCCTTATGCTCCCAGACTGCACCTGTAAACAAGCTTCCAGCTTAGTGTCTCTCTCCTGGTTAAAAAAAAACAAAACACTTTTAATACTGGCCTATTAGAAAGGGGCTGCTGAACATTTTTCTTGTAAATGAACTTGAGTCCAAATAAATAATTTATTATAAATAACGTAGTATTGTATAGCAGGAAGTATTAGCTTTCAGTTTATTTTCATTATATTAGCTTAACTGACAAACGCACTAAAATAAGCTGATTGCTAATATTATGGGGAGCATAGTGCTGTAACTGGACATTGAAGCTGACATGCTAATTCTATCGGGCTCTAAATAATACTGCACCCCTCTCTGCTCTAAATAAAGAGGGTGCTAAAATAAGCTGCTATACAGTATGTGCTCCTAATGCAGGGCAAGAATGTCTACGTGTGCCAACTATACAGATACATATCCAATATGAGGGAGTACATTGTTTACAAATGTTTTCATTTTGTAAGATATTAAATGCATTTCAGATTAAGCCAGCTTGTTTTAAAAAATCTGTAGTAGCTTGCTAAAGGAACTCTTGGCACCTGAACTAAATGACAACTGGCAATAAAGTAAGGACTAAAGGTTGTGCTCTATTCATGCACAGCTACAGTACTATAGCTCTAGAAGCCCCAGTGTTATGTTTTTTTATTTTTTATTTTTTATTTATCGAATTCTCGGATTACAACATTTGAGCTACAAGCTCATTTACAAAGGTTCCAAATCGGGGGAAAATGTGAACATACAATATGAAGCACACAGAGTTGCAGTTTCATTAAACAAATGACAACAGTATAATGAATGACAAACTACATGGTATAGGTTTGCGACTCGGCATATAGGCTAAGTTGGTGCTTCAGTAATAACTAGAAACAGAGAGGGAGCAGGAGGAGGCAGGGTAGTTCAAGAGAGTAGGGAGAGAGAGGGGGGAATGGAGGAGGCATTAGCTTGCGGTAACCTCTGGCTAGGGGTCACCTTGTCAGAAAGGGTAGGGATGTGGAAGGACAGAGGGTTCGGAAATTGGTAGGGGGGGCTGTGGACCCTGGGGGAATAGAGAGGGGGTGTGACTGGGGCTGTGGGAGGGGGGAAAGGGGTAGGTGAAGTAGGGTAGGAGGGGAAAAGTAGCTGGTTGGATGTTGCATAAGTGTGCGGTAGGTGGGCTAGTCAGTAATTTGTTCCTGGGGGAGTTGATCAGGTGTGGCAGGTGCATATCACTTGGCTGGACAGGTGGGATCTAAGTGCGGATTTGAACAAGCTGATTTTGCTGATAGTGGCTAGTTCTGGTGAGAGTGAGGTAAGCCATAGCGGGGCCCGGTACTCAAAGGATCACTGACCTTGGGTGGTGCGACGGTAGGGGATTTTGACAGAGGTATTATTGGATGCCCTTGTAGTCCTTGTTGGTGCTGCCTGGTGTATGTGAGAGCTGGGTCCTGGGGGCAGTAGGCCCAGTGTTGCTTTTTTGGCAGGAAGACAGGTTTGATAGCAGGCCCTGTCATTCAGATTTTAGCCAATCGGTTTGCTGGTAGAGGCGGCAGGTATGGGTTAGATACGGGTCTCCAAGTGCAAGTCTGCATGCTTTGTAAAGCATAGTGGCGAGCTGCCTGAGGGTGCTGTCAGAGGCTGCACTGTAGATGGCAAGGCTGTAATCAATAGTTAAGAAGACCGAGCTGGTTATGCCAAGCTGGAGAGCTTTATCAGTGAGGCAGCTTCGGTGCATATATAGCAGGCCGAGCTTTCTGTTAGCTGTAGTGGCGACATGATCGATGTGTGGTGAATGAGAGGGAGCTGTCTAGGGTGAGACCCAGGTATTTGAACTTGGGGACCATTTCAATGGTGACATTTTGTAAATTCTGGATGTTCAGAGTTGCAGTCCTGTAGCGACTATGGGCAGGGGCAAAGAGCATGGACTTAGTCTTTTTGTGGTTGACTAGGAGTTTAGCTTTGCTAAACAGTCTTCCACATTGTAAAAACCCTCTTGAAGTCGCTGCTCCAGTGTGATCGGGTCAGAGTAACTGGAGTAGATTACCGTATCATCAGCACAGAGGAGGATTTTTTGTTGACAGGCTAGTGGTAGGTTATTTTAAAAAGTGGCTAAAAAGGAGGGGGCCCAGGATGGATCCTTGGGGGACACCTGTGGGCACTTGTTGGAGGTCAGAGAGTACATTGCATATTTTTACCCACTGTACACATCCAGAGAGGTAGCTCCGGAACCAGCATAGTGAGTCGGAGGAGAGCCCAGTTACCTCTAATTGGGCCAGGAGGAGGTCATGGTTGACTGTGTCAAAAGCCTTGGTGAGGTCAATAAAGGTTGCCCCCACCAAGTGCCCATAGTCGAAGGTGTTGTGAATGTAACCCGGAAACTCGAGAAGCGCTGTGGTAGTACTGTAGAGTTTATGGAAGCCATGCTGCTGCTGGCATTGTAGTTGGTATTTGTCGAGGTGTTCAACCAGCTGATCGTAGACTATCTACTCAAGGGCTTTTGAGATTGGGGGAAGAATTGAAATTGGACGGTTGGCATGGTCAGTCTTAACTGCCTGCTTTGTGGATGGGGGTTACAACTGCAGCTTTCCAGAGTTTTGGGAAGGTACCTGTGGTGAGGGACAAGTTTACGGTACTATATATAAAAATGTTTGTACTGTTATTGCACAAAAAGCTGTGAGAACACTGGGGCATGTTTTAGAAGTTTTATGATCCTTATTGAGCTTCCTTCACATCATCTCCCACTTCTCAAACACAAACACTTCACTTCATTCACCCTTAAAAAACAGAAATTACTAATTCAGGCTCCACTCAAAGTTTCCACTAAGTTTCCACCTGGGCTGCCAAGAAAAATTCGGGTCATCCAGATTACTGGAGAAGGATTCAAAAACACACCTCACAACTAACTACATGCCACCCCTCGCAGCTATCAGGAAAAGCCTGGAAAACTACATATATCTACCTACCCTCCGTGCTGCCTCCATTTAACTGCAAGTAACTCCATGTAACTCCAAGCCAAAGAAGTCTGAGAAAGATGTATTTTATGAACTATGAATCTTCCTGAGGTATTGCATAAACCACTTGGGCTCGCTTAAGGGCTTTGTGGTTGAATCACTGCCCTCCACCAATAAAAGAGAAAATCCTACACGGCCCAGGCCTACAAAATCAATATTGTATTCAACACTGGAATTCCTCTTTTGATTACATTTCTGATACAATTCCTATAAAATCCCCAAAGTTAGCTACTTAGTCATCTGGATATATAGATCCGTATTGGAACAACACAGACATGACCTAAAGCTAGATAAAAATAACAGAACAGACAAAGCACTGATGCTTTGAATGCTCAAGAAGCAGTCCTCCATAACATGTAAAAACTCTCCCCAAAATGGCTAAACCATAGAAAGAGAAAAGGGACTTAAAGCTGCAAAGATTATTGGTAAAGTCAAGATTGGGCCCATGGGCTAGCTGTGTAGCTCATGGCTGGAAACAAACTGCTGCGTGTGGCTATTAGGAACAGTACGATTGGGCTCATGGGTTTAGGGGAAAATTGTGTGACCACGAAAGGTACACTAAGCTGAAGCTTGTTTCCAGGTGTGACCAGGAAGCACAAGGAAGTTAAGTGACTTGCTCAGAGTCACACAGTACGCAAGTGGGGACTGTGGGATTCAAACTCAGGTCTCCAGGTTTGCAGCTCAATGCCCTAAACCACAGTGCTATACTGCTTCAAAGCCACTCTTGTTACTAAAAACAAACCACCACTCACAGCTGCCCATATGCTACCATTTGCAACTACAAGGAAAGACCTGGTTAGGCACATGGATGAAACTGGTATTCATGTCTAGTGGCTATTAGAAAAGGCCCAATTGGTGCTATTGTTGAAGCCACCACTTATGGCTAGCTGGAAGCTGTTACAGATACAAGCAAAAGCCAGGGGATGTGAGTGTGCTTTCACTGACTCCTGCTGTGACCAAGCTTTCAGTGCTCAGGCATTTGCATGCAGTCGCAGAAAACATAACCTATAGAATGGCAGAACATACTGGCATGTTAACAGTGTGTTCATGAGACCTTCACTGCAGCATTCTGGAGTGGTTTGCTGCTCACCCATACTGAGCACATGCACAGTCATCTTCACAGCCAATGGAAGCCTTAAAAACTTTTAGCCACAGCAACAAACAATAGCAAGAGACTCCACTCACTTACTTTTAGCCCCATACACCACACCCAATGTGTTTCAATGGCAGCTCCAGAACACCTCCACATTTCCACTGCAATAGGAACTGGTCTATGCTGAACAATGCTAACAAGTGACTCACTCATGGTGACAGAGTAAATGGTAGTTGGGGGATTCAAAGTAGGCCTCCAGGTTCTCAGCTCTGTGCTCTAACCACTAGGCCAAATTGTCAGCGCACTTTGAGTTGGGTTTGGTAGGGGACCCAGTGACTAATTTTACTGTGGGCCCTTAAAACTCTGAAGACATCCTGAAGCAGGGGTCAATCTTAACATTGTTTTACTAGCCCAAACACTAGTGCAAATTGACCAGGGCTAGTGCAGCTAACTCTCTACTTGCCTACCTGGACTAGTGCAGGTTTTCAAAGCTGTTAGTAAAGTAAAAAAAAAGTCTCTACTTTAGCAGGCTCTAGTCCTCAAGCTAATCTCTGTCAATGTTCCAGATGGCCTGGTGTAATTAACAGCTCATTAAGGGCTGCAATTATCTGGCAGTTTAAGAGGGAGATTCCACAAAAGACTCAATGTGAGTCATTATCACTCCACTGTTAGGAATTTCAGCTATTGCCCAGGGTGTGATCAAGGGTAGAGTGCTGTTAAGTCACTAGCTTCCAGTTTTCTAAATGTGTCTCTAACAATATGACCCATATTATTAAGACCAGTGCCCCTCATTTCCCTACATTTTCAGTACCTGTATCCAATATTTCAGTGACAAAATGCGAAGAGGTATACAGGGTTGGCCCTGCAGGTGGTGGGTTTTATTCCAGCCTCACAATAAGTTCCCTCTCCCCTTCAAATCTCCTAACTCTGCTCTTTCCCTGGACACCACTGCAAACCAGACTCTGAAATGACCCTCCACAGATCCATAGCTGCCATTACTGGCAAGTGTAGGGGGTCCCCAGCTCTTCTAAATGGACCATGCCAGCCAACGCCATCCATGCAGTCCCACCCTTATCCCATCCAGCATGTCCTTTCATCCTAAAAACAAAGCGTTGAATCATGTATGGTACAAAAATAAACCTTAATAAAATATATAATTTGAAAGCTTAAAATAGGCTTTCCTATATAGAAATAGAGATAGTATCGCATTATGCCTGTGTACTGTTTCCCCATGGCTGATGAAAAGACAATGTTAAAGAAAAATCTGTTATTGTTGGGGCACAGCATATTAAAAGCAATGCTTTTACAAATAAAAATGTCAGTTTTCTATTTTCCAAGCCCCTTAGGTTTGTGTAGCCCCCACCTCAAAGAAATCTTAGATGTGCTCCTGGCTCACTTGAGACTGTACAAAAACTTCCAGAAATGCAGGTCTCCTCTTGACTATAGGGTGGGTGCAGAGAGTGTCTTTTTCTGCCTGACTCTGTTCATTGCCGTGTGGGTGGTGGTGACAGTGTTGTGATGTCGGCTGTTGTGTGTGCAGAGCTGGGACTGTTTGACTGAACATTTGATGTTGTGATGTCCTCTGGTTTGGTGGGGGAGGGAGTGGGTCGGGGCGGCAGAAAGAGGAAGAGTGGAGGCCATGGTACAAAAAATGGGGGGGGGGGCCATGTGGGAGCAGGATAAATGTGCAATAAGTCATAGTATTTCTTGGCTTACATTGTATCCTGTGTAAGTGGTCAAAATTTACCATTATTATTGAGGGCTAGTGAATTCTGAATCAACTTGCCCTGCTGGCTAGTGCAAAAAAAGTTTAAGGTTGACCGCTGTCCTGAAGGGCTTTTCCGGCTCCTCTGGCAGTTCGACCCTTAAGAAATGCAGTGAACTGAAGCTGAACCATGTGTTACTGTTGTTGTTTAGAATGTACAGAAGTCTCTGAATGAAGGATGGAAGAGTTGATTCATGTAAATTCAGAACCATGCAGGACCTATGCCATTTCCTGTAAAAGAACCTTATTAGCCGTTTTCAGGTTCTGATAAGGTTCTAATCATTTTTTAAAACATTGATTTTGGAGCTCAGTGTACTGCTCCAGCTGATCTGTAGCTAGTGAGAAGGCTGCAGGTGGTGGCAGAAATACCCAAAGGAGGCTGGAGGTACTGTCGGAACATTCCAAGCGGTTTTATAGATTTTTTTTCCCATAACTGACAGTAGCTTAAAGGTGGACAGAGATGGTTAAAACAGCTTTTGTACTTTCAACTAAAACGATCTGGAAGTTCTGGTAATGCTTGGATAACTATCAGAACCTTTTAGAACTGCAGAGCCTTTCATAGTTCTCTCTCGTCCCTACTCCAAACTGCTCTGAACAATTTGTTAGGTTCATCCAGTCTGAATTGCTGCACAACCCCACTGCAAATCTGAAGAAACAACAATCTTATATTTTAGTGTTTGCTTTTTAACCTGTGATCTTTGTTTGAGGAGACAGCTGAGGCGTGCTATGAAAATTACTTGACTGCTCTGTATTATTACATGGGAGTATGAGGAAGGTACTTGTTACAATTTGCTTTTCTAGTTCCCATGAGAAAATTTTTTAGACAAAAAAAAAAATCTAAAATAGTTTGACTGCAGTCAGGCGTTTCAGGCTAGTGTTTACACAAATACTTGGCAAACTGCAGGAAGATTGAAACATGCCTTCCAGCGCACTCTTCGGATTAGTTTTGACAGTGCTAAACAGGGAAATAAGACACTTCAGAGAAGAGGACATAGACAGGATGGAAGCAGTCCAGAGGAGGGCAACTAAAATGGTGCAGGGTCTGCATCAGAAATCATATGAAGAGAGACTGAGAGAGCTTAATATGTATACCCTTGATGAAAGGAGACAGGGGGGACATGATAGAAATGTTCAAGTACCTCAAGGGAATCAACAAAGTCCAGGAGGGTAGTATCTTTCAGAAAAGAGATGTGTAAGAACAAGGGACACAATTTAAAGATGGGGGCGGCTCGGGGTAATGTGAGGAAATCTTTTTTCACGGAGAGAGTGGTGGATGCATGGAACTGCCTTCCTGGGGAGGTTGTTGGGGCTAAAGCATCGGGGGAATTCAAACATGCATGGGACAGACACAAGGCAATTGTAGTGGGGGGTGGTAGGAAGTAGGCTGTTGGTTAACTAGAATCTGCAGCTTATCCAGTAGGTAGGGAAATGGGCAGACTGGGTGGGCCAAGTGGTCCTTATCTGCCGTCAAAGTCTATGTTTCTATGTAAGAGGGCCAACTGGGGAACCTTACAGCAATGTATTCTGATTCTCATGTGTGTGTGTGTGTGTGTGTGTGTGTGTATATACACTGGTTGGGGGGGTAGACACTGAGGCCCTGTCCACACTACGCCTCTGTAACATTACAGAAGGTGTAAAACATTACCGTAACAGGTCGTGTTTACACCTGTAACATTACAGGAGGCGTCTTCGTAACCGTTGTTGAAACCACATATGAGGTGGTTTCAACAACGGTTATGAAACCGGTCCCGCCCTGGTAACATTATTGGCGGTAGTGTGGACTGCTGGTAACGGTCCCCTGCAGGGCACCAAAGGCAGCTGCGAGCTGCATTGTGGGATCGGGCGCCACTGTAACGGTCGCCCGGATCCCGATGTGTGGACCAGTGGTGCCGATCCTGTAACAGACACCGCCGAGGTGTGGACACACTGCACCGTTACCAGGCGCAAGTGGTGTAGTGTGACAGGGCCTGAGAGTGTTAGGCCCTGTCCACACTACACCACTAAAAGCTGCAACGGTTTGAAACCGTTACAAGCCCTGTAACGTTACAGTGTGTCCACACTATAAAATGAACAGTGTCGAAACCATTACAATAACGTTACAGCCTGTTCACACTATGAATAATTCTGGGAGTGGTGTAACCCCTTGGAAACAGTGCCTACCCTAAGATGCAGTAAGTGCTGATTACCGAAATCCCAGAATGCCAAGGGTTGCCATGCACACAGAACACAGTAGGGTGTGTGAAACATGACAGCGTTTTCCAAAGCAGTGTGTTCGTTGGCCTGCATAATGCACTATTATGTAGTGAACCTGCAGACTGCCAGGTGTAGGAGACAGAGGAGGGCTGCACAATGTCATGCCTCATGCAGGCTTGCCAACATTTGCCAAGGTGTGCTTGACATAGTGTCTGTATTACAGGACATATTGATGTGTGTCCTTGAAAGTGGCACAGTACCCAGGGCTGTGTGGGCTCACAGAAAAAGCACTGTGTGGTGGGACAACATTGTACGATCCTGGACAGATGAGCAGTGGCTATCAAATTTTCAGATGTGCAGGCAGACCTTCAACTGTCTCTGTGGTGAGTTGGCTCCGTACATCTCCCGGAGGGATACACACCTACATCCAGCAATACCAGTGGACAAATGTAGAGTACAGAACAGTGTCCTATTTGTTTGGTGTTGGTCAGTCCACCGTGGGGGAAATAGTTATAGAAGTGTGCCGTGCCATAGTGCAAGAACTGCTGCCAAAGGTTGTACGGGTGCAGAATGTGCATGACATAGTGCTTGGATTTGAGAAGGACTGGGGATTCCCAAGCTGTGGCGGTGCAGTGGATGCACCCATTTCCCAATCATATGCCCCCCAGGAAATGCCACAGAGCACTTCAATAGGAAATCATGCTACTCCATCATCATGCAGGCTCTTGTCGACCACAGGTATTGTTTCATGGACATTAATGTGGGATGGCCAGGCAAGGTCCATGATGCAAGGGTGTTCCGAAACAGCAAGCTGTTCACCCTTGGGCAGAATGGTACACTGTTCACAGAACCACCAAGACACATAGCTGGAATTGCTGTACCTGTTGTTGTTTTGGGGGACTCTGCCTATCCCCTACTGCCCTGGCTCATGAAGCCGTATAATGACTATGGTGACCCCACTAAGCGCAACTTCAACTACAGACTCAGTAGGACACTCATGGTGGCCAAATGCACCTTTGGGCGCCTCAAAGGCAGGTGGCGGTACCTGTTAAAGAGAAGTGAATTCAGCATCAACAATGTTCCCTACATCATAGGGGCATGCTGCATGCTGCACAATCTGTGCGAGACAAGGGCAGAGGTACAGTATTCATGGACAGCTGGGCTCTTGACAGTGCAATAGACATATACCCACAACCTACTGAGCACAACAGTGTACCCACTGAGGAAATGACTATCACGGCCCAGAGTCGATATGCATCACTGATCAGGGATACTCTAGCTGACTACCTCATGGATGCATAGGTTTGGTAAGTTGTGTGCCTGAATATATGAGCACATTGCACCAAGTGTTAACGAATGGTGCCAGTAGGCAGCAGTGCAAAACCAGCACAAACCTGTGACACACCGGTATGTGCTTGTTACCTGCATTGCTGATTGTATAACAACCGTGTAACCATCCACTGTTCCACACACCCACAGATACCTCTCCAAATACCACAAATCATCTCACAGCATCCCATCCCACCCGTGACCCATGTACTCACCGTTCCAACATGCATAAAGAATGATACGCAAGTCAGTCTCAGTTCAGTAGTGCTGCGTTTATTAATGTATGCATGGCAAGTATGTTGTTAGATGTCTGGTGGCACAACACACCATGTCCATCATTGCATCATGAGCCAGACATAAATGTAGCTGTATTGGTACACATCAGTGACACAACATGTAATCTGTCAAGGTGCCTTGTCATACACAGTGTACCCTATGTATAAAGTACTACACTGCACACATACCTATGATACAGATGTCCAAAACCTTGGCACAGTAATGAGCAAACATTAGGTACAACAGACCAACAATATATGTGCCAGTGCAACATATGGAAAAAGTGCCTGAGTACTATGCCGGTTACGTGCACAGACAAAAGTAAACATAAACAAATAAACATCAGTATAGTGAGTGATATAGTCACTCATTTGTAGTGACATGTATTTCACAGCTAACAGAACTGTGACCCCTAGGGACTCATAGCGTTGCATATTAGGTCATACATCCCTGATATGTGTTTCTTTCCACCACCAGGTATACAGAAGATAGTACTGGATGGTACCATCACAAGGTTGCATGGCAGACACCAAATGTCAGTAACAGTAGATAATGTGCAACAACAAACAAGTCAGAAATACACAGCTGTGCAACAGACAATGATGCAACTCCATAATGTCACCAGTAGAGTGTGTCATTTAATAGTAGCATACGATTCCATCACTTTACATTCAGTGCTGTCCATGGTTGCAACTGTACAATAAAGACATCTCTGAGCTTATACGTTGCTGTGCTTTTTGACAAACATTTTGAACAGTTGTAAAGCAACTACCAGTAGCGTGCTTTGAGATCCACTGATTCACAATGAACCACTTGTTGTACAGTGTAGCTTACCATCTGTACTGGGTTCCCTGAGTAACAGTATGGGGGGGGGCATAACACTTGGTAACAACAGGTACCATTCAAACTAACCACAGAACAAGTGGCATTCAACAATATGGGGAGAACAGCCCTTGTGCTCACAGTGTTGTCCACTGGAACTCTTCACTGTACAGATCCTGTGTGAAGCTTGGAACAGCCAATGTGGGGTCAGGATCCAACGGGGCATCATTCCTGGCAAAATGTGTGTGAGTATTGGTAGCAGAGGGCAAAGTGGATGAGGCACTTGAGGGGAGGCTGCCTTGCTGTGGGTTTGAATTCAAATGTGCCTGACACGAGACAGTAGGTGGAAGTCCTGTACCACCACCTGTCGTCCTCATTCCTATCCTAGGGTTGCCAAGCATGGGTGTCTGGTACATGGTATGGGAGGACAGAGAGCCACATGGGACATCATTGGCATGCTGGATGTTGCCATGAGTGACTGTGAGATAAGCATTGTGGGACATGACAGGGGTACAAGCGGTGGCCATAGTGCCTTGAGTACTGCCGACCTGGGTGGGATTTGTTGCAGTATGGGTGATGCCTGCATACATACATACTTGCTGCATTACCAGTGTCTGCAGGTGGCACACTACCCTGTGGCTGGACAATGACATTTGTGGCTGCCTGTTGGAACTGCATAGTTAAGAGTTTCAACATGTTACTAAAGAATTGTGCATTTTGTTCTGCCTCCTGCTTCCTTAATCTCTCCTCCATCTCCCAATCCTCCCTAGCCCTCTCCCATTCCAATTCAAGCAGCTCTCGATGCTGCTGCTGCAGCATCTGCCGTGTGGGCTCGAGCACTGCTCCAACTAAGTTGGCCAGTCTTGATTATTTCTTCTTCTTTCTCAGGTTGAAAAGCGGTTGACGTTCAAACAAACGCTTGGCAGCTTTTCCCCTGCTACCACCTGATGTATCGCTTGATGTTCCGGGGCGTTCATCATTCATAGCACATGATGCAGCAGATGACACAGATGATGAACCAGCAGGTCATTATCCAAGGACGTCTGATCATCGTTCTCATCATCTGCAGAACAACAAACTTTGTGTATGAGCATGCCACACATGGTTATTCGCAGGCTGCAACAGGCAAGTGGCATAGTACCTATTGATAACATCTGCTGGCTGACAGCACTGCAACCACCCACCTCCACCAAAACAGCTTGATCATACACAGTGTACAACAGAACTGCAAAAAGACAGGTCTTGGCAGGTCTTGGCAGCATGCCCCAGCCAACCCCACCAAGCACCCCAACCACACCCATCCATAATTTATCATAACCAGTTCCCATGCAGTCAGCATTATATAACTGCACTGCAGAATGCTGCACATGGTAGTATACCCCCTACCTCCCCAACTACATTAATGTAGTCATTGGCATGCAGTGCCGTACTGCACTCGAGATGCCTCTCAGCTGCATCATGCCACCCAGTATGTCCTACCCACCTCTCACCCCCCAGCACCCCCCACAGAGTGACTGACATTGCGCATACCTGACTCTCCATCTGCCTCTACATCAGCATCAACTATGCTGGGCTGGCATGACTCCTCCGTTCCCGCACCATCACCGTCATCATCGGATTCCACAGCAGAGCTCTCCAGGACAAAGTGGGGTTCGATTGTTGGCCTTGTTTCCAGTATTGTGTCCAATTCGTCGTAGAAGGGACACACCACACGCCCACCACCCAAGTGCCTGTTGCTGTCACGAGTCTTGTGATAGCGCACTTTGAGTTGCTTTATTTTGTCTCTGCATTGTTTTGCACTCCTTTCGATGCCATGTTCAAAAAGGTATTCTGACACTTTCTGATACACCTTGGTGTTGTGACGTGCACTAGCCAATTCAGACTGTACCCATTCCTGTGTCCAGCAGTCAACCAGTAATTTCGTGGCCTCATCAGGCCATGTGGCACCACAGTCAGACATGCTTACACCTCCACAAACTACAATGCTGCCTACTGCCTGTGCAGGTTTTGGGTCACAGGTGACTCGCAGGTGACTTTACTGGCCACGCTCAGACCAACCACTCTGCTGATCCTCAGTTCAACATGTCAGCCTATAGTCTGTTGCACAGACTGCAAAAACACAAGCTTCGCTGCTTAGTACTGCTGGTTTTTTGCTGCTACACCAGCTGGTATCATTACATTGGCATCCCCACGCCTGCCAGCACAGGTTCACTACACTTGTGATCAGCGCCGTGTAGCTTCCTGGTTCTTCCCCTTGTTTACCTCCCAGATTGCACCAGTGCACTGCTGCAATGCATTGAGGTATAGTAGGGGACTGGAGGGTACACAGTCACGTGTCCACACTGCAGGTTGTAACATTACAGACCTGGAACCGTTACCAAAACCGTTGTAGAAACCACATACAAACAAGTTTCTATGACGGTTTTGAAAACGCCTGCTGTAACGTTACAGGTTTAAATGCAAACCGTTACAGTAACGGTTTGACCACTCTGCATCGTTACAGAGGCATAGTGTGGACAGGGCCTTACTCATTCACCAGACATGTAGATGTGCTCTCTGCTCAGGCCTTGCAACCTTGAAAGCACTGCCCTGGATATCTAAATCCCTACTGTTATTTTCACATATTTACAAAATAGGGCACCAGCTGGTCTGTCTGATGCTGTGCTGGTGCCCTGTCCTGTTTGGGATTTGGGCTTGGGACTGGTATTGGACCCAGGTCTGAAGGGGATGTGTGTCATGGATGTAATTTGCTTACCGTCCATAGGGTAGTTTTAGACTAGACTAGAATTTGGTTTGATATAGCATTCAGACACAGCAACTGGCAAAAGCATTTTTACCTGAGAGACATAATGTTGGCCTGGGCACTGACTGGGGCAATTACTTAATCTTTTTATAAAGTGCCATTAGATATTTAACTGTTAGCTGAGATTGCAATGGATACTTCAGATGCACAAAAACAGTACTACATATATGTTTGTATGATTTAATTTTTATTAAGCAAATTGCAGCCATAAGTTTGAAGTTCATTACAACTACATAAAATGTTCACCTGTGCCTCTTGTATCTCTAAATTCTGGTTTGGTTCCCTCTCTCCTTACCTTAGATCTTCATCAAGGTTATCTCCTTGATTGGGCTTCACTTTTGCAACTGCAAGCTGTCAGCATCAGGGCCACTCGGAAACGTTTTGCTAGCTAGCGGCCTCCCACAATGACATGCAGTGTTGCAACCTGTATAAAGCGGGCAGCCCCAACACTTCCTGACGTTGATCATCCCCGTCGGACCTGCTGAGAAACAATGTAGAAAATAGCTGTGACTGTTTATTCTTATTTTCAATAGCTTGAGTGTATTTCTTTCATTGTCATCTCTGTATGGCGCTGATGGACAAAGAGCCTTTGTTCTGATATTGTTCCTGTAGCTACAAGATCTACAAAGATGACACTCACACTATCTGTGTGTGTTGTTTGAGCCTGTCTCATGACATGAGGATCTGTGAGATCTGCCAGAGTTTCAAGAAGGCTACAAGACAACACCAACAGAAGGCCTTAGACACCTTCCTTATCCAAAACGTGTTGAAAGACATGGAAAAGACTGCATCTCCTGTGACATCGTCTGAGAAACAGTCATCAAAGATGAAAGAAAAGGAAAAGTCATAGTTAAGGGCCTCCTCCTCCTCCTCATCTGGCTATTAACACAAGCATAAAGACAAGTTTATTTCGCTGGTGAGGTCGAGGTTGCCATTGAAAACAGGTGCATCCACATTGGTGTCTGCTACAGCATCATCAGTTCCAGCCCCCTTGACAATCATTGAGACACCAAGGTCGGGGGCTTGGCTCAGGTACTGCAGTGCCTACTATGGACAGGAGGTTGCTGCCATCGTTGGGCTGTGTTCCTTCAATGTAGGTAGTCCTGGACCCTTTTCAAGGTGCCGTCAACTCCCAGGCTGTGCTGGCATCATTTTCAGATATGCTATGTCATCTTATACCATTACTGCTGCTTGCAGTGATTTGCCATCAATGAGGCCGCCTGCACCAGGGCCTTTGTCAATGGATTCTAGAAGCATGCCAACAATTCCCCCTTCTCAGCCACCGCTGATGTCGCCAGCTCCTTCTGTGGCTCCCGTTACTGTTCATGATAATGACAACAAGGTTGCAAATAATGGGGAAGGCAAAGTCCTGCACTCACCCACCCCGAAGACAAAATTATGTTGTTCAAGGTATCTGGCACAAAATCAGTGCATTATTTATTGCAAGGTGCCAGTGCAAGGCGCATTCCTCCTGATGTGTTTTGAAAGTCCACCTGTAACCCCCCTACAAATGGGAGTTCCTAAAATATCTTCCTGGGCTTGCCTAATGCCGTCTGGTGTCCTGTGTCTGAAACCTTTTCTAAATATTTGCATATGAGTGCTCCATTAGCCTCCGTGCCTGTCTCTTTAAGAGCTGCCTATCTCGTAGTGTATAATTAATCTGGGTAGGGGCCAAGTGTTTCTAGGCTCGAGTTCCGCCCAGGCTGCAATACAGCTGCTTCATTCTGCCTTCGCTAATTGTGCAGAGGGAGCTTTACTAGAATCTGTGATTGTTTGCGAATTATCTGCTTTAATAATGATAATGCTGTAGTTTGTCTAACCTGCCTTCCTTTGCAGCATGGACTTTCTGTTTTGCACCACCATCTTGGTTCTGGACTGCCATTTTGCACCAATCAGTACCGCTGGGGACCCTAAAATAGATACTGTCATCAGGGGTCTTGTGGGAGTGAATTTCTGTAGGAATTGTAGTTTTTACTGTTTGGCACCTGAATGGACCTGGAGGGGGAGCCCTTGCTGTGACAGACAGATGGATCAACCAATCGAATCTTTTGGATCACTGGGAAGTCCCAGAGTGGCCTGCAGCAGTGGAGCAGTAGTGAACTGGAGCTGGGAGAGTGAGCAGCTCGAGCCAGTCGAGCTGCTGCCCCGCAGGGTAGTATGGGGATTCGGCGGGAAGGCTGTGTCTGGCCTGCCTGCCTCCAGCTCTCCATCTTGGAGAGATTTGGCAACCTTAATTCGGACTTCTCTCCGAATAGTTTACTGTGCCCTGAATATTGGGTACAGAGAGTCAGTGTGTTGTTGGAGATGAGAGAGTGAACAGCTCGAGTAATTCGAGCAGCTGCTCCTGCATAGCAGCACAGGGGAATCAGCAGGAAGGCTGTGTGTGGCCTGCCTGCTACCATCTTCTCGAGTGAAGAAGTCTGCACTAATAGCTCAGACTTTATCCAAATTTGCTGTGACTGTGATCAGGATCCTGAATTGTGACAAAGGAAATTCACCTGGTGTGGACCGAAGACTTACCTCAGTACGATTGGCCTGTCAGAACTTGAGACAACTGCAGAGTGTACGGTTTGTGCAGAGACACTGTTAATTGCAACTGGACTGTCATCCGAACTGTGGTATTTACCTGCCTTTACTATAATTGTGCTGAATGTGGAGTGTGGGGTCGCGATTTGGTTCTCCACATTGCTGATTGTGTCACGTTGGCTGGAGGCTGCATCCAACAAGTTACCGGACTGTATCCGACTGTTTTCACCTGGTGTGGGCCTTACTATCTTGGCCTAGATTGCCGTTCACACTGCCGAGTTACACCCGATGAGAGACCCACCTGGGGATTCGGCTCCCTGCTCAACACCAACGAACAGAAACGACACCACGGTGCATCATGTGGACCAGGTTTCTCCTGGTAAATCAGCACTTCATCCTGAGGTCTCCAATTCATCCGTCCTGCATCCTGGTCTGGGTAGCATGAGTAAACATCAGGGTAGCTCTCTGCAGCAAAGCTCAAATCAAAATGTGTCACCTGATTTAATTGTTTTGATTTATCCTTACGAACCGAGCCCTCTGGCTCCAGAATACAAACCGTAGGTTAAAGTGCATGTTGTGTTTTCTTCCCTAAGGGCCCCCAACAACAGCTGCAACGCTTGCCTACCCTGAGCAATGCTTCAGACTAGCCTGTAACTTCAACTGGGTACCCAGAGTGTGTGACTGTGATAGAGGGATTCTTAGAGACATGCATGCTTAACCTGATTTAATCAGAATGAGAATTAAGCACCAGATTGCACCCCTTTCTTGTTCAAGTCCCCCAATAAATCAGATCTGTATCTTTTTGTATTTAACCTGGCTATTGTGTACCTTTGTGGTGGGGATACTGTATTGCTGCTGCTTTTCTCCATTGCAGGTCTTATTTTGTAGGGGGTCTCCACTGCCGAGCCAGTTGATCCAGCCCTGGTGGTAAGTGCAACAAGTATGGGGTTGACATTGTATCTTGGAGTAAACTGCCATTGTGTTTCACTGACCAGATTAGGCCACTAGAAGGGAAAGAGGGGGTAACAGTGTCCCGGAGGGCTGTACCCACGGCAGCTACACCACCATTGACCCTGTCCTCTGGGTGGAGGCACTCATTCACAGAACTCAGGCCCCTTAAACTTCACCTAGTCACACAGTAGTATCCCTTGGGATAGCGCCACCTAGGGGTTACATACCTTTCCTTTATCAAAGGATCTGTGCATAAAATCATAGGTCGCCTTTTATACAACACATAATGACATAATACATGATGCGACCCATTAATGCATCGTTAATTTAAAGTGACAATGTGAATAAATAAACCAACATACATGAAATCACATAATGCATCCTGCAGAGATCTTATATGTATACACAGCAAGTTACATAGTGACTAATTCATACATCTATATACAACATTTATACAGTCTGTCTTCAATATATAATAAAAATACTGCAATCTCATGGCATAGGCCATTTAAAACCAACTCCAAACCAGCTCAAAAGAGTGAAATCTGGTACCCCAAATGGATAACAGATATCTCCCTTTGGAAGGATGTGGGTAAAAGACATGTCAGGCAGTGGCAATTCTGTGGGAAAAAAATATAGAAAGAATTTTTGGTCACAATCTACTACGAGAAGACTGCGATACAATTTCTTCAGTACAGAACAGAACACTAACATCCAATACAGTATTGCTAACTGAACAAAGGGATTAAACCAGTTCATTTCTGCAAGTATGGGGTAAGGTCCAAACGTTCATTCAAACCTGGGGCCTTACATGCCCCTAGGGTAAAAATCCAGAACCCTTCTCTTTCTAATATCAAGTTATCATGGTTACCACCCCTTGGATTTGGTAACACCTTTTCTATGCCCCTAAAAGAGAAACTGTGATGGCTTCTATCAGCAGTTTTCATCACATGCAACGCAGCTGCATAAGAAGGGTTTCCATCGCATATTGCCCTGCAGTGCTCTCCTACACGTTACTTAAAAGACGTTTTGTCTTACCTATGTAAAATGTCCCACAGGTAGATTCTGGCAGATAAATTACACCTGGGGTGTCTCAAGTTATTAAATGTTTTCTTGTATCTACTATTGTCTACATACCCTTTGTTGTAATCTCCCGGGTCGTACCTGAAAATAGGCAGCTATGCTGTCAAGAGTACCTACCCGGTTAGCAAAAACTAAATAAATAAATGGTAAGGAACTTCCAGGTGCTGTCCCTCATCAATCCAAAAGAGGTATGGCCACTCCTGTTGCTTGCTTCCAAAATGTCCTTGCTGCTGGCGTGTGTGCTTAGGTGCTTAGGTACTGTAAGGGTAGATGTGCACCAAAGGCACTTTTAGTCTGACCCCCCCATCCACTATACAGTGGCAACCCATATACCCCCCAGGTATTCATATGCTGGTCAGGCCTTTCTTTCAAAACATTCTGTGTTTGGTGCATCAACAACCAGCTGAGGCAAATTATTCCAAAATATTATTACTCTCTGAATGTAATATACACCTCTGCTCTTTGTCTTATCTGGTCTGCCCCTAAAGTGTTATATTTTCTTGTATTATTTTCCATTGCTTTCATATCTAATCCCATATGTGCTAGTAGGTAGCTATTTTTGTTCAAATTATACTTTAGTATCAGATCATCTCTGATTCTCCTCTGTTCAAGGTGATGTAATCCTAAAGATATAATCTTTGTCCCCCACGCCGTGTACAATCTTGATAAGTTTCCTCTGAACCTCTCCATTTGCTGAATTTGCCCTTTGATAAGGTGACCAGAACTGGGGGTAGTAGTCCAGGTGGGGGCGAGCCAGTGACCGATACAGAGGTATAATTATATATTTGTGCTGAGTGATTTCTTAATGCAGCCCAGTAATCTTGTGGCTTTGGCCACTGCTAGGGTATTATTAGCTTTGAAGGTCAAATTAGATTGTATAGTTACCCCAGATCTCTTTCCTCCATTACTGCTTTCAATTCCACACAAACCAGGTTATATTTGGTGCAAATATTGTTGTTTCCTACATGGAGTACCACACATTTCTCAGGATTGAATTGCATTCCCCAGTCCTTAGACCACCAGTCTAGACTGTCCAAAACAGAGTGAAGTTTATTAGTGTCTTCTAAAGTTAGTGCTGGGCCCCCTATTTTGGTGTCATTTGCAAACTTGTTTATTTATTTATTTTTTATTTAGATTTTGGTAACCCGGAATTAGTTACAGAGAAGACAATTGACATTTTTTCTTTACAGTAGTAAAAAATGTTCCACAAATAGACATTATGGAACAGTATACAGGAGTAGAGTAAGGAATTCACAGTACAGTCTCAAGCATTCATTACAATAATTACATTAGATATACAATTGTAGTATAGAAACAGAGTACAATATGACATCAAGTTTCAGCAATAATTTGTAGGGGAGGGAGACAACAGTAAAATGACAATCAAAGATTAGGAGGTACAGTTCAGGAATGAGAGGAGGTTCAAGGCAGTGCAGCAGTAAAGAGGCCTGGGCTAGGGAGTTAACGATTACAGGCACAGAGACTGAGATTTAGAAGATATAGCTTAAGTCCAGACTTGAATTGGGTAAGGGAGGATGAGTCAGTCAGGCTGGATGGGAGGGAGTTCCATAGTTGGGAGGCAGCAAATTTGAAGGAGCGTTTGCCTTGGTTGGAGCGAATCCTGGGAATATTAAGGGGATGATTCGCAGATGAACGCAGTGTTCGGATTAGTTCTTTGGGAGAGAGAATCCCTCTTAGGTGGGGAGGGCAACCGAGGGTATTGAACTTGAAGGCAAGGCAGGCGACAGGGTAAGCTAGCTTGTGCCTAAGTGTGGGCCAGTTTAGTTCCATAAGTGCTTCACAATGATGCCTCCTAGAAAAGGAGTTTGTGGAGAAACGAGCCACACGGTTATAGAGTACTGAGAGTTTGCTGAAATCCATCTCACGGAGGAACTGCAGTAAAGGAGCTCCATATAGGAGGGAGGGAAGGAGATTGCACCTAGCAATTGCTCTTCGTGCAACCAAGGATAGGGAATTCCCCAGAAGGTAAAGGAGGCCAAGTTTTTGGTGGGTGGTCTTGGTTATGGAGTCGATATGGGGATGGTAGGTCATTTCTTGGTCAAGATGGATCCCAAGATATTTGAAGCTGGCCATGACCTCTACTTTTTTTCCAAGGTTTGTGTAGATCTGGAACAGCTGACTCCTGTCAGGGCCCAGATGTCTTAAGCCAAAGAGTACGGCTTTGGCTTTTTCCTCATTGAGTTTAAGGGAGTTTGCTGAGAACCAGGCCTCAAGTGTTGAGAGACTATTCTGCAGGTTCGTAGCTATGACACTTGGTTGGAGATCACTGCAGTATATGACGGTGTCGTCCGCCATACAAAATGAGTTTGCTGAGGGGGCAGTTTCCCTCAATGTTATTGAGGAAGAGTGAAAAGAGCAGGGGACCCAGGATTGAGCCCTGGGGCACCCCTGCCGTAACGGATCTAGGGACAGACTGGGTACCCCTCCAGCGGACTTTTTGGGTACGGTCGCTCAGATAGCTCACAAACCATGAGAGTGAGTGGTGATCAAGTCCTAAGTGCCAGAGTTTTGATAGAAGGAGATTATGACTGACCAAGTCAAAGGCCTTAGACAGGTCAATGAAAAGGGCACCTGTCGGGGAGCCTTGGTCCAGACAGGTAAGGATGTCCATAGTGAGCCGTATTAGTGCAGAATCAGTACCATGGCCCTTCCTAAAGCCATGCTGCACATCAGCCATAAGAAGGTGCTGCTCCAGGTAGTCTTGAAGTTGGTTAGAGACAAGTCTTTCCTGGATTTTCCCAAGGGGACTAAGTAGGGAGATTGGTCTATAGTTCCCCAGTGTGTCTAAGGACCCACTTTTGTGGACAGGGACAATGGTCGCTACTTTCCATATTTTTGGGACAATACCTTCCAGGAGTGATCTATTTATAAGTAGGGTGACAGGACGGGCAATTGCCGGGGCAGCAGCCCTCAGTAGGCGAGGTTCAAGCTGGTCATGTCCTACCAAAGAAGAGGGGTTTATTTTGTGTAGGAGAGGTAGTACCTCTGACTGATTGACCAACTTTAAGTGGAATTGTGGCCTAGGTTGCACCCAAATATCTCTAAGGAGATGGGTAGGTCTGGAGAGGTCAAGGGGGGGAGGACCACTTGGGTTAGAGAAATAGGCACCAAACACCTCCGCAACTACATCTGGGTCATTGGTTTATGTATCCCGTAAGTCTTTCTTGCATGTCCTTGATATAAATAGTAAATAGGACTGGACCCAGCACTGAGCCCTGTGGCACTCCACTAGTCACCCTAATATTTTCAGATAATGCCCCCTTTACTCTCACCCTTTGTTTCCTGTTGGAAAGCCAGTTTCTAACTCAGTTCACTACTCAATGGTCAAGGTCCATTTTTGTCTTCTTTTGTATAAGTTTCCCATGTGGCACTTTGTCAAATGCCTTACTAAGGTCCACGTGCTGCAGCCACATGGAGCGCTGTCCATATTTTCGCTAAGCACTACAGTCTGGATGTTATCTCTCACAGATGGGCTGGCTTTGGTCTTGCTGTACTGTAAGGCCTTTTGACCTTATCACATGTCAGACTGTGCCATCCTCCCTGGGTCTTTTGTACTGCTTGGAAATCATTCCAAAGGTGTGGACCAATGCAGGTGCTATCCTCCATGAAGACAGAACAGTTATGTGAGAATTTACCTAACAGTAGATCTTGGAGAGAATCTCCTCTATAGCAACATACTGTACGCTCCTTCCTTACCCCTTTTCTTTTAAATCAGATGCTGTGCTTAAGGCCTTATTCCACACATTCTGTTTCCAGTCCCATGTCTCTCCTTGTTTGCCTGGTTTGGTTTGGTCTTCTGGTTCCCTTAGTAAGAGGCCCTCTGAGGTTTGTCTCCAGCGGGGGACTGAAGAGTGTTGGGGCTGCCCACTTTCTATAGGTGGCGATGCTGCACATCATTGTGGGTGGCCCCCAACTAGCAAAAAGTTTCCAAGTGGTCCTGATGCTAACGGCTTACAGTTCCACAGGTGTGGCCCAATGGAGGAGATTCTTTTGAAGAGCTACTGTTATGGTAAGTTTTTACACAACTGTTCTTTTCATTCTGAGAGTTCATGTGGAATACATAGGGGTACATATTACACACTTGCTAACCTTGTTCTTCATACAGACAGAGGCAGTGACTGACCTTCCATGCTTGGACTGATTAAATCTAACATAAGAAAGGGAAGGTAAAACCTTTTCATGTTGCAGTTTGTCCTGGCATGTGGACTTCATCAAATATAGTCCTTCACATATATATTCTGGAGCTCTGTTCAGCGCACTTCAGATACCTGAGAACACCCAGGGTGAGAGTGGGAACAGGTACACTAAATCTTAGCTTAAAATTAAGACAGTTGCCTAATCCTTTCTTTTCCTTTCATTTTCTTTCATATTCATAACGTTCCCAAGATCAGATCTGAAGCCTCTGCACTGTGAAAACAGACGGTGTGATTAGTTTGAACAGCATGATATGGAACATGAGTAGAAAAGATTTGATTGTCAAGGAGAAATTGACAGTGCTTACATTTACACGACTCTGCTGCTTTGTTCCACCGGTCATATTCGGCTAAAGCACGAGGGTGCTCCATTCAATGGGAGTCACATGATTTGCAGATATTCTTTGGCTGAGCGATAATGTGAGGCACAATACATACCACCATATAGTCTGGCAAAGAAAGTGAACCCACTCAGTACATTTTGTTTCTTTAAAATGTTTATTATTATTATTTCATATTTTCTCAGTATCTGTGATTCCACAACATACATAAACAGTGTTACCATTTCACAAGATTATTAATTTGCTTCATCATAATTGCATTGTGGATTCTGTGAAACAATATATATATATATATATATATATATATATATATGTGTGTGTAAATAAGGTTAACATAAAAAAATACATCAATAAGTATATACAAACACATGTTCATTACTGAAACAGCTAAATTCCCCTTTACCATAAATGGATACTTCTTTTCTTTTGTATGTATTGAGTCGCTGTATTCTTGCTAAGGTTCCTTATTTCTAGAAAAATAAAATATTATATTTAAGTATTTTCATTGTACTTTCTGAAGTGTGTTTTCTTTTATTCTGCTTTTAAAGCTCTTTCTTACTAAAAACAAATCCTGTCTCCTGGGCTGCCTTCTCATGCTTCTTGCTGGTTACTGCTTCAACTAAACGAAAGACAAAAATAATTCTACATTCCACCCCAAGATAATGTGAGGCACGGTGCTGTGACAAATAACTTTCTGGTGACAGAAGATATTGCCTGTTTGTGAAAAAATTGGAATAATAAGATCTGATCACCAAATTTTCAAATGCGCCAATTTACTACCATAGTTTTTGGGCACCCACCAACCCTTTCATCAGGGTTTGCAGGTCAGATCTGTGTATCCACTGCATCTTCAGTTCAATCTATCTTTCAAAAGCAAAAACAAATAAACAAACAAAAGAGAACTCTTTGGGCCTAATATTCAGAGATCAACACTCCCACTAAAATGGTTAGTGTGGGTTAGTGCAGGTGCTAACCTTGGTTTGTGTGAGTGCTCCAGAAGCCAGAAGAGTGCACTTCAAACCTGGCAGTGCCAAGGTGCTAAAATACCACTGCACCTATGCAAATGGGGGGAGGGTCCCCTCATGCATATTGGTGCAGCAGAATATTCAAATGTTTGAGGTGGCAGTAAACAGCCCCCAACTGACACTGTTTACTACTGTTGAAAACCACCTCTTAACTGGGCATCCGTTCCCCCACCCCCAAAGGCAGGGTGACTGTACTGCAACTGCCTGCCCTGATCTCCTGTTCCCTACTTGTTACTGTGTAAAGTATTCCCTGGTGATCCCATGGTCCCACCACCCCCTGATCACCATGTAGCATACATATTTGTAGTCCCTGGTGGTCCAGTGTGTCCCCAACCCCCTGATCACCAATTCATTATGTTGAAATGTTTCACTGGTGGTTCAGTGGGTCCCTCCACCCCCTGATCACTGGTATCCTCATGCTTTAGTATTCCCTGGTGGACCAGTGGTTCTCCCGACCCCACCCCCACTCCACCAGTATACATTTTTATAGTAAATCCTAGTGGTCTGGTGCCCCCCAGCAGCCACCTGCCTGACCTGCCCACTGACATCCTATTTCTCTGTCCTCCCCCACCCCAGTGCCTGGTGCTCCTACCAGCAACATATGGCGACTGGCATAGCTCTCCTCTCACCTCTGCATCCAGACGCCATATGAGTGGTCCATGAATGCACGTACTGTAGATACAGTAGTTATTCCACATTTCTTTTTAAGGCATCATTTTCATAAGAATGGAAGGAAGCCAGGCTCAGCCTCTTCAAAGTTACCCTGATTAGTGTGCATAGCCGCACGGCTCTTGGCCAGACTTCACAGCAAGAGCATTCTTATGAAAATGATGCCTTAAAAAAAAACTGGATTACAGAGATCTGACTGTCCACCCTGATGAAGGGATCAGTGGCACCTGAAACACCGGGGGTCCATAGGTATAGCTGACATTTTCTGCACCTCTAATAAAGCAAGCAAAATATTTTCAAAATTTAGTAAGTCGTCCTAATTTTTCCAATGTTTCATATGAAATTATGGCCAGAACTGGACCATATCACTCCCTCAAAAGGAGTTTGTATTTCTCCGCTTAGAAACGGTACGGCTGGGCCATAGTATCTCTTATCTTTTCGAAAGATATTGCTCACCTGAAAGGGCAAGTTATACAGTTGTCCTTGGGAGAAGTCCATTTTAACCAATTAATCATGCTCTCCATTGCATTTTAAATCCACTCACTGCTATCCCTCACTGCTGACATTCTTGATTTTATTTTGTGAGTGGCCCCAAATGCATTTTTGCTCTTCGGTTTTCCCCATTCCCTCCCCCCTAGTTTAGGGACTGCTAAGACCACCCCTTATTCTTCAAGTTGTTGGACAGGTAATCACCTTTCTTCACAGCCAACATCAATCTTGGCTGTGGTCGTCTTGTACGGGTCAAGGGTGAAGCAAAAAATTATAAAATGGGTCGGAAAATCCAGTGCTTTACATGGGGTGCCAGAAGCCTTATTTTGATCAACACTGGAGAGCATATTCTCCACCTAAAACAATGACTAGCATTGCTTAAATGCCTGCAGAGAGTGTGCTCATTACAGCTGATAAAGTAGGTGTTAATATCGTGGGCACCCACAAAAATGCCCCCTCCCAACATTAAAAAGAAAAACTTGTTTTGCAGCAATTAACCACAGCCTCTTCAAAAAAACAATCCTTGATCAGACGAGAAATAGATTTCTTTTTGTCAGTTGTAAAGGACCCAAATCATCCTGAAGGGAATATAGAATATTGCATTAATAAAATTATGGCTACAGTTTAATAAGGACATATAAGAGCTTGCCTCTGCAAGTTGGAACCCCCGGTGGGGTCTTAATCCCCCTACAGGTACAAAAATCCATATTTAATTTTAAAACAATATTATCCAGCTGCAAGTCTATGACTGCCATGTCCCCTAAAGAGAATACATCGGCCACATTAAAATACAGCTTTTTGGCATACACAGAAGAGAGTTATATTATTTTAAATGATAAAAGATTCAGTAATTAAAAAAGAAATTTGCATGATTTGCTGTTAATCTGTTTATATTTGAAACACCTTGGGACACAGAGTTATTATAATTTTTTTTATAATCACAAATAGTAGTACATGTTACACAAAAAATAACAAGAAACCGTTGTATTCATCTTTGTGAACACCATTGACAACGAACAGTTTGAGCCAGCCAGGTAGTGCAGTGGTATGGCTTTCCCAGGCTAATCCAGTGACCTGGGTTTGGGAATGGACTCAGGTTGCAGGAGGTCGGCCCGGAAAGGATTGATTAAGTGCCCTACAGGACAACTCCCCTCCTTTGGGGTGAGGGGGATTCTGTCCTCTGCTGCCTGACTGCCACCCAGTGGTGGTTGGGTGACAGCACAGCAAAGGCTGCTAAGGGGACAGAGGGAAAAGCCATTGGATGCTAATCGTAGTTTACACACCTGGCAAAGGCAATTGTGTTACTGTATATCCATGGCACTCCCAGATCCATTACCTTAGGGTTATCTACACCTGATAGGCTGCTGATGCACATGTGACCTCAGATCAGATTTTGATCTACCACCAAGTCCCTTCTCCACCCTTACTGTCTTCAGTTTCGATACTTACAGAGCTGTAAAGTAACTTATTAGGTGTATGCACAGACAGTAAATATTACTCTACAGACAGTCTTTCTGGAAATTTATAACTACTTTAATGATTACATATTGCATTTGACTTATATGCTTAAAGCATTCCACATAGATGTTGCCATATTGTCATTGTTCTGTCACTGAATCCACCTGTGATACTTTCAGTGTCTAGTCTATTGTGTCTCGTAAGGTTATGAATAGTAGACCAGATGGCTGCCGTGCAGATTTTCTGTCCTATGGCAGAGTTTCATTCCACCCAAGAGGTGGCCATGGCCCTTGTGGAGTGGGCTTTTATCCCCATGGGACAACTTTGTTGCTTGATTTGTATGATTCTGTGATTGTTCTTTTTAACCATGTTGCTATGGTGGCCTTGGCTGCCATGGTTCCTCTCCTGTGACCTGATGGGATGACGAACAGTCTCTCTGTCTTTTGTACTTATGCAGTTCTTTCTAGATACACTGTGAGTGTCCACTAGACATCCACGGAGTGGAGAGTCCTTTCCCTGTTATATGTGTGTACCTCATAACAGGTCGGCAGTTCTACTGGCTTGTGCTTGTGAGACGCGGAGTAAACCTTGGAAATGAATGCGGGTACGGTCTGTAGGGAAACTCCGTCTGGTGTGAATGCTGTGAATGGTTCCTTACATGATAATGCCGCCAGTTCTCTGATGCAGGGAGCTGAGCATATTGCCACTAGGAATGCTGCTTTTAACCCTATCCAGTAATCACTGATGTCTGTTAGGGGTTTGAATGGTGTTCTGGTAAAGGCATTGAGTACTAATGTCAGATCTCAAGGTGGTACCCTGTTCCTTATGTGGGGCCTTTTGATGGTTGCTGCTTTTAAGAAACGTATGACATCTGGATGTGAACCTGGGTATGTGCCTTTGACAGTGCCCACTGCTGCCTCAATGGCTGGAAGTTGAACTCTTAGTGATGAGGGTGCTAGCCCCTTGTCCAGTCCATGTTGTAGATACAGTAGTACATCTGCCATAGAGACTAATAGAGGTGATAAATTTCTGTCTGTACACCGGGTTGTAAATATTTTCCATTGTCTGGAATAGTTAGATGATGTGGTAGCTCTGCGGGACTGTAACATTGTATCAATCACTGCTGTGTGGTACCCCAGACTGTAACATTATATCAATCACTGCTGTGTGGTACTCCGGGTACAGCAGTCTCTCCCTTTCAGGAGCCAGGCCATGAGTTGTAGGCTGTTCGGGAAGGGGTGTGTTGCTGGTCTCTGTATCAGAATATCTGGCCTGTTGGGTAGTCATAAGCTGTCCCTTGCTACTACCATTAAGCGGCAATGTCATACTGTAGTTGAAGTCAGCCATGGTGCACTGCTGTGCGCCTGCTAAGAGAAGCCACACAAGTGTTCCCAATGACTACAGTCATCAGTGTGAGATAGGGACAGAGTAGTCCTATGATGGTGGCTGGAGTAGCAAAGGGGTGCTGACCTATTATTGCAGTCGTATGGCTGAGCATACACCAGCTGCTATGTTAGGCGGTCGTCTGTCGGTGTTGGTGGTACCCTTGCATTGGCTTCACAAGTTGGGTAAAATGTGTACTTAAAGGTTCCAGAAAGCAATGGCCTTTATGCATGTTTGTGCATGTGCCTACGTACTAGCATAGGATAGACCCCGTAGTGAATGAATATGGCGCTGTATATATGTATATATATTTTTGGTAATCTTCTTCTCGGGGGTCTACCAAGCTTGTTAGTTCTGTGTAATGGACTAGTAAGACCCCTACTATTGTTGTTGGCTTTATGTAGCACATTAGGGGAGCTAAGTTCCTAACAACCCACACTCAAAGTTTGGTTCCCTGACTGCTTGGCCGTGGGACTGTAATTGTTTGAGTTGTAGTTTATGTATAGTTCCCATACTATGGCCTTATTAGTTGAGCCATATAAGCTAGCCTTTGTATGCCTGACATATGATTATCCTGGAAAAGAATGCCATGTGGGGGCTGTTGGTGCCCAAGAGAGGCTGTAGTTCTGTAATGACCTGGTGTTGTGTCGTATCCCTAGTACCATTAGTTGTGTTTTGATCATAAGGATGGGTGTAGTAGGAGCTAAGCTGCATGCTTCTGAACTGTGCTGATGTCATCCCACAGTGTAGAAGCAGTGGTACAGCAGTGTTATAAGAGATGCTCTGTTGGCGACATGTACTGTACAATCAGTACACCTTGTCCTCACTTTGGGTGCTAAGATAAAGGGGATAGACCCTTCTGAAGGGGCCGAATGAGTCCACCTATTCTCACACCTGCCCCTGTATTCGATTCAACTTCTGTACCGTGATGGTTCTGTGTAGTACATTAGCCTGTGTTAGGGGCAGTGTTATGCTGCCTTGCCCACAGCTGTGGTAATAGTGCTGTCTCCAATGTATTTTCCCCATTGTTAATTGATTTCAAATTGTTGCCTTTATATTTAATTATTCACATCGTGGTCTGCTGTTGCAGATCAGTTGGTGCTTTTAACAAACGCCCTCTGTGCTGGTTGGACATTTGTGAGCATAGATGCACTCGCCACAAGATGGCGGCAGTGACTCAGTCAATTTACACTGTCTGGTGGCTGTCTACACCCTTAATCCTGTCTAGATAAGGGGCGAGTGCAGAGCTTTTCCAAAATCACAGCTGCAAGTCTTGCGCTATTATTTCTCATGGCTGCCGATCTGGATAGGCAAGTTAGGTTAGTCTCGCAATGCTCCTCCTCCTCATGAGACCTACTTTGTTTATGGTTTTTCAGTCAGGTAGATGATAGTGGAGTTTCCTTTACCTTTGGTTAGAAGAAGGTGGTGCGTTTAAAAGTCATAATGTTTCAGAGACTGTTGTGTAGTGGTGTCTTGAGTGAGCGCTTCAGGTGCTACTATGCTTGTAATGGGGAACTGTGGCACATTACTTAGTATTTTAGAAGTCCGGGATGTTGGCAGGGTACTCTGGATGCTCTAAGGTGGCCAGTTGCTCATTTAATAATGGATAGACTCTGGAGCTGCTAGCAGGGGCTCCAGGTCATCAGGCACCTTAGTAAGGGGGTATGCTTGTTCTGAACAGCACGTAGGGGAACTCAGAGTGTATGCCCAATTAAGGAATGAGAGCCTTTAATTATTTAGTAGCTCCTGATGTACTGATGTACTGAGCTCCTGGGACTGCTGGTAGGGGTTTCCAGGAAACTGTGGCTGTGGAATCTGTTTGGTCAAAAGATCTCGGACCATACATGGCTCTGTTAGTATCCTTTACATTTAGCATCCTTTAAATTTTTATAATGTGATAAATTATCTTGTTCAAGACCTTTTTTATTAAATTAACAGGGCTAAGTTATGCATTCACAGTAGGATGCATTACTTTTGTTGCACACAGTACATAGTAGCAGCTCCTTAATGAATATGCGACTGTGCCTTAAGAGAGAAAAACAACTGTGAATATCAGTGAAAGAATGGCTCTATTAAAGTTCACTATTTCCCAAATAGTTATTTTATTTTAATCAAACCTTCTTGTATGTTGACCCAATATAGTGCAGTGCTGTGTATTATTTTTGGCCCCTCTTGTATGCCTTGGTTAGTGCTGGGATAATGTAGGCATCTGCCTTTAATGGGGTTGGGGGGGATGGACAGGATGCCTAAGGTAGTCCTTGCCTTGGCTGTGGTAACCTGAGCGAGGAATCATCTGCATCGCTGCTTGTGTAATAGGACACAGTTTGGGGCAGAAGCATTTTTTTGTTCTTTAAAACATGTTTCTTCTTTTCTCTCTCATGGTCAATGTTAAAAGTTAGGGGGCTTAGGCTTGAGGAGCTGTAGCAATTGCTAGTTCCATTCTCCATTGCAAGATATGTTGGATTTAGCCAAATCTCATCTGTTTAGCCTCCTCTAAGATGGTGGCCGAGATCTCGCGAGAGCTGAGAGCCAGTCAGCTTGCAGCTCTCATGTAGCAGGAGATTTGGAAACTAGGAAGAAGCAGGGAGGCTGGCAATGCTGCTAAGAGCTGTTTGATAAACTGAGACCATAAAATAACATTTGGGTGTCTCCATTTTGGTCAACATAGCTTCCTTTTCTCTGTGGGAGTGTTTTTGGGTAGAAAATAGCACAAAATGGTTGTGGGTGCTTTTATTTAGTGCCATTGAATTCCAGGAATGTCTGAATGCAGTATGGGGATTTTAAGCGCTTTCTAGTGCAAGGAAACCTTTCTGGATGATTTTGTGAGTACCTTTTTACAAATTAGTGACAATAGCAGGGTCACCAGAGTCTTGTTGGTGATTAATACAACTCAGGAACCACTGGCAAGGGAGCCAGGTTGATTATTTATTATATTACCTCCTGTAAATCATTGCATAGATTCTGTGTTCATTTATGTGGGTCAGACATTTAGCTCCTGGCACAGCTAGCAGGGGTGTTCAGGTAGCTAATAATCTTTATGCTTGTACAATGTGATAATGCTCATAATTTGAATACTGGGCTGACAATTTCTCAGCTAATATTTTTCTAGACAATTTATTCTAAGTGCCCCTGCTAACTTGTAGGGTGACCCTGTACTGGGTCCTGGGCAGTATAAAGTTGCTTCTGAGTTGGTATGTCATTTTAGCAAGTCTGGCCCTTTAAATGTCAGCCTCTGATCCCTGGCTGAAATGCTGGCCCTTTAATGACAGTTTTGATCACTGGTGCCTCCCAGAAGAAAATTAGGTCCTTATTTACTGATGCTCCGCAAATCGGGCATAACCTTTTAAATGAGCGATCTTTTGGCAATAATAGCTCAGACATAATCTGCCATTTGATTTTATTTCAGCCATTGTTGATATGGTGAGATCGAGCGGTGTCGCACCTGTGCGAGCTATATACTCATGCATGTCCTTGCTTGCCCCTAAGTAAAATGGCGCTGGGTGGCATCGAATGTGCAATTGCTATATCCTCTCCATGCATGTGCAATAGGCATAAAGAGCGCATGCGCAGGTGCCTATTTGCGATTAATGGCCAAGAAGATGGAGAGAAACAACAACAATAGGCCAGACTCCATTTTGCGAGACCCCCTCCAGGATACCTCATGGCCCAAGCAGGTGCGGCCACCTTCCCCAGCATAACAGGTTAGTTTAGACAACAGCAGGAAGCATTCTGATAGCGTGAGCCGGTGCTATGGACCGGGGGATTGATAAGTGATTCTACGTTCCAGGGGAGTCATTAATGTGTGTAGTGAGACACAATGCTCTATTGTCCCTCTACATAAAGGGAGGCAACAGGCTGGCAGGTATTCAATAGGTGCATCCCAAGTGTGAGCGCTTAGGGGGAGACTTCTACTTAAAATTGTTGTTGTGCCTCCCTTATTATGCAGACACTGAGCAGGGACTGCATATGAGGCTGTGGCTGGATATCCTCGCTCGGAAGGGAGGAGACAGGCTGGTGATCCTTTTGAGCTAGCTGTTGGCTCATGCTTTTATTCTAAGCTGCACTATAATTCCTTCTATCTGGTAGTGCAGGGCTGTATAAGCGCGATGCTGTATGATGCAGGTTAATGCTGTACAAATCATAACATGCTCATTCTACGTCTGTTCTACCTTTTACTTTTTTTTAAACATTTCCTTGTTTTACTGTTATTTTAACAATGCAATGATACTGTCTGTGCCATAATGATTAAATCCTGTAAATACCTTCTGTTCGTTGTTGCACTGAAGTTTGGGAATGTGCCGCAGCCTGTATCAGATGCACACATTAAACTGAAGACAGTAAGGGTGGAGAAGGGGCTTGGTGGTAGACTGAAATCCAGTCTTAGGTCACATGTGCATCAGCAGCCTATCAGGCATACTTAACTCTAAGGTAATGGATCTGGGAGTGCCATGGATATACAGACAACACAATATGACTTGAATGTCATCATGTACATGCACATCACATCATTGCACACCAGCTAGCCCAGGGAAAAAGGTGGTGGGAAAATCCCAGATGGAATGAGGATGACTGACCCCCTGTAGGCCCCACACCACCGAGCATGCACCAACCTCCTGGACTGGATCCTTACCCAGTCAGGAAAGTTGCACTTCCTGGGGACCACACAATGGGGGAATGAAGGAAGCTAGGTAAGCATCTGTAGTTAACGAGTGATAGGCTGGGGTGAGATGGGGCCATCCAGCATTAGCAGCAGAAAAATACAGAGTTAAAAAGAAAAAGAGCAATTTGCTTTATTGTTTTTCCTACTTAATGAAATGAACCCCCCTGTCCATCCAATACAGCGACAGCATTCAGTATTATGTAAAAAACAAACAAAAAAAAAAAACTGGAAGTCTCTGGGGACCCTCCTTTCTCTTAATTATTCAAGTCGCATACCCAGTATTGGTGTTCTCAGTGAGGAAACAATTCAGTCTGAGTCTAAAGCCGTGTTTACACGTTGGCAGTGCTCTAGCATTTGCGCTGCTTCCTTCCCGCTGCGGTGGCTGCTCAGAATGCAATCCCCCATTTACATAGCTAGCCCTTACAGCGCTGCAGGTCACTCCAAGGAGCGGCTGCAAATGCTGCAGGAGATACATGTAGACATGAGGAAAGACACGGAGCGAGTGCAGCAAAGTGTTTACACCACCGGTTGCTGCACTTGCTCCGATAGGGGTAACGACAACTGAGTCGGTGTAGAAAATTGATCGGAGCCACACTTGCTGCACTCTGGAATGTGTCCACACATCTGACTTTGCAGCACATCAACCTGTGCACACGGGTTGATGTACTGCAAAGTAGGTGGTGTAAACAGGGCTTAAAAGACCCAACACTCTCCACTTTTTACTGCTTGCATAGGGACTGTGATTCATAGATTTACCTCTCTCTGGGTGAGCTAATGTGTCCTCACATTGCTCTTAACTCTGTCCCTCATTAGGCATAAGGTGTGCCCTCTAGTTCTACTGCTGTGAGCAAGCTAAAAAGTGCTTCCCCTGATCCACCTTATCCAATCCCTTTAAAGTTTTAGAAGCCGAAATTATATCTCCTCTTAGATGACTTTTTTCCCCCCATGGAAAACATACCTAGCTCGTGAAAACGTTCCCCTTATTTATTTATTTATTTATTTATTTATAGGATATTTGGAATGACAAACCTTTGAGTCAGAGACTCCTTTACAAAGGCTCCATGTCAAAGTTACAGTGAACAATAGACATGACATACAATTGCAAGAATATGGTACAGTTTGTATACAGGGAGCAAACTGTAGTTACAATGGGTAAAGCATTTGGAGGCAGCAGAAACATTTGAAAACAATATTTAAGTAAAATTAGTGCAGAGTGAAATAGTGCGAGGGGGTGGGGGTGGGCAGTAGGACCAGGAAAAAAAAAGCTGAGAACCAGAGGTTATAAGGCAGCTCAGAGGGAGACAAGAGGATGGCATGGTGAGAGGGTAATGGTGGAGGAAGGAGGAGTAGTGGGAGAGCTGGGCAAGGTTCATTGTCAGAGTTGGGGTGAGTGGGAGGGAGAGCTGAGTGGTCTGAGGTCTATATGAGAGAGCAAGGAACAGGAGGCAGGACATAGTTCATTGTCAGCTAGGAGCGGATTTAGGACAGGTACAGGAGCATGTGGCAAGGATGTGGGAGCGCAGTAGAAATTTAAAGTGGCCAAGCTTAGGTTCCTCAGTAATGTGAGGGGGGAAGGAGTTTAACCAGGATGGGGCATGGTAGGCAAAGGAGCATTGGCCAAGTGAGGTTTTAAATCTTGGTACCAGATGGGTAGGCTTGATGGAGCTCCTGGTGATCCTAGCGTGTGGGGTAGGTTTCAGGAGAGGGGAGAGACTGGGGGCGGTGAGTCCGGTGGAGATTTTTTTGGCCAGGAGACAAGTGTGGTATTGCCCAAGTCAAGCCAGTTTGTTAGACTGCAGAAAGAGCAGGTGTGGGTGGTACTAGGGCAGCTCAGGTAGAGGTGGCAAGCTTTGTTAAGAGACAATTTGACTCTTTTGAGGGCTGTGTTGTCAGCAGCCCCACAGACAACAATACCATAGTTCAGTAATGAGAGGACAGAGGAGGAGATGGTGAGTTGGAGTGCTTCAGTGGGAAGACAGTGCCAGTGGTGATAGAGAAGCCTGCTGTGGGGGTTTAGATTGGAGCAGAGATGGTGTATGTGCTCATGGAAGGTAAGGGCGGGGTTGAAGGTGACACCCAGGTATTTAAAGGAGTGGACTTGTTCAAGAGGCAGTGAGGTGGAAGTGAAGATGTGTATTTGTGTGTTTTTAAGCTTGTTCTGGTGGTGGGTGAAAAGCAGGTCTTGGATTTTCTTTGGTTGAGCACCAGTTTATGGTCAGCGAACCATGACTCAGCATCTGTAAAAGAAGGTTTGGAGGGAGAGTTCAAGTTGGGAAGGGCTTGTGTGGGATGCAAAGAGGAAGTTGTCATCGGTGTACAGCAGTACATTACTGGAGTAAGCTTTAGGGAGGGAATTTAGGAAGAGATTGAAGAGGAGGGGCCTAATATGGAACCTTGCGGAACTCCGGAAAGGACTGGGAGTGGATCCAAGATGGTGGAGCCGATTTTAACCTTCTGTGTGCAGTTTGACAGATAATCGGTGAACCAAGTAATGGAGTCTTGAGACAGGCTGAGTTGAGAGAAGGTGGAGAGGAGAAGTCGGTGGTTCGCGGTGTCAAGGGCCTTAGGTCAAGGAACGCTGCGCTGGACAATTTGCAAGTGTCCAGGGCAGAGTGTATGAAACTGAAGAACTCGAGTAGGGCAGTAGTGGTACTGTACCCTTTTCTGAAGCTGTGTTGTTATGGGGTTAGCAGGTTGTACTTGGAGAGGTATTCTGTACAAAATGCCCAAGGGCCTTGGAGAGAGGGGGAAGGATGGATATGGGACGGTAGTTGCTGGGGGAGAGACGGTCACCGGTTTTGTGAATGGGGGTGATAACAGCCATCTTCCATCTTGAGGGGAACTTACCTAGACAGAAGGAAAGATTAAGGGGGGAAGTTAGGGGAGAGATGACATCGTCAAGGATGAGTCGTAGGAAGCGGAGATCGAGAGTGTCACTACTGAAACAGGATTTCCTAAGGGCTTTGAGGAGGTAAGGGTTAGTTTCCCATGGGGGAGAGTGCGGAAATGGAATGGAGGAGATGCTAGGGTGGGGAGATGGGGGGGGCTAGGGGAGTGTAGTTGAAAAAGTTAGGTGGGAGGGTAGAGCTGAGGTCTGAGAAAGCAGAGTTGAGTGCTTCAGCAACCAGCTGGGGGTCATTAGTAATGGACCCATGTATGTTGATTTGGTTGGGAGGGGAGGTAGCCTTGACACTAATGGACTTCAAGTTGTCCCAGAATTTGCACCCATCCCCCCAGGTAGAGGTCTGGGGAGATTTTTTTTTTTTTTTTGCATCAAAAAATTGTAATTTTTATACATATAACAGAATAATGTACAATGAAAAAGCAGCAGCATGTTATAAGAAAAACAACTAAAATCAAATGTTAATACAGGTATGTTCAAAATATTATAGTAGACTATATTGTACATTATATATTAAGGCAAGGTTAACAAAATCTAATATTTTACACATTGTTAACCCTTTGTGTTTCAAATCATACAATATTTCAATGTCAGTTAATCAGTAACTCAGATATGAAAGGAAAGGGAACCAAACTTTTCCAAAAACATCAAGTTTATCATTTGCCATAACAGCAATTCTCTCATTACTAACAACTAAACTAATGCTGTTGAACCATTCATTAAATGAAGGAGGGATGTGAGATTTCCAACATGACAGTATTATTCTTTTCAGAGCAAGGTACCCTGCAAAAATCCAGAGTTTCTGCCACTTCCTTAGGAAAGAAACCTCTGAATCAAAACCCAGAATAAACAATTTACTTGAAAAAGGGATGTTGACCTTAATTACCTCCTCGCATACTTTATGTACCTTACGCCAAATAGGTGCAATAACTGGACAATTCCATAACATATGCTCAAGGTTCACATGCTTTAAGTGACACCTCCAACAAACCCCATCTTGTAAAAACCGCATTTCTTCTAAATGCTTATGAGAGTAATAATAGTAATGTAGGATTTAAAATTGGATTGTCCTACCTTGTACCTCTCTGCAGCTCAGATAAGCATTTCTCCATACATTCATCCAGTCCTCATCTGCCAGAGATTCTCCCAGGTCAGATTCCCATTTCATTTTGGATGCTTGTGAAGATGAAATAATATTTTCCACATCAGTGATTAATCTATAACACATACCAGCTCCCTTTTTAAGCGTCACCAGCCTTATTAATTGAACCTACTCAGTGTGCTTGGGTAAAGTATAATCAGAGTCCAGGATGGAGTTTAGTAAAGTCTTTCTAACCTGCAAATATTTTGCAAATTGAAACAGGGCAGATCTGAAGTAGCCAGAGTTGGCTTTCCTGATGGCCTATGTGCAACTGTTGCAGGCAGCATGGTAGAGTTGTCTGTCAAAGGGATTGACGGAAGCTAGGACTTTTTTCCCACAGCTCATTCTGATGTCTCGTGAGGTCAAGCAGGTGAGGTGTGAGCCAAGGCGTGTCATAGTCATGGACAATCTTTTTTGTGAGGGGTGCAAATTTGTCACAGGCGCCGTTAAAGGCATTGATAAAGTAGTTTAGGGCAACATCGACATCTTGACTGTAGTAAAGGGGGGTCCCAGTTGAAGTGAGCTAGGTAGGTTCTAAGATTTCTTATGTTGCTGGCTTTAAGGGACCTAGTGAAGATTGTCTTAGGAGGTAGTTTTGGAGCACGGCAGGACCAGGTGAAAAGGATGGGAGAGTGGTCACTGAGAGCATTAGGGAGGATGGAGAGGTCAGAGATTTTATGGGGGTGGTTGGAGAGGACTAGGTCAAGTAGGGTTACCGAAACAAGTGATGTGATTAATTCATGTCAGGGTGGATACAAACTGGGTGATATCAAGGGCCGCTAGTGTGTCTTTGCAGTAGGAGGTGTTAGGGGAGAGCCAGTTCAGGTTGAGATAGCCAAGTGTGATAAGTTCAGTTTTGGGGGGGAGGGTAGTGAGATAATCTAGGAGGGAATGGAAGGCGGGTTTCTGTCCACTGGATTGAATATAAACAGAAGAGATGATCACAGGGCCCTAGCGGGGCTGGGGTAATATTAATGGCTAGAGCTTGGGCTCCACCTGCTAGTTGGGGAAGGGGAAGGGCATGGGCCTGGAGATAATCGCAGTGATAAATAGCGCAGCCGCCCCATGCTTTCCACTTCTTTCTAGGCAATGCAGGGTGTAGTTGGGTAGAGATATATGGGTGTCAGGTGTAGATCTGGATAACCAAGTCTCAACAAGTGCAAGGATTTTGGGTTGGTGTTGAGCAACCCAGACTTGGAGGTTATTTAGTTTTTTTGGGTAGACTGCAGATATTGACGGTCACAATCTGAATTCCGCATGAATTTGTGTGAGTCTGGGCGGAAGAGATGGGGGAGTCAGGGTTGGGGTGGGCATTGCAAGATAGGAAGAGAAGGAGGGAGAGTGTTCTGAGCAGTAGCTGCCGTATGGCAATTTTCTGTGTAAATCTGCTTGGTTGTGAGGTACCAGCTTGAGGGAGGGAGATGGGAAGTGAGAGAAGGGTATGGGAGGCATGTAGGAGGTGCTGATACCTGAGGCCAGTGTGCAGGTGGGTGGGAGATAGGGGAAGTGTTGGGAGGAGTGGCTAAAAGGAGTGGTGTGATGGGGGAGTGTGACTTGTGTGTTGAGTGGGGGAGGAGGGGTGGTTGGGGGATGGGTGGAGAGATAGTGCCAAAAAGTAAGGAGATGCAAACAAGAGAGGGAAGGAGGTAGACCACGTCAGTGGCAGACAGTTTAAAAAGAAAAAATAAGGGGGGAGCAAAAGATACCAGTAAGTAAGGCAACCGGAGTGGTGAAGAGGAAAGGTATAGGGTTTGAGTCCCAGAGAGGGAGGGAGGTAAAAAGGGTTAAAAATACAAAGGATATGAGGTGGAGAGGGGCTTTGGAGAGGGTGTGGGTAGTAGCATAGAGGAAAAACCTAATCGGAAAGCTAGAAATGGGGGGGTAATACCGCCTCCTAGAGGCCAAGTGGCACAATAACAGGTAAGGGGAGCTTGGGGGGCGGATAGGAAGTACAGAGGTAGGTTTGGATGGAAGAGTAGTAGGAGAGTAGTTAGAGCAGCTTCTAGTGGGGGAGAGAGTATAAGCTGCTAATGGGCAAGTGGTTGTGACACTTGGACAGCTGGTTCTGATCACTGTATCATTTTTAGTAATATAAAAATAGGTTATGGACTGTCTCTCTTGAGAAATGCTGAAACAACATGTGAGTATGACACACACACACACACACACACAGATTTTAGATACAAGATGTTACCTGGAAGGCCCAAAGCTAATTACAGACTTTAACTAAGTTAATTATAGCTGTAGTTGCTAAGAGGGAAAATCATAAACTTTGAAAACACTTAGAGGAGGAAGAGCAGGTTGTGACGTTTTAGTGCGAAGCCATAAAATATGCTTTCATGTCCTGGAAGGGGGAAGCTTATCATAGATCAAAGAGAGTCATTTGAAGAACATGGGTTATGCTGAGGTTGCAGAATTTAATACTTGGAAAAGACATCCTGTTTTTATATAGATATTTTTTTATATATTCTGACAGACAGGATCTAGGTGTCCTCATGCAAATAGGTGGGAAAACCAGCTTTTAAACATTATTCTGTTTTCTTTCAGAGACACTTCTATCTAGACTCTGACAAAGAAATATCTGTGAGCACTTTAAGCAGGTATTTAGAGAGAGAGAGAGAGAGAGAACATCTAAGTACTGTAGTAGGAATTGCACTGTTAAAACCTGTTTTGTTTAAGTAATTTGTATGGTTCTTGTGATAATAGTTCTGTATTTTATGTGTTACATATTTTTATCTATTTTAGTAGAACTCTATTTTTAGAGCTTACTTGATCTGTCTTTGATTTCTTTCCTTTACAAGTAGAGTATATATGGTTAAAGCAGACACTGTACATAGTGATAATAGTGATACAGTCTGAGGTCTTTCATTATAGTTTTTTAAGGGTTCATTTCTGTTCACTGGGTTAGGTGCCCATAGGCAAAGATATCTGCCCCCCCCAAAAGACAGAATTATCTGAGCCTGTGCATTGGGTATGCTAGCAAGAGGTTCACAGTTTAAATCCCTCCAGAACTTGAGACCAAAGGTTGACTTGAACCCACAAAACAGACCAGGAGGGTTACCCTGTTTCTGTTAACTGTTCACAAAACTGCACTCGGAGGTTGGCACTGTGGGAGTAGAGGGCTGACCTGCTGAGTGGGTTTGTGACAGTGGTCACTTAGACATGTGATGAGGAGAGGCTATAAATTAAGGGACGTCCTTGGGTGGGAGGGTGGCTGGGGCAGGTTAACACCCCCTCAAAAGATGTCCTCTCTGGTAGGAAGCCTGTGATTACCTTTACGGCTTCACAGTGATTCCCGTGTGCTCCCTGGGTTAAGTAAGGCTGCTATCCTGGCTAGCTCATCCTCTACATTCCTTAAAGGAGAACTGCACTGAATCTGCAAGTCATGTTTCCCAGTAGAAGCTGTTTTGTATTACTTGTTCAAACTCTGTAGTTGTACCATCTATACAGGCATTTTAGTTCCCCTGGTGAGTGTTTCTGATTTATACACTGGTGTAAAAGCCACTGCGGGACTCTGTGATATAGTTTATGCCCTTGCTCTGTTCTTCCATTGTTATCAGGAAGCATGTGTGTTGTACTACAGACCTCTGTGGTTGAGAGGGACTTATGAAATGGGCACTAAGAATGTTGCTTTCTAATTGGCTAAAATTAGTTCTACCCAATGGACAGGGACAGCATGATCAATTGGTAAAAAAAAGTCCTGGCAATCTGGATGCAGCACAGTAGCATATCAATGCCTCCAAGAAATTTAAAGAAAGCTTTCTGGTAGCCATCTTAATAACATAAATGGCATTACAGAGCCAATTCATTGCACTACATCCCCACAAAAAATAACTCACAATCAATCTATAAATAAAATTATAGAAAAACAAAATAACATTGTCTTGATAATTAAAAGTAGAACTCGCTCCATTCATAAGTTAATCAAAACTGGCAAGAAACCACAAGTGTTTTTCCTGTAATTGTGTCAACAACTCATGATGCTAAAATTAACCCACAAATGTATCAGTATAAGCATGCCCCGTAAAGCCGTCCCTGTAGCTTCCTGACCCCAAATCACTTTAACGCATGCATGCACCACAAGAAGCTAGTTTTCAAGTTTCAAATTGACACCCGATACAATCTTTAACAGCCTCTGGCACAATAGAAAAAACTCACATTACCTATTTTTAAAAGACCTCTGCAGTCCATTTAAAATCATTACTCACTACTGACCAGAAATCGCAAGTGACATCACCAGTGGGATTACCGACCAGCTTCTCATTTGCTCACATAAACTGTGGATTGGGGTAGATTGCTACTTGGAACAGCACAGGGGAGGAGGGACAGCAATAGTGCAACCTGGCACACTCCAAGCCAATCAGAAGCATGCATACCAGTGTAGCGGGACTATTTTATATAAATGGTATAACTTTTTTATATTTTTCTTATTTTTCCTTTTCATTTTCTTAAAATTTTGGTACCCATTTTAAAAGCACAATAAGAAACTTTAGTGTATTGGTTGTTGTGCTACAACCACACTTTCAGGGCTGGAGCAAGGAGTGGGCAATCAGGGCCTCAGGCGACTTGAACCCTCCCTCAGGACAATTCCTAATAGCCCACAAAAGCCCAGGGCAGGAGCTGTGGTGTTTTTCCCGGAGGAAACAGAAATCTTTTTGCAAAGATTCTTTAAGCAGCTTTCTTCCAGGCTTGTGTCTGACTGCTGACTTTTCTGACAGGTTTTTCTCCTTGTGTCTCCCTGGCAAATCTGTTCTACTGTATATGTCTCTCCCTTGTACAGAAATCCAAGGATCCAAGATCAGTGGCTATAATCTCATGCATTATTCATTATGCTAAATCCCTGGCTGTCAGTGGGTGTCAGTTCCAGGAGAAAAGCATGCATACAAGTCCTGAGCCAGTCTGCAATTTAGCTGTTTTGCAGAGCTGAGCTAGCCTCCAAATTGATGTTAGTTTCACAGGGACAGAACCTACTGAATCCTGAGCTAGTCTGCTGTTGGCTGACTCTGCAAAGCTCAACACAGAAACACCCAACATTCTGAGCCAGGTTATGTTCTCTGACCCCTTTTTCAGTAGTCCTGGGACTAGAGAGAAACTACAAACATGGCTGCTTTTGTAGTCTTTCACTTTATCTTTTATCTTTAATATGTTTCTGTCCCTTGATGTGGCTTCTGGCCATCAGGATTAATATCTCCCAGTCCCTGCTGCCATCTGGTGGGACTGGAGGGTGAATTAGTGTCACAGCACTGTTGAGTATCTCCAAAGTTTGGGCTCCCGGTAGAGCAGCAGTTTTGTACTTTGTACAGATTTGAGAGCTGCTTGACGCTGAGCAACCTCCTTGCTGTAAGCTTCCCAACCCTGAAGGCAGTTGAGTGAAGAGAGGTGGTGGCACACCAGCCATGACGAGCAGGGTGCTGAACAAGCCCACAGAACAAATGACAGTGTCTAGTCTAGCCCTGGGTCCTGTGGCTGCCATGTGGACTGGGATGGAGGGGTGAAGGGGCAGTGTAAAGGAAGGTGGCAGCAGTGCTTTGGAGAAAACCAAAACTAAGCCACCTTTTAGGTGGGGTTACAGTCCTGCTACTGAAATAGGCTTCTCTTCTCTTCTCTCCAGTTTTTCCATCACTGACCATACCCAAGATCACTGACCTTATACTGCAGAACTATTGCTGCTAGCTGTATCCCTGGATTTGATAAGCTAAATGTTTGGCCTTCCCAAGTTCCAGTCCAGTGACATATCAGCCTCCAGCAAGGAATGGGCTTAAAGTGAGGGTCACAGATGTCTGACTGACAGCTGTGCCCTAAGCGTAAGGTTGCTTGACTGCTGCTCTTTGACATTTCGTATTTGGCAGTGTCAGTCATAACACTCTTCCTGATCAGTGGGAGAGAGATCTGGGATTTAGTGGAACAGTATTTAACTAGCTATGGTTTCATTTTATAGGCAGGCGTCTTTACTGTGTCCTATGGGAGAGGCTTCTCATATCCCTTTACCAGTGGGATTTCTCTGGGGTTCTTTCCTCAGATGTTACTAATGGTGCTTAAGTTCCCAGTGAGGACAGACATAAGAAGTTTTATATCAGACTGCAGTCTCCACACTGATGACACCCAGATGGGAGTGCCTGCTCTAAACCTGTGCATGCTTGAAGATTTACTCCATTCTGCCATGCATTCTTGTTTTGCACTTGCACTGTGTTTTTGACCTTTGGAATTCATAGCTGCATTACTTCTTCCTGTTTATTCTACCACCCCCTTGCTATAACATGTTCCCCCCCCCCCCACTGGGTTACCGGTGTAAACAGGTCTCAGTTCCATGTGACTTTCCAATTCAAAAATTCCAAAAGGATAAATAAATGTTAGAAGTGCTCCATGCACCGCACCGGGTGCTATGAAATGACATGGTATAGACTCCATCACTTTGCGATGTGGCTGGTGCTGTGGCAGTGGAGAAGAGGGAATGAAAGTGTGGCCTAGCACAGTGCAGTGTTGTCCCCATTTTCAAACAGAGTTGTGCAGATAATGCACAGTTTTCACTTGATATTCTGCATTATGGATGAAGGTTCTGGCACTGCCACCGCCCTGGCACTGCAGCCTTATATTTTTTTAATTAAGGGATTCTGGAATTTGAATTTGCAAACCTCTGGCTTACAACCCAGGGCTCTACCCCAGTCTAAAGGAACAGCTGCCTTAGCTGAGCAAGTAGGAGATCTCTATGGACTTTAGCTTAGTTGCATAATTACCTCCTCTTATTTCATCACCCTGTCTGAAAACTGCCATTTGTGGCCCCAATTGGATCATGTAAATCAGGGGATTAAGTAGCTGGGTCCTTATTTCAAGAGCAAGGGCAGGGTTTTCTAAAACCTTAAGGGGCCTTGTGTCATGAAGATTTTGCTGATGCAATTAATTAATTAATTTCTTTTATTTATTTAACATTTTGGTAATCGGGAAAGGCACACTGATCTGAGGCTCGTTTCAAGGTGTGACCTGGGGACATGAGCAACATATACAATACATACAGGGGAAATACATATGAATACAGGAGCTTGGTAACAATTAATGTAAGGTTACTATTTAGAACGAGTATGAAACTGACTAGCTAAGAATACAGAAGATACAATTATTAACAAATTACATACAATAAAGGTGGGCAGTTAGATAAACAAAGATTGCTTAGAGGAGTAAAGGAAGTTGTACTTAGTAGTGAGAGAGAGGAATGGCACAGGGTCAAAATGTCACACGGCAGAATGCCGTGCAACTTAATCGCGTTGCACGATTTCTAGATTTATTTTGTTCTGTGGGGGATCCGCCCACACCCCCGCTATGGGGGTGGCACCTCCCGGACCCCCAACTTAGGATTCGAACTCTGGGGAGGGTCCAACACGGAGAGCGCACAGGTCTGGGGTTCATGCATCATGCCATACGCTATTAAGCGTTCGACATTAAGACCCGGTACAGAGAGGAACTACATGAACATATGAAATTTGCCAGCAGATAAAGGCCCAAATGTCTATCAAGTCTGCTCAATTTTGAAGCTAGTCCCCCTACTCAGCAGCTTCCCCTCCCTCCCTTCCTCCACCCTCCCTTAACCCTTCTCCTTATCCTGCACAGCTCCTTTTGAAGCAGTTCACTGTCCTGCTGGATACCATTTCCGTCAGCAACGTGTTCCACTCGGCCACTACCCAATCCCTAAAAAAGTGTCTTCTCATCTCCCTCCTGAACCCCCCCCCTCCAATCTCATAGCATGGCTTCGAGTATCCTCCCCTTCCCTCACCTTGAAAGGCCCCTCCTTCCCAGTCCTGTTTATGCTGGTCATGTACTTGAAGATTTCAATCATATCTCCCCTGTCCCTCCTCTCCTCCAGCGAGTACATGTTCAATTCCTCAGTCTGCTTTCATATGGTAAATCCCCCAGACCCTGGATCATCTTTATTGCCCTACATTGCACCCCCTCCAGCAACTTAATGTCTTTCTTTAGGTACGGTCACCAGTACTGCACGCAGTATTCCAGGTGCGGTCTTACCAATGATCTATACAATGGCAGAATAACCTCCCCCCTCCTTGAGGTTATACCCCTGGTAATACAACCCAGCATCTTATTGGCCTTTGTGGCCACTTTCCTACATTGTGCTGAGTTGTTCATTAAACCCGTTATGGTTACCCCCAGATCCTTTTCTTCCTCAGTCATGGCAAGCTGTACCCCATCCAGCTGGTAGCTCCTTTTTGGGTTCTTTGCCCCAAAATGCATCACCTCACACTTTCTGGCATTGAACCCCAGTTGCCAGGTATCCAACCAGGTCTCCAGTTTTGTCAGATCCTCCTGCAACCCCTGCCATCCCTCTTGGTCATCCACCACCTCTCCCATCTTGGTGTCATCAGCAAATGGACTGATCTTGCTATTGATACCCACCAAAATGTCAGCAATGAATATCCCAAATAGCACTGGTCCCAGCATTAAGCCCTGTGGAAATCCACTTGTCACTTCCCTTGGGGATGAGAACTCCCTACCCACCACCACTCTGTTGTCTTCCACTCAGCCAGTTCCTTACCCATCCCACCATCTTGGCACCTGCCCCTGTGCCTTCCAGCTTTACTTCTTAGCCTCCCCTGTGGCACAGAGTCAAATGCCTTGCTGAAGTCCAGACACAGAACATCTACTGCATGGCCCCTGTCCATCTGTCTAGTTACCTAGTTATACTATACTACCAGGTTGGTCTGAGAGGATCTGCCAGTGACAAAGCCATGCTGTCTGCTGTTCTGCATCTCACTGGCCTCCAGAAGAGTCACCAGCCTCTCCTTCAGGATTGTCTCCATCAGCTTCCCCATGATGGATGTGAGGCTCACACACCTATAGTTCCCTGGTTCATCCTTGGGGCCACTCTTATGGAGGGGTGCCACATGAGTCATCCTCCAATCCTGAGGTACACACCCACATCCAATGAGGTACTGAACAGGTCTGCCAAGGGGCCCGCTAGAACCTCTGCCAGTTCTTTCAGTACCCTGGGGAGGATACCAAAACTATAGTGAGAGTGCAACAAAGGGTGGAGGGAGGGGAGGTAGGAAGGGAATTAAGATGACTTGCATCTGAAATGAAAACAAATTGCACCCCAAAAATTATGCATGCATTATTTTTTAGCCATGAACGATAGAGCCTGATGTAAATCCTTCTGAACCTTTAAAAAAAGCCTTCAAAGGTTCAGGAGCAATTGGCACGATGCAGGCAGACTCAGAAATCAAAATCAGACGCTGTGCCAGTGTCATGCCTTCACAAAATCCTGCTGAAAGTCTCCAGTAAAATTAAAGGCTACAAACTATTTACAACACTTTTATTTAATGTTAGTGGGTTGTTTTTAGCTTTTGTTTTACTTTAGTCTGTTATTCTTCTACTAACTTTCAGATATTGTGGGACTTATTTCACTGCCTTTCAAAAAGGACTGACTTTTGCCAATGGACCTCACAATTTCTATTTGTGATATCACAGCTTGTTGTCATGGCAAGGACCATGATGTCAAAAACAACGGAACTATGAGATCAGTTGGGGATAAACACTTTTTATTCCCTTCTTTGACAGGCTATCAAACAGCATGGGACTTATTAACTACCAAGCTATTAGGTTTTATTTAATAATTTGGCTACAATTTTGCTTTTCATTAGCCACTGTTGGCTATAGTTCTTTATGCCAAGATAGCAGGTGTCCTAAGAAAATGGCTAATATGATTAAATGGCTAAAACCAAATAGGTGGTGGTTGAAAGAAAAACATGGGGTTTAGCCAAATGGCTAATTATGTTTGGTGTCTAACGCTAACACTGCTACTAAGATGTGTTACAAATATTGGAAAAGAAAACAGAAAAATGAAAAAAAAAATGTATTCCCTTGGGAACAGTAATAATGGAAACACTGGACTTGATTCTCAAAGGTTTTTGAATGCCCCAAGTCAGAGTGCACCAAACGCATGGTGCATGAGGCTTGTAATTCCGATCTTACTCAATAAATAAATAAAAGCTCTAGCCCCTGATTCAGCTTTTCACATAGTAAAAACACATTTTTGCTGCAGTTTGTTTACTTTGTTTTAATTTTGTAAACTCTGTAATCACCAATCATGGTGGTTGCTGAGCTGTTCCATGTCATGTAATGGTGTGGTGCCACACTGCTCGCTCCAATACAAATGTATTGGGGTGAACAGTGTGGCGCTGCACCATTACACGACATGGAACTGTGCAGCATCCACCATGTTTGGTAATTGTGGAGTTTACAAAATTAAAATGAAGTAAATAAACTGCAGCAAAAATGTTTTTTACTAAGCGAAAAGCTGAATCAGGGGCTAGAGCTTTTGGGGGTAGAAGGGTTATGATAATGAGTGTTTTCCTTTAAGACACAACTGCATTTGAAGTTTCAGTGCTGTTAGACCACTTAAGGACTATCCTTCTGATGCAAGCTGTGGCAAATTATAGAAAATGTTGCAAATACCTGGATTCTATTAAACTTGGGCTCCCAGGTTCTGACACAATGAGGTGCATACGGTCTGACTATGCATTTGCGTCCATTTCCACCTGCTTTGCAAATTCTGGCCCAAGTATCATACTATGTAATCTTCCTGAAAGAAATGCAGTAAACTGTCAATAACTTGAGAAAGCCACCCTCAATGTCTGTCTGGGAAGGGGGCATTTGTGTCGGCAGTACTGCTTATGTGGAATTCTTTGCTTTGTTATTTCAGGGAGGCCCACTCAGTGGTGTGTTTTAAGAAGGGTCTTAAACATCATCTGTTTGCACTGACTTTCCCAGACTAGTCCCATTTGTACTAGCAGTCAGGTTGACCACTGGGATATGTGAATATTATTATTTAGCAGTATATATATATATATATATATATAGCTTAGTATGTATATTTTTAGCTTAGTTTTAAAATGATTTGGTGAGTTAATGCTGGTTATTGTTAAAAAATCCCATATGCTGCTTTGCATGTTTTTCTTGGTAAGGCACCCTGATCCTGCGGAATAGTGTGCCAGATAAATAAAATACTTACTGATCGACTGACCAACTGACCGACCTACCGACCTATTAAACTACCTATGTACCTATCTACCTATGCTACTGCTGAGGCCTGCAGAACTTACATTCTCTATAGAAAGTCAGGAGTTGAGGATCATAAATACAAGGCTTTATTGATCTAGAACGGGGGACAGTATGGCTTATGAAAAGAAAGAAGTAGAATCTTATGGGGTGGATCCCCCCAACATGTACACACTCTTTGGAGCTGCCCTTGAAAGTCTAGCTCCAAGGAGGGACTTTAAATGTGATCTGCTGCTTTAGTTCAAGATGCAGAAAGGTGACATTGAGAATGACTTCTTGGTAATCTTGCTTTAACAGTAACAGATCAGAATGCCGAGAATGTGTTTCAGATGGACAAGCCTCCAATTCCAATCCATATTAATGTACACCCTTAAGGCCATGAAAGGTTCTTTTGCTGAACTTCTTTGAAAACTGAGTAATTTACATAAGTGGGTGATTAATATTCTTCATTTCAAATGAAATGTACAGTACTGCAACACAGAATGATTACAAAACTGAGTATATGATACTGTATCATGAGCACAGCACTTCCCCTAACGTTACACAATTTGCTTGATTAGCAATCATCAATGTTTGTTACTGTGTTAGGAGGTCAGTTTCATCTTTCACTCCCTCATAAGTATAGAGTGTTGTTTCAGGGCAGTCAGTATCATTTTCTGATACAGACCAACTGCTTGCATTTCTGTGAAAGAAACCAGTGACAAAAGACAAAGCCGAAAATGAAGATTCAGTTGATTCAAGCAAAGATTCTGACATATTTTCTATACTGAAAGAGGCCTAGGGAGAGTAAGGGCCTGATGAACCGGCAATGTTCATCGACATTATAATACAGAGTGAATGATAATAACTGTACAAAGAGCAGCACTGTGCAGCCTTTCTGCTGTTCAGTACTCCCGTCAGCACTGTGTGATAATAAGATGTGATATAGGAACATAGGAGTGAATGTTAACAAGAGTAGAGCAATCCGTTTCATAACTCTAACCACTTTCTTTGCATGTTTTTTGAAATACAGTTATATATTATAATGAATATTATAAATCACGTACATGGATTTAGCCAATCAGCACACAGGGCCACTGTACCGCTTTTCCTGCATACAGTGGCCTTTTGTGTAGGAGCGTTAGGAGTGAAGCGTTCCACTTCACAGCTGGGGGAAGGTGGCATCAAAATAAACTACCGTAAATATGTATTAATCACTGTAGCTAACTTGAGTTATTTATAAGAAGCAAATAGGGCCTCTGAGGGGTGTCTCTCATGGTATAAGGGCCCAGGATAGTGTTTAGGAGATGTACAAGAATGAGGGGGCATGATATGAGACTGGGGGGGGCAGGCTAAGGGGCAATGTGAAGAAGTTTTTCTTCACAGAAAGGGTAGTGGATGCATGGAATGGCCTACCCAGGGAGTTAGTGGAAGCAAACACTGTGGGGGACTTCAAGAATGCATGGGATAGGCATAAGGGTACCCTAGATGGGGGGAAAGAGAGGCTAAGCTGAGGACCGAGTAGGGTCAGCGGTTGCTGATACAGGTAGGGAAATAAGCAGACTTGATGGCTCTAGCAGCCCTTATCTGCCAGCAAGTTCTATGTTTCCTCTTGTGAGATCTTGGCAGCCAGAACTGCTCAAATTCGTTTTGTGGTCCGCTGGCCCAAACCTAGCCCATGCTAGGGCTGCACTGACTGGTGTGATATAGTAAGGGAACCATATTCTGGTCCCATATTCTTCTCTTCATTTAAGTAGCTGGCACTTTATTTAAGCACGGTCATTGCCGCCCTCCCCAGGATGGTGTCTTACGCTACCTGGGGAAGGTGTCACTAGTGTGTATCCTGTGGAATAATTTTTCCCCATGGGTCATTGTATATAAGACCCTGGCAAATGTAAATACAGTCAGACCTGGTTAATCTATGCCTTGTTATAATTTATACCTGATAATCTGAACAGAACCTCTGAAATGGATTTTATACAATGTTAATAAAAATCCTCTGGACATTGTCTGGTTACTATGTATATTTTTATTATTTTATTTATTTATATTCTTTATTGAAATGTTTCACCAGGAAGGCACACTGAGCAACAGGTTGCTTGTCTCCCAGTGTGACCTGGGGGGAAGGGGTACAATAGGGATGAGACATTTTACATTCAAGTTATAAAGATCAAAACAGCATACAGTAATTAAGGCAGTTGTTACAAACAGTGTTGCATATATATATAATTTGTAAGAAACATTAATAAGTGCAGTGGTAATACGTGAACACGTGCTATTGTGAAATAATGGGCAAAGGAGAGAGAAGATGAGATGACAGATAATGCAGAGTCATGTCCCGGAGAGATCCCGTCAGGATGCGTGGGAACCCTGCAAGAGGACAGGGGACTGGAGTAGGGAAGAGAGAAAGAGAGAGAGAGGGAGGAAGGGAGAGGGGAGAGAGAGAGAGAGAGAGAAGAGAGAGAGAGAGAACTTCAGGATGCAATGAACCCTGCAAGGGGGCATGGAAGTTCGGGTGATTGTAAACCCTCCTGCGATTAAGCATTGTAGTTATAGAGGGATAGTGAGAAGGAGGGAATGAGAAATAACACCTGGGAGGGGAATGAGGCCTGATCCAAGGAACCCTCCAGGATGCTGGGGACCCTGCAAAGGGACCTGGAAGGCCAAGGATAGGTAGATGTGGGAACAAAAGGTGGCAAGCCTAGGAACAGCTAGGGAAAAAAGGGGAGAGAGTAGGGGAAGGGAGAAAGGTATGAGAATTAACACCTAGGAGGGGCTAGGGTCAGTAGAGTTGATAGAGGCATTGGGTAAATTCTGAAGGGGGTGAACTGTAAGGAGCAAGAGGAAGGAAATTAAGGCAGGTCATAACAAGAACAGTTAAGTGCAAGATAGTTGGAGAGGGCAGTGTCGATGGAATAGAGGGAGGAGTGTCAGATTTGGGAAGGTAGGGAGTTTCATATTTTAGGGAAACAGTGACAGTACCTAGACTGGCTGGAGAGGGTGGAGCAGCGGGGGACAGTTAGTGTGCGAGTGTCAGTAGATCTGAGGGAGTGGGAAGGCAGAGGGGGTATTATAAATGAGGAGGAGAGGTAGGAAGGGAGTTCACCCAGTCAGTGTTTAGTGGTGAATTTAATGCAGTGTGAGAGGCATCTGTTTGTAAGGGAGGGGAAGGAAAGGGCTTGATAGAGGTCACAGTGGTGGGTGTGGCGGGTATGTAACAAAATGGGCAAAAACAAATGTTTACGGATTAACCAGGTCTGACTGTAGTAGTAATCCTGAAAGGATGATAATAGAGACATCCTATACTGATGTACATTATAGTAACTTCAAAGGCCCACACAAGCACAAAGTTAAGGAATATGAAGTAATGAAATGATAACGACCTGTATAGTGAAGTAATCCTCCAGCCCTGAGGACAGATGCCTTGAGGCCTCTGTTGTTCCTGGTCCCTATTTCTCTGACCAGTGGTGACAAGGTTAGATGCAAGATCATTGTCTGTAGCCCCCCTGCCCTGGATGAGACTTCCACCATGCCACTACACAGGGCGGGGGATGGCATATTATACAGACGCAGGTGTATATTAGGGTTAATTAAACCCTGTTATTTGCACCTTGATAACTCAGCCACTGCTCAATTGAGTTGTCTATAGTTGGTTAAGTGTGGAGTTTGTGCCAGGATAACTTAAACCTGAAAATTTAGTGACAGTCGGTTGGGGTTCAAAATTATAGAGGTAAGAAATGTGAAAAGACCAAAATGAAGACCTTTGCTTACCTGTAACTCAAAAAATGGCTTTGTTTTGAAACCTGAAACTTACAGGTTTGATAGACTTTGACCTATGGTACACACTTTTGCAATTGGCAAGTTTTTGAAATATAAGTTAAAATCTGTGCTATTTTTCATGCATGCTCAGTAAAAAAAAATATATATTCTACAAGTAACTGTATTTTTACGAGAGTAAGTTCAACTGAATTCATCAGCGGAAATTCATTGCTGACAAAAGCGGTGTGAGAGAAATAACTTTCCATCACATTGCTTTGATGTAAAATACAGTTCTTTGTAGGGTATGCCCTCTGTACGGTGACACTATTACAGCAAACACATCAATGCCAACAACATCGACAGTTCGCTGTAATAGTCCGCCCGAGACCCCGGCACTCTGTTCTCCAGTCCTGCACCCCTGAATTCCCTGAATCAACTCAGACTCAGAGTTGATAATCTATAAGTTTGGGGGGTCCGGGGGATGGTGTGTTGGTGGGGTCTCCTTTTGGATTTATGTCAACCACAACTTGCGGTCAACATAAATCCGTTGCTGTGATGCCCTTTGTAGAACTGTATTCCCCCTCCCAATTCCTGAGCATGTTTGAAACTGACGGTGGTTGCTCTATGCCTCCGCAGGTATCCCCATCCCACCCAATCCAGCTATTTTTGGCCTCTCAGTGCGCCAGCTGGGTATCCCCCTGCTGCTTGACCCAGGTATTGCTTAAGAAACAAAAGCCAGCTGATGGTGGGGTCCGAATCTACCACTGGTGTGAATGTAAATTCCCTCCCAGTGAGGGTACTGGCCCACCCCACCCATTCTTCTGGCACTAGGTGCCCAACCCCAGTGCCAGGAAGCAGTGCACTCCCAATTCCACTTAATGAATGCAGACACCAAGGTGCCTACCACCAGTGTTGCCAAACGTGTGATACTGGCGGGGGGGGGTCTAATCCCCAGTGTCAAGCTGTCCCTCATTGTCTTTTTTTTATTTACTCAGTACCTGCCCAGAGAAAAACTGTCCATCGTTATCTCTGATGGCTATTCTCACCCCACCCCACCACCCACCCAGCACCCACCACTCCACACACCCCTCAGTTACCTATATTGGGTCCACCATCTCTTGACCACCCCATATCTTGCTGCTACTGACAGCTACTGGGAACTGATGAAACAATGTAAGTGAAGGCTATGTGTTTCAATGCATTTTAAACATTCACTCATAACTTGGTCATTGACTAATATGTTGACCCCAAATTTTCAACATAGAAATTTTTTCACACCATCTCATGAATGTGATTGGTGATGTTTTTTAAAATCCTGGCTAAAATTTGTTTCTTTAGTTGTGGCACAAAATGATGTTTCAGCCTGTTATTTTATGTCATACTTAGAAGAGGATCATAAAAACATTATATTGAACAAAAGGTTATGAATAAATGTTGCATGCAGAGCTGGCCATTGGCTCAGTGGGTAGCGCGTTGTGTTCCCATGCTGGTTAACTCAGTTTGAGGGCAAGCACAGTAAGCCAATTGGATGGGACCTGCATGAAGCAAGCAATGACTGAGTCTGTTGGCCACATGTGGTGAGACATACTTTTCTACCTTCCAGAGTACATGCCTATGAGGTGCTGACTTCTAGGTGTACCTTGTACTTTGGATGGGAAGCTATGGGCTGGGGGGAGGGGGTGGGCATCAAGGTTGACAACCCTAAGGAACACCACACCACTGATTCCCCAAAACTCCAGAGGCTTCAGTGTCTGCATAATGTAGTTTTTGCAATGAATATATGAAGTTTGCAAAAAAAACTTTGTAAATGCACCAGGTAGGGTTCAACTTAACACCACAAAAGTAGGAAAATGTGCCATTTGGGTTTCTGACCCTAACTCCTTGCTCTTACAAACAACAAAAGGACAAGACCACACAAGCAACCACAGGCAGTTATCATCAGGTAAGACAACATAAAACTGTTTCCAGATGACACAAATGCAGTAGCACTGATGTGCTACCTTAATGTATATTATGTGTGGCTACAAAAGTATGGGCCCTACAGGGGACTGTGTTTCTGCAGCCAGAAGTGTTTGTGTGTGTGTGTGCGTGTGTGTGTGTGTGTATGTATGTATGTCTTACTGGGTGTATGAATACCTGTGGCTGCTGATGCTATGGTCCCACAGGGACATGCACTTCTGCAGACAGAAGTGTTGCAATTCTGTATGCAGCAGCAGCAGTGCAGGCCCCACAGGAGCCTGTGCTTCTGTAAAAAGAAGTCAGTGTCTATGCTGTACACCAGTGACTGCAAACACTGACCCCACATGAGCCTTTGCTTCTGCAAACAAAACTAGTGTTGCAGTTTGGGTATCATGGGTTTCTATATGCACTACCACGGGGGCCTGCACTTCCACACACAAAAGTCGTCATGTATTTCCTACACCTGTAGCTGCAGAAGTGCAGGCCACTGAAGTTCCGGCACGTCTGCAGACATAAGTAGTGTTGCTATTGCTATCATGGATTTTCTAGGGTCTGTGTTTCTGCAGCCAAATCTCAGAGTGTATGTCTTACAACAGTGGCTGCAGAAGTACAGGCCCCTCAGAGGCCTGTACTTCTGGAGCCAGAAGTGTGTTTATGTCTTACAGTGTGCATAAGTACCTGTGGCTGCAGAAGGGCAGGCAGCATAGGAGCCTGCGCTTCTGCAGACAAAAGAACTCTTGTATTTTCGGTGTTGTACATTTGTATTTGTGGCCAGAGGGTTCTGTGCTTCTGCAGACAGAAGTAGTGTTTTGATTTGAGCATTGTGGATTTCTATCTGCAGCCAGAAAAGAGTGTGTGTTATGCAGTGAGCATGTCAAAGATACAAATCCACAAAGGTAGCACATTGATGCTGCTGCATCTGTGTCATCTGGAAACAGCTGTATGTTGTTTGTCTTAGCTGGTGATGGCTATCTGTCGTTGGTTGTGTGGTCTTGTCCTTTTGCTGCTTGAAGGGGTAGGGAGTCAGGGTTTGAACCCCTAATAGCATATGTACCTACTTTTGTGGCATTAAGTTGAATATATATATACAGTATATATATATATATATATATATATATATGATACATGATGGCATGAGTGTGATATGGAAAATATTTTCACTCCTCTAGAGTGACCTCTGAATACTCACGAGTGGCGGAGCCACGAGTGAGGTTTCAGAGGTCACTGTACAGAAGTGAACATATTTCCCATATCACACTAGTGCACATCATGTATCCTATTTATATAATGGGGGCCTCATTGTTGCAAAATGTACAATTTACGCAGCTTTGGGCAGTTGCATGGCTTTGCATGGGTTTAGCACAGGTTTGGGGGTATAAAAAGTGGCATTTATTTTAACTCTGCTGATGTCATCAAGATTTATTTAACAGCAGTGAAAATAACTTGTTTTATCTCACTGGAATATGTCTCACCCACATTGTATAAATATATATATTATAGGGGCGCAGTCAGGCCCCTACAGTTAGGGTTGAATGGGCACTCTAATGTTAAACCTGAAATATTGCACTTTAATAACTTTGCAACCATTCAAGGGATTTGTACAACATTTGGTATACGATGTGCTATGGGCTTGATCTCTTGACATACCTAGTTTTGTTTTGATCAGAATAGTGGATTTCATGCTGCGCATAGTGGAAAAACACTAACATTTATTTTTATTGGCTGTTTTTTCCTCATCATGCAGTGGCCAAATCATTTGGAATTGTGATCTGAAACTTTTAGAGTAGAAAGAGCTTATGCCAAAGAACAAGCAAGCATTGGTTTGGTGAAAGAATATTAATCTGTTCCAAAGTTATTAAATTTTGAAATTTCAGGTTCTGAGCATACTCAGCTCAGTCTTTTGGATAGCTGCATGGAACGAAAAAGGATTTTGGTCTGACAAAAAAGGATTTTTTCACCTCACAAAAAAGGATCCTTAGAATTCTTTTTTGTGAGAAAAAAATTCCTTTTTTGTCACCGGCCATCTTTTTTTTTTAGCCCAGACTGTCAGCACTCTGTCCAGGTATGTCTTCTGCAGACATCCAAGTATGTATCTTGTTCATCAGGACATCCTTTATTGTTGGATACCTTTACTTTAATTTTATGTGGCCTCAGAATGCTTATTTTTGATTTTAAAAATCCTTGTTTGTGACTCACTTTCGTTCTTTCTTCACGAGATGTCATAATCCTTTTTCACATCATGAAACAGGATTATGACATCTCACAAAAAAGGATTGCCAGCAGGGCCATCTGGTCGGAGAAGTCCTAATCTTTTTTCGCATGACAAAAATGGATTATGACATCTCACAAAAAAGGAATCGGATGGTGAAAAAGGATTAGGACATCTCACGAAAAAGGATTTTAAAACATTATGCCTTTTCATGAGATGTCATAAATCTTTTTTGCGTGACTAAAAAGGATTATGACAATTCACAAAAAAAGGGTGTCTGGCAGGGCCATCTGGTTGGACAAGTCGTAATCCTTTTTCGCATGACGAAAAAGGATTCCTTCACCTCATGGCAAAGCAATTGGATGAAAAAAAGGATTAGTACAAGTCATGAAAAAGGAATTTGTGTCATTATGGCACTTTGCCAATTGTCCCTGGTGTCTAGTGGCATCCCCACCCTCAGTCCCCATATATATTTTATATAAACTTTCTTGTTTTTTTCTTTTATTTTTAGTTTTTAATTTAATTTAATTTTTTTAATGATTCCCCTGGCCCCCTGCATTGTGGCTTCTGACACTTTGCCCATTATCCCTGGTGTCTACTGGTACCCTCCCCACACCAGCATCCTCCATTTTTACTGCAGGTTTCGTTGGTGGTTAGTAGCATTCTCCCCACCCTTCCATGTCAACCTGGAAAGTAGAAAATGGTCCCTCACTGCCTTTTGTTTTTTTAGCCTGTAAAAAACAAACAGTTCATTGCTGATCATGCCAGTACCCCCAACTGACCTCCCACTGTGGATCTTCCTCCCCTCAAGTCCTGTTTGACCCTCACTCACATCAGGAGGTCCCAGTTTCAAGACCCGCTCCACCGATTGAAGACACATCTTGATGCTGGAACCAGCAACTGCGATGTGAAGTAAGGTAAATGTGCTTCAATGTATTTCAATGGGGGGGGGGGTTCAACCTTTGGCCATAACTCAGCCACTGTTTTATATTTTGGCTCCAAATGTTTCAACATGGGCTCTTGGGGACTCCATCTCATGACCAATATGACTGTCATGAGGCAATTCCCACCGGAAAGGGGATTTCGTGGTCCGTTAGTAAAATCACCTTTCCAGTGGGATTTGCATAATAACAGTCATATTGTTCGTGAGGAGGGGTCACAAGAAGGCTATGTTGAAAATTTGGGGTCAGCATTTAAAAAAATGGCTGCGTTATGAGCATTCATTGCTAGCTCACCACATACGCTTGTAACACTGGAAATTTGCTATAATTGCACTCCGTATTTTCAGCATGGCCTTGCTATTACCCCATCTCATGTATATGGCAATGTCATTTTTCAAATCCTGGCCAAAATGTATTTTCGCACTCATGGCGCAGAATGGCATTGCAGTTGCACAGAATTACGTTTTGGCGGGGAATTTGAAAATGTTCTGTACTGGGTACATACGATGAGGTCATAAGTCAGCTATGTTGAAAATTTGGGGTAAAAATGTGTAAAAATGGCACAGTTATGACTATTTGTCAATGGAGGGATGGTTTGGACCTTGCACCCCCACCATTACATAAGGATACTGTTATACTGCCTCGATGGATGGGCAGACTGGATGGGCCTTATGGTCCTTATCTGCCTTCAACTTCTATGTTTCTATGGAGGGATGGGAGCGCAGGGTCCTTTGGACCCTGTACTCCCACCATAACATAAGGATGCTATTAAACTACCTCAATACAGGGATGGGAGCTCAGGATCCTTGACTCTGAGCTCCCACCATAACATAAGGATACTATTAAACTACCTCAATACAGGGATGGGAGCGCAGGGTCCTTGACTCTGCGCTCCCACTGTAACATAAGGATACTGTTAGACTATGTCAATGGAGGGATGGGAGTATAGGGTCCAAAGGACCCTGTGCTCCCACTGTAAAATAAGGATTCTTTTATACTATCTCAAAAGTAAGGAATTGCAAAAAACTTCGTTAATGCATCAGTTAGGGTTAAAGCAACAAAAGTAGGGAAATGTGGTGTTAGAGTTTCCAACTCTAACACCCTTTACCCCCTGCACAGACGAAGAGGCATCGGGGGTGGCATTGGGGGTCATCAGCCCTAATGCTCACCCCATTCTCCTATGCTGCACCCACCCAGCTTATTTTCTAATGGAATGGGGTGAGCGTTAGGGCAGATGACCCCAGTGCCACGCCCCAATGCCTCTTCATCTGTGCAGGGTGGGGGGATGTTAGGGTTGGAAACTCTAACACCACAATTCCCTACTTTTGTCACTTTAACCCTAACTGATGCATTAACAAAGTTTTTTTGCAAGATAGATATATATATATATATATATTTATATTCCTTAATGCTATACCCTAATCCCATACCACAGTAATGAAATGTACAGTGCAGCTTGTCAAGGATCCCACATTGCAGGATGCCATGCTCATTTTGATACCATTTTGGAGATGGGGGGGTGACTGCCAGGAAACTGTTGGGGCTCGTGACCACAACACAGTGGGTTCAAACTGGCAAGGGAAAAATGCCTGCCCCCCATAGACAGCGGTTCTGGATCTTAAACATGTGGATGTTGGGAAAATGTGCAAGCTAGTTAGGGGAAGAGTGGTAGCTGTAGAGAAGATCAATGAGAGTACAGAGGGGTAGGATTAAGGGGGCACGTCTGGAGGTGATCGACTCTTATACAGGGAAGGTTACCAAAAGAAACAGGAAGTTGGCTTGGTGGGAGGCAAAAGAGGGTAGTGGTGAACGGTGCTAAATTGGGGGATTCAGAGGTCCCGTGTGAAGTACTGCATGGATCAGTTCATATGTGACATAGGGGATGGTATCCAGGTAAAATTGTGCCTCTTTGCTGACGACACAAGGCTATGTGGCAGGGTAGATCATGAAGAAGGGGTGTAGGAGCTCTAGCAGGACCTAGAGAAACTAGAGGGATGATCTAAAGTCTGGCAGTTGAGATTCAGTAATAAGAAGTGCAAGATAATGCACTAGGGAGATGGAATCCATGCACAAAATACTGGATGGGATGGGTTAGAGAGATCTGGGGGTTATCATCAGTGACTCCCTCAAGCAAACTAGTCAATGCAACAAAGCACAGAGCAAGGCATCGAGGATGCTGGGGTGTAGAGGGAGGGGTTTTGACAGTAGGAGAAGCGAGGTGATTCTGCCACTGTACAGCTCTCTGCTGAGGTCTCACTTGGAGTACTGTGCCCAGTTCTGGAGTCCTCACCTGAGGAAAGATATTAACAGACTAGAGACAGTACAGCGACGGGTCACTAAGATGATCCAGGCCCTTTAGGGCAGATCCTATGAGGATCAGCTGGAAACCTTAAATCTGTACTTAGTGGAGGCCAGGCAGGAGCAGGGGGACATGATTAAAACATCGAAGTTTCTCAGGGGTATAAACATGGTGAATAGCGAGGACCTCTTTGTAAGAAATAGGGATGCAGTCACTAGCGGCATGGTTGGAAGTTGATGGGGGGGCAAACTCAAGAGGAACATGAAGATGCTGTAATTCACTGAGAGGGTAGTGGAACTGTGGTACAGACTGCTGGGGAAGTGGCGGGGCAGCTAACTTTAAAACAAGGTTTTGACAATACAACAGGACTCATAGTCCCAAAGATATTGGGGGCAACGTGGGTTTGGGGGTTGGGGGAGTAGGTAACAGCCCATCAGTACAGAACATCAGTTGCATAAGGTAATATAGTAAGGCCAGACTCGATGGACATTTGGTCACCTTCTGCCATCAAATTGTATGTCTCTGTGTTTCTACATTCTACTGCTTTAGGCCATATTTGTTCTTGTATATTCTCCTATGTGATTTTGCTCTGTACTGTATCCCTTGTTTCCCATTCCCCCACAATGCACCTGGAATGACCTACAGTTCAGTGTACTCCCCTGACAAGATTTTTAAAATTAATATTTATTAGACTTTGACACACTAGGAAACCCACATTGAGATGTAGTACATATTTTTCAAGTGAGTTCCAGGGGACTAAATACTGTAAGTATTTTAATGACATGCTAATAGCTCATTTGCATTTCCTATCACAAACTTTGCTAAGAGGAGGTTATTTTCTGTCCTAAATATTAGAACCATACAGGTTCTAAGGAATTCTTTTTTTAGAGCCAGCTTTGCCCATTCCTGGGCAGCGAAGCACGGTTCTTCTGTTTTGGGAGGCTTGATCCTTGCTATGATTTGATGTTTTCCTGCTGCAGGATTAGTGACCGTCTCAGGCAAGGAGTTAAAGCCTGCTTTTAAATTAGACTCATTAATGTCAAGGGCTTTTATGAATCTTCCATCATGAATTTTTAATGGCACGACATCTCATTGTTTTAGGTTGTTTGTAATAAATGAGAAAGCGTTAAATCCCAAATTACACCAGCAGCCTCTTGCAACCTACACAAGTCAGCCCTTCAGATGTGAGAGCATAAACAAGTGCAGATTGCAAGAGAATGCGCCTTGAAGTAAATAAAACAGGGCTATTATCTTTTTCATCTCCTTCTATTGTGTTGCTCTCTCCTCCTCCTCCTTTTGCAGTTTATTTTTAATACAAAGCATTTTAACACATTATGCTTTACTGTAACAATTGAAAGTAGTAGTGACTAGTTTCATTTCCCATAGTTTTTAAATTTAACTTATTACCACTGTGACTGTCATTTATTATATTTAGGCATGTGTGTCTCTCTATCACCTTATATTCTGCCTGTCCTCAGGGTTAGCAAGTAGTGACCATTTACCCCCCCACCAGGAACTAGATTGTCTTTTTGTTACTCTTTTTCTCTAGTGTCACTGGATCGCCCCCATCTGTAGAACACCCCAACTTTGTTACCTTGATGTCCACTAAGGCTTACCTGCCAGCCATTCTTCCCCCAGAGCTTACCCCCCCCCCCAGAGAGGTCGAGGGGGTTCCCCAACCCCTTTTGAAGAAGGATTCAGTTCCTGGCTGGTGAGCCCAGCTGGTTGAGTGCAGGGTGTATGGCTGTTTCGGTGCCGTCCTGCTGCTGGCGACATTTTCTCCTCCTTTTAGTTCCCTGAGAGGTGTGGCATGCAGTGATGCCATGATGTGCACCATATGCTCCTGTAGACCACACACAAACATCTGCCATGCCCCTCTTGCCCTGTATGAAGTCCTGGGTGCCATTCCCACAGCTTCCGCTAGGGGCCAGGCGATCACCAGGCTCCGCCAGACCTCACTCCTGAGAGGAGGAGAGTAGTCTGTCAAATGCTTGCTCCTCCTCCTCCTCAGCCAGCCCTCTGATGCTTCGAGTTTGCTTCTGAATCCGGGTTGTCGGTGCCACATGTGGTAGTGGTACAGCTGCCAGATTATCTGTTTTGTGGCTTTGAAAACTGCTTTAGAGTGTCTGATTGTGATTTGTTTATCATTTGTGTTCTAGTGTTAACTAGTGGGGTAACTCCTACCCCTTACTGGAATCTTGGATTCACTCTGTACACTGCTTTCTTGGTCAGGCATGATCGGTGAGGGTGCCATGTGACATATTCCTGCCTCCTGCACAATAAGTTGCAGGAGATGAAAGTAAATATGGTTTGCCATGGAAGTGGGATTGGCAATGCATAATCGACCCACAGAGTTGCTGGAACAATTTTATAATGTAGTAAGGTTTAACATTTTTTTTTTAATTGACTATATTTTTTACATCCCTGCCTGGCAGTCATCACCTGCTGTCCCCGGGACTTACCTCCAACACATCAATGCCCCATGGATTACCCCCCCATCCCGGAGTCTTCTGGGTTCCACAAGCCTGGTTGGAGTTACAGCTGGGTTGTGGTTGGGAGCCCAGTGAATGGTGTGGGGCCTGCGAGGGGTTAGAAGGCATCACTCTGCTGCAGGCCAGGCAGGTGTTTTTTAGCTTTTTTCCCTTCCCCATGGGTGCATCAAGGGACAGGACCCGGGCCAAGAAACACCCACCTCCCTTCATGGCTTCTCTGCAGTACCTCCTGTGGTAACCCAGGTGGCAGTTATGTAGCAGAGCAGGTGTCCAGCCCTCCCTAGAGGAGAAGAGCATCCTCTGGAATGCTTGAACCTCCTCCCTTCCCCCTGGCTGGCCTGTGACAACCTGGACTCATTCCCAAACCTGGTCGCCAGTGTCATGAGTGATAGCTCAATCACTGCACCGATGGGCCAGCACAGGCTTAAAATTTTTTTTTAATTTACAATTACAAATAAAAACCCTAAAATGCTTCCTGTGCTTCCCTGTGCAAGTGCTCTGCTGTACACAACGGCACTGTGCATGTGACCTGCATAGATGACATCTGGTATTCACATGGGTGCCAATCAATTAGGAGGCTGGACTGATGTGGTAAGTGTTATCAGTAAGCAATAAACCATGACAAGGTATGCATTTTGAGAGAACTTTAAAATGGGTACATGAAAACAATTTCTATGATTGGTCAAATGTGATCACATGACAATACATTATTCTGGCAAAACAGCACAGATCAAAAATGCTTAACATTCTAAACCTCATTACTCAGATTTTAAAATAATCTGAAGAACCATTTTATAATTGCAATAAGGCACTCCAAGGTTGTGCATAATTGTGAGATAGTGGCACTTCTTGGGTATGTAAGGCACTTGGTGTTGCCTCATGCATCACTTCCTAAGGAATACCATTATCCCACATTATAAAATGGCAGAGTAAAATGTCCCAGGTGAACTGCATGCCTTTCAATGCACTGAGGAAGTGCATTAACTCTCAAGTAATGCATGCCCTAGAGTGAGTTATTATGCTTAAAAAATGTAATAAGATTTAAAATATGTGGTTACCTAATTTTTTTGGTGGTTTCAATACTTCACACTTAATAGCAAACCATTAAGAACCATTAAGGAGTTTTGTTTTAACATTTAGTAATGCAAGTTTTCCCAGAAAAATGTTTCTGTCACTCTAGGTTTTAGCATGAGTGCCCACAACTAAGGTATTTCATACCTCAACTGAAACGGGCGCTTTGAATTCCTTTTCACCTGTTCGTTGATTTTCCTTGCTCAGGGCAGCATTCACTACCCGATTCATGCTTTAAAGGGAGACTTGTGCTTAAAAAAGGAGACACCCTTAATATTATATATATATATTTTTTTAATTAATAACAGGTGATTCTTAAAGCTTCGTGGGTTCTGAGACATCAAATCAAGCGCTCTTGAGCTTTGATCTCAAACTCACATGATGTCACTGAATTCACTTGGTGCCAGCTATTCAAAGCTTTGTGCCGGGCGCAAACCATTTGCGCCAGGTTTGTGCGGGTCCTCTATATTCAAAAGACCAAATGCCAAACTGCATTAGCGCTGGGCAAAATGATGATTTATGCACAGTGCAAAGAGAAGGGGCATGTACATGAATACAGGCGCTATGCTATATTCAGTGTGCTAGCACTGTGCAAAGTGTGTTTGCATGACTTTGCGTGACATTTTGTGCGACGAAAATTGCTGCACAGAAAAAGGTAGTCTTAACTCTGGGCACAACAAGGATAGGGGGTGTGGACATAGCAGCAACAGGCAACATGGCCATAAGCAACAACACCATCATGGTGCACCTGATGACTACAGCCAATGAGGAGGCAGAGAGGGCAGATGACCACCCAGGGCCACTCCATATGCCATGGAAGAGTCAAGCTGCACACATGTCCAGTCCGACCATATTGGTACACCACTACAATCCAGCATACGCATGCAGCAGTGGGGGGAATGGAGGGTACTGAGGTGAGGGTGTACACGTAGCCAGGCTACACCACATAGTAGGTGCTGCCACACAGTTGGGGCCTTCCACACAGTGCACATGTGCCAGTGACAGGAATGCCCCTCACATCAGTGTGCCTGTATGATGGTATGTGTCTGCCCCCCTCCCAGGGGCATATACCGCGTACCTGTCCAGGCTCCCCATCACACACTGCCAGCCATGTGTATGTTAGTGTGAGAATCCCATGCCGCTGGCACAGAGTATGTGGGTCACAGGACAGGATGACTGTGGTGTCCACTGTCAGAACACACCTGCCAGCTGTGCATGTCACTGTGTGGCCAGCAGCAGTCATTGTTGCCTGACACACCACAGGCATTGATGTGTTCCTCACAGTACTGGCTACTGTGGTACTGTACTGTCTGATACACACTGCAGCAGGAATAACAAAACAATATGTCTATGGTGTGCAGCACAACCACCCGTTCCTGTGGTGCTAGTCCCCTAGGCCACAATAGTCTGTGCTTTTGTGTCCAAACCTAGTCTGCAGCTACCGAACTGTTTATCATGTCTGACATACAGATGGAGCTGTGAGTGCACCCACCCTGCAGCTACTGACCTGTAGTTCCAGTCTGACAGACAGGTGGAGTTGTGTGCACCATGCAATACTGCCAGGCAATCTACATGGTAATGCATGCAAAGCAGGCCATAATGAGATGCTAATGTGGCTGTTTGCCCATGGATTGCCTAAGTAGGCTAATTTGCATAGGAGCTTTGACTATAGCAAAATTTAGCACCAGGCAAATTCATTAACGCTGGCCAAACGTGTTAGCACCAGGCAAACGAGTTAGTCCTGGGCAAACTTGTCAAAACCATAGCACAGTTCTGCTGTGTTTGGCCTGCAGTGTTGTTTGCAGTTGTTATGCACCACTTCATTGCTATCACCCACATTGGCCACCTACTGCAACTCTGCCTTACTCCAGGGGCCCTATTCCAAGATGGCTTACTCATGGCACAAGCTGAATTATGCCAAACCCCAAGGTGTAAATCATAACTTGCGCTATGCATTATGCCATTTACTATTCCAAAAGGTGCCTTGTGCCATGCCGTGTGCGGGTTGCACCAAATGTGGGTTACGCCACCCACTACACCCGCAACCTGCAATGGCATGGTGCAAGGGTGGGTTACCAACTGCACCCTGTTCCAAAAGGGTGACTGCCATAACCCACTTATGCTATTCCAAGAGCCGCAATGGCACAGCAGAGTTAGACCATTGTGGAGATGGTCTAAGGGGCATCCGTCCGTGCCAATCGACAGATGCCCACTCTGCAGCACCACAGCAAAGGTACTGCAGTGCTCCCTGAACACATTCATGACCCCCATCCCCCGAATGTCAGGGACCCCCGGGGTCTGAATTTTGAATTGCCCCCCCGAATGACAGTGCCACCTGTCCAGCCCTCTATATGCCCCCTGGTGCTTGCGGTGGTATTCTAGGGTGGGGGGCTCCAGGGGGGCAGTTGTATACATGCCGTGACTTGTAGCACCCATGCATTTGGCACTAGCCTGCGGCTGCCATAAGTCATGGACATAGGTGCCGGGGCCCTGCCTGTCCAGGAATACGGCACAGGGTCCCCGGCGTAGCACCACATGGTGCAACTCACATATGCCTGTGAGTTGCACAATGCCTCTTGGAATCGGCCCCCACCTCTGTATGCACTGGGCTGCTGTTGCAGTTTGGTCTTCCCGGTTGCTATATTCAGAGCTGTCTTATTTGCCGGCTATTTTTGCACTGCACTGTTTGCACAGCTTTATGTGCATGCTATATTCATCTGATTTAGCCCTGGGGCTATTCCTTTGAATATAGCGTGCAAATGGTTCCAGGCTAATTTTGCATGTTGTGCAGTGCTAATTTTGCCCCGGGGCTAAGTTTTTGAGTATCTGGCCCTCTGTGTTAAGAATCTACCTGCTCTTAAAACTTGGAGGTTAATTATTCCATTTCTTTAATAGATAACATTTTGTTTTTGTATTGTTAGACTGTTACTAGTCAACCAACTTAACAGGGACTTATTAAAAAACAAATATTCTGCCGGTATTCCATTTAAATGGTGATCCATTGCAGCATGGAGTTAAAATAGTAAATATTTGTGAAAAGGAATGTCGCTACAAGAAACAGTAAATGCAGCCAAGGTCATGTTGGTTGCTTTAACATTCCTCCTTCACAAATTTAGGCCGTTGTTAACAAAAATGGTGGGCAAACTGTTTGACAGTCTAGAACACAGAGATTCAGTCTGATGTTTGTTGTGTTAAAATGTAGTTTTGTTTTTAGTTCTTTCAATGAATTTGTGGCCTTGGTACTGATTCTGCAGTGCACCACCGATACTGGGCATCAGTCTATTCATAAAAAATCCAAACAAAAGGAAACAGACTACAACATTCAAACTAGGAGTGGAATTCTGCATGGCAGACATTTAAATAATCTATTTCAATTGAAAGGACCATGCGCCCCAACCCATAATGTCATTTTTACCCATATGAAGAGCAGGTATCTACTAAAATTTTAATATTTACAATGATTATGTTTAACTTTAATGTTTTCTATTTTATTTTACCTTCTCCTGTCATTAGTTTTCTAAATATTTCAGGTAATACTGTATTGCCTTGTCATAGTACCTGTTGAGGGACCTGTGCGACCCTGAACGCTTATGTACAATACCTTTGTTGGTCCAATAAAATCTATCAAACTATCGAGTGACTTCAGATCATGCCATATGAATTGCATTGTGTCTTTTAAAAAACATCTGACTGTCCCAAACTGACATCATAATTGCTGGGATTGTGATATCACAGCCTGTTGTAATGATTTGAACTTTGGTGTTGCTGAAATTGACATTACCATCAAATTGCCTGCATCTGTTCAGCGTACTACATTTTCCCCTGTATGTTCCACCTGTTTCTTGGGTAATCTAGACAGTGCTGTGTTGCTCTCTTGTGCCAGTGCTCCCCCCTTAAATACCAGCTATCTTCCCTGCTCCCAGTAAACCCACTTCATGGAGGAGGAGGGGCAGCCTGTTATAAAAGAGCCGTGCTGCTCACAGATCAGGTATGCTGAAATTGACATTACCATCAAATTGCCTGCATCTTTTCAGCATACTACATTTTCCCCTGCATGTTCCACCTGTTTCTTGAGGAATATAGACAGTGCTGTGTTGCTGTCTTGTGCCAGTGTTCCCCCCATAAATACCAACTATCTTCCCCGCTCCTGGTAACCGGAGCCTGACTACTGTGTTCGAGGGAAGGGAGGAGTGAACTCATGTCACGGAGGAGGAGGGGCAGCTTGTTATAAAAGAGCCACACTGCTACCACAGCGGAGCGCTAAGGTTGATGCGAAAGCGCAAGGTTACCACCGGCAGAAAGAAAAAAAGAAGAAATATAAGCTGAGGAGTATTACTTATTTGGTGAATGTAAGGGACATCTAAAGTACTGGAAGTTAAAAAAGCCATTGTATCTAAAAACTTGTGTAGTAGTTTAATGTTTTAAAGTTTGTAGAAACAATTTTTGAAACTAACACATGTTGCACAAAGTGGTTGGATAATATTGCCCTAAGAAAACGTATAAATGTTTAGTGGTATAAAAAATTGTTTTTGTTTTAAATTTACCTGCTGTACATTTTAAGAGGAATCCTACGGTGCTGTAGGAAGCTGTTTTAGGAGATCAAACCCTATTTTTGTAAATCCTATATATGATAGTTTTTATCAGGTTTCAGCCTGAATACATATTCTACAATATGGGTAAAACATGAACTCTCTCTTTGGTGATAGTGTGGTTCATGCTTTGTATCCCCATAAACCCTAAGCATGGAAATATGACTGTCTCCCTATAGGGAGAGCCATGAGTTCATGGTTGTGGGGGATATGAATACTGACTGGGCTAGGGTACCACCTACCAGCAAACTAAAGGATTTTAAGACAACGTTGGGACTGTCTCAGTTAATTACCACAGTTACAAGATTGAATGCCAAAACTCCCAACTCTTCCACTATTCTGGATCTGATGTTCACCTCTGATCCTATTAAATACTCAGTGGCTGGGGTGCTGCCAGACATCTTTAGCGACCATCAGATAACCTTTTGTGTCAGAAAAACAGATAAGCAACTGGGTGTTTCCCAAGTTAAATCTTACCGTAAGTTTCAGAATTTGGACTATACATCCTTTATGATTGACTTGGACTCTAGAAATTGGAATAGACTGACTCTGATTCCTGATATAGATAGTGCCTGGTCATATTTCTGTTGCGAATTTATGTCTGTATGTGACATTTTTGTACCTATCCAAAGTAGGAAAGTAAAAAAGAAAAATTCCTCATGGTATACTGAAAAGTTAAGAATTTATTGTAAAAAAAGGGATGTTGCATGGAGGTTAGCAAAGAAAAAAAATGAGAGAGTGTTTTGGGAAAAATATCGAGCTGCACGCAATTTGTATATTACACAAATAAGGAAAGCAAAATCACATTTTTATTTAACTGGTTTGGGAATTGAACAGTCTAAAAAACCTAGGAATTTTTTGGAATATGGTTAAAAAGTTACAAGGAAATAAGATCACAGAGCTACCTAATGTGTTTATGGTAGATAATGGTCCATTGAAACGTTCAGATGGGGCAGCTGCTGTACTAAATAAGATGTTTGTTGATACAGAGTCTTCTCAGATCAATACATGTTTTTCTTTTGGTACAACACAGCAAGAAAATAACCAAGAAAAGAGGGTTGAAAATGGACCATTGTTTTGTTTTCAAAATATTGCCCTGAAGTTTTTGGGGAATTATTGAAATTGAATATAAATAAGGCCCAAGGCCCAGATGGGATTCCATCCTTTTTGCTTAAAATTGCTGCTCCAGTAATAGCCCCAATACTGGCTGACCTCTTTAACTTCTCATTAAATACTGGTACCTACCCATTAGCCTGGAAACAGGCAGAAGTGATACCAGTGTTTAAGGGAGGTCAGAAAAATGACATGTGGAATTATAGACCAATATCACTGCTTTCGGTTACTTCTAAAGTGTTTGAAAAAATTGTGGTCTCTCAATTAAATGGTTACCTTGAAAGAAACAAAAAGTATAATAAATATCAATCTGGTTTTAGGGTGCAACATAGTACTACTACTGCACTTGTTAAAGTTGTGTCGGACATCCAGGTGGCCATGGATAGGGGCCTCCTGGTTGGGGCCATATTTATAGATTTGTCGAAGGCTTTCGACACCTTGGGCCATGTGGTATTGATGGAAAGATTAAGATCTATTGGCCTCAGCCAGGGGGCCCTGGATTGGTCCCATGGCTACCTGGATGGCAGACTACAAAGGGTTAAATTGGGCAGTAATTTTGTATCCAGTTATTTAAATATCAAATCTGGTGTACCACAGGGGTCAGTGATAGGACCCGTTTTTATTTATCATATATACAAATGGTGTTGGACATCTGATGAATGATGTCCGACACCATTTGTATGCAGATGATACAATATTGTATCTTGAAGGAAAATCTGTGGGGCATATACAGGAAAAATTACAAAAACAATTTAATATATTACAAACATATTTTTCAGAACATGGATTGGTCCTAAACCCTCTAAAGTTACAGGTAATGTCGTTTTCAAATAAAAAAGTATCTTTGGATTTAGATATAAAACATTAGATGGGTGCAGTCTGGCCCTTGTGGACCGTTACAAATATTTGGGAGTCTGGTTGGACTCCCATTGTAATTGGGACTTCCATATTGATAACTTGATACAAAAACTGAATAAGAAGTTGGGGGTACTGTACAAGCATAGAGATCGCCTTCCATTTGATGCTAGGTTAAAGACTGTAAATTCGATGATAATTCCTCATATTGATTATGGCGATGTTGTATACAATGGGGCTGCTAGAGGCATTTTGGGAAGGCTTGATGTTATTTATAACAGATATGCACGTTTTGTCTTGGACGCACCCTGGAATATACACAACTACACAACTGCACTCTCTACAGGGGCTTAAATTGGATATCCCTGATAGAATGGCGAAACATGCATGTGCAGTGCTTGATCCATCGCTGTTATTAAAAAAAAAAAACAGGATATCTAGTGGAGTTCCTGGAGAAATGGAATGTTAAGGAAGGATTGTGATCTGCAGGGGAAATAAAATTTAGGGTACCATTTATGAGAACAGCGAGGGGCCAACACTGCTATGTATATGAGGGCCCAAAATTGTGGAATTCATTGCCAGGGCATTTAAGGTTATGTACTAACAAAACATCTTGGAATGTATTAAGATCCTGGCTTATAAAGGAGGCAATGTCTCCAAAAAGTTGTTGTACTTGAGAGATTTGCACATATTGTTAATTGTTGTATTTTCTGTTTATGTATGTGTTTTGTTGTATGTATAGTATTTTAGAATGAAAATGATATTTTGTACAGTAGGACCCCATTGTAAATTAGCTGTTGCTAAATTGGGTTATCCTGTTTCTGATATCAGAAATAAACTTTTACTACTACTACTACTACATAAACAATGGTACTATACACGTCTGTTTATTTATTGAAAACTTTGGAGAATTACCCTTGAGCAACAGTGCTCATTTACAAAGGTTCCACCTCAAATACATAGTCATAAAAACACTAAGTACAACAAGCAGTTCCAGCAGAAATGCATTTGAGTCAGGCTCAAAGCACTTAAGACAGAACAATTACATATAGTATTGAACAAACACAAAATCCACGCAGATCGTTGTATAAAAAGTCATGGGTAATATACAGAGAGAAATCAAATAAGTAAGCAATAACCTATGACAGGGTATGGAGTTATTGGGGATTAATCAACACTCTGGGTGTGTTGTGAGGCACGAGGCCACAGGCACGTGCTCTGGTGAAACAGCTCGCTACTATATTTCACTTTCCCTTGCACTCTGTGTCTCAGCCAAGTAACACATAGTGAGCTACGGAACACAGTGTGCTCCTTGGTGGGGGGGAGGCTGTGGCATCCAAACAGGAGGGTTGGCAAATACAGTACTACAGGACAGCCTTCAGGTCGCTGCCTCCTGTTTAAAGATTTTTAAATGGCTGCCTTTTCCTTCAGCTCCCTCATGGAGGGATTGAGTGCTGATGGCAGTTTACGTGGGTCACTCTGTGGAACTGTGGATTAAATAGGAGATTTATTTAATCCACAGCCATGCAGAGTAACTGCACCAATAAGGTTGCGTGTTTTTGCCAACCCATGTTATAAAACTGTTTAACGGTTACAGTGCCATTGGAGTGAAAAGGCAGACCGCGAAGATCTCTTAAACTGATTAATCCTGGGGAGGTTCAGCAGTGTATCAGGCAATTTGTTTAACCAGTTAGCAACCCTGACAGAAAATGACAGCTTGCCCTGCTGAGTATGCCTGAAAGGAGGCTTAAGGGTATTACTGGCCATGTTCCTGGTGTTGTATTAGTTGGAGATGGTGTGGAAGCAATTTGTTAAAGCAGGGGGTATTAGACCCAAGAGCACCTTTTTAGTTAGCAAACAGGTCTGTTGGGGACGATCAAATGTTTTTTGTAAAGACTTTGAATAAGCTTCAAGATGTGTTCTAAACCTTGAAAGGAATTTAAAAGCTATAAAAATGTATTCTCTAGTAAACTACAATGTCCGAAATATGTTTTTAGAAAAGAAAATACTGAAGAGAATACTGTACCTGCTCTTAACACAAGTTTCAATTTTATTTAAGAAACAAACAAATAGTGCAGGACACCATATTAGCGTGGCTACATTAAAACAAAGTGTCTCATTTAACTATACCAAGCATGCTTCCAGCAAGGAAACCATGCTGCCAGTGCAGTATTTTTTAGATAAAACAAAATACTGTTTTTCTTATTCAAACAAGGATATACTTACTGTGTGTAGCCTTGCCAACCCTTTCCACACATTTCATTCCAAATAGTTCATACTGGCCCATAGGGGAAGGAGGTGACAATTTATCTCTTTAAAATCGACCAGGTTGGTCCAATGGGTGGGGGAGTTGTGACACTGTGGTATCTCTTTAAATTTAAAAAATATGCAGTATCCCTTTTAAAAAAAAATAACAGTGGATACAGTCTGAGGAGAAAAATAATTGGCAGATGCTGAAACAGTAGCAAGTGATAAAAGTTCATTCCGTAACTGAGACAGGGGGAAAAAAACTCCACTGATTCACCTCTCATTGCTGTTTCAGCATCCAACAGTTATTTAGGGCTCCAGAGTACATCCATTGTGTTTATTTTCCTGCCTGCTAACCTGATACAGCACCCAACTTATTTCTGAAGTGAGTTCAGTTTGTGATTTGGTTGCCACGCTAAATTCAGTCTGCTTCATGCTGGACTGTCCCTCTATAGGGGCTTTGATGTTCACTCAATGTGATATCAAACTGGTTGGCAGAAAACCTCCAAACTGGCATCACGCTGCCTGATCAAATGGTAAGTTCAGTGTTATTTTGCTAGGCAGTGGCTGGGTCTGACCACCACGCAGAACATAACGATGTGTCTGTAAAAAAGCCTCTGCTGCGAGGATTTGGTGTTTTGCTGGAAATGTAGACTGAAGAGTATGTAAGGTGAAGGGTATGCAACTAACACAGAGTCCTGAAAGGATAAACAAGTTTGCTTTACCTACAGGCTTTAAAAAATAGTGAGTGAAAGTAATTAAAAGATGGGTATTTAATATTGCAGACATATGACCCACGGGCATGGCTTTTGATTACATTATCATTGCATCCTCAAAGTTGATGACAGTAGGTTCCTCTGAGTACAAAGAACATTAGAAATGGTAATTACACATCTGCTCCACCCGTATTAGGAAACTGCTTTTCACAGCCAAGTATTCTGCATGTTAAGATGTACATCAAATAATAATAATAATACGCATAATAAAAAGATGATTTTCAGTATGCTTAGCAGCCTGGGTGTCTGAGGCACAGATCAGAAAGCAAGATCTTCTTGGCAAATACCAATACAGACCTGACTTGCATAATTTGACAAATTCACTTTTATTTGGCAGCATAGACACTGTTTTATATTTAACATTTAATATGATAAAACTCTTACAGTTTTTACCATATTGACTGCAAAACAGTGTGCTGCTATGCATTCTGTATTATTTGGGTTGTGTGTGCCAGAGAAGGAAGATCCAAGCACGTAATGCCTTCTAGGGGTGATAGTATAGAGGTTAGAGTAATGAGCTGTGAATGAGCTTGGTATATCGAGCAGTTCTGGGTTTGAGTCCTACAACCTCCACTTGCATACTGTGTGACTCTGAGAAAAATCACTTAACCTCCCCAGTGCTCCCTGGTTTCCCCTGAAAACAGGCACTTGTGCCTAGTGGGCCTTACTCAGTTACCAAAGATTAAATAAATAGATAGTGGGCCAGATATTCAAAGCATAGCGCAGTGTGCAAACCAGTAACATGGGAATAGCAGGAGTAGCTATATTTAAAGGACCGAGTAGCGAGTGCTAACCACAGTAATGCGGGGCAAACCAATAATGTATGCAAGGGGCAAAGAGGGGGCCCTGCATACGTGTGCAATGGGATATTCAAAGCAATAGCGTGGTGCTAGCTACTGCCTATAAAAGGCTGGTCTTAACCCAGGGGAAATCACCTGGGGGAGAGACCACAACAGGAAGTGGAAATGAGTGCTGTACCATTAGCAGTGATGCTGCCATTCATGGTAGCAGTAGTGGAGGAGGAGGAGGAGAAGGAGGGGGAGCAGGTCCAACATGGGCCACAACGTGGGCCGAGGAGATGGTATGCTGCAAACAGGTGGTACCGGCACAGGGTCTCCTTCGAGACCCTGCCAGATGAGCACATCACTGGCCGGTACAGGATTAATAGGGGAATGTTGAGGCAGCTACGTGAACTCCTGCATGAGCAGGTGCACCCCAACACCAGATGCAGCCATGCCATGCCAGTAGAGGAGAAGGTGACAGCAGCGATGTGCTTCCTAGCCACAACGACGTTCCAGCGACCAAAGGGGGACACCATTGGGGTATCGCAGTCTGTAACCTCATGCCTCCTGACCCAGTTCCTAGAGGCTTTCCTTCCACACGTTAGGGAGTTCATAGTATTCCCCAGTACAGCAGCAGAGCACAGAGAAACAATGCAGCAATTCCATCGAGTTGTGCACCTACCAGCAGTACTGGGTGCCATTGACTGCACCCATGTCCCCATCCGTGCACCACCTGGCGATGGCAGTGACGTATACATAAACAGGAAGGGGTACCGCTCCATCAATTGCCAGGTGGTGTGCGATGCGGCGGGGCGCATCAGCAATGTCTATGCACAGTGCCCCAGCAGTGCCCACGACGCCTTCATCTGGCACCAGTCCCAGCTGTGCCAGGCATTTGAGGAGGGCAGGATACCCAGTGGGCACCTAGTCGGTGAGTAGCAGCTGACAAGGCACACACACCACAGCATGGATGGGGACAGGCATGGGAGGCCAGGGAAGGGGCGTGAGAGGGCAAAACAGGTGTGCAGGACAGTAACGGCCAGACAGCAGTTCAACACTAACAGGTGCATATCTCTCAAAAGGGGACAGCGCCTATCCCCTGCGACCCTGGCTGCTGACACCAGTACCCCGGCCAGCCACAGTAGCCGAAGAGCAGTATAATGAGGCACACGCCAGCACCAGGAACATCATAGAGAGGGTGTTTGGCATACTGAAGATGCGCTTCCGATGCCTAGACACATTAGGCAGTGCCCTACAGTATAGGCCTCAGAAGGTATGCCGTATCTTCCTAGCCTGTTGTATGTTGCACAACATGGCAATGAACCATGGGATACAGGCACCTGAACCTGAGGAACAGGCCGACAGTGACCTAGAGCCAGCTGTCAGGGGGATAGTGGAGCAACTCGAGAGGAGGGATCCTCGCATGGCCCACAGGGCCATAGAGCACAGGGCCAACATCATCAGGACACTGTCACAGGCCAGAGGGTGAGTACAGACTGCACAGCAACATGAAACAGTACAATGGTGAATGTTTTAATGTGAACAAACAAACACAACAGTAACAACACCAATCACAGCAGGAGCACAACAAAGTGGAACAGAACGCATGTGAGTGTGTGCGGTGCGATGCGTGGGGTGAGCAGATCACACAGAAAGTGGACACACAGCCATGGTATGGTGGAATGGGTGATGCTCAATGTGTGGTGGCAGTGTGAGGAGGGCCACCATGGCCATGCAATTGAGGTGGTGCATGTGAAGGAGCGCAGGGGTGTGTGTGTCAGCATGTGTGCATGTGTGTACATGGGTGTGGGTGTGCCAATGTGCACACAGGGGTGGCAACCGTGCACAGGTGCAGGTTGGCCATGCCCATCACCAGCGACTACCACCATGCACATGGCACACACCATGGGAGTGGGTCACAGAACCAGGGGTGCTCTGTGCTGATGACACATTGGGGAGGACCATGGTGGAGGCAGGCAGGGCAGACTGCCTGTGCCCCTGTCGATCAGCAGAATCCAACAGGGTGGACAGATGGCCACGTAGATGTGCCTGATGCATTTGTGCTGGAGCCAGTGGCAGCCCTGTGGCCACGGGTGGCCTGCCTGTGGACCCCTGTGCCATGGTCACCCTGACCTCCTTGCCCATCCTGGTGACCCCCATGCACCCCACACAGCACAGTGGTGAGGTTGACCACTGCAGCCATGAGCTCAGTGAAGTCACGGTCCAGCACAGCAACCACACAGTCCACCCTGTCTTTGGCCTGCTGTTCCACACAGGCAAAGCCCAGGGACACAGACTCATGCATCAGTGACAGCTCATGCCTGAGCTCCCTCCACAGGCCATGCAGGTCCATCCGAGCCTCCTGCTGGGGTGTCAGTGCAGCCTGGAGCAGTGGACAGGCCTCCGGGGCATCCTGCTCAAGGGGCGCAGCCCCCTCTATGGCGGCTGGCACTGGTGCCTGCAGCTCAACAGGGTCGGGATGCCAGTGCATGGGCGGCATGTGCTGCCGCTGCAGTCTGCTGGTGGTGTGCTGTGGTCCTGGAGGGCCCTGCCCCACAACCCGTGGGGGACACCGCATGTCCAGCGGTGCACACACATCCCCAAACTGCCAACCACCGGCTGCATGGGTGCACCCATGCCAGCAAGGCCGACCACCCCCCTGGCGCCTGTGCCGTGACCTGAGCCCAGCCCCACCCCTGTACCCCCCTCCACAGGCCCATCCACGGGCAGGAGGTAAGGACCCTCTGACATATCTGTTTCAATGTCATTCATCACTGTCAGGAGGATCACCTGCCCACCACCCAGATCCTCAACCTGGGCATCCTCCGAGGTGGCACTGTAGGCCAGTTCCCCGCCTGCAGTGGGGCCCCCTCTCCTGTCAGCTGTAACACCTCTCCATGGGAGTGTCACACATGGTGCAGCCCTGGGTGTCCTCGTCCGCCACCCAGGCCAGATGTTGATGGCAGGTTGTCCTCCACCCCCTCTTCCTCTGGTCCTGAGGCAGCCATCCCGGCATCGTCCTGGTTCACCACTGGCCCTGCACACACTGCTGTGGAGGAAAACAGGACAGGGTCAGTCACCTGTACATGCAATGTGCGCCCCACCACCAGCACCGCCACCTGAACATGCATACCCTAGGACACATGCCACCAGCTGTAGACATACACACCCCACACACCATCCCCATGGCAATATCCTGTGGCCACATGCACCAAACATCCCCACAGTGCACATGCATACCCGTCCCTTGTGCATAGTGTGCACAGCTCTGCAGCCCCACAGTGCACCCCAGGCTCTGCACCAACACCAACACCCTGTACCTGTGCTGCTACACCATGCAGGGTACACACATGTGGATACAGACCTATCCTGGGTGGTGTGAGAGGCGTCTCACATCCACCACCCGGTACACCAGCGACGGCCACTGGGCACAGTGTGGATGCTACCATGGTCAGGAGTGGATCCTCCTCCTGCTGCTGCGCTGTTTGCGGGCCACCACCGGTACGCATCCTGTCACGTAGACACTGTGCCTCCTCCTCCTTCACCCAGCACACCATGTCGCTCCAGCACTTGTGCACTGCCTCAGTTGTCCTGCCATGACCACCAACTGCATTCACCTAGGCAGTGACATCTTCCCATGCCTGGCACACCACCACATCCGTGGCCCTGTGGTGCCACAGCACCTGCTCCCTCTCCTTAACACCATGCACCATGGTCTTCAGTTCCTCCTGGGAGAAGTGATGGGCATGGATCCATTCAGGCCGTGCCGCACTACTTATGGGAGAGATGGAAAGGGACATGTGTCACCCACTGTGGCATGCCTGTGTTGCATCACCCATGTGCAACAGCACATGCATGCTACCACCTAGAGTGGCACAGGTTGTATGGATGTGGTACTGGCCAGCATGTGCGTGTATGGTGCGCACACAACCACAGTGTGCTGCTGCCACTCCTGTGTGCACTGTGCCACTGCACGGTTGTCGGTGTCTGGACGGCATGCACCGGACCCACAAGGGCACCACCATCACCCATGGCTGACATGTGTACCCCAGGATGGGGCCACCCCAATGGCCACCACCTGGCACTGTATCATGACCCCTAGGGGACATGAGCACTGCACACAGGGTGAGGACACAGAGAATGGCATGCATGCAGTGGCAGGCTACCAGGCACAGGCCACATGGAGCTGTCGGCAACACACTGCTGGGATGCTGTGACCCCTGGGCCATAGCTGTATACCACCATCGGAGTGTTTGTGATCCTCCATGTCCCACATCCAGGGCAACAACCGAGGTGCCATGGACCCCATGGCAGTGAGCCACTGTTGTGGTGCACACCTGCAGTCCACGGTGGGGCCCCCCCACACCTGCCTGACACACACAGTGTGCAGGCGGTCCAACACAGCACAGGCTGATGCAGGGGCATGGCGCACAGGCTTGTCTGCTGGACTGCCAGCCTTATGGCTCTGTGCACCATTGTGCAGCACCATGCTTGCCTCTGTTCCTGCGGTTGGCGGACCTGACCCCAGCCAGTACAGCTGTGGACTGCAGGTATGCAGTGCATATGCCCCAACCCTGTGTTGTGCCAGTGCCATTCCAACACTTCTCCAGCAGCTATACAGACCTGTCTCTCGTTGCTCTGCCTCCTGTTGCATGGCTCCTTCGGTGTCGTTTGTTCTACTGCAGTATCTGCTGTATGCTGCAGTCCCATAACACAACACCGGTGGAGCACTTATTGCCCTTTTATAGCCCAGCCGGGCAATCTACCCTCTTATGCATGCAAATCATCAGTTAATGATATGCTAATCACAGTGTTTGCACCATGCAAGCACAAGTACCCTCATTTGCATATTCCGGTTGAATGTGGGCATGATTAGTGCCGGGCTAATGGCTTAGCACCGTGCAAACTGCAGCACCGGGCTATGTGGAGGACAGTGCCGTGCTGGCCTGATAGCACAGCGCTATGTGGCATAGTGCGAACACCACACATGCCCGTGAGGCCCCAGGGCTGCACTAGTATCCAGGTATAGTGTGGCATAGCGCCGCACTAGCCCATACAGCGTGGCACTAAGCACATGCATGTTGTTGTGGCTCCAGGGTCATGGCAGAGTCACACATGCGCAGTGGGCATGCTTCCTGGTAGTGCCGTGCTACGTCATGTGATAGCACGGCACTACTGCAGTGATTGCTGGAGGGTCCAGGGTGTGGGAATAGCTGTGTTGTGCAATGGGTGGCAGGGTACCTGAGCTGCTTGGGCAATGCCAGGACATGGAAGACAGTGAGCTGTGGTGCATAGGGACAGGTGCTGGGGGGAGGTGGAGACTGCCAACCTTGTGCAGCTTGTACAGCAGCGGCACAGACATCTGTTTGGGGAGGTCAGAGAGGGTGACCTCCCACGGTGGTAGGTGTGGGTGTCCATCACCAGGCAGCTCACAGAGCGGACAGGCATCCAGAGGGATGCTGAGAAGTGCTGAAACAGGTACACAGACCTATGCTGCCACCAGAGACATCAGCTGGAGGTGTTCAGAGGCATGGTGTGTGAGGGCACTGTGCCAGTGCCAGGTGAGTGCCCAAGCAAGCTGCACACATCCATAGCATGTGTGTGTGTGCCTGCATGTGCCTGTGTGTGCACGCACACTGGTGTGTGCACAGGGCTGCATAGGTGCAGGGCAGTGGGTCGCAAGTGGCGCAGCTTGTGTGGCACATTGAGGGACACAGTGGTCCGGGAGGGCATGTCCGCCATGTGTGCTGGGTGGCCATCATGGTGGTGGCATTGCATGCATGGGCATTGTGGGTGGTGGGGCATGCTACAGCCCTGTCCTGCAGCTTTCACCGGTGTTGCAAGGGGGTGCTGACGCATAAACACCGGGCTGCCTACACAGGTGTGTGTGCCACCAGTCGCTGTGCCTATGCACCCTGCATGGTTGTAACACTGGGCTCACATGCCTCCATGCCCTGTGTGCCTGGTGCATGGTCAATGGGTCATGGAGTCCATTGTGTGTGTGTCCCCTGCATGCTATCACTGTCCCTGGGCTGCCCTGCAAGTATGGTGTCTTAGTGGTGGGTGTGTATCTTGCTGTTGTGATCGCGGTTCTTGCTGTGCATTGCAGTAAGGGTGCTTTTTCCCCTGTCCACTGTAGAGCAGATCGTGCAGCCCAGCACAGAGAGAGGGGGCCCAGAGCACTTCCAGGCACCAACCAGAGGCAGCCCCAGAGTGCCGGCCATGCAGCAGCAGGCCCAGGAGAGTAGCCCCAAGGCCGGGGGCCTATTGCATGGGTACATCTCAGTCTTCAGTTGTGCTGTGCCTCTGTAATGTGTTTATCCTTCACTGAGCTGTCATTGACTGTGCTGGGGGTTTGGCCACCACGGTTGTCATGCTATTGCTGCTGCTTTCTGCTGTGTTGCACAGAGCTGTTCTGTGGTGCTGGCAGTATCTGGATGTCTGGATGCCATGCCCTGAGGGGTGGGCTGTATGTGCCAGTGTCAGCATGCATGGCTGGCATTGCCGTGCTGTCCACATGTTTGGCTGGTCACCTGCAGTGTGGTTGTTCTGGCTGTAGGACACCACACACAGTGCTGTACATGGGCCATGTGTGGCAGCATCTGTTGGTCCTCCCCTGCTGGTGTGTGTGCCCTGTGGGGTTGCAGCTCCTGCAGGTTGGTTATGACCTGGCATGGATTGGCCATTGGACACCCACCATGCCTGCAGTGTGCTGCCCCTGCACCCCTGTTGTTTGCTGTTGCACACTGCTGTCTGGTACATTGCTTTTCAATTGTGGACAGCATGTCCCGATGTTAGGTCTCCCGTGTGTGTTATTGTGTGGCCCACACCCACTACGATCTGAGGGTCTGCCTGTGTGTCTGCACTTGCTCACTGTCTGCAGTGCTGGGGTGGGTGGTGCTGTCCTTGCCCTGGTGTTGTCGGGGCCTGAGTCTCCATGTGTGTGGGTTTTCGGGTTGTTGCCTGTGTCTTCCAAGCCTTCCCTGTGGGCGACAGTCGGTTGTGCCTACCCATGTGTTCAGCACCAGATGGGCATGGCTGTCGGGACATGCTGTCCATCTCTGTCTGGCCACCTGTGGCTGCAGTATGCCTTCTGGCCAGCCTCCCATCCTCACCAGCTCCCCCTTCCTCTTGCAGGTCCACTCCAATCATCTCTGTGGGCAACCAGACCAGAGGAGTCAGAGGGCATGGATGATCTCCTGCGGCACATTGTCCAGCAGCAGCGGACAGTCATTGAACAACAGGCAGTCCAAATTTCTGAGACCAGGAGGGTGGCAGCTGTCCTGGAGGTGTGTCTGCCAGATCCATCCCTTGCACAGCCATGATCATCACCCCATTCCTGATGTCTATCCCCCCATCTCTTTGTGGACTGCTGTTTATCCCTGGCCTCTGTTCTTCCATTCCCCTTGTTTGTGTCCATCTCCCCTTTACCTCCATTATTATTCTGTAGATATTGTAGATCTGTACATATGTTTGTATTTGATATCATTGTTGTGGTCCATTCCTTGCTAGTCCTCTTACTTGTATTGTTCTGTGTTTGGGGGGGGCTTTGCATTTGTTGGGATTGTACAGTTAGCTTTGTTAGTTTGGTTGTTGGTTCTTCCAGTTGTTGTTCATAGATTGGTTATGTTTGCTGCTTTGTTTTACATTTGGCTTTTGCTTTCTTGCGTGTACTGTTACATTGCCATTCTTCTGTTGCTTATTACATTCATGTTCCTACAGGTTACTGTGTCCTGTGTCATTCTTGGATGATGGGGCATTCATTTCATGTGTACTGCTCCTTGGTTCTCCAGCATGGGTCCTAGTAGTTGCTTACCATTCGCATGCCTGTTGTCATCCTGGGTTCTGCACTGCGGTCTGCACCTGGGACCCTGTTCTCGACTCTGTTTCATTGCATGTGTCCCAGGGCAGGCTGACTCCCCCTTTGCACTGTGGTCCACTGGGTGTTTGCACTGCCTGCCAGGGTGCTATACTCAGTGCTGTCTTGTTTGCTATAGTCAGTGCTGTCCTAATCCCTGGGCACTGTTTGCCCTGCACTCCTGGCCCGGCTTGCCCAGCTTCCTTTGCTTGCTATATTCAGCTGGTTTTACGCCAGGCTATTCCTTTTGAATGTTGCTTGCTTTCTGCTCCGGGCCAAGCTTGCCCACCGGGCAGTGCTACCTTTGCTCCAAGGCAGGGTTTTGAATATCCGGCCCAGTATGTGTAATATAAAAATCTAGGGCTCAGTCCACGGACAAGGCTAAGATACAAGTGACTTGCACATGTCCCAGGCACAGAGCCCTGCACCAAAATGTTAGTCCACATTGGATGGAATCTACAACCTTCACCCACTGCTCTTTGTGGGTCCAAAGCATCATGTAGGGGCATAGGGTGTCCCAGGGGCAGAGCTGTTCTGTACACTGGGCAACCATATTGATACCCAGGTTGACTCCTTGATGAAACCCTTGCCCCACAAAGAGCAGGGGATTGTAGGATACAGAAGTCCTTCAAGGTGTGCCATATCCCTTAAATGGCATGTAGGAGTATAAAAAAACAGAATAAATGTAACAGCGCCGCGAGCCATCAGTGCCGACCCAGAGGGCTGGAGATTGCCAGTACCAGGGTTAATTATGGCCTAAATTAAAAGGACAGCTGCTTGGGCAGAGTTGCTTGTTTGGTTAGTTAATGGCACGGCAGCCCATTGGGCTATGTTGTGCTGCCAGCTTCTGCGTGCCACCAGATGTATGTACAGTGTTTTGAGAACTGTGTATATGCACAGCTTCACCTCCATGCATGCCCCCAACCCAGCTGCCAGTGACGATGAGAGGACAGCTTGTGATAGGGTGGGGAGGGGGCAAGAACTGTGGATATGTGGAGGTTTCCATATGTGGGGAGTGGATTTCTGCACACTGCAGTATACACCGTACGGGTGCACAAAGACTCCGAGGCCTTTTGTGGATCAGGCCCTCAAAGGGGAAGGAAGCATTTTTCGGGTCTGAAATTTTGAAAACCCATGAAAAGATCTTGCAAACGAAGTGTTGGGCTTACCTGTAGATGTCAGGAGTCCTGAAATATAACTATCGAAAACATCTATTAACTAAATCAAGACGGCAGCCATTTTATGGAATCTTGAGACAGAAAGTGATGTCACTGAGGGGCAAGCTGTATGTTCTAATGACAGCTTTCCCTTTAGTGACATCACATTTTGTCTCAAGGTTCCATGAAATAGCTGCTTCCTTGGTTAAATTTATGGATGAGTTAGGTGTTTTTATTTCAGGACTTCTGATATCTGTAGGTAATCCCAATACCTTGTTTGAAAGATATTACAGCAACTGGTAAACAATTTTTCTATGGGCTCAGCCAGTTGTTATTAACCCACAGGTTATTACAGTGAACATGCGCTCTGTCAGTCAGAATTGAGCCCTCCGTCATTGGCTCTCATCCAGTGTATGGGGGGGATGAGCAGATCCTCAAACATGGTAGCTCTGTATGTCCATTAGTGAGGAACCATCAAAAAAACTCTGCACCTTGAATAATTCATTTATCATTCATCAATCTGGTTGATCCTGCATTTATTTATTTAAAAAACTTTATCTGGTTAATTCTGCAGTTTGCAAACTTCAGTCGACATGAACTGCGAGCGGGAACGCATCCATGGCTGACTGAGTACAGACAAAAGCGCGATCTTAACTGCCAGTGTTAAAAAGAAAAGAAAAATAAATAAACAAAGTTCAAAAGGCAGACAGAATTGTGTGTGTGTGTGTGTGTATCTTTCAATGTGTGTCTCTGTCCCCGTATCTGTCTCTCTCTGCCACAGCCTCAGGACTCAGGTTGGAAAAAAATTGCACACCAGTTATTATATAAAATAAATGATGGAAAAGTATGTCAAACTCACATTAGATGCATACCCTTGGTGTGGGATGCTTTTAATACACCCCAAGGGTGAATGCAGCATCCCACACCTCAGGTGTGCATTGAATTCTCATATCACACACTTCCCCATCCTTTATTCTATATATAACATATTTATTATTCGTTGGTAACCAAGTAAGGCCCACAAGGCACAAGTGCCTGTTTTCAGGGGTGATCTGGGAGCACTGGGGAGGTTAAGTGACTTGCTCAGAGTTACACAGAATGCAAGTGGAGGGTTGTGGGAATCAAACCCTGGTCTACGGGATGTACCAAGCTCATTCACAGTTCATCACGCTAACCTCTAGGCTATACTGCCAGCCCCTGATGAGCATTTTTGAAAATCCCCTCAAACAGTAATTTAAGGTCAGCAGGAACTCTAGGACCATCAGGTCCACTGCCTTCATAACGAATTAACACAAATGCTGTGCAAGCATGTACTAATTTATGGTACACTCTACTATCTGGGGTACTCTGTAAGTGCCTTGGTAAGCAGACATTTGTCCAGGCTTACCCTGAAGGCCTGTACCATCTTCATATCCACCATGGTCTCTGCTGGTCGACACAAATTCTGTGATTCTGTGTAGGCTAAAAGCTAGGCCTGAGTGCTGATCAAAGTAGAGGAAAGGGTTAAGGGGGCAGAGAGGGGAACAGGCAGGCAGATGCAGACTTGTTTCCAATCCATGTTATGTATGCGGGTTCAGCCATGCTGATATGACATGATTGGATTGCTTGCATTAAACATCCACCTTCAGTTCATTGGAAAAATAAAAAAAAATGAATAAGAAACACTCAGGAAAAACTACATAAATTGCATAGATTTGTAATTTCAGTTTTGGGCTTCATTGCCCCTTACCATGATGTTGCAATAGTCCCTCTGTGGCAAAATTATGATTTTTAATACGGTCCTGCAAGGGAGGGAGGGATGGGATCGTAACTCTGGGTGAACTGTCAGCCAGCTGATCCCTTCTGCTTCCTGGTCTGCCAACCACACTCCTGTGCTCAGACGTTTTGTGTTGTCTTACCCCATAGGATTCAATGGGGTGCACCCCTGCCCTCTCCCTGCTAAGATTTCATAAAACATCTGAGCGCAAGGACATGGTCAACGGACCGGGAAGTAGAAGGGATCAGCTGGCTGGCAGTTCAACCAGACTTACAATCCCTTCCCTCCATTTACTAGAAAGTATTAAAAACTATAATTGTGCCACAGAGGGACTGTCGCCACATTGGGGTAATGGGATATGAAGTCCATTATAAAATCTGACAAATTTCCTTTAATAAAGAGGGATGTCTTTTGCAAAAGACAGCAGGAAAACATATTTTTAGTTAGGAAGCCTAGATTAAAAAAAATGTTTTATGGGGTGTAGATGTGAATATTTGAGTATTATTTTGCTTGTATCCACTGTTTTTTTTTTGGCGGGGGGGTGGGAGGTATCGTTCTGACACTTCAGCAGCCTCTTTCTATATCTTTTTTTACCTGGGGGTTGAGCTCCACTATATGAGAAGCTTCAGCTTTGTAGTCACTGCTTGTGTTTTTGAGGTGGTAGTGCTCTGGTATTTCCATAGCCCCTGGCCTATAGCTAGTTTTATGTGTGTGTGTGTGTGTGTTGGGGGGTACTCCTTGACCTGTAGCCATTGTTTTGAAGGGGGTATAGTGCTCCAGCTTTGTAGTTTTCTTTAACTTAAGTTATGGCCATTGTTTTTTTTTTTTTTGGGGGGGGAGTGTAATTGCTGACCTGTTTCTTTCACCCTTATTTACTTTTTTGTTCTTTGGTTTCACTTTAAACTTGAAGTAAAGAGCGGATATTATATTGAAATCATACTGGAGATAAATCCAAATTCATAACAAAACCCAGAGGTGATTTAACAAAACCAAAGCCAGAACCTCCCTGATTTTGTCCACCCCTACTTAACGATATCCATGGAGATCATATCCCCTTTCAGCCTCCTTCTCACCAGGGTGAACATGTAAAGAGCTGCAGTTTCTCCTGACTGCTTTTGTCCACTAAACACTCAGATCATTTCAGTGACCCTGCATTGCATCCTCTTAACTACTTCAATGCCGTGTTTGTACAGGGGACAGCCCAGAACTACTGTATGTGCTGTACTACAAGTGGGGTCTGACCAGAACCCTGTAAAATGGTAGAATTATTTCCCCAGCATTCTTCCAGTGTTCTGGACAGCAGCTGCACGTTGCTTAATATGCTTCTTTCCTTGTCCACTATGACCTCTGAGGTCATTTTCCAACGCCACTGCAGTAGGAGGAGCCCCACATACTGTGTAGGTCTGACCTCTGTTTTTTCCTCACCAAGTGTAGCGCCTTGCATTTGGCTATGTTGATTCTCAGGCTCCAGGAATCTGACCAGTTGTCCAGCTTATTCAGGTCCACAGCCCCATCCTCATGGGAGTTCACCAGCCTAGTCATCTTAATGTAATAAGCAAATGTAACATCCTGCTGGAGATACAGGATTCTAGATCATTCTACATGAAAATGTACAATATCCACCCAAATTACAATTTCAGAACATTCCACTTTTATTGCTGAAGGCAAGCAGAATATTTTCTCTTAGGCTTTCCATTTCTGATGCTTTCTCATGCCATGAAGCCATAGCCCTCTACTTGTGATGTCAGTTTTTTCCTATGGAAATTATCCAGATGTCATAAGCAGAGGATTATGATTCCAGAGCAGGTAAAAGTGTAACCCCCCTCCCAATTTGGGGAGTATAGGCTAGTCCTTTTCTCCCTTGCTGGGATTCTTGAGTGGTTTGGCCCACCAGAGGGCATAAGTATGTGACTGTATTTGTTCATTGGTATTCTTTGGCTCGAGGGAGTTCCTGAGAGGCAACCAGAAATGGGCAAGCTATGGGGCATCCACTTGGTGAGAGGTCTACCAGACTCAGGAATGTTCCAGGCCTGGGTCTTGGAGGTTTCATTCTCCAGTTTTAGTTGGAATGACACCTCATGCATCTGGAAGGGTTGAGGCTGCAGCTGCCACGCAGCACTGAAAGATGATGGGTCTGCGAGCATGCTTTCCCCATCTGGGAAACAGAGAATTTGATCTGCATGGGTGGGCAAGGGAAAAATAAGAGGGAAAGAGATTTATCTGAGAAACTGCAAGCAGTTCAGGTATTCAGGTGCTATCTGCATCACCTGAACGGCAGCATATGACTCACACGCAAGTCCAGGGAAACATCCTTCCATGTGGTACCCCAATTCCTGGTGAAGTCTGCCATAATTTGCATCGGAGCTGGATTCGTTAAGAGAGAGATTTCAGTTTTGCCAGGGACTTTACAACCCTGCCTCAAAAGAGGAAGTGAATGGAGAGGTTCTAGTTAAGTCTGTTGTATGTGAACACAAGTACATACGATTGTCTGAGGGAAGGACGGAGGCTGTTATACTTTGCAAATCTGATAGCTGCATATCAGTGGTTGTGCCCCGTAATTACCCTAGACCCCATGAAACTTTATTGTAATTGAGTAACTACTTAGTAATAGCTCCCAGTCTTCAGCACAAAATAGGGCCTTCAGGCTGCGGAAGTAATGGTACCATTACCTCACCCTCTCAGCAATAAAACTTTCTGTTGCAGTTTGGACTAGTGCTTGATGCAGTGAAACACCACCGTAACTGATTACGGCCACTGATGTCTGAAATTATTATTACTCTGCCACTTTTTTTGTAATGCCTAAATACACAATAAAAAGGCCACTTGTGTTTAATGCAGACAATTGTGTTTGAGTCGCTTGTTTCAGGCTGCGGTGACCAAGAACCCGGGTTCAAGAAGTTTCTCTTCCAGAGGAAACTGAAAAGATAAATAGATAATTTTTACTAACACAAGATTTCCAAACCACATGTCCCTCATTCGTGTCTAGATATTTCTTCTATCTCCACTTCTTGGACAGGATTTGGCAGCAGAGACTCCAAACCCTAGCAAATCCCCTTCTTCTTTGGGGGGTAATCCTGCAAGGGCACCAGTTACTAAGCAGAAGGAACAGAAGAAGTCTTGGGAAAAGGGTTATGTTGTCATGCAAATGTCTTTACAAATAAGGAATAGAATGTACTGAAATCACATTACTGGGGAGAAGGTTAGGAGACCGAGTCCAGCTGATGCAGACTGTGCTGTACTGATGACTGGAAAATCTTTTTAAGTGTACAAAGCAATAAGTTAGCATTCTCAAATGAAATTTAAACATTGATTTATGGGAAAGCATAACACAGTGATTTACAGCATCATGAATTCCAGGTTTCACTGGCAGAAAAAAGTCACGATCCCAATTTACAGCCCATCATGCGTACAGTCGTACCAAACAAAAGGGCTAAGGGCAGAATATTATATATAACTTGTGCTTAAGAACTAAATTTCCAGTGCCTGGGAACACTTTCCGTAATGGGGCTGCAGGGACTAGACTGCAACCCAGTGACACAAAGCAACTGTCAACCATCTCCATAGTCCAAATGAAGCAACTTTTGAATGACCATCTGACTGGGTTTCCGAGTAATCTCTTTCAGTCCTCCTTTCTGTAAATAATTTAGCAATATAATACATGGAAAAGCATGGCAATTTATGTTAAATGCATTCCATAGAAAGGCATAATTCACAGTTTTGACATCACGGCTGTCAGAACTTTTTGACACCAATATTGTTATGGCTGCCCCAACAACAGTATCAGTGGTGCACACCGAAAAGTGGGCAGTCAGATTTGTATAGGCCAGGAGATGGATCAATGCAACACCTCTGAATGAAGCACAGTAAAAACAATTACCTTCTTAATTATGTTTCTGTCAACCTACCAGGCAGCAGTCATGCATAAGTATTTAACAGTACTTTACATGTTTGAGCAAACTGTTTTCCCCTGTGAATTGGAAACCTGGACACCTGCCCCAAGCCTACAGAGAGCCAGTGATCACACCAACTGGCCATGGATCAACATACACGAGTTGCTGCTCTGAGGAGTCTTTTCCTGTGGAACTACTAGTGATGTGTGGGTCAGGTTTTCCAGTTCTGATGGGTCTGTCCAGGTCAGATGAGGCAAATCAGAATCAGAAGTTAAAAATATGTAGTAAAAAAATAAATGTTAGTCTATTCAAAAACACTCAATAATGTTGCACAACTGTTCTGGGTCAGCTGCAGTACGAATCAGTGACTTAATTATCCCCTTCTGTTCGATCCCACCCACTCTGCTCCACTGGTACATTCACAGAGGTTTAATAATAACTGGGCCTCATCAGTCAAAAAAATGGAACTGTTGAAAGTTAGGAATGGAAGAGTTGCACAGAGCAAACATGAGCAGTATGATTTTCCACCAAACTAAATAAAGGGCAACCCCTGCACCTCGATTTCTTGGTATTATCAGTGACAAGATGATTGGTAGTGGTGAGGGCACTCTGCTGTGGCACCCAACAGTTTGATGAACAAGAGGAGTCACACAGGGAAGAATGGAACATGTGCCTGTATACACAGCAACAGCAGCAACATGCACTCTAACTAGGAACCGTAGAATCATCTGCAGTATTGCAATGTTTGATTATTGCACTCATCAACCATTTACCTAAGGAACGTACAAAATGCAATATGCAACATCAACAAAAAAATGTAAGAGGTTGTAGCACCAAAAATAGCAGGCAGAAAATGTTATTAATTTTTAAAAGTAATAGTTATTACTTTGTATTGCTTAAATATTTTTCTTTTCCCATTTGCTCATTAGAAGGCTTTCTACCTGGTAGTGTTAGGTGTGATATAAATGACATTCTAATAACTATAAAATACATATATGTATAGCTTAATTGCAGCACTGTGAAATTCAAATTGATGGCTGCTTTACATTTTATCCTGTCTGCTGCCCAGTCAGAAAATGCATTAGGCTTACACATCTTTGATTTGTATTTTTGCTGATTTATTAAAAAGTTGCTCAACAGGAATGGCACACTGAGCCAATGCTTATTTCTGGTGCATCCCCAGGATCGCATACCATTATGGTTATAAAAGTACCTGAAAAGTTTAGAAGTAAATGTGACCCCCACTTTCCTGTGACCCCCTTGCCACTGGCTGCTGTTACTAGAGCACCAGAGCAGACCAGGGGGGTGATCTGCTGGTTCTTGGGTGGTGCCCCGAGATCCTCCGCTCAGCAGAAGGCATTCCTCAGAGAAAAAACATTTATATTTGTTATGTGATACTGGCTTCAAATGTGGGACAAGACTGTCTACATCTCCGGACTCGACAAATTGCACTTGAGACAGTAGTGCTGCACAGATCTGACTTTTCTTAAACTGTGAAATTTCATTGTTATGTTTAAAGCTAGGTCCAGAGAAACAATTTATTCATTATGTCAGTTCACCAAATAAACTACTTCCTATCTGCTGTAATGAGGGCAGATTCATCAGCTATGCACCCCATAATATCACATTTGAGGATCCAACAGCCTTGCTTTAGGTTCCTTCAGCTTTGGAAAATGTTTATCTTTGGGATGTCTTACTGGGACAAGTGAACCCATGGATAAGAAAGTATGGTAACCCTGTCTTGTCTTCAAATCACCACACATACTCACTCTCTTCTTTTGCTACATCCTAGCAGGCAATCAACTTTGCTACTGTTTGTCGTTTCACCAGTGACCTCAGGGCTGTCTCTCTGTTCTCTTGGCCCGTATCTCAGGTCACAGACGTACTTGTCTCCAAGTTATCCCTTTGAGGATTAAGGCTATGAAAGCCAGAGTCTGCATAAAGTAGCATAAAGGTACAAAGCATTAGGGACCAGGATGCCTCACTGACAACAGCTTCCCTCTCCCTACTTTTCATGGGTAACCTCTATTATTTATTTATTTGTTTACATTTATTTATTTCAAATTAAAAGCATTACATCATGACCATAAAGATCAGGCATGCACATATAGCCATGCAGGTTTTTCAAACATATTCTGTTTTCTGCCTATAGACAGGTCAGGACACTTTACTGTTTACCCTGTTATATTGGGGCAGCTACATAACCTGGGGTCCCTCCATCTCATGGCTTCTCAGGTCTGGAGACTATGCATCTCCTACCTTTTTGTAGCCAGTCATCCTCTGGGTTATCTGCATGCTTCTTGTGTGCCATCTTTCTTGGCATGGCCACCAACTGAAACCTCACCCCCCCCCCCCACCAGGGTCTCCCCCAAGTTTGAGGGGAACCACTGTCATGCTGGATGTACCCCTTGAGGGGAACTCCCCATAGTCCACATCCCCCCCAATGCTCCCACTATATATTGGCCATTAACTCTCATCTATGTGCCTGAGGGTCCTAGCCACGTGGGTCTGCTTCCCTGTAGGTCTGTTCTGTCTCACTCTCAGGTCTAGACTATCCTATACCTAAACTCTTAACATTTACAGTATATTAACCCCAGCCAGACTGAAGCACACATGCCAGTTTTAGCATGGCACCTACTAGCAATCAACCTTCTCCCTCTTTTGGAAGGAGGTGGTTGTTATATAAGCAATCTTAATTGGATATAAATTATGCCAGGATTTATAATGGTTACTAAGCATGTCTCCACAAGTTCTTTGAATTAGAGGACTGCAGTGCTGTACTGGACTTTTTAGACAAATGCATTGTGTTAGATTAACACATCCCTGAAGATCCGCTCAAACAGAACATCTCATTTCTCATGGCTGTTTCATGATGAATTTTAAGAGATCAGTGGCAGATAGAACAAATGCTGATGTTAAAAATGTTTGGAGTTATGTAATGTTTAAAATGCTTCACATTCTATAATGTGAACACCTCTGGAGCCAGCTAACATGTTCATTATAGCTGTGTGCTCACTATAGCCGGGTGTTAATATGCGTACTTGGGGAACAAGTGGAGCCATCAAAGGTGTTCACTATAAGGGGGATTTTGTTACAGTGGGGTTCACTATAGTGAGGGAGATATGTTAGGAATTACTTTCTTTTTGTATTGCAACAGTTTTTTACACTGGTTTTAAATTAATCAAAACTTAACACTCTATCTAGTTTCTTACTCATTGATGAAATGGCAGCTCACATGTCAACACATGAGTTTTAATAGAAATAGCAGCACTCACTACAGGTCCTTTTAAGCAAAGTTGTGACATTTAATATTGTAATAGTGCCAAACAGTAGCGCTATTAGCAATGTCTGTCATTTAGTCTAATTTTCCCAAAGCTGTGCAGCACTCTCCTTCTGAACAATGTGCGGTGCCCTTTACTGATTAGGGTTTTGTAGCGTTCTGAAGAAATGTGCATTTTTCGTTCTTTGTGCATTTGGAGAAAATTACCATCTGAGAAGCAGGTACATCAATTGCTGTATTGTCTAGAATTCTTACATACTTATTCAGGAGTTTGATTGTGAGACAGCAATAAAAGGTAATATGTGTATTGCATCATCATGTTCTTACTGTGAACCTCTTATCAGTCTCTTACTGTGATAACGCCATTCTGCCAAGTGAGTTCCAGTACCGTCCCCAAAGAGACACACAATCATAATGAGGTGGAAAAATTATAATTTAAGAAGCATTCAGTCAACAACTGGTTGCCCAACATAGGGAGAATTGTGGCAATGTACCACCATTTCATGGTTGCAGGAAGGCAGTGCTTTTATATTTTGTTGTTTGTGTGCCACAAAGCCAAAGCCATTGGCATCGCTCACTTCTCCAAACTTCAGTGTCACCATGGTGAATTGTATTTATGTCCAAGGGTTCTGTCTTTGAAATAGATTTACATTGTGCAAGCAATAACATGATAGAATGTGTGGTAAAGCTAAATCACTGCATGCCTTATTAGCCTTATTAGGTTATGAGGCATGAGGCATAGGCGAGTGCCTTCAACCACTTGAGATATGTAGTAATTTATGGTCTTACCGCACACCCTGGAGTATGTTATCATGCTTATAAAATAATTTTAAAAGTTGAAGAATTAAGAAAAAAGTAAAGAAAATCAGAACTGTATGGTAATGTGAAATTAATGCACAATCATGTGATTAGTTTTCAGCAGTCAGATAGCTTGTTTGGTAAAAGCCATTTTTGTAAGGAATGTTATGTAGTAAGTCCCCAATACTTTGGCAGATGAACCTCCAGCCTTTGCTAGGAATCAATCATGGACTCAGAATCCCAAAAGCAGCACGTAGAAGCATTCAGCTAAAGGGAAAGTCCCCATAGCTGGCAGTGTTGGAATGACAGCTTATGAGCTTTGGGAGCAAGGGGGCCCATGTGGGTCAAATCTTTAAACTGAGCCCCCTTCCCATTGTAAGTGAAACGCAGTGATGCATGAGCTCTTGGGGCTCAATTCAGAGTGGAGGATGAGCCACGACAAACCCCCCCCAAAAAAACTTCTAACACTGCTAGCTGGAAGTTTGCAGATATCTTTTGATTTTATACTTGCTGTCCCATGGACCATGACTAGATGTCTTGACTTAAGCAATAAGGCATGCCAGGGTGGGTGCCATGCTGGGATAACGTCATGGCTTGGGTGCATTGTGAGGCATCAGGCCACAGGCCAAGTGCCTTCAACCACCAGAGAAGTGTTGTTATCCCAGCGACACATGGTCTAAATTACGATTATGAAATTGGTCCAATTATGTGTTTACAGTTGTAAGTAGGGTGTATTGTGGGTACTAGTTTCACTTGTGAGGTTGCATTAAGATAACAACAAAGGTGAAACTGACTCGCACCAATCAGCATTCAGCATTTTTTTCTGTCCATTTTGTATTTTTTGTTACAGTTACTAAGCACTGGTTTTAAACATCACTCACATCTTTCACTACCAGATAGCACAACTTTATAGATTGCTGTTTTCTATACAAAATGTAACATGTCAGATAGATATACTGCACTGGAAACCAAAATCTACTCTTCATCTGCATTGTAGACACAGCCCAACGTGTCTCATCCCTGTGCTGGGGGGACCTCTAATGGGGTGGGAGAGTAGTTCAGACTCCATACCCATTCGGTCCTTGTTGTATTATGTGAGTCTCAGAGGTAATGGGGGACAGAATAGCAGCACATAAGGGAGGTGTTTGGGGTGCTCCCTTCCAAATGTTGGAAAATTTTTGAAAATGAATTGGGGGATTATATTTTGGGGGTAAAGGTAGCAAGAAAAATGTGTTTTCATCTTTCCTCCTCCCAGACTTTGTCCTGTGCATGCCACTGTGGAGCAGATAAGACATACTAGCCCTGCTGAAGCCTTTCTTGTCTTGGTTTGTGCCTGGGTGGTTCAGGTGCAAATTATTATGTTATTTTTCTATGCTTTTGTTGGTTTATATACTAGTGTATACAGTAGGGCATGGAAGATGGGATGTGGGGTATTTGGCTTGCAGGTGCTGGTCTGTTCTCTAGCGCTGGTTCAAGCTTATGATCCCATGGAGTCAGAAATACGCTGATGAAGGTTGCTGTCAGTAACTGATGCAGTTTTCATCTATTGACAATAAACAATGGCATACAGGGGTGCACACAGAATAGCCTTGTCATGGGGAGTCCAGATGAAAGGTAACCTTTTTATTGTGTGGGCTTTTGGGAGCCTTATAGGTCCCCAGATGGTGTCCAGAGGTGATGCCCTGGTGGGGTGTTGTGGGGGGCATTAGAAATATAAAATAGAATTCAAATGTGGCCATTTCTAAGGGTGTGCTTGCTCCCATGACTTCTCCGAAACCTCTAGTAAAGTACTCTTTGGTACTGAGATCAGGTGCTGTTGCTGGGGTTGGCAGGCTCCCAACCCAAACAGTCCAACCAAAGGGCTTCAGCTCTCCCCTGCTTTGACCTCAAGGCTTCAAAATCCAATACTTTCAACAACAGGCTTACAGGTAATGATTTATTGTGCAATTCATGCAAAAGTTTTACAGAAAACACAGAAACATAGATATATTGTTAATGCAGACCCTACTCAATCTCTGGCTCCCCCCTGCTTCCCAGCTAAGATTCCCTAATGCCTATCCCATGCATGCTTGAAACCCACCACTGTTTTCATCCCCCCACCTCTGCTGGAAGAATGTTCCAGACTTCCACCACTCTTTTGGTGAAGAAGTACTTCCTCACATCTCTCTTAAATTTCCCCCTTCCAGTTCCATTGCATGTCCCCTTGTTCAAGTGCATTTTTCCTCTGGAAAATATTCCCCTCCTGTATCTTGTTCAACGCCATGAGGTATTTATAGGTCTCTTTCATGTCCCCCCCCTTCCAGGGTGTACATATTGAGGTCCCTTAACCTCACCTCATAGGGCTTCTGATGCAGCCCCTGCACCATTTTAGTGTCCCTCCTTCAGATGACCTTCACCCTGTCAATGACCTTCCTGAGATGTGGGGCAGGATTTTTGAATTGTGGTGCAGGGCTTCTCTTGCAACAAGTCCATCACATGGCAATTAGGTTCTGGTGGTGTGCCAATTCCCTTCGCTGCAGCTGTGCCCAATTCTGCTCTCTCAGGCACAGTTGCTACAGTTTTCATGATTTATGGCAGCTTACACCAAGTATCGGCGCAAGCTCTGTAAAACTGGCCCTTGGGGCTGCCGCTAGCTAGATCACAAAAAGTTGGTCTAGCCTGCAGCAGTCGGCACACAGGATAGAATATCCTGATTGCCAGACAGGTAATGCTGCAAGCCCCATGCGCTGTATGTTCAGTGCAGCTGGGGTTTGAGGCATTCTCGCCATTTTGAAAATCCTGCCCGTGATTTCCAGAACTGGACACAATATTCTGGGTGAGGTCTCACCAACAATCTATACAGTGGCAACACTACTTTCCTACTTCTGCTGGTGATACCTTCCCCCATGCAGCCCAGCATCCCACAGGCCCTACCTACTGCCTTGTTGCACTGCCTCGCCACCTTAAGGTCGTCAGGTATGATTACTCCAAGGTCACGCTCCTGTTTGGTGACTGCCAATACCTCTTTTCCCATTTTATACTCCACCTATGGGTTTCAGTGCCTTAGGTACAAATTTTGCACCTTTTCACATTGAAACCCAGCTGCCATACCCTTGAGCACTCACTCCTCGAGTTTCCTCAGGTCTCTGCACATTCTCTCCACCCCCTCTGGAGTACCTACCCTTTTGGAGATTTTGGTGTCATCTGCAAAGAGGCATTCTTTCCCTTCCAGCTCATCTGCAATCTCTCTTATAAATACATTAAAGAGGCCTGGTCCCAGTATTGAGCCTTGATATACCCCACTGGTTACCCTCCCTTCCCCTAAATCAGTTCCGTTTAACCTCCCCCCCCCCGTCGCCTATCAGCCACTTCCCTCAAGAACTATAATGGTCTCTTTCTTCTTCTGTTTTTGCTCACTTCTTTTGCACAGAGGTTTGTTGCCTTCACTGTGCCATCCCTTAACTTGGCTTACTGTTCCTTCTACCCACCCAAGCCACTCCCCCCACTAGGTCATTGCTGAGGTATTGCCCTCATGAGACCCATGACCCTTGTCCTTGTGTATCTTGCTTCCACTGCCATCCTTATATTGAACCACACCAGACAGTGATCACTGGTCCCCAGGTGGCCCCCACCTTGATGTATGCAGTACTGTCCCTGTTTGTGAGTACCAGGTCCAGTATTGCCCCATCATGAGTGGGCTCCCTGACTAGTTGCCTGAGAAGTGCCCCCTGCAGGGAGACTAGGCTGTCCCTGCTTCTAGCTGAAGCTGCAACTGTGATGGTCCAATCCACATCTAGCAGCTTGAGGTACCCCACCAGCAGCACCTCCCCTTTTTCTGCCAGTGTGCTAATGGCTCCCCCAGTGCCTCATCCAGTTCCTCCCCCTGTGTTGGAGGTTTGTAGATTTTGCCGATGTGAAAAGTGGCTCTGGTTCCTGTCTTCAGGGTGACCTGCAGTACCTCCAATCCCTCCATTCCCCCCAGTTACCCTGCATTTCAGTTGCTTTGATACCCTCCCTTACATACAGCACTACCCCTCCTCCCTCCCTCCCCTCCTCACCACCCTGTTTTTCCTGACTTGAGTATAGCCTGGTATGGCCATGTCCCAGTCATGCCTACCTGTGCACCATGACTCAGTAATGGCCACAGTATCCAGGTCTGCCTTTGCCATGATGGCCTCGTCTGGAATTTTATTTCCAAGATTCCTTGCATTTGCACAAATGCCTTCCCACCTTGTTCTCAGTATGCCTGCAACCCCCTTTTGTCCTTTTCCCCTCTCTTTTTGCAACCCTTATTCCTGTCCTCCTTGTCTTCTACCACACTGATTTTTTTTTCATTTGTTCCCTGGACAATGGCAGAGCTGGGGGAGGGGCAGGGGAGGCCAGCGCCCACCCCAGACCATTTTGCCTCTGATTTTGTGCCCCTTCCAGCCGTAAACTAAACTAACAAGTTAGGTGCTTCTAACACCTAACTTGTTAGTTTACATCATGCTTCCCCTCAAAATTTGCTCCTGGTAGCATAATCTGATAGCAGGGTGGTGGGTGTTCTAGTATCAAATCAGGATTCATCACTTGTCATAATAAGACAGCACGGTGTGTATTTGTCTGTCTTTCTCGTTTGGAGGAAATTGCGTAAATCTGTGACCTTTGACCATTGTTCTCTTCACATGTGACTTCCTGTTTGGGTGAGGGGCTGATGATCCACGTGAAAATCGCTGTACTTTTCTGTGGAAGAATTGGTCTTGTTTATCTATTTTATCCCACGTGTTCCTAGCCAAGATGAGCGAACTGAACAGAGTTGTGTAAGTTTTATTGTTGTCACAGCACGAATGATAGGTCGCGAGTGTGTGTACACTTAAGTAGCTTTGCTTATCTGACCTAGTTTCTTCGCTTTGCATGCGACTTGCCAATTTGCACCTGTGACTGAAACTTGCGTTTTCAGAAAATAAGTGGGCATGGTTGTCGAGTGGAAAGAATAATTTGATGGGGGAATGTTTTATATGAATGAGACAAAAGTGGTACACAGATGGGATTCCACGTACCATCCCTTTCAATTCTGGTGGTGAGGAGTGACACTGTCTAGGAACGTACTCATGCTCGTCTACACTTTTAAGAAATGCACTCTTTTCTTTTGCTCCAGAATTTAACCCTCTTTAAATGCAAAGACAAGGAGACACTTTTGTTGCCCCTCCCCACTTTTTGCATAGTATAAGGAACCATGCTAGACTCAGGGTGGGAAGCCGAGGCGCTCCTGAATCCAGGTATTCATACGAGGTATTCTCCTAAACCGTAATTATGCTGTAACCAGCACATTGATAGGCAAAGCATACCCGGAACAATAAATTAAGAGACATGCAGTAATCTTGCAGTTTGTACACTAATACTTGTGCTATACATATTTCAAGTGCTTATTTTGATCAGGGTCTAAACTCCAAAAACAACTGCTGGTTTCGTTTGAAGCATAGATGGAACACTTCATTTTATTTATTTTAGTCTTTGGGGTGGGTAAATGCTCATACACAATATAGTAAAACTTTGGAACTTTTTGAATATTATTTATTTAAAAGTTAATATGGTCTACACATTGTGTGCTACTGTCTTCCATTACAAGGAGCAGCACAGAAGAGAACTAATCTCTTTGGGTATGCCAACAAGGTGGAAAGCACAAAATTAAAAGGTACTTTTTAAAAAAATAGTTTGGGCTATGATGGTAAACAGAGATTACAAGTTATACAAACTGAAAGAGGAAGAGGCACTTTTTTGTAGTAATATAGTCAGTGCTCCGGATAAGGCGAGTACAAGTCTATTTTACTTACCATTTTTAAGGAAATACACTTCAAAATGTTTTTAATGAGTGCAAATACTCATCCACACGTGTAAAAATGCTCCATACCCAGCAAAAGAGCACTTCATAGCACTATTACTGCTTCAAAAGGGTAAATCATCATCAAGATTTGAAGCACTTTTACTCAACAAAATTTCATTTTCTCTGTCTGAAAATGTGTCCCATGTTATTAGGATCAGACAGTGCTGCGAGTGATCCCCCTCGTTTCACTACATTTTGAGTGTCACTGTCTGAATCCAACATTTGTGTGAAAAAAAGGAGAGACATTGGGGGGACTGTGTTATTTACATGTTGCCATGGTGGCTAAGGGCAGTGAAACCAAAACAGTGATCCGCTGCTATTGGTGGCTTTGCCAATAATTGCTTTATTTCTTCTGGTTTAGTACCTCTGATTGAATTTGGACTCCCATGTAGTGTATATAGGTGAAATGAACTGAAGATGAGCAGATGTTTTTATTTATTTATTTTTTATACCCCCCCGGACCAGAACAAGCAAGACAAGAGCAGGCAGGCAGGATAGAACAGTTATCCACTACAGCCGGGAGGAGCACACTTTGTGTGAGGTAGGCTGGATGGCACATTTGTGGTTCTATTTTTTATTTGAAATATTTCCTTGTGTATATGTATAGTATTCTGTCATGTATTGGGATGCTGCTGCAAGTCACTGGCCATTGCAAACATGATTTTCCCTCTTTTTATGGGGCAGGAATTAAAGTCAGGGACTACAAAATAAAAATGCATTTGGCTAATTGGCTTTTAAACTCTGATCTTGGCGCCCCCAAAATGAATGACTTGCCCCCCCCGCTCCCAAATCTGGCTCCGCCACTGTCCCTGGGGGATTCTCCTTCTCCCCTCAGGTCCTCCCTTCTTACTGTTTCAGTCTGTGGGTTGGGGGCAGTTTATTCTTCCCTTTTTTCTTCCACTACCCCCCTCAACTAGTTTTAAACATTCATCAAAGTAACATTTAAATTGTCCACTGAGGACTGCAGTTCCCCTCCCAGACAGATGCAGGCCATCACCTCTGTATATGCCTATATCCTTCCAGTTTGGTCCAAAGCCTCCAATGTAATCAAATCGCATTTCAGTACGCCATTGTTTCAACCACAAGTTAAAGATCCTGGGGCAGAGAACCCTATCCTCCCTCTGGTCGTAGACAGGGAGCACCTCAGCGAAAGCCACCATGTGTACAAACTGCCTAAGTCCTTCCCCAGTTCTCTGAAATCTCACTGTACAATCCCAGCCCCGTCATGAGTCCCCAGGTGGATAATGACATCATGCTTCCACTCCTGTCCTGTCACCCTCGTGATCCTTAGGATCCGATGTCCATCCCTCTGAGCCATGGTGCCAGGTAGGCACCTTACTTCCCTTTTCCCTCCCTTCCTGTTCCAAACTGTACCCCCTAACAATCCAGTCCCCCACCAGAAGTTGCTTACTCCTTTGCTGGGGTACTCTACCTCTCAGCTTGGGGCCTCCCCTACAGAGGACCCACACACCTAAGACCTAAGACACTCCTCTACCCCTACCCTTATCACTTATCTCACCTGCCCTCCCTTCTCTAATCTTCTCCTAAAAACTCCACTCTACCCTTCTGCTCTCCACCTATATCTTACCCCCTCACTCCCTTTATCCCTTTTTCTATTCCCTGGCTGCTTTTCCTCAAATTCTTGCTCCTATGCAATTACTCTCGCCCCTTGAATTTAACCCTCTGCTACTAATGTTGCATAAGATAAATGTAGGTTACATCTACATTGTTATACCCTAGGTCGAGCATGATGTACCACATGAACCTAAACTGTATTTTATTTTATCTACAGTGATGCTCTTTTTGTACCCTATGTATTGTTTTCCTTGTCTGTATACATGTTCCAGGACCTCCTTGTGAATGAGCTTGCTCAGTGGAGTTTTTCTGCAATAAACTTGAACTTGAACTTGAACATCCTCCCTGGCCACTATCATGGGTACCTCCTTTTGGCAGTCCCATTCCCACCAGAGTGGTAAATTAATTTTGTAGTGGCAGAGACTGAGAAATGTGCCCCTGACCATAAAGGAGCTTAATATGTATACCCTTGAGGAAAGGAAGGAGAGGGGGACATGATAGAAACTTTCAAGTACCTCAAAGGAATCAACAAAGTCCAAGAGGGTAGCATCTTTCAGAAAAAGAGATGTGCAAGAACAAGGGGACACAATCTGAAGATGGAGGGGGAAACGGCTCAGGGGCAATGTGAGGAAGTATTTTTTCACAGAGAGGGTGGAGGAGGCATGGAATGGCCTTTCAGAGGAGGTCATGGGGTCAAAAACAGTGGGGGAATCTAAGAATGCATGGGACAAACATAAGGCAATTCTGGTGGGGGGTAGGAAGAAGTAGGCTGTTGGTTAACTAGGATCTGCAGCTTATCCAATAGGTAGGGAAATGGGCAAACTAGGTGGACCAAGGGGTCCTTATCTGCCATCAAAGTCTATGTTTCTATGACCAACCAGCCCCACCCTCCCAGAGCCCACCACAATCCACCCAGCCCTCCTCCTCATAGGCTTCCTCTGGGGCAATGGTAGTAGACTTGGTGGGTAGGGCAAGAGGTCCTCTGGATCCTAGCCAACTTGGCCCAGAGACTAACAACCTTCTCCCTCAGCCCAAAAGAGGTGTGTGCAGATCAGGAAGCACCTCAGTCTCCAGAAAGTCTCCCACCAAACTGCAGCTCTGCACCCATTACACTGCACCACTCCCATAATTGTCTTTGTATTTCACTCTGTACTATCACTGACCGTGCTTACCCCCTTTTACCCCCTTTCGGTGCCTATGCCTTCTACTGGCAATTACTTTGTCACACTACCTTAGATAGGGTGTTTCTTGATTTCCTCTTTTATCCTTTGTTTTACCCCTTTCTTGTTTTTATATTTTACACTTTGTATGCACTCCTCCTTCCTTTTACTTAACCTTCCCCTTGCCTTTTCTTAACAACTTCATATCCTTACCCTACATAGGGTGTTTCCTATTCTCCCACACAACAGGTACTTACTCTTTGCAAATACTGTTAACTCCCTGCCTTTGCCACCTTACCTTCCTCCAGTACGTTCTACACAAGCAGCAGCAAGCCAGCCAGTACTGTGCCTTATCTTACTGGACTGGCAGAGTGCCCTGTGTGCCTGCTGTCACCTGCAGATGTCCGCTGATGCTAAAGACGCCAATCCCTTCACCTGTTCCACTCCTGCCCTGTTCTACTCACGGTCTGGGACACGAATGTGATGGGACACGTTAGGAGTGGATTCTTTTATGCTGGTCTTCTGGCTTTCTGGTGCTACCTGATTGACTGAGGGGGTCATGTGCTGCTGTGCACACTTCCTTCAGCCGTTTCCAAGATGTGTGTTGCCTGGTTCCCCAGCCTCCAAGCTGCCTGCCCCGATGTCTGCAGATGCGACAAAAGTGAGTTTAAGTGATTTTACAACCTTCTAAAATTGTCCCTCTCTGTAAGCACCTCTTCTTCTTACAGCTGAGCTGCTGGTGAGCTCCCATCTAGCTGAGAACTAGGAAGATCGCATTGCCCCTCTTTATTTCCTTGCTGGCTTCCTTGTGCTGCCTGATTGGCTGACAGAGGTCACATGCTGCTGTGCACATGCCACCTGGTTCTCTGACCTCTGAGCTGCCTGCCCTGATGTCTGCAGATACAAAAAAGGGAGTTCAAGTAATTTTACAGCCTTTTCAAATCACCCCACTTGGTAAGCACCTCTCCTTCTTACAGATGAGTTGGTAGTCGGATTCCTCCTCCCACCTAGCAGTGCCTGTCAGAAAAAAAGCTAAAATAGATACTTAGACAATCAGCAGGGTGCCCAAACGACCAAGGGCCGAAAGTCATTGTGGCTGTCAGTTGTTCAGTAGTTCTGGCAACAGAGAATGACAATATGTTAAGTAGCCTGAAAGAAATGTCCCAATTAAATGAACCGGTCATAGTGTACAATGGGGAACAGATTGGTTACTGAGGAAACATCCTAATTAATCAAACGTCCCCATTAAGCATGTCCTGATTAAGGGGCTACACCTGAATTAAGGATATATTGTATGGTTCAAGGTACTGGCGTCCATGCCTGAGAAAAGTCTGTGACAAAGTGGAGGCAGTGTAGTGCAGGGGCGACAGAGACGGTCTAGGGTCTTGGGGGCAAGTCATGCAAGGAGAGGTTCTATGTGATGAGAGTGATTAAAAAACAGCTCTGACAAACACAGCGAGTGCACATCACCAAAAATCAAAATGTTAATGAACATTACAGCGCGGTGTAGAAACAGCGACTGGTGGCCACGTTTTGTAAGGGTGCACACATGTACTAACTTTTTATGGGGGGGCTATGCCCCCCGACGCCCCGACTCTAAAATAACTATCACTGGGGTGGGAGGTGGACATTGAGGAATAGGGAAAACTCCGGAGGGGGGCTACTCCCCGAGTGGACAGAGGCTGGCAGGGGGAGAAAGGAAATGGGTGTTCAATAGAGCCAAAAAAAATAAAATTATACAACAAGCAAAACAAAAACAAAACAGTATGTTTCATAGCCAGTACCAAACCCAGGTCTATCAGGTACAAAGGCAGTGACTCTTACCACTGCACAAGACAGCCAGCTTGGAAGGGGCCAACCAAAAAATCTCTATGTACTGCACAAAACAAGTACTCCTTACGGAAAGGAAATCACTGAACTTACAATGCGCTCTAAAGAGCACATAGTGCATTTCACAAGCACTATTTTCACGTTGCCCTAATGGGCTCACTTAAATTGAGTCACTCTATTCATGAGAGACTGCTGGACTTGGACATGTATGCCCTCAAGGGAAAGGGGCGACATAATAAGAACGTACAAGAACTTGCATGGGATTATAGAGTGGATGCCAATGAACTCTTCTCCTTGAACTCAAATACAGGGATAAGTGGAGGAACTCACTTACAGTAGTGGGGTGAGATTCAAGAAAGGCATACAGAAACACTTTTTCATAGAAGGAGTGACGAGCAAGTAGAACAAGCTGCTGGAAGAAATGGTAAAGGCCCAGTCAGTAAGCAGTCACAAGCAGGGATGGGGCAGGCATATGGGCTAAGTCGGAAGAGAGGTGGGGGCAGAAATTAAGGGGTGGGATGAGTAGTTAGGCAGGGATAGGTAGACTGGATGGGCTGAGCAAGGTCACTGATTTTCAGCTTTTACTGGAAAACCTGGAAAAGTTCAAGAATCTGTACTTTCTACACATGGCTAAAAACAATGCATTTTATGGAATTTGTTTTTTTCCCCACAGAGGTTTGTCTCCTTATGGCTGAGGGTGGCTGTTCTGCCCTGTCTCCACCTCCCCGACCAGCGATTGCCTCCCCTGGGACTCCTGTGGTCTGATGAGTTCCCCCATAACTCCCCCTCACCCCCGTGGTGGGGCCAGCCACCCCCCAGTCATCTGTCTGGTGTGGACCAGAGTCCCGATGGCAGCACAGATCGGGGAAGGGTGGGCAGAGCTTCATGAAGCCACTGCTAGTGATTTTCAGTTTTACTTCCCATCCCGGCCGCAGTGTGCATATGCGTGCATGTGAGGGCACACACTCATCATGCAGTTGCAGCCCCACCCTTTGTGCCACCCAGGACTGCACTGTCACCAGGCCTCTACCTGGTGGCAGTCTAGGTCCAGCAGAAGAGGAAGCGGGCCATCAGATGCTTGATCCTCTCCCACCTCAGTCGACCCCTGGCGACCTGAGTTTGTTCTCGAACTTGGGTCACCAGCACAGCAGGAAGTAAGGCGCCCAGTGCCTTAGCCCTACACGCCACTAGGCCTGACTAAATTTGACATTTTTTAACTAGGCAAGGCAACGTTTATTGATATAGTGCCCAATCCACGTGGGTGCTAGGCACTGTTACAGAGTTAGACAAAAATCATCACATATCACATTAAAAACAAACCAACCAAATAAAATCCAAATTAAGAAAAAGGTATTCTACTGTGTTGATCAAATAAAAAAAAAATTCTTAGGTCAGTGAATTTTCAGAACTTGGTATTTTTCTATAAATTCTTTCCAGTATGATTTCCATTTTGCTTTATTTAATTTGATGTACACATAGCCTTCTTTTATTCTGAATAGTTATACACATACCAAAAGTTTGACAGCAGAATTCCAGTAAAATCTGAAAATTAGACTAACAGCTACTGGTGCAATCCTGGTATTTCAAATTTTGAAAAAGGAATTTCATTTCTTCAAACACCAAAATAAGTGTCCCCTCTGGTAAACCTTTTTCTGCTATCAATGTCTATGTATCTGAGTGTCTATGTATGAAAATTTAACTCATGCCCTTTACAGTGGAATGGTTTGTCCTGATGCTACTCAGGAGCTGAGATCATAACCTCGTGCTTGTGATATCACAATCTGTTACTATAGAATTGACTGTGATGTATGCTAATACAGCCACTGAAACCACTCCTATGGGTGTAAGAATGTCTCACACACTTTCTTAAGGTATGAGAACAGCCAACTGAAGGTGAGCAGCTCTGATACCTTAAGGATGTAAGGGGGACCACTCTTACAACTGCACCAAATAATGAGACTGAAACAGAAGCCAGTAACAACCTCTCACTGTTGCACCAGTGACCCGAGAATGACACTACGTGTTCTACTGGGAAAAAAACACACACACAAGGCAGCAGCTCGCCTTCCTCTGAATATAAGACAGGGAGGCATAGTACTAAACAGCGGATCCCTACATCAGAAAAGTCAGGCTTAAATATTTTGCAGTTAAGCTGAAGACCCAAGATAATGAGTCAAAATGGCCATTAAAGAAATGTATGGAGCACTGAAGGCAAGTTATACCTATTTGCCTACATGATCAAACTTCAGAGTGGCCTGCAGGCCAAAGGCTATCCAAGTATTGCTCATCACGGGATAAGTCTTGTTGCTCAGCTAATTACAGGAAGCAGTTAGTGTGCTGTCTCATTGGCAGTTTATCTCATTAAGAAGAAGATTAGATGTACGCTAATGTTTGGAAGTCTGATTAGACTAGCAAAGTGTTTAGAGTATTTAAGTGCTGTGCAGCTGAAGAGCTGAGATTCCTGAGTGTTGGCGGAGTCTCTGTTGGTGCTGCAGCATCAGGCTGTGGAGGGGGAGTGATACCTTTCCAGTTTCAGTGTTACCGGCAGTCTTGGCTCTACACAGCAAAAATAATTAGCCATTTGGCCAAACCCCAGTTTTGTTTAGTCAGTGGCTTATTTTGCTTTAGCCATAGAACCATTGTAGCCATGTTTTTAAATGGACATCTGGTAACATGACATAAAAGTTGCAAACAGTGATTAATTAAAATGTGTTTTTAGCACAATAATTAAAAAAGTCAAATGGCTTGATGGCTCATACCTGAAGCAACCACTTGTTAAGTGTGTGTGTGTGTGGGGGGGGGGTGTTTGAGCCAAATAAAGCTATGCCTAAAAAGTATTGAAATATTACAAATAACTTGTCTGACACTCTTGATCTCCCTCCTGATGGGATGTAACGGCAACCATTCCCCTTTTGCCTCTCAGTTCACTGACTGACCTGCAATGTGCTCGTGATGGGGTGAGCATGGCCAGTGTTCTCCAGTGTCTAGGGGTATAAGATGTTAAGCTTGGCAGGAGTTCCTTTGATGCCACAGGAACTGGTCACCTTCTTGTCTTCCCTCAGGAGCTGCTGGAACAGGGCACTTCATATATGGTAGACTATAACCACTCGGACAACAGGATTCCAGTTTCTTGACTCTCTTTACTTGACATGGATGGGTCGAATTCATGTGAATACACATCAAACTGTATGGATTCATAGACCCTATTTAATTCATCCTCATTCAAGGAATTACAGTAATTACTTTACCTATTATTGAACAGAATGGCATGATGCCATTTACTCAGCCCTGGAGTAACCTATACCCTTCTTCCAAACTCTCCCTCTGTCTCTGGTTTCTTTTTTGCTCAAACAGCTTCACAGGGTTTCCTGTAACCCCAGCTTCATCTCTAGAGTCCTTAAAATCTCATATCCGCAAGGCATAGTACATAAGTTACAGCACATCATGCTGGTAAGGTGCATTAGGCACAGGGTAGCAGAAATTTTGCTTGGCCCATCGGAACAGGTTTCCCTACCTTTGTACTACCAGACCTCCTCTATAGATGGGACACTTTGTAGTCTGCCCCAGGACCTCCCAGACCAGATGGCTACAGGTACCAAAAATCTTAAGGAATAATGCATACCCTTTACTTTCTGTGAGACTTCCTACCTTACTAGCCTGTAGCTGTGGTTCTCATCACCCATCCTCTTGCTTCACTCCCTCTCAAGTGATGGTCTTCCTTGAAATGCCCCCCCCCCAGTTCCATGTAAACCTGATCCTCTTGGGGGGAATCTGACTCAAGCCCAGGGGCCATCAGGTGGCACTCCTTGATGCAGTACCCCTGGGATTCTCTCACTCTTCCAGAAAACCCCATAACTGCATTGATGTCTGGGACCCAACAAGGTTTGACTCCCTCTACCTCCAGGGTCAGAGCATGTCCCACATGTCAGGTCTGGTGATGTCACACAGAGACTCCCTTGCAAGCAAAGTATCTGGCCTTCAGCTACCTTTAGGAAGTAAGGATGGCCCAGTAGTTGAGTCCCCAGGTAGTGGTCTGCAAAAAGAATCTGATGCCCTGGCCGAGTCCTGAGCCAGCCTCCTTGTGAACACCTAGTGTGGCCACCCCCCTCAGCACCATCTGAATTCCTGGCAACCAGCAACAGTGCTGTCTGCACCTGCCAGGCCTCACTTAATGTGTACCCACAAGGGTACTAGGTTGACTTTCCACAGACACTCATGAGAAAGCACCTGGGGGGACCTATACCTCCACCATCACCCTTTTCCCACATAAAGAGCCATAATATACCTTGCAACTAAACTCCTCCCACAACCACTAATGCCAGAGGGTGATGCCAAGGGTGTACCGACTGCACGTTGACACTGCCACAGCGAAGCCCATCAGAGCAACAGAATTCGACGAAAAGCTTTGGGTCCCTCTGATGGTCCCCGCTTGCATCTGTACTTCATCTCCCTGTGTTTTGCCCCCTCCCCAAGAGAACTCTGACTCAGAGTTGTATATATAGAGACTGGGGGGTGTGGGGGGTTCGTGGGGTGCAGCCCCCCGAAGAAAACACACAGACATCCCTGACAGTACAATGCCAACACTTGGCATTGTGTCTGTCACTGTCAGGGATGTCGGAGAGAATGGTGTCGATGCCAAGACACGACATCCCTCTGCTGGGCGGTACAGTAACAACCCTCCCCATACCATAGGGAAGGGGGCTGTCACATGACCACAGCCACAACAGTATAGCCATGACAGTATAACAATTTAAATATAAAATCCTATCCCCTCCCAAAACACAATATACAATATATGGCAGTGCTAATATATATGGCCTGATGCCCACAGTGTACTTGGACTTTTGAATGTACAGAATAGGTCACCAGACTACTTTCAGAGAAAAAAAAACAACATTTTGTACCTGCGGCATACATGAGCATAATTATTATTCAAAAAATTAAGTTCCAGTCATATGCTTTTGGTTAAATGCTGTGTTCATTAAAGGCCAAAAGTGCTGTAGTTCATGGGTCTGTGAGATGTACGAGTTTCTAGAATAAAGCAAGGTGCCCTTGCCTCACTTTGGTGGGGGTGGGGGTTGTGAGAGGAAGCCTGAAGGCCACTTTATGAACTTGAAACACAGCCATCATTTTTGACAGGGGATCTTTTTTTTTTTTTTTCAATTTGTTAACCGGGTAAGGACACTGGACCAGAGGTCCTTTTTCAGGTCCGACCCGGAGTGCAACACATAATACATAACACAAACAGAATACAATCAATAAACATACAAGACAAACTAACATATTACTTAATACAATCACAAACAGCACTTGTCAATAAATATTGTTTCAACTGTACCTTAAAAGACAATAAAGTCTTTGCATTTTGAAGTTGGAATGGAAAAGAATTCCACAATAGGGGAGCTGAAATTGAAAAGGCTCTGCAAATAAAGTGTGTTTGCTATAGAGGCTGTAAATCTCTCTGGGATACAGAACAAGGAAGGTGTTAGTCTCGAGCAGTCAGGCTATCTTTTGGGTAAAAACTGGTCACCTATTTCCTATTTGCTAATGTAACATTTCTGCCTCTAAGTTTGAGCCTAAATCAGTGATTTATGTACTAGTGTTTACTGTTTAACACGTTTGTTTTCATATTTTTTCCCTGATTGCACTATTTAACTTTGTTTACTTTGTTTTATATATATATATATATATATATATAGTAAACTCTGTTTATTAAGATGTAAGGGATTGGTGGTTTGTTGTTAATGGGGTATTCTTGCAAATCTCTGAGGTATCTGTCCTAGTGACGAGACAGGCTATCCTGGCTTATCAGAGTGAAGTAATCCTTCCTAATACTTGGGCAGTAATAAGATAAAGAGTGGGGAAAAAACACCACACTCCACCCAAGATTTCAGCAGTCCATCTTGACTTGATCCAAGGGGACTGGTGACTGGGTTCGTGGGTCCAGGTGGCTGGGGTGTGCCAACTACACAGAGGGGAAGAGAGTGGGCACAGGATACCGAACAGGGTGAACTAGAGTGGAAGTCTGTGACAAGCTGGTGTGAGAAGGGTGCTGGTAGGGTTGCAGACATGAGGTTTGTGATATTTAGTGATAAGGTACTGGATCTGTGTGAAGCATGCAAGTACCAGACAGCACAGGTGTGCGTTTGGTTGTTCTCTGAACGGTACTAGTATAGAGCACACAGGCACCTAAAGTAAATCCACAGAGACTGCACAAAATGTAATTATTTATTTATTGAAAGGTTTGACCAGGAAGTACATACTGAGCTGACAATAGCTCATTTCCAAATAAGTCCTGGGAGGGAAGGTAGAAGGAGATTGCTAACAATAAAATAGCAAGGCAGAATACAAAACACAAGAACATTACAAGTTGAATCATAATATTAAAGGCAAAATAGCAAATGAAAGCAACTAGAAAAATAAAACACTCTGTAAATATACAGAAGGAAAACAAACAAGCATTTGTCAACGCCGAATGTTGATTGCATTGGTCTGTTGAGCTTGCTCACTGCCCCTCTGTCAGTCACTCAGTCTGTTTCTTCCAGTGCTGCAGGCTACTCTTTTGTACTGGGCTCCTGCCTGCATTGGCACCTTGTTCTGCCCACTAAGAAATCTGCAGCTGTTCCGACAGAGCTCCGTGGAGGTGGCTCACTCCCCCTCTCTCACTCGCTCATTCTGTTTCTCCTGGTGCTGCAGGCTGCCTTTTTGTACTGGGCTCATGCCTCTGTTGGTGGCTTTTTCTGCCCACAAAGAAATCTGCAGCAGTCCTGACACAGGTCTGTTGAGCCTGCTGACTCCCCCCCCCTCTCTCACTCACTCATTCCATTTCTGCCAGCGCTGCAGGCTGGCCTTTTGTACTGGGCTCCTGTCTGCATTGGCACCTTTTTCTGCCAACAAAGAAATCCGCAGCAGTCACAATAGAGCTCCATTGAGTTTGCTCACTCCAACTCTCTCACTCGCTCGTTGTGTTTCTCCCAGCACTGCAGGCTGCCCTTTTGTACTGGGCTCCTGTCTGCATTGGCACCTTTTTCTGCCCGCAAAGAAATCCACAGCTGTCCCGACAGAGTTCCGTTGAGGTCGCTCACTCCTCCTGTGTCACTCACTCATTCTGTTTCTTCTGGTGCTGCAGGCTGCCCTTTTGTACTGGGCTCCCGCCTCTGTTGGCGCCTTTGTCTGCCCACAAAGAAATCTGCAGCAGTCCTGACAAAGCTCCGTTGAGCTCGTTCACTCCCCTTCTCTCACTCGCTCATTCCGTTTCTGCCAGCGCTGCAGGCTGCTCTTTTTCTAGTGGGCTCCTGCCTGCATTGCCGCCTTCTTCTGCCCACAAAGAAATTTTCAGCAGTTACAATAGAGCTCCGTTGAGCTCGCTCACTCCCCTCACTCACTCATTCTGGTTTCTCCGCCATTGCAGCCTGCCTATTTGTACAGGACCCCTGCATGCATTGCTGGCTTTTTCTGCCCACAAACAAATCTGCAGCAGTCCCAACAGAACTCCGTTGAGCTCACTCACTCCCCCTCCCTCACTCGCTCATTCTGCGTCTCCTGCCGCTGCAGACTGCCCTTTTGTACTGGGCTACTGCCTGCATTGGTGGCTTCTTCTGGCCAGAAAGAAATCTGAAGCAGTCCCGACACAGCTTCATTGAGCTCTCTCACTCACTCATTCTGTTTCGGCCTGTGCTACAAGCTGGCCTTTTGTACTGGGCTCCTGCCTGCGTTGCCGCATTTTCTGCCCACAAAGAAATCTGCAGCAATCACAATAGAGCTCCGTTGAGCTCACTCACTGCCGCTCTGTCACTCAATCATTCTGTTTCTCTTGGCGCTGCAGGCTGTGCTTTTGTACGGAGCTCCTGGCTGCATTGGTACCTTTGTCTGTCCACAAAGAAATCCACAGCTGTCCCGACAGAGCTCTGTTGAGGTCACTCAGTCTCCCTCTCTCATGTGCTCATTCTGTTTGTCCTGGCACTGCAAGCGGCCCTTTTGTACGGGGCTCCTGCCTGCATTGGTGCCTTTTTCTGCCCACAAAGAAATCCACAGCAGTCCTGATAGAGCTCTGTTGAGCTCAATCAGTCCCTCTGTCTCACTCACTCGTACTGTTTCTCCCACTGCTACAGGCTGGCCTTTTGTACTGGGCCTCTGCCTGCATTGGTGCCTTTTTCTGCCCACAAAGAAATCCACAGCAGTTCTGACAGCGCTCCGGTGAGTTCGCTCACTCCCCCTCCATCACTTGCTCTCTTGTTCTGTTTCTCCCAGTGCTGCAGGCTGCCCTTTTGTATTGGGCTCTTGCGCTGGGGCTTTTTTCTGCCCACAAACAAATCTGCAGCAGTTCCGACAGAGCTCAGTTGAGCTTGGTCACTCCCCCCTCTCAGTTGTTCGATCTTAATCTGTCCCAAACAGTGATTTCCCACAGTGACCGTGCTATTCTCTGGCAGGAGTGCAAAAACATATTTTAGCCAGGATGTGAAAAATGGCAGCTGTACTGTGGAGGTGGAAAATGCCACTGTTGAAAATGTGGCGTGAAAATATTACAAAATTGCGACGTTACAAGGGTACGTGGAAACAGTTCAACGCACGCTTGTAACACAGTCATGTTACGGAGTTTCGTCACCAAATTTTCAACATAGGCATTTTAGGACCTCTGCTCATGAACAGTGCCACTGTCATTTTCTTAATCTGTCCCGAACAGTGATTTCCCACAGCGACCGTGTTATTCCGCACTGGAACTGTGAAAACACATTTCGGTCAGGATGTGAAAAATGACAGCTGTACTGCTCATAAGGAGGTGTGAAAAAATGCCACTGTTGAAAATCTGGCATGACAATATTACAAATTTGCGAAGTTACAAGGGTGTGTGGAAAGTGTGCGATGAACACTTGTAACACAGTCATTTGATGGGCTATCATCACCAAATTTTCAACATAGGCATTTTCGGACCTCTGCTCATGAACAGTATCACTCTAATTTTCTTAATCTGTCCCGGACAGTGATTTCCCACAGCGACCGCTCTATTCTGCTTCAGAAGTGAGAAAACACATTTCGGCCAGGAAGGGAAAAATGATAGCTGTACTGTTCATAAGTAGGTGTGGGAAAATGGCAATGTCAAAAATCTGGAGTGAAAATATTATAAATTTGCGAAGTTACGAACATGCGTGCAAACTGCGCAACGTACGCTCATAACACAGTCATTTCATAGAGTATTGTTACCAAATTTTCAACATAGGCATTTTAGGACTTCTACTCATTAACAGTATCACTGTCATTTTCTTAATCTGTCCTGAACACTGATTTCCCACAGCGACCGCGCTATTCTGCGCTGGAAGTGAGAAAACACATTTCCACCAGGATGTGAACAATGGCAGCTGTACTGTTCACAAGGAGGTGTGAAAAAATGTCAATGTTGAAAATCTGGTGTGAAAATATTGCAAACTCGTGAATTTATGAGTGTATGTAGCAACTGCACAATGCACGCTCGTAAAACAGTCATTTTTTGGATTTTCTCCACCAAATTTGCAAAATAGACTTTTTGAGAGCCCACCTCATGAACACTGGCACTGTCATTTCGTTAATCAGCACTGAAAGGTGATTCCATGCAGTGACCACGAAATCACCTTTCGGGGCTGATTAACGCCATGACAGTTTGAGAATTCATGAGGAGGGGTCCCAAAAACCCCATGTTGAAAATTTGGTGCCAAAATTCCCTAAAATACCTGAGATATGCATTAAAGTTTAAAAAACCCTATTTCTACCATTATACAGCTTACCGGCATTTCCTCAGTTCGCGGTCGGCTTTGAAGAATGCAGATGTGTTCCCGGTTCATTGAAGATCATCGCACCAGACTCTGGAGGTAAGTATGGGGTGAGGGGTGTGGGGAGGCAAGGTGCGCAGTGGGTGGGTGCGGGTGGTGGGAGGGGGCCAGGGAGACCGCTGAGGGACAGTTTTCTGATTTCACAGGTTAAAAAAAACATCGGCGAGGACAGTTTTTTTCTTCACAGGGCATTAGGCATGCTGGGGTGGGCCCCAGCATGCCACTTATCTTCTTTTTGGGGGCCAGTAGTCGATGGGGATTGGGCACCCGTCGGCCACAACTAAAGGGGGTTCACATTATGGCGACGGGGATTGGCACCCTGTCGGCACACAATAATGGGGGGTTGACAGGACGTCGACCGGGAGGGGCTCTGATTGGCAGCACTCAACAGAGGGCCACTGAAGCCGATGGGATTGGGGCCTCGCTGGCAACTAAACATGGTGGGGGGGGATTATATTGTTTGTGAAAACAATATCAGGGTTTTACATCCCGCCTGCAATGACGGGTCACTCCTCATTGCAGCAGATGGCTGACACTGCAATGACGAGGCGACCCCTGATTGCAGCGGCTACTTTTTTTAGAAGGTTGTGGCATGCTGGCTGAACTACTGTCAGCAGCAGCATGCCACAGCATTGGGAGAAGCGGGACAAGCCTTTGCAGGCTGTGGGGGCATTGGCCACAACAGTGCCGCGCCTCCACAACCTGCTTGTGGAGAAAACAGCCGCAACATGTTTCTTGCGCATGCATGCAATCAACATAAAAAGGAATGGCAAGGAAAAGGCAAGACAAGAGAAACAGAGAAGAAGAGGAAGGGTTTAAGGCAGTTGCAGGAAGGATGACAAAGGTCAGAGAGAAGTGACTTTAGGGAGGAAGGAGAAGAGACCGAACGAATAGAAAAAGGAAGAGAGGACCAAGGTTTTAGAAAGTGGTCAGAAAAAGTAGATTAGCCAACAAGAGATTTCTAGAAGGGATAGTAGAAGAAAGAAGAAAAGAGTTATGAAGACAGTAAGAGGAAGAGGGAGCAGGGGAAAGAAGGGATTGAAGATAGGAGGAAGGGTTCCAAACCAGAATTTGGACAAAAAGAGACACAATATGAAAGGCACCTAGCCTCAAGAGAAGGGAAAGAAAGAGCCGAGTAAAGACAGCAGTGGTGAGTACAAGAGGGGCAATCTAAAGCATAGCGGCAGAAAACATGAAAGAGGGTGTCTAGTCTGGCAAAGGAGGTTTTAGGGGCACTACTGTAGGCTAAGTTACCATAGTCAAAGATGGGAAAGATAATTTTTAGGACATTTTCCCAGCGGACAGGGAGCAGAACACAGGCTTTGTTCCTGTACAAAGCACCAAGCTTAGGGTGAAGCTTATAGTGAATTGCATCAGTGTGCACAGAGAAATCAAGATGATGGTCAAGGCAGACCCCGATGTACTTAAAGGAGGGGACGTCTTCAATTTTAGCACCATCAAGGGTATTAAATAGTGGAGGAGAAGAAAGTTTGGCAAGCCTCTGACGAGTACCAAAAGTTATTGAGACTGTTTTTTTGGCATTAAGAGACAGTTGATTAACCTTGAACCAACTCTGAATGTTGTCAAAGTCCAACAGTAGTCAGGAGGTAAGGTCTTGGGGAGAGGAGCCAGATGCAAAGAGAACTGTGTCATCAGCGTACATATGAATGGATGCGGAGGAACAGACAGAAGGTAGATCATTTAGGAATATTGAAAAGAGAATAGGACCCAGGACAGACCCTTGAGGGACACCTGAGCTAATGGGAAGTGAAGGTGAAATGGATTTTCCTATCCGGACATCTTGAGACCTACCTGTAAGGTAGGAACTAAACCAACTGACTGACAAGTCCAAAAGGCCCACAGCTTTAAGTTTGTCCAGTAGTAGGGGATGCGCCACAGTGTCGAAAACTTTAGCAAGATCAATGAAAATGGCAGAAGTCATCAGCCCTTTATCTATACCTGTAAGTGTGGAATCAGTGAACCGAAAGAAGGAGGTAGAAGTGGAGTCGGATTTCCTAAAATCAGACTGGAAGGGAGTGAAAAAGGAGTAGTTGTCAGGAAAAGAAGTAAGCTGAGATAGAAAAATGGATTTCTGGAATTTAGCCAAAGTAGGAAGGAGAGACATAGGATGGCAGTTACCAGGAGAAGTGGGATCACCACCTTTGTGAATAGGTATGACAATAGCCTGTTTCCAGGTATCTGGAACAGTAGCAGAGGAGAAGCAGAGCTTTAGAAGTAGGGAAATGGGAAGAGCAATAGCAGGTACCGAATGAAGGAGGAGCTTAGGGTCAAGCCCATCAGGACTACCTCCCTTTAGTGGAGTAAGGGAAAGTAGGGCCTTTAGAGAAATGGCAGTAGAGATAGGAGAGAAAGAAAATGAAGGAGGAGAAGGAGGGGAGGATGGAAGAAGGGGAGGAGATAGAGGGAGGGATAAGCGAAAGGGCACAAGTAGTAAAGTAAGAATTAAAAGAGTCAGCGACAGTGGAAGGGTCAGAGATAAAGGAGTCACTAATCTTTAGAGTGGAAGGGGAAGACTTGGTCTGAGGGGAGAAAAGGGAATGGATAACCTTCCAAAAACTGGAGGGGTTATTAATGTTATTTTGGAATGTGGACCAAAATACTCAGATTTTGCAAGCCTGACGGCTTTGGTACAGGCGTTATGAAGGCTTCTGTAGTGGGCCAATGAAGATTGGGAGCCAGTGAGTTTAAAAGTACACCAGGCAAGGTCTCTTGAGCGAAGACAAGTAAGTACCTCAGCCAACATCCAGGGAAGATGGGAACCCCCCACTCTAGTTCTATGCAGGGGTGCATGACTATCCCAGACAGCTAAGAATTTGGACTGAAAGTAATGTAGGGCAGAATTTATATTACAGGCTGTAGAGATGTGGGACCAATCAAAGGACCAAAGATCAACGAGGAGAGAAGTCAGATCAAGTGACTTGAGAGACCTGAGGTAAATAAATTTAGGGGGGGATTTAGGGTGATGTGGCTTACGCACACAGTAGATCACATGATGATCGCTGAGTGCATCAGGAAGTATACCTGCATCAACTACATGGTGGGGATGAGAAGCGAGGACCCAGTCAATCAGAGAGTGATTTAAGGATCTGAAATGTAAATGGGAGGGTTCAGAAATTAGTTGGGTCAACTGAAGTGATTTAACATTTTGTGAAAATTTATTAGCATTATCGGTGACCAATTTAAGTTAGTCACCAAGAATAAATAATTTGCCTTTCAAAGAGGAAAAAAGGATAGAGGAAAGAAGTTCAGTAACTGAAGCAGGGGCTACACCGGGGCAACAGTAAACACCAGCAAGAAAGACAGGGATAGAGAAGAAAAGAGAGTTTAAGGAGGATAAGCTCATGGGAAGAGCAGAGGGAGGAGACTGTGAGAATAGTTGTATACAGGATCCTATTAGACATGAAAATGGCAACACCACCACCCCTTTTAGAGAGGTCTTGCCTGACTAGGGTATAACTAGGTATAGTAACAGCTGAATTAGGGACCTTAGTGGAGAGCCAGGTTTCAGATATTACTAGAACATCCAGCCGAAGATTAAGCACAATAGGTGAAAGCTGGTTAATTTTTGGGAGAAGGCTGCGGATGTTTAGATGAGCCACCCTCAACCCTTTGGGGAGTTGCAAAGGTGAAGGTGTGCTGGGACCAGGATTAATCTCAATGTCACCTGCTAGCAAAAGCAGCAAGCTGGAAAAGAGTGCTAACACACAATTATTCTGTTTGGGAGAGGATGGAAAGGAGGAAGAGGAAGAATAAGAAGGGAGATGGAACAGAAGATGGAAGAGACTTTCAAGGTGATGCCAAAGAGCAGGAAGGAGTTGACACAAATAACGCCGGGGGAGTGGATGAGAGCTGGAACTGAGGAGGAGGGAAAGTAGGAGAAGAGAAGAGGAAGCCAGTGAGAGAATAGAAAGATGATGTTACAGCAGGCTGTAGAGGGGAGAAGAAAGGAAGATAAGGGATAAGAAACACAAGAGACGTTAACAGCATACTGAATATAAATAGGGGGCAGGTGAATAAATAAGAAGTACAAAGAGGAAAGTGACAGGAACGTTATGTGACAGATGATGATTACCAGGGCCAGAAAGAGGTAATAGGGAGTCAGATGGGCAGACAGAAGATAATTATACACAAATATGCTTATAACAATTCAGCCGGAGCATAATTCATGGATCATATAGTCTCCCCCCCCCCAACAACAGTAACTGAAGGGTAATCACCCCAGTTGTGAATTGGCAGGACATATACAGTGTACCTGAACACATAGAAACAGAAACAGAAATTTGTCAGCAGAAAAGGACCCCATCAACCCATCTAGTCTGCCCTTACCTAAAGCAAAGCAGTAGATCATAATTAAGCATGGAAACACAGCAAGACATAGGTTGCACAGCAGTGAGTAGTGCATACACAGTTGGCCTAACATAAAATGGCACGTTACAGTATTGTTGCACATATCATACTTGTAAAGGCCATGTTAACACCACATACATAATGACTTTTAGAATCAGTAAAGTCAGTATGTCGTACTGTGGGAGCAGCATCTCCTGTCGATTGCCACCCCACGCTGATGCCCACAGTATGACGTCCTTAAGCTGTGACCCTTTAGCAAAAGAACCACAGCGGAGGACCGCTAGTACACTGAAAGTAATACGGAATATAAACACTGCCCCCAGACACAGGTTTCCCTCCGATTGGAGGATTTGGGCAACAGAGAGCCAGACCAAGTGTCCCAACAAAATGTCCAGCACAGAACCCTTCCCAAATCGCTCAGAGCACAACTAGCCCCAAGTGCCACACAGCTCCTCACTGCAGCACGTAGAAATGACAACTCCTGGAATGCTGCAGCAGTTTCAAAAGCCGCTCCGCAAATGAAACTCCGCTCCCAGACACAACCACAACAGTTCTTTCCTTGATCCTCCTCACCTTCCCTCTTCCACCCTCCACCCATTCTCTTATCTCATGCCACCTCTTTTGCAACATCTTTCCCTCCTTCTCCCTACGTTTCTCTCTCTTACCTCTCTCCCACCCATATTACTCTCTCTCTCTCTCTCTTGGATTTTCGACAAGGCCTGCTAGGCTGCCCCCTCTCCTGACTAAACACCACCTCTTCTCCTTAAACTATTAATTTGTCTTCCTCACCCTCACTTCACCAGCACTCCCCCTTCTCTCTGCACTTACTCCATTTCCTTCCTTCCACCTCCCCATCCTCTCATCTCTCTATCCCCATTACCTCCTGTGCACCTCACCTCCTTCTCCCTCTTGTTTCTCCCATCCCCCACCTTACACCCCATTACTTTTTCTCCTAGATTTTGACAAGGCCTCCCCGGCTGCCCTCTCTTCTAGCCCACTCTACTGTTATACTGAGCAACATTCAGTGCTATTTTGATTGTTTTTGGTATATTAATTTTTTTAAGTATATTCTTGTTATCTGCTATTTACTTATCTATTGTTTACCTTGTTTTGTTTTTGTACTACTGACGTGGAACCTTTGTAAATGAGTTGTATTGCTCAAAGGTGTTGTGATCCAAGACTCAATAAATAAATAAATAAAATAGTGGGTAAACTTATGGAGGCAATACTGAAGGAGAGGCTGGTGGCATTCCTAGAGAGTAATGGCCTCCAAGATGGACGGCAACATGGGTTCGTCTCAGAGAGGTCTCATCAAACCAACCTAATAGAGTATCATGACTGAGTGACAAGGGAATTGGACAGGAGCCATGTGGTACGTGTCCTGTACTTGGACTTCAGTAAGGCCTTTGATACAGTGTCTCATGGGAGACTGGGGGGAAGCTGATTGCAGTGTGTGTGGGGAAAAAAGCTGACTAAATGGATAGAGAACTGATTACTGGGGAAGGTGCAGAGGGTGGTGGTGGGGGGAGCTCTCTGCATCCAGAGCAGTGACAAGCGGGGTGCCACAGGGGTCAGAGGTGGGCCCAGTGCTATTTGGGCTCTTTATCTCTGATATAGCACAGGGAGTGGGGAGCGGGGTTAGTCTGTTCGCAGATGGTACCAAATTGTGGGCGGTGGTGGATGAAGAGGACAGATGGGAAAAACTGCAGGGGGACCTAACCAAACTAGAGACATGATCGGTGGAGTGGCAGCTAGGATTCAGTGCAAAGAAGTGTAAGGTGATGCACTTCAGGGCTAAGAACCAGAAGAGGGACTATTGGTTGGGCGGGTGAGGTTGGGGATCACAGAGGAGGAGAAGGACCTAGGGGTGTTGGTAACTGGGAGCATGAACAACTCTGCCCAGTGCAGGAGAGCAGCAGTGAAGGCAAACAGGATGCTGGGGTGCATTGCAAGGGGGTTCTCATCCAGACACAGAGATGTGATCCTACTGCTCTACTGATCATTGGTTTCAGACCGCACCTGGAGTACTGTCTGCAATACTAGAGGCCATACCTGAGGAGAGAGATAAAGTTACTGAAGGGGGTGCAAAGGAGGGCAACAAAAATGTTAAAGGGGATGGAAGGAAAGGCATATGAAATTAGGCTGAAGGAACCGAACATGTACACACTGGAGGAGAGGAGGGATGGGGGGATATGATTAAATCATTTAAATACCTGAGGGGGTAAAGAAACCTAGCACTGAGGGGGTGTTTAAACTGAGGAGTGGAAGAGAGATGAAGGGGCATGGACTAAGGTTGGAAGAGGGACATTTAAAGAGGGGAAATGAGGCAGCACTACTTCACTGAGAGGGTGGTGTCTAGTTGGAATGCGCTGCCAGAGGGGGTGGTAACATGTAGGACAGTCAATAGCTTTAAGAAGGAGTGGGATAAAGCAAAAGAAAGAGTTAGGGGGCAGGGCTGGGAAAACAGGGGAGGAACTGAGGGGGAGGAGGCTGGGGCAGCTGCAATCTAGGGTGCTAGCTGCACACTCGGGCAGACTTAGATAGACTGATTGGTCTATTCTGCTGGCAGATTCGTATGTTCGTATGTATGTTCATATGTAAAATCACAGTGACTCTGTTCATGAGCAGAGGTTCTAAAATGCCTATGTTGAAAATTTGGTGACAAACATCCATAAAATGGCTGTGTTACTAGCATGCGTTGGGCAGTTTCCACGCACCCTCGTAACTTCACAAATTTGTAGAATTTTCACTCCAGATTTTCAACATTGCCATTTTTTCAGACCTCCTTATGAACAGTACAGCTGTCATTTTTCACATCCTGCCTGAAATATGTGTTTATACATCTGACGCAGAATAGCGTGGTTGCTGTAGGAAATCAATGTTCGGGACAGATTAAGAAAATCATACTGACAGTGTTCATGAGCAGAGGTCACAAAATGCCTATGTTGAACATTTGGTGAAATAATTCCACTAAATGACTGTGTTACATGCATGCGTTGCGGAGTTTCCATGTATGCTCGGAAGTTTGAGCATTTTTAATATTTTCACTACAGATTTTCAACATTGCCATCTCTTCACACCTCCCTATGAATAGTACAGCTGTTATTCTTCACATCCTGCCTCATCTCTGTTTTTATACATCTGGTGCACGATGGCACGGTCACTGTGGGAGCTCAAAGTTCGGGACACGTTCACAAAATCACAGTGCCACTGTTGATGAGAAGAGGTCCCAAATGCTTTCATGAGGTGGGGGTTACAAAAAGGCCATGTTGAAAATTTGTAGTGCAAATACCAACAAACGCCAGGGGTGTTAGGGGTTCTAACCGTAACATCCTACCATGTACAGACTGACAGGCATCAGAGGTGTGCCTTTGGATTGCCGACTGTAATGCTCATGCCATTCCACCCTCACCCCCCCATCCTGCAGCCAGTGACAGGCATTGAGGTGTGCCTTGGACTCTTCGGCCCCAGAGTTCACCCCATTCTCCTATACTGCACCCATTTAAGCGTATGTCCTTATGGAGTGGGGTGACTGTAATGCTGAACACCCCAAGGCACACCTTAACACTTGTCTGTGTCTGCAGGATAGGGTGAGGTAAAATGGCATGAACGTTATGGGCAACAACCCAAATGCATACCCCAATGCCTGTCCATCTCTGCAGGGTGGAGGTGGGGTTGGCTTGAAGTTCACTACTTCATAACCATTCCTTCTCTGCATTTGTCTAACTCCTGCATTTCCAATGCTAATACCAGCAAGCAAACATTCGGCATTGACAAATGCTTGGTAAAATCTTGGATCTGTCACTAATTTGTACACATACAGTCTCTGCACTACCACCTGTACCCAATTTATTGGTGTATGAGCCAACTTTTTGAAACCCTGAAAACACATTTTTGTGTTGGATTGAAAAGCTGGCACTTACATGATTGTGAGGGAGGGTGGTAACTTGAAGATTAGTAACATTTTGAAGAAAAAAGTAGAAAAACACAGGAAAGTTATAATCAGAAGAAAGCTAAGGTTGAAAAAAAAAACCCTAGGTTTGTGTCCATAAACAGTTTGCATATTCATTTAGATACAGTATTTTTGTATGTTGTTTGCCGGTTCAGTAGATGGAGGGGAGGGCTGTACTGTTTGCTGCCAAGGTGCCACACTTTTTTTTTTTTTTACACTTTTTTATCCCACCTTACTGCCCCCTTGACCCACTCCTTCAGACCATTGATCAGTCCTACAGGTCCCTCCCACAGAATATGCCCCTAGAGTGCCAGGCATGCTCCTATATCCCTCCTACTTTCTCCTTTTCCTTGGAGTGCCTGCACTATGGGGTCTGTCCTGCAGGTCTGCAATCCTGAGGTAGACCAGTCACCGACAAATGCCACAACATCCTCCCCATCCCTACTCTCGAAGAGCTGGTTATGCACCAGTGCCCGTTCTTCCACCGGCACAGGTGTGTCGTGTGTGTGAGACACCCCAGGAACCCACCCCAGAGGAGGAGGAGAGCATCCGTTTGAGATGCTCAATCCTCCTTCCCCCCTCCGACCCCTGGTGACCCAAGTCCGTTCCTAAACCTGGATCACTGCTTGGTGCGAGGTGTGGCATCCAGTGCCTCAACCTCAGCTTCACCAGGCCGCAGCAGCCGCACTTTTGAGGTGAATAGTGAGGAGGGGGGGGTGACTGGGAGATACTTTTACTGTGGGGATAGTACAGGAGGAAATAAATAGCCACAATGGCAATGACAAAACCAGCAGTGGAATGATTGAGCTCCTGACTGACAGTATTTAAAAAAACAAACAAACAAACAATGAACAAGGACCTATTGGGGGGACAGTGGTGGGACAGTGACCAGCACCTGTGGCGAAAGTACAGGTGGCAGAGGTGGGCTCCCAACCTCCGGTCATGCAAGAGAAGCAATATGGCAGCTTCACAGCCTGCTCCAGAGCCCCGATAAAGGCAAGTCATGTGCCTCTGACTTCTCTGAGCGTGCCAAAGGCAGTGGCACAGGAATTGCCCTTATGTTTGAAAAAGGTCTTTTTCATGTTGGTTGCTCATCTCGAGCCATAGAACCTTGACTGAACCAAATTTCACCTAACTTGCCAAGTCAGATGAATCTGAAACACTGATTATGCTTTTGAAGGTTTTGTGAAAATCGGCCAAGAAACACCAGAGATATCAGTTGCTGTAAAAAACATGATATATCAGTCTGTGTCCAACCCTAACTATAGTGGTGCTACAAAATCACTATACTTCATGGGATACAATGTACACACATTTACATCATTTTAAAGGATGCCTGAAAATCAAGACTTTCAACCTTTGTGAGTAATCTCCTTTCCCAGCGTGTGGTGGCTCACCTCCACATGGTCGTGGCTACTGCCTGCTGCACCCACTAGCTGCCAAGGATATTGGGCTGCTGTGATGGGGACTGCAGCTGGAAGTACGGAAGAGTGTTTTGGTGCACACCATTTCTGCAAGCAGTTGTGCTGCCATACAGGAATGTTGCTTCCCTGCCACCAATGGAGAGTGTCATGCATTCGTGACCATTGGAGACTTCCTCTGACATCTACCCAGCAACTGTTCACGACACCCCAGAATCGACCAGCACACACTTGCAACTGATGACGATACCCCCGAATCAACCAGCACACTCTTGCAACTGTTCATGGCACATCACTGTGGCTATAGACTGTCTTAAGGGCAGAAGCACTTTGAAATAAATGACAGTGGGGCCACTGCCCCACCAAAGCCACCATCTGGAAGAGCTTCTGATCCCTGGGTGGCCAGGCAATGGAGTTAGAGTGCAGTGCACAGCCAAAAAAGGCTCCAGAGCCCGCAAACTGTGACAACGTACGGTCATGGGACCGAGGAGGACCTCATTAATTCACCCAGGAGTGAGGCAGACAACAGCCATTGAGGATCATGCAGACATAACCCCCCAGAGAATGACAGACAGTGCAGACCAGTGAGGGCTGTACCCACCAAGGAAACAGCAGAGGGTGTTTCAGAACCTTTTCAGTATGTGTCAGAGACAGTTTGGAGGCAAAGCTCTTTTTTCTGAGTTTGCCAGTGCTTGATGGCCTGAATGAGCTGTAACAGTCATGTGATAGGCGGCAACTGCTAGACTCAAACAGCTGCAGTAAGAAGGTAGCGGAGAGAAATCCAGAGCTGGGGAGAGTTGCTGAATGCAAAAAGACCCGATCCTGCAATCTGCCAAAGTAAATAAGCCAGTGTTGTTGTCATTGTCTGACTCACCTCCTTCAACACCTTAGGGTATATGCAATCAGGCTGCAGTGATTTATCTACTTTCAGGGCCTTGAATCTCTTGAGCAGTCTCCCCTCTGACACTATTCCTACTCCTGGTCTGCTTCCCTGTGCTCCTAGGGCCCTGTTCTCACAATCTGGATGTGGCCTGCCTTTTCCCACTATAAAATCTGAACAAAAGTATTTGTTCAGGATTTTCTACCCATCGAGTCCAACTCTTCAACCCGACAGTCCCCTCTTTTGTGTTACTGTTTTCCTTAGCATAATGAAAAATATTTCCCTATTTTTCTGACCCCTTCCTCAAGTCTTAGCTCTGTATCTGTCTTTGCCTTTATGACTGTTCTGTTACCCTCCTTTAGCGTTTCTAAATATTCTCTCCTATAGCTCTTATTCTGCTCTGTCTTGTACTTCCATACTTGATATCTAACCCACTTATTTAGCAGTTTCAGTGGCTAAGTGGGTAGCATGTTCACGTCTGGGGCCAGAAGATCAGCAAGTTGTGGGTTCTAATCCCACACCAGGTACTTGGAGTAATACCCCTAACTTACACTCTATTGCAGTATCAGGATGGTGCTATGCTGTTGAGGTGCTGTCCTTTGGATAACGTGTTAAACTGAGGCCCCTCGCCACTGGCCAGGTGGATGTAAAAGGGATGCCCATGGCATTATATCAAAGGAGAGTAGGGGAGGTTCCACAGTGTCATGATCAACATCCCCCTGTCAATAAAACAGGTCCATGTAACCCACCTCCATCCTGAAAATGAGCCGTCACCGCTCAGTGTGCCTTTCCTAATCAAACATTACAAATACATATGTTCCTCGTGTGGAGGCACCACACAATTTAACATCAGACTGTCTCTGGGTAACAAATCCCCACAGGAGACATTGGCTTGGGCAACTCAACCTTATTGTGTTCTATAGTGTTGCCCCTATATAGGTCACTGGTAAGACCCCACCTGGAGCACTGTGTCCAGTTTAGGAGACCACATCTCAGGAAAGACATAGACAGAGTAGAGGCTGCCCAGTGGAGGGTTACCAAAATGGTACAGGGTCTGCATCAAAAACCCTATGAGGAGAGGCTAAAGGGACTCAATATGTACAACCTGGAGGAGAGGAGGGAGTGGAGGCATATGATTAAGACTTTTAAATACCTCACGGGGTGAATAAAGTACAGGTAAGATGTATTTTTCAGAGAAAAGGGTACTCTAGAGCAAGGTGACATGATATGAAGCTGGAGGGGGGGTAGGGTCAGGAGAGATGTGAGGAAGTACTTCTTCATGGAAAGTGTGGTGGATGCCTGGAACAGCCTTCCGGTGGAGGCAGTGGGGGCGAAAACAGTGGTGGGATTCAAAAAAGCCTGGGATAGGCAGAAAGGAATCACAGAGGAAAGTAAGGAGGAGGAAGAGACAGTGCTGTAGAACACGGAGGGTCTGCAGCACAAGCGATCACAATGAAAATGGGCAGACGGGATGGGCCAAGCGCCCTTACCTGCCATCAGTTTCTATGTTTCTATTGAAGCCTATAAGGCCGGGGCAGTGTTCTGACATCTACGCGACCCAGTACTTGTATCTTATATTACTGCACTGTAATTAAAAGGGAGCATTCATAACCTGTGTCCACCCTAGTTCGAAAGCCCATGAAATCTACTTTTAAATGAGGTATTGGGCTTCCCTGTGGTTGGTAGCAGATCATGGATACCACATTGTTAGAACCCTGTGCTGTCACTGACTATCAGGCTTTGGCTAACAACACTGTAGTCAAGCACAGCTTGATCATCAGTGACATCATCAGTGACATCACAAGGTTCTAGCAATGGCAGCAATGTTGTATAAATATGGGGCATACTTAATCATCACTATCTCAGGACTGCTGCCAGCTGTATAAGAGCATAATGCTTTATTTAAAAGATATTTTCATGGACTTTCAAATAGAGGTGGGTAAGGCAAGATTTCTTCACCTAGAGCCAAGCTAGAGCCAAACCAGAGGTCTGACTTGACTCTACGAGTCAAAACACGAGCCAAGCCCTGGCTACTGCAGGCTGTTTTCTACACAGGAGTTTAATGTTTCAGACACTACACTAACTGCTCAGACTAAGAAAAATGTTACTGTGACCCTGACTGGCGCAGCTTGACCTTGCCTCTCAATTGCTTATATTGGTTGAGCCAAGCCGAGCTAGGTGCTAAGCTTGAGCTAGACTCGAGCCTGCTCTGGCTTGCCCAGCTCTACTTTCAAACTATGAGGAGCCCAGTTCATAAATGTTCCCCTTTAATTTTGGTTAGTTTCTGCTGCAAAATTTGAAAAACTCGATAAAATCTCTATTCAAAAATTAATCACTGACCGTTGGTTAATTATAGTAAAAGTACTTGGGCTAACACATGACGGGACTCAACGCAGTTGTGGTAGTTTGTAGCAGCACATTATGGGTCTCCACGCAACTGCATTAGCTTGGTGTAGCTGCACAATATAGGTCTCAAAGCAGTTGTGTTAGTTTAAAGTAGTGCAATACAGTGTCTTCAAGCAGTTTTGTTTAGCTGTACAATTATCTGATACTGGTCCCAGAACAGTTGGGGTTCTTTTTTTTTAAGTTATTCCTATCAACAGAAGTAAATATTGAAATGTGTGGTGTAAATTATAGAGGTAGGACAAAGGTTACTTAGGGTCGGATTCACAAAAGGCAACTCATGACACAAAGCAACTTGCATCCCAAAAAATGATGCATTAGCACTTGCGTCATGAGTTGTATCATGCTGGGATTCACAAAGGCAGCCTGCGACATGCTGCAGCCTGTCTGCGCCCAACTGCGCCAATGCGCCATAAACCCCCTTGTGACACGGCGTAAGGGGGTTTATGGCAGCAGTTGCACCCTATTCAAAATGTTTGGCTGCTAGGTGCCAAAATTGGGATTCAGAAACAACCATCGGTGGACATCCATCAAAGAACATTTATGCCAGCTATGAGCTGGCATAAGTGTTCTTTGCCATTCACAGGGGGTCGCCACTGTGCCCAACTGATGTACAACATACAGCCCTTGTGAGCTATAGCCCCCCAACAGCCCCATTCCCCAAGTACATCACACAACATGCCCATATGAGCTTGCTGAACCCCCTCACATGCCCAGACCCCCCCACATGGCCAGATCCCCCCAAATGTCCACGTCTCTCCACATGCCCAAATCCATAATATCAGGGAAAGCCTCCCGAACACCAGGGAACCCATACAGGCTATCAGAACCATCCCAGCCCTGATCCCTGTAATATGTCTGAATTCCCATAACATGTAGGAATTCCCCCCTAGCCCTGATACCCCGTAATATGTAGAAATCCCCCCTAGCCCTGATACCCCATAATATGTAGAATTCCCCCCTAGCCTGATACCCCATAATATGTAGAATTCCCCCTAGCCCTGATACCCCATAATATGTAGAATTCCCCTAGCCCTGATACCCCATAATATGTAAGTCCCTCCAGCCCTGATCCCCATAATATGAACAAATTCCTCCCTCTGTCCACTTCCTGTCCAGTAAATCCTGGTATCTAGTGGCCCCCACCCCTTGGCAGTGCCAACCCCCTCTCCCCCATCCATACCCAGCGGACTGGCATAGCACTCCTCTCACCACCATGGCCAGATGCTAACTGAGCTCTGCCGAGCGCATATTGTACATATACGCGCTCAGTGAGTGACAGCTGCTGTCATTCACTGAGCACATGTATGTACTGTACATGGTCCCGCAGAGCTCAATTGGTGGCTGGCTGTGGTGGTGAGAGGAGGGCTGTGCCAGTCGCTGGCTGGGTGTGGGTGAGGAGAGGATCGGGGTGGGCTGGCACTGCCAGGAGGGAGGTGGGGGGCCACTAGACTACCAGGGATTTACTGGATGGGATGTGAATGGAGAGGGCATGAATTTATTCATACTACGGGGATCGGGCTTGGAGGGAATTTATTCATATTAGGGGGAATTGGGGCTGGGGGAAATTTGTACATATCACAGGGGATCAGGGCAGGAGGGGCACCACAGCTCCCTTCTGTGGGCGCATCTGCCACCCTCCTATCCTGCAGCTTGCATCATAATTGGGGGCTGTGCCTTCCTTGAACAGACGCCACGGGATGCAGGCTTCTGGACTCCATTTGTTTCTGCAGCGGGCACAGGGGCCAGGATGCAGGGGCCGTTGCCGCAAGCTGCCATTGTCACAGCTTGTGGCAACCTTTTGTGAATCCGGCCCTTAGAACTTACTGGACTAGTGCATTCCTTCTGTTATTCCGTGTGCCAATAACCTAAAATGTCATGAATATAACATTTGATTCAGATGGGTGAGTGAAGTGGATTCTCTGTTTGTCAAGCCAGAAGGCTTTTTAGAGCAAAGGGCTAATCAATATGTTTGCACAGTTTGTGTGTCTTGGGTGTTTCCATTGCAGTTCCGCTTCTCTGGCTGTACATTTTGATGAGTTCAACTTGAAGTTCTTAATGATAAAGATTAGTTCTACAGGGGCGCTGAATTCTGATGGATTGACACAGTTTTGCCTGTAATTGCCATCTCACTGCAGCACCAACATCACTCCAGACCCCAGTTTTATGTGAATTATTGAGACATAAGTTCACTACATGAATGGCATTTAGTAATGTGCTGGAAAGAATCTTAGTTTAGACTGGGAGCAGCCACAGAATGCAGGGATTGTATGACATTCTCAGCCCAGCCAGAAAACAAGAACAACATTCCTGAACTTCTCATCGCTCCACAACCCTGACAGCTCCGAGGGCTGCTGTTGCTTATAGTAGTAGTGATAATCACATTTATCGCCACATGATAAGGAAGGATAAGACCCATAACACCTGTGTGTGATACGAAGCTCATATCTTCTGTAGTGGGGATAAACACAATTATCCTCTATAATCTGCATGAACTAAGAAGGAAATAGAAGTCCATTAAAGGCAACTAGATTACTGTTTAAATTGGGGGTGGGGGAGGTATTCTGCTATTTTGAAAAGATCCGTCTCGCTTTATTTTTATTGTATTTATTTATTTATGACTTTGTTAACCAGGTAGGTGCACTGGTCCAATGGACCGTTTACAGGCATGACCCAGGCCAAAAGGCACAGGTACAAACAATTATTACAGTGCAGGTGCAGACATTTTTACAGTGCAAGAAAACAACAGTAACAATAGCATTAATAGAACATTAATGGCCAAAGCAAGGTAGGATGTACAATTAATAATAGCTGATTACATAAAAAGTTTCAGGAAGTAAAGTAAATATTTTGCATACATTGCACAAATAACAATATAAGCAGGGTGGAGTAACAATGCCCCAAGGGAAACTAGGAGATCACAAACCCCAAACCCCAACCCCCACAACTTGGTGATAATCCCAAACTAACCCAGAGACCTAACAAAAGCAATTGAAAGGAGGAGGAGGAAGAGAGGTGAAGACAGATAGAAGTGAGAGAGATCAAAAGGCTAGGAAGGGGCGGGGGTGCTACCTATGGAAGCAGTTGCAAGTGTCGTGAGCAAGGAGCCAGGATTTAAGGTTCTGCTTGAAGGTATGATGTGTATTGGATGATCTAAGGGTGCATGAAACATATTCCAGAGTGAGGGGGCCGCAAACGATAGAGCATTGCCACCCATTTTGGTGGAGGTTCTCGGAATCACCAGGGGTGGAACAGCAGAGGACCAGAGACTCTTCAGTGAAATGTGGTGCTCACAAAAGGAAAAAAGGGGGGGAGCAGGGCCACTCCGAATGATAGTATCTGTGAGGCATCCAAGGGCAAAATCAAACCGGCCTTGCAGTGGGAGCCAGCTGAGGGAGCTATGTAGGTTGCAGTGGTGAGTGGAATAGGGGGCAGACAGGGCAAAGCAGCAGATGCTATTGTAAACAGCTGAAAGTCTGGCCTGAAGGGCAGTAGAAATGTGGGTATAGATAGGGGAGCAGTAATCCAAGACAGGGAGCAGGTTGCCAAGAGGTATGGCCAGGTGAGCCTCAACAGTCAAGTAGGGTCTGACACAATAGGCAGCACTGAGTTTCTGATTTATCCTACGGATTACGAGATTTACATGATCAGTGAAGGAGAGGGTGGGTTCAAGTGTGACTCCCAAGTACTTGAAAGACAGACAACTTCAAGGGGAGGGCCATCGGGAGGGAGGTTGTGAAGAGAGGAGTTTGCTTCCGGGATAATGGCTAGGTATAGTTTAGACCTGAACAGCATAGCCTTGGTTTTTTTTTTTGCTTAAACCAGCATCAGATTGGAGCAGAACCAGTTCTGGGTGGCACAGTAGTTCTGCGTGAGGACAGAGGATATGTGTGGGAGGGATTTGTCACTGTGGAAGATGATGAGGTCATTTGCATAAAGGAGGGACTCGCAGGATAGGCAGTAAGAGGAAAGAGTAATAACAAATATCATAAAGAGCAGGGGCCCAGGATGGAGCCTTGGGATACCCCGTAAGAGACAGGTGGGGGAGAAATGGCAGAGCCAATGCATACAGATTGGGGTCAATCAGACAGGTAGCTCTGAAACCAATTTGTAGTTCCCATGGAACAGCCAATAGAGCGTAACCTGGAGAGGAGGAGGAGAGGGTGGTTAACAAGATCGAAGGCTTTAGATAGGTCCACAGATACCACACCAGTTGCATGCCCTTGGTCCATATTCAAGAGGATATGGTTGGTGAAAAAATCCAGGGCAGTCGTGGTGCTGTGGAGCCTGTGGAAGCTGTGTTGCTGGTAACATAAAATGTTGTGGTTATCAAGATACTCAGATAGCTGCTGGTGAACAACCAGTTCAAGAAGCTTACTAAGGTTGCAAAGAATGGATATAGGGCAATAGCTGTCTGATAGGAGGGGTCCCCAGATTTGAAAATATGAATTACCTTGGCAGACTTCCAGAGGAGGGACATGCAACAGGTAGTCAGGACAAGGTTGAAGATAAAGGAGAGAGGTTTGGCGATAACTGAGGAGACGAATTTGAGAAAGACAGGGGAGAGGCCATCAGATCCAAGACTACCCCGATTGGCTAGGCCTCTAAGGAGTTTACAGGTGTCCTTGGGGGAGATGGTCTTGAAATAGAAAGGGGGTCGGAGAGAGGCGCCAGACAGGAGGGAGGTGGAGGACGTGGGGGAGGAGCAATGCCCATGGTCAGGGGACTGACTAAGTGGAGGGCGGGCGATGGGATTTTCAAAGAATCACATCACAGTTCTCAAACCACATCATAATGGGGCTGGCAGTACAGCCTACAAGTTAGAGTAATGAGCTGTGAATGAGCTTGGTACATCCAGCAGACCTGGGTTTGATTCGCACAACCTCCACTTGCATACTCTGTGACTCTGAGCAAGTCACTTAACCTCCCCAGTGTTTCCAGGTCACCCCTGAAAACAGGCACTTGTACCTAGTGGGTCTTACCCATTTACCAAAAGAATGATAAAAAAATTCTTATGCTACTGCACTACTTGTGACATGTATATTAGACCATGGAAAACATGGTCTAACACTATGTCACAGGTGCGTCGAGTTATGTGTAGAAAATTATGCATGCGTCAGCATAACAACTCATGCATCATTTAAGCAATATTGACTGAGCAGCCTATCCATTTCCTGCTGATTAATGACCAGCTGGGGGGGAAGGGTGGCCCAAGATGCAGCTGAGGGCCTACCCTATCTAGCCAGCCGTCAATCAAAAGGAAATGACCGACTGTGAGGTCCTTATTGTGATTATAAGTCTAATTGCATTACAAGCAGGGAAGAACATCTTTTTTAAAGAGAGTTTAATAAATGCGTGCACCAATCTGATCTGTACTGGGCATTGCTAAAGGATTAACGCCCTGTACACCAGCGGTTCACCCACAGCGGTGCAACACGAATCTGGTCACTGTAGATTACAGCACCAGAAACACATCACCCACAATGACTGTGGCCCCACATTCCACTGCAACACATGTAAGATGACAATGGACAGCAGTGGAGAAGAGTTCATTTTTGCGGGGGGCATTGACACTACACCCCCAACACTAATTATAATCACCTCCAGGTCTGGGCATGAGTATAAGGGAGAACAGTGTGGATGGTGAAAACATTGTGAGTACAGGGTGCTGTAAAATCCAGAATGTCCCTGTCACTCAAGACCTTTTCCTGTCGCCCTAATTGTGGTGCCCATTTAACGGTATACCTACACCAGCCAATCGGTGCGTGCATTTGCCTCATGAAGAATTAATTAGCCTTATAATTTTATGATGTAAAATAAGGAATGTACTGCAAATGCGTTGAAATGTTTCAAAATAGCACACAAACCTTTTGCACATTTGCTATGGCTAAAGAAAGGTGAATGAGGGTCTCCTACCTCAATGGTCTTGTGCATATCAGACAGAAAAAATGGCTGCAAAAATAAACAGGAAACTGACAGCCCCCAAACTCTGTACCACTTGACCAAGAAACAATAAGCACTGTCAATTCCCTTTTTATGTTTGCTTGCACGCATGTGCAAGAAACATAGTGCCACCATATGAGTTTTCGTAGGTGTGCCTCCCCCACTTCCAATGCTCTGCTCCCTTTTGCAGGTGTGGCTGCACAGCGCCAATGAATGTCCAAGCTGTCTATGACAGCCCTTCAGATGCAGCGGCATACAGTTGAAAGGAAAACACCACGGCTCATGTAGGCAATTTGCATACTGCCATCTGTCAGCAGTATGGAAATTGCCTACACATCAGTGCTCACTGCATCCGAACTATCACAGACAGTTCGCCTCCCCACACACACCTACGTAGCACATGCTGGGAGCCCACCCCAGCGTGATCATGCAGTCCTGAGTACCCCCACACACTGTATGGCCGACGGGGATGCTCAACTTCTGTCGGCTCTGCTGCCCCCCAACAGATTTCCAGGTGCCACGCTGGGAGCCCACCCCAGTGTGCCAAAGTCCAGATGCTGGTGATGGGTGCCCAATCCCCCTGCTGGCTTCACTGGCACCCCCCACACAAAAACCTCGACTTCCAGTTGCCATGCTGGGAGCCCACCCCAGCGTGGCAACGTCCATATGGCAAATAGGGTGCCCAATCCTCCGTCAGCTCCATTGTCCCCCTAAAACAACCTTCCAGCTGCCATGCTGGGAGCCCACTCCAGCGTGGTAAAAGTCCCGTGTTGTCTTAAAATAAAATGACCTGTAAGAAAAAACGTTCCCTCACTGACTGTCTTGATCCCCACCCATGCCCACCCTCTGCGCACCCTGCCTCCCACCCCACCCCTCACCCCATACTTACCTCAGGAGTCTGGCACGATGATCTTCGTGGACCGGGAACACGCCTGCACTCTTCAAGGCCGACCACGAACTGAGGAAATGCTGGTAAGCTATATAATGGAATAAATAGGGTTTTTTCAACTTTGATGTATATCTCAGGCATTTTTGGAATTTTTTTCACCAAATGTTCTACATGGGGTTCTTGGGACCCCACCTCATGAATTCTTGCACTGTCATTTTGTTATTCGGTCCCGAAAGGTGATTTCCCGGTCACTGCATGGAACCACATTTCGGGGCCAAGAAACAAAATGACAGTGTCACAGTTCATGAGGTAGGCCCCCCCAAAACCCTATGTTGAAAATTTGGTGAAAAAATTCCCCAAAATGACTGTTTTACGAGCGTGTGTTGCGCAGTTCCTACACACCCTCGTAACGTTGCAAATTTTTAATATTTTCACTCCAGATTTTCAACATTGCCATTTTGCCACACCTCTTTATGAGCAGTACAGCTGTCATTTTTCACATCTCGCCCAAAACGTGTTTTTTGCACAAGCAGCGCACAATGGCGTGGTTGGTGTGCGAAATCAATGTTCGGGACAGATTAAGAAAATCACAGTCATACTATTCACGAGCAGAGGTCTTGAAATAGCTATGTTGAAAATTTGGTGACAAAACTCCATAAACTGATTGTGTTACGAGCGTGCATTGTGCAGTTTCCATGCACCGTCATAAGTTCACAAATTTGTAATATTTTCAGTCCAGATTTTCTACACTGGCATTTTTTTCACACCTCCTTATGAACAGTACAGCTGTCATTTTTCACACCCTGGCCGAAATGTGTTTTCACGCTTCAGGCACAGAAATGCGTGGTTGCTGTGGGAAATCAGTGTTCGGGACACATTAAGAAAATCACAGTTACACTGTTCATGAGCAGAGGTCCCAAAATGCCTGTGTTGACAATCTGCTGTAGACAATCCCCAAACTAATTACATTACGGGTTTGCATTGCACAGTTTCTACGCACGCTTGTGACTTCACCAGTTTTTTTTATATTTTCACTCCAGATTTTCAACATTGCCATTTTTTACACCTCCTTATGAACAGTACAGCTGTCATTTTTCACATCCTGTTCAAAATGTGTTTTTGCACCTGTGCTGCCAAATGGCATAGTCGCTGTGCAAAATCAGCTTTCGGCTAATGAACTGATATTGCCACTGTTTATAAGGTGGGGGTCACAAAAAAACCCATGTTGAAAAATTGGAGTGAAAATACCAATGAACGCCTGCACCATTAGGGTTTCCAGCCACAATGCCCCACTCTGTAGAGACTGACAGGCATCAGGGGTGTGACTTGGGATTGTCGCCTGTAATGCTCATACCATTCCACCTCCACCCACACCCTGCAGCCAGTGACAGGCATTGAGGTGTGCCTTGGACTCTTCGGCCCCAAAGTTCACCCCATTCTCCTATACTGCACCCATTTCATCCTATTTCCTTATGGAATGGGGTGAGCATAAGGGGCCAAAGACCCCAAGGCACACGGTGACACTTGTTGGTATCTGCAGGGTAGGGTGTGATGAAATGGCGTGGCCGTTATGCCTGACAACCCAAAGGCACACCCCAATGCCTGTCAGTCTCTGCAGGGTGGTGGTGGGGGTTGGCTTCAGTTCAATACTTCACTGCCATTCCTATTGTGCAGCTCTCTAACTCCTACATTACCAATGCCAATGCCAGCAAGCAAACATTTGGCACTGACAAATGCTTGTTTCCATTTCCCATGAGGCAACCTACACCTACACAGGGGATAGTCACTTGTGTCATGAGCTTTGAAAATTACGCCCAAAGTATTCTGCCTGAAATAAATATTAATCTTTAAAAGTAATACATTATTTCTTATATCCAAAGTAGTTTGCTCCTTTTCCAATTTGCTAATAAGATTTTCTACCTGATAATGCCTGGTGTGATGTGTGGAGCAGTACTCTACCAGAGGCTGACATAGCTAGCTTCATTCCTCTTCATTCCTCTTCATACCATATCAGCTCTGTGACCTCACTGACTGTGACATCACAACTGTCTAAGAAAAGCCAATCACCTGCAAGCTGTCCCTTGTGATGTCACAATAAATGAGGTCACAATTAAGGGTGATTGAATTTCTCAGAATCTGAGCCATCAGCCCGGTTTTGGATTTTCAGAGAATTCTAATCTGAAATCCAGTCCTGATGCGAGTACTTTAAATTCCAGTGTAAACTGGGAATTTTGAATTTTGTTATCAGATTTGGAATTTTGGAATCTGAATCTGATCAGAATCTGAACAGACTCCTAAGATGAATAACAAAGGATAAAAAATGTATTGGGAGGGAAATAATAGATGGTAAGAATTTTTGTGAAATGTTGAATGAACAGGAGATAACAGAACAAGTTAAAGCCTTAGAAGGACTGGAAGGAGAAGCAGATTGTTTAGCGGTTTCGTAGCTAAAAAGGAAGAACTATATGTGAAAAAAGGTGTACCTTGGTATAATAAAAAGTGCAGAATTGCAAAAAGAGAATTGAATAAACAATTAAGGCTGGTATGAAAAAATCCAAGTAAAGATAATAAAAAATATTATATAGTCTAAGAAAGAATTCAATAAAGTTATTAAATACAGAATACACATATGGGAGGAGTTTGAGAAGGTTATCTGGGACAAGGATAACAGGAAATTTTGGAGGCTGGTAGCCAGAGGAATGGGAGAATATTCTGAAGAATTAGGCACATACAGTATCTAGAGCCGGGAAAATAGGTTGCACATTTTAAAGAATTGTTTTATGATCCTAAGGCAGAATTAATCAACATCCAGACAAGAGAGGATGAATAGACTCCAATAAATAAAGAATTTACTGAGAAAGAAATTTACAAGGCCAGTTGGGCATTTTCGAGGCGCAGAGCATCAGGGCCAGATGGTGTGCCCATAGATGCAATTATGAATTCAATAAACATTTGGATTTCAGTTTATATAAGGTTTTCAAGTATGTAAATTAGACTGGTAAAATCCCCAAAACTTGGATGGAAAACATTATAATACCCCCTTTTAAAAAAGGAGACAAAAAGGACTCATCCTGTTATAGGCCTATCAGTCTAACTAACAACACTCACATTTTTTTTACCAGGATTACAAATAACAAGATCTTAGATTGGATGCAAGAAAACAGAATATTGGATGAGGCCTAAGCAGATTTTATTCTACATCATTCTACTATAGATCAATGTTTTACCTTATCACATTTAATTTATAAATATACAGTTGTGGAAAAGGAAAAGTTTTATTGTAGTTTCATTGACTTGAAATTGGATTTTTACAATATAGAAACATAGACACATAGGGCCTGATTCCGAAAGGGATCCAATGGACGCAAGATGCTTGCGTCAAACAGCAGTGATGCAAGTTGCACCTTGCATCATTTGTTGTGGCATTCCCTATTCGCATGCGGTCTTCGAGGTGAGGGAATCTGCTGTTAAAGGGGTACTGCACCCCTGTAGACCTGCATCTGGGTAATGCCTAGGTTTAAAGGGTTTGTGCCATGGTGAGGTTGCAACAGCCACTGATTTCCTATTCCAAAAGCCCTGCAGTGGTGGAAGGAAGGGGTCATAGTGGACCACCCAGGAGGTGGTCTAAACTCCTTGCGGCAATGCCCCTCAAGGTGAGGAGCTGTTGGGGGCCCCGTATGTGTTGTCCAGGGGTTGGTAGGGATGGGGTGTACCTCATAGGTGTTAGGATGCCACTATGTATGCCGTGGGTGTGATCGGGCACCAGGCAGGGGTGACAGTCATTTGGCATTGCAGACACTGATAGGTGGCAAGCACTGACAAGGGCACCCCTGACAAGTGCCAGATCTCCCACCAGTGTACACACTGGCTTCTCAACACCCCATGGTAATCACTTGTGCCACATCTGCCCCAGGGGCACCCCAGGCATTGTGGTCCCTGTTGTGCTCAGTGGTCTGGGGTGGGCAGATCCATCCATCAGGACACGCAGGTGCACCTAGTGTTCAGCACTAGCCTGCGGTTGTGGCATTTCCCAGGTGCAGTGGCACAGGGACCCCTGATTATCCAGACTTGGGTGTATGGTCCCTGACACACTGGGAGTGTGCTGTAGCCCTAGATTGCCAGAACTTGGCGGCGATCTAAGAGCTCTTTCAGAACTGGGCCCATAGAAACATAGAAATGTGATGGGAGATAAGGACCGATAGGACCATCTAGTTTGCCTATTTTCCCTTCCTTCTAGAAAAGTCACAGAACCTACTTTATCTCTGGCTTTACCTGCACCTTGGAATTGCTAGGTTCCCCTATGTCTATCTCATGCTGTTTTGAATTCCCCCACTGATTTTGACCCCACCACCTCTGCTGGGAGGCTGTTCCATGCCTCTACCACCCTTTCCATGAAGAAGTACTTTCTCACATTGCCCCTTAGTCTACCCCCTCCAGTCTCATGTCATGCCCTCTTGTTCTAGAGCATCTTCTTTTCTGAAAGATGCTGCTCTCCTGTACCTTATTTATTCCCTTTAGGTACTTGAAGGACTCTATCATGTCTCCGCTCTCCCTCCTCTCCTCCAGGGTATACATATTGAGTGCCTCCAGTCTCTCCATGTATGACCTTCGGTGCAGGCCCTTCACCATTTTTGTTGCCCTTCTTTGAACTGCCTCTACCCTGTCTATGTCCTTTTGGAAATGCGGCCTCCAGAACTGGACACAGTACTCCAAGTGAGGTCTCACCAATGATTTGTACAGTGGCATCACCACCTCTTCCTTTCTGCTGGTAGTACTTCTCCCTATGCACCCCAGCATCTCACTTAAATAAATGTAAGTAAACTTAAGTATAAATAGTATAAAATAAGTATAGAAAGAAATTTGTTGTGGATTGCACTAGAGGACCTAGGAATTGAAAAGGCTCTTGTTAATATTTTAAGTACTTTGTATAGTAATAACGTGACTCAGGTTAGATTAAACACAACTGCTGGGCAAAGGTAATTTGAGTACAAAATCATGCATTACTGGAACAAGCTCCCTACTACCATGTGGAGCAGACCCTCTCTCCCTTCATTCAAGCACTCACTAAAAACACACCTCTCCAGCAGAAGCACCTGCAACTGTCCTCACTAATTTCCCCTAAACTACCAAAATCAGTAGACACAAATCAATACCTCTTAATTATGCATAGCACTTCTAATGTGGATTGTTAACGTGGTACTTACTGTATTGTAAATAATGACCTGTCCTGCATAATTGTGTTCTGTAGTGTTGAACAGTAATGTTTCCATTGCATTTAATGAGCTTAGTAGTCCAATGCCTAAATGGATAAGCCTTCTTTTGTACTGAATATGATCGGTGTCTGTGCTTTACTATCTGTAATTAATTATGTGTTGCCCCTGAAAAAGGCACCCTTGGTCTCAGTGGGCCTACTTGGTCAACAAAATTCAATAAATAAATAAATAGATAAATATAATACAAAAGGTGATAAAAGTGCAAAATTCACCAATAAAGAAGTTAAACAAGGGTGTGTTCTATCGCCTATTTTATTTAATTTATTTTTAAATCAGATTTTGCTAAAGCTGTATGACCCAGAATTTCACTTGCCACACATCAGGAAGTGATATTGCCCCTACCTCGCTTATGCTGATGATACAGTGTTATTGTCATCCAGCTTTTTAGGGATTAAAAGGATTCTTCAAAAATTTTACCAAGAGTGTTTAAAAGTGGATCTTCAGATAAACTATAGTAAAACACAGGTGATGATTTGTGGAACCAAAAATAAGAAAAAATATATGATCCTAGTAGATAATTTAGAATTAAAGACAGTTAGAGGCTTTTGTTATCTCGGAATTATGATGGCAGATGATTTATCATGGGGCAAACATATGAAAGAACTGAAATAAAATAAGAAAGATATAGTCCAGCAATGATTAGTTTTGTGTGTAAATATGGTGGTAACTCCATCAAAGGATGTCTTAGAGTACAAAAAAAAAGTACAAGTACAACATTTTATTGAATGAGCGACTATAAGTCTTTACAATATGTGCAAAATACATAATACAACTTTAAAATGATTACAGTCATTACACACATCAGGAGGCAGTATAGTGCAGTGGTTTAAGGCTCTGAACTGCAAACCTGGAGACCTGGATTTGAATCCCACAAATCCCACTTGCATACTGTGTGAGGCTGAGCTAGTCACTTAACTTCCTTGTGCTCCCAGGTCACACCTGTAAACAAGCTTCAGCTTAGTGTGTCTCTCCTGGTTAAAAAAAAAAATCATAACATGTCAGTATATAAACAAAAGTAATAATGAACTCCTTAAAATATTAGAGAATTAATGATTCCTCCTAATATAGGGGTCAAAGGTGTAAGGTTGCCAAGAAACCACTTAGTTTGTGCAATATCACCGAGTTTTCAGAGGTGAACTACAATTTAATTCTTTGGTGGAAGGGGGGAAGCCAAGATCCTCCAAAACTGGGCCCAGCCATTCTCTTTGTCTTATTTCATAAAAGGGACACAACAATAATATGTGTTTCAAATCATCAATGGTATTATCATTACACTTACACTAAGGTGAGATGAAACCTGGCCTTCCATGTTCATTTAGAATGTACTTCACATTGTACAGTTACATTCGGAGGCAGGTCAGCAGTCTCCTCTGCTTGGGGTCATGAATGATCTGTAGGTTTGGTTCTATCTAATTTTTATCTTTCAAAATTTTGTACTGTTTGAAATGTTTTAGTGTAGCAATTCTTTCTAAATCTGTCCTCGCTGTTTGATTTCTTACTCTTCCTTTAATAGTAGCATTGATTTCCTTTCTGGGTCTTAAATAAGTTTCATGGAGCGTTGCCTTAGTTTCAATTGCTATACAGTATGAATTTTTTAATTATCTATATGTATGGAAAGGCAAAATCTTGAGAAGAAGAATTTATTTGTTCCTCCAAACATAATCTCAGCAAATGGAAATCTTTAAGAAGGAATAATGATAACAAAAAGGTCAGCTGTTTTTCTACAATTTGTGATTGAAGGGACTGTTGACCCAGTTCTGATCTCAGTACTTCTGCAGGCACTGAATGAGGTACCATAAGTAAATAATGGTAGGTTTTACTCATTTGTTTCTCTAATATTCTGCTGTGTATATCTGTTCCTGACTGGGCCCATATTTTGGCCCCATATAACACACTTGACCTAACCTTAGCATTTACCATCCTTAGAACACCAGGAATAGAAGCTTTACCTAATTTGGAATTAAAACCTTTAAATGCACTGAAGGCAGTTTTTATTTTAGTCAAAACTACATTTCTATGTTGTTTCCAAAAACACATTGTCGAATAACAAATTCCGAGATAATCACAGAATTTGGTGATTTCAACTGACTTTTTGCAGAGAAAAAGTTTTTCGATTTTGTTACTATTATTGCCGAAGACAACCATTTTTGTTTTCTCCATGTTGATCTGAAACTTATTATTTTTGCATAAGTTGACAAAATGCATTCATTTTCCTTTGCAATCCAAGAAAGGATGCTGACAGAAGTACAATATCATCAGCATAGGTCAGACATGAGACTTTCCTGTTAAGTAGAGAGGGTGAATGAAAATTTGAATCTTCCAGATTTTGTAAGACTGCATTGATGTATACATTGAATAATATTGGGGCTACTAGATATCCTTGCCTGACACACTGATTGACTTTAATCTGCTTTGTTAAATCTCCCCGCTTATTATATTGCACTGATACCCTGTTATCATTGTGAAGCCTAATGAGTGTGTTTAAGAAGGTAACCTCTAACCCTAAGTCTGCTAGTTTGTTCCATAAGATTGATCTATTAACACTATTACTTAGAGTAATAAATGCCAAAATCAAAGATCAAATCCTCTATGGAGCAGAAGTCTGGGGGATGGGGGCTAAAATAACTAGTAAGATGGATACAAAATTGGCTGTGTAATAGAACCCAAAAGTTCAGAATTGGTGGTCAGCTTTCCACAAATGGGGCAGTGACCAGTGGAGTTCTTCAGGGGTTGGTCCTAGGGCACAACACTGTTTAATTTATTTATACATGACACAATATCACTAATCAAATAGCGGAGTTTGCTGATGACACAAAAATAAGAGGGGAGGTTGATACATTAGAAAAACACTTGACCTTGACTGAGGATCTTAAAAAAATTGAACACTGGACAAATAAAAACAAAATGATACTAATTGCTGACAAGTGTGTAGTTATCCATCTTGGAAGAAACAACCCTAACTATACATATCGTCTGAATAACATTCTCATAAAAACTCCATCAAAAGAAAAAAAATGAGGGGTACTTATAAATAATAACTTAACTCCTACTGATCACTGTAAAAAAATTACCTAAACTGCTAACATGTTACTAAACAACATCAGATTATCATTCATCAATAAAAGCGAATCGTGCATAATTCCACTATATCGGACATACACTAGGCCACACCTTGATTTTTACTCTCCCATCTGGAACCCACACCTGAAACAAGACATAAACCTATTGGAACAAGTTCAACATAACATCACTAAAATTATTCCAAACATAAAACATCTTCCATATCAACAAAGATTGGCTAAATCTGGCTTGGTTAGTCTAGAAAACAGACGATCTAGGGGCAACTTCCTACAGCTTTTTAAGATTGTATATAATCCTGATTTAAGACTACAGTGTGATTTTCAATTTACAGCAAAGAAAGTTAACACAAGGAGCCACACTTTCTAACTTGTAGTCCCGAGGACCACCACAAATAAAAGAGACCACTGCTTCACTATACGTGTTGACGAAGCATAGAATCAATTACCACAGGAAGTGGTTAAAGTCAAGGAATTTGCACAGTTTAAAACTCTGCTTGACAAACATCTGAACTGCTCAACTGGTACAAATTAAAATTACCCACACAGCTGTGGGAGACATTCTTGACGGGTGTATGCCTTCTTATATCTAATAAAAAAAATAGTAAACTATAGAGAGACTATTAAACATCTATTACAAAAAATTATTAGGTCTTCCACAAGGCGCTCCCTCGGCCCTTGTGAGAGCAAAGCTTGGTTGATTGCCTTTGGAATGCCTTATTCAAGAAAGATTGTCTCTGTACTGGCTAAAGGCCTATACCATGAATGAGAATAGACTCCCACATATGTGTATTGAAGAAGCTATAAATTATTTACATTCTCAAATAATTTTTCCAAATGTTTTAGTTATTGAAAAATTGTGAAACCTTGTGGTTTACTCCAGTGCCTTACAGATGTATTTATTAAACCGCCAGAGGAAATTCATGCATTGACAAAAGATAGGTTGATGGCAATTTTTATGCAAAAAGACCTTTTGGCTTTGAAATATATCTAGAATTATAAAAAAATCCACAATGAAGGAAATTATATGCAAAATATATATTTGAATATTATAATAGTCAAATATTTAGATATTGGTTTAACAAGAATATGTCTGATGGCATTCGTAAATGCCAAAAAGGAATGGATGATCTTACACATCTCTTGATGTTTTGCCCTCTATACAATAAATACAGGCAAAAAATCCTGGGAGACATTTTGGTTTCCTTGGAGCTAGAGCTACAAAATATTGTCACATATTTATTCAAGTCCAGCTCAATGAAGATACTAGTTAGTGGTTTCTTTCCTTAAAATTATTGATGAAAAGAAATTGCATATTATTAAGGAATTTTAAAGAATATAAATGGACTACCCTTGATATTGCACTTTAGTATTTCTCATTGCTACTATTTATACTTGTGACTTTCAGCATTTGAATATTTTGTCATTTGAAACTTACTGTACTTGTGAAAGAATGATTTTATGTTGTAAAGACAAAAATTGTCACTCAATAAAGAGAACTGAACTGAATTGATGCCTATTGATTAGGATTTAGGATTTTGGGCTACTATATCTGAAAATCCTAAATCCTAACTTTAGGATCATAATCTCATATATATTTTAATCCAATATCTGTTATTCTATTTCTCCTAGTCACAATGAGGATGAGGTATGAAGAGGAATAAAACTAGACATGGCAAGCCTCCTGGTAAAGTACTTCTCTTCTCATCACACCGAGTACAATTAGATAAAAATACCTTCTAAGGAGAAACTGAAAAAGAAAAATATTCACAAAATAAAAAATCAGGAACTGGCTACTTTTAAAAAATTAGTAATATTTTCTGCCTGCTACTTTTGTCACTACTAGCACTTTAACAGTGCTGGGGAGTAACTAGTTACTCATAACTAGTTACTGTAATTCTTTTTTTTCTTTACTTTTTTTAGTAACCAGAAGTAACAATACATTACTTTTAAGAAAACTGTACCTCTTTAAGTTTCCTTAACTATACTGTAGTTACACTGTAACTACACTGTAACTGCATTGCAACTGCAATGTAGTTTCATGCAACAAACATGTAACTACAGTGTAATTGCTCCAGTTGCATGTAATTAATGATTACCTACCCTGCAGTTACATTGAAACTGACACTGAAAGTGCAGCATGTTTTGTTACTATTAGGTGGAATTAGTTATCATTCCACAGCCATATTCTTGCCTGCTTTACTAGCACCGGGTAGATGCAACACACTCAGGGCTTGGATTCATCTTGTATTCCAACATCATTTTTACAGAATTTGTCTTCATAAGCAAAACTCATATTTATATCTGCAGAAGACACATAATGAAAAGTAATGTAAAGTAACAAATAGGACTATGCGTTACTATTACAGTTAATTATTACTTTTTAGACACAAGTAATTAGTATTATTTGTACTTTTTGACTAGGAAAGGCACACCAAGCTCTGACAGTATGTTTCTGGGTATGTTCATGGGGATGGGTTACATGGGCCTCTTTTATTGACAAGAAGGACACTGACAAGGACACCAGAGAAAATCTCCTACTCTTAAGGTAAGTGCCATGGTATGTATAACTACTACCTGGACTGCCCCAAAGATGGATTAAAGGGGCCTCAGTTTAATGTGTCATCTGAAGTGCAGCACCTCAACAGTGCAGCACCCCTTAATGCTGTGCTGCAGTGTAAGCACTATTTATTAGCCTAAGGTGCTGGTGTTGGACTAAAACCCATGGTCTTCTGGTTTTTCGACTCCAGAGGCAAACAAGCAATCTTCTGGCCACTGCCACTGTAATAAGTAACTGCAACATAACATATATCTGAAAGTAACTAGTAACTGACGCTTATTATTTTTAAAACTATCTTCCCCAACACTGTTATTTAAAGACACTACTATTCTGCAAGCTTTTAGTGCGATGAGCCCTTGGCAGCATTCTGTATGAGTCAGTAATGATATAATAAACCTTAGCTTAATGTTATATTTGGCAGTACACTGCTTTTCAGGGGCAAACACCCTAGACACCTCAAGTGATAGAACTGAAGAAATCTCTAAATCAAGCTTAGATAAAGCTATCTTGGAAGACACTGAAAATCTAGAGAGGTTGGAGCATCTGAGATTGAGTGAAAAACTGAACTATGAAGAACAAAGTGGACTAATGTTCTTCCCCCATGACCTTGATAGTTTATAATGGTTTTTCTCCTATAATTTTAATTTTCTATTACTTTGACTTTAAATGCATAAAGCATGAACAAAGAGAAATATATCTGTAATCACAATGGGGCATAGAGTAATAAACCACAAAAGCTGCTGTTTATGACCTGAACAGTAGTGCTAAGTCAGAAAAAATAGCATTGACCTAAGTTAAACCTTTACCTGCACCTGCAGGCGAGGCAATCTGATTGATGATTAATTTTTCTTTTTGTTGACTATTGAGAAATATTGGCTTGTAACAAGCAAATAGTTTCTTTTTCTTTGCTTTCAGTTTGAAAAGCTTGACTCATATGTTACATATGAGGTATCAAAAAAGTCTAAGAATTAAGTATTAAAAAAGAAGTCTCAGTATGGTGGGATTAAATATGAGCACAGAGCTATGTACTGTATGTCTTTGATGTCAGAACTGTTTCATGTGATTATTTTAGTAAGTATATGTTCAGTATGTCCTATTTGGCAAACACACTGTGTAGGGAAAGCAGTAGGTTTCACATTCAACATGTTAACGGAGGTTACATTACCTTTAATAAATGGGTTACTCTAATTGACCCAGGAGCATAGTCATATCCACTAACTTCTGCCAGGGATACCGCATCCCAACCTATTCTCCCAGGGGTCTCTGAGAGGTCTGTGCCACCTAAGTCTGTTTCTGTCCCTAATGATGGCAGCATCCCAGTGGGGCAGTCACACCAAGATGGAATAAGAGAGTGGTGACCTGCTTAGTGCTTACCACAATTAATCTGCTCCCAGGTGTTTAACTCCCAAAGTCCCAAAGAGTTGTGCTGATTCAATTTTCTTGGACCCTGAAAATAAGACTAGTCTATAGGTTTATGAACTGATGATCTGCCTCCTGGAGATGGTTCCTGTTTATGTGGTGATCTAGCAGTGACCTATAGTCTCTGTTTTCTTTCTCAGGATCTCATGTCGTATTACCAGCTTCCCAAGCATCTTTGCAGCTCTATTATATTATGGATGTCTCTGTGCCCCTTAGCAACAGTCCTTAAAACTAAATGATGGCTCTCCTGGCCAGTGTGCCTTCCCCTTTGAACATACAAGAAGTGTACAGTGCTCTCTCTTTTATCTGCCATCTTCTGTACATCCTAAATTTGAGCAGACAAAAGAGGGTGGCGGATAACAGAAGGTGGTGGTTAAAGGTGGAGATGATGTTTCTGGAGAATGAGAGAGAGCTCACATTAGCAGTAAGTCGGGTGTTGGATAAAAGGGGCAGATAAAGGAGGGAGCACTGTAGTTGGGCACTATGAAAAGACTGACTAAATGAGTAGCTGAACCTGACATTACTCGTGGAGTCTTCCTTGAGATTGACAAGCTCCACCTGTTTAATTATTTGATATCTATGAAGTATTTTAATCAAGAATTATATCACAGCACAGCACAGAGACAGCACTGTGACAAATGATCTTCTCCTAGAAATGGACCATGGTTATCTGTCCATGCAGATATTCTTTAGATATCAGTGACGTTTGATACTGTGGATCATTGTCATGTTTTAGCACCGCCAGAACTTTGGCAATATTGCTGGTGCTGCTCTGAGATAGCTTAGATTTTATTTATTTATCTATTTAATGACTGGGTTAGGATCATTCTACCCAAGGGGCTAGTTTTCAGGAATGACTCAGGCCATTAGGCATCATAGATGATGAATAACACTGCCCTCCTCTCGCCATCTTGGCCAGACACCATCTGAATGGATAAGAATAAAAGTGCACACTCATAAGATTTGAATAGAAACATGATAGAAATATACAGATACTTGCACACGGTAAATGGGGTGGCTTGCAAAGACATATTCGTCCTAAGTACGAATGCAGTAATGCAAAAGAATTCAATAAAACTGGTGGGTTGGAAGATTATACATAGATATATAGACAGTGTCAGCAGATAAGGGCCTACGGCCCACCCAGTCTGCCCATTTGAGCTTGTAAGTTCAGTTTATGTTTTCCAAGAAGTCTGTTGCCCCTTTACCCCTGACCTCCATAATTCCTTTATGTCTATCCCATGCATTCTTAAATCCCATGATTGTTTTTCAGGAGAGATATCCATAAGCACATTTTCACTGAAAGATTGGTGGACAAGTGGAACAGGCTTCTGGAGCAGGTGGTGATAACCAAAACAATGGGGGGTTTCAAGGCAGGGTGGGACAGGCACATAGCCACAGGATGGGGGGGCAGAGGTAAGGGAAAGGGATAGCCACTAGGGAATATATGGAGTTAGGTGGGGGGGGCAGACTGATTGGCAGATGGGCCTTTTCCTGCTGTTATTTGCATTTCTGTGAATATGAATGTGTGCTTTCACACTCAGTAATGCAGACAGCAGCTGACCAAGGCAGCGAGAGGAGGGCTGAGCCAGTTGCTGTCTCCACCACCTAGACAGATGATAGATGAAATTGTATTCATTGTTACATAAACATGTACAAGAACATGGTTACTCCCCATTGAGCTACAAGTTCATTTTCAAAGGGTACCATTTGCATACAGTACCTGGTTACAATAATAAAATAATGTACAAAAATTAGTACATTCAACTTTAGTGAATATAAATTCATTAAAAATACCACCAAAAGCTTAATCTGGTTCAAGGTCAGTTGGCATTCATCTGTATCCCCCTCCCCGGGTCGTGCCTAAAAATAGGCAGAATTTGTCTTGTGCACTTACCCGATCAACAAAAACGAAATAAATAAATAAATAAGGGATATACAATGGTGAGCTGTCAGATAAATGATTTATCTACACAAGTGCCGTTTGACCTCAGGTAACCTCACGAGTGGTGTAAGCCACGAGTGAGATGTCCAAGGTCAAACAGCACAAGAGTAGATAAATCATTTATCTGACAGTTCACCATTGTATATTTTATTTATGCTATTGGGATGCTTTTTGTCAGTGCAGGGACATTTGCTTTTGATTGTTTATCTTTTTTTGCATATATTTGTCAAAAGAGTGAACAAAAATTGCATTTTCTGCTCTTTTTTGATAATTTTAAAAAATCTATAAGGTATCTATAAATGAAATACTACTCATTTTGTAGATAATTGTGTGCTGAACAACTTTCATGCTCACAGCACTATGCTATCATTTTTCATTTTAAAATTATTTGCATTTGAATATAGTTAGTACTGGCACTGTGGCTGAACATTCCAAATGAGTTCTGGAGTGATTGCGACATATCTACTATGTGTATAAATCTGTGATGATGCGTCTACTATGTGTATAAATGTAAAATTTCACATTTATCTCATAGTACCTCAGATTTATATCATAGGATTTATGTCCATGCCTATTGCATAAATTCACTTATTACAATATAACTTGTCCTTTTCTTTTACTAAGTCAACACACTCAAGGGGGACGGTAGGGGTTGAGTGCTGCGGGTGTTGGGGGTAAGAGGGAAATTTTGCTTACTATTAGAACAGTGGGCAGTGGAGGGAGACACTGGGTGCTAGTGGGATGGGAAAGAGTTTTTATACTATCAGAAATGTGGGGAGAAGGATGGGGAATTGAGTGCTTGTCGGTTAGGGGAAGGTTTATTTACACTACAGGGACTATGGGGGGAGGGAGAGGGGGACATACCATAGGTTCTTGTGAGTGTGGGAGGAAGAGTTTCCATTTATAAAATATGTATTTTTTGTATTACAGGTTTTTTCCCTACAGGACTCTCTGTGTTTTTCAGTGAGTGCTGTGGATGATTTGAAGTTTAACATCAACGACCATTATGCCACTTTATAAAGGCTGTGCACTTTGCCCAACATTTGCTTAGGGTTAAGCTTGTTAGTTTACCACATCTTTGCCAGCAACATCTCTATTTTATCTCCGGCACCTACTTTCCCTTCTGGTTTATGGTCTCCCACTAGTATTACTTAGGAATAACTTCTGGTTTCTAGCATCTGGTTAATGGATCAGTCTCCCAGCAACAGTCATGCCCATGCTGCTAAACAGTCTAAAGATTTGAGGTGCTGGTCACTACACCTCATACCACGCCAGTGACCCAGTTTCAGGAACGAGCCCAGGCTACTGGGGGTTGGCAGGGAGGGAGAGAGGATCGAGCATCTGGAGGACTGCTCTCCTCTCTTGGGGGGGGAGACTAGTCATCCCGCTCATTGACTGCACTCTGGCAGTAGTTGGAGGGCAGTATGGGTTGGGAGGGTCAATCCAATGTCTTCACGTCGGGGGGGGGGGCAGGCAAAAATGCAGGAAAATGTGCCTGGCAGATTCAATGATTGTCGGCCGCTCCCAGGGGCTGTCCCCAGATTCTGGATTGGGTCTCTGGGAGGGGGAGAAGCAGGCAACCTCCTCCTGGCCCCACCACAGGGGGCACTCCACGGGGGACTGCAACTACAGCAGTGGCAGGACCAGAGAGAGACAGTCCCTCCATCATAAAGAGATAATAGAAACAAAAATAAACAGTCTCAAGATGTAGTTTTGTGTTTAACTTTCTAGGTCACTATTATGTTTTTTGAGGGTTAATGGTACACTGACTTGTTTTGTTTATGCTGTTTGTATGCCTCTTCTACACTCTGACTAAGTTCCTAGAAAGGTGAGTCATAAACAAATATGGTAGGGTGTTACGGGCAGACTGGATGAACCAGAGGTCTTTTTCTGCCATCACTGTCTATGTTTCTCAGTTTCTAAATTTAAGAATAAGACGATAATAGTTAAATATCCTCCCTTATTCCCAGGGGCTTTTTTAGCTCTTAACTGAAGACTGCCTGCCTTTCCTTTTGACACACACCACTGCCAGATGTGTGCCTATGGGCTCAGAAGGCCTTGAGTATAGAAGCTGCATCTTAGTGCCGGGCCTCTCCCTCTCTCTCTCTCTCTCTCTCTCACTAGTCTGACATAGGGGGGTGGGGATTCGGATCTGGTGTGTATTTTATGCTAGCCTTTTATGTTCCCTTAATATTAAGGTAGCTAGCCCTAGATGTTTACTTTGGGCTAAAATAAAATGCAATTGAACTACAGTGCTCAATTCAATGGGGCTATAAAAACCTTTTCCAATGAAAGGACTCCTATTCTTGGTCTGTAGTAAATGAAATGCAGGAAGGTAGGTGGGTGGGGAGGTAGGTAGGGAGGTAGGTAATTAGGTAGGGAGGTAGGTAGGTAGGGAGGTAGGTATACATTTTTACATAGAGCCCTCCTTGGTGCAGAGCAGTTTACAATCAAATGTAAGATGCTAAAAAAAATGGATGAAACAGGCAAATACATATTGTGACAAACCAACCAACAGTGCAACAGCCAGCACTCTTGCATCTGGTTGCTGCAAATCTCCACCTTGGTTTGCTCCATACAATGTCCTGCTTCCACTCTCAGCTATTTGCGAAGGTGGCACATCCTGGACACCTGGACCACTTGAGCTCAGCCACCAACTTCCCTGTATCAATCAAAGCAGAATGTTTGGACCCCAGGTGGAATATGGGTTTATCTTATCAAACTTTACCCAAATCACTTCCCTGTATCAAATCAAGGCAGAATGTTTGGAGCATGGGTTTATCTGATCAAACTTTACCCAAATCACTTCCTTGTAGCAGGGAGGATTCTGTTTCTCAAATTACTTAGAGTGGGTTAGCATGTGCCTCCAGAAAGATGGCTAGCGCAGAGGTTCACGACAATACCTTCTTTCAACTACATCACCAGTCAGTATATGGCGATAAATCAAGAGATACTTTATATACACACTATAGGATGTACTGGCAAGAATTAAAATGAAAGTTCCATAAGGTGGAGCTACTAATGCAAAAAAACACTGGTAGAAAAAATACCAGAACCCTGTGTTTTAAAACCAGTTTTTATTTTTTTATTTTCTGTGAAATACTGTGAAATATGTTGCCCTAAAAATGACCAAAGCAGTTTCATTTATTGCCTTTAGACACCTTATGGAAGTTGATTTTCACCATGAAACCATGTGCTGAAAATGAACCTGCTGTCTTTGTTATCAATCTGAAATAAGAAAAAGGAAAAAGAAACCAAAGAAGATGAAAAACCACAGCTAATACAAAGTTTATAAATATTTCAGAAGCTGACACATTTTCTATGGTGACCCTTGACCTTTAATACGAGTTTACACAAGACACTGTCTTGAGGTTATATAAGTAGCATGCTCAAACTTCCCTTCTTGTCCTGCAGCTTTCAGATCAAAATGTCTTCATATTTTGTGGTGATTATGAGGTCATTCTCTAAACAATGCATTTTGTTGTCATCTCTGCTTATTATAAAATAGCAAAGGGACTGCAGAATGCTGACTCTTCCACCTGAAAGCCCAGTCTGTACCAGCAAAGTGTACAGACTTCACTGGTTACCCTGCAATTCTTCTGCAGAAAGTGAACACTTTCCCTTTGGCTCCCACAAATTACATATGCTGGGTATTGTTTTTTTTTTCTTTCTACCAGGTGTAGGAAAGCAATATAGTCCTGTGGTAAGAGTCCAGCTGTGAACCAGGAGGTCACAAATCTGAATCCCACCACAGTCCCTGATTCACCGGGTGACCTTGAGCAAATCATTTGATTTCTCTCTGCTTCAGTTCCAAAGCTTTAAAAAAAAAAATTAAGCAGAAAAGAGCCTGGACCTTGCAGAAAATGGGACATTACATTTCAGGTGGGCTATCATGGATGAAACATAAATATGATCTGAGCCTGACACAGAACCAATGCCACTTCCTGGAGGTCCCACCCACAGCATGCCTCCCAGAAAAGGAAGGACACTCAAATTCCCTGCCAAGAGCAAATTGGAGTGAGCAAAGTGCTGTTCCCTAATGAGACAAAGTCCCATAGCAGGACAAAGGCAAGTGCCGGGGTGACCAGTATTTACCTAAATGGCAATTGTTAGTTTGTTGCAATTTCATACATGTTTGTAACTTTTCTATTTATTGAACAAGGGCACTTTGTTTCAGTAATACTGAATGAAAATAAATTACCACTTGAAAATCCCTCTGTTTGCTTGAAATACTTATTCCTGGTGGGGAATTTGAGTGTACTTCCTTTTCTGATGTGCTATCTTGGGTAAATAAAGTTGTAAGCATCTTTTCATTCGTAATCTTTGTATCACTAGATTTCCAGGACTGACTGTTGTGTAGTTTGTGGGAACTGCTCTTGCTTAGAAAAGCTGAAACTAGAGCAACAGTGGCAGTGAAGCCACTAGCCATGTTGGCAATCTGGATTCGTGCCCCAAGTCTGGGTTGTTACAGTGGGCCTGCAGAGCTGGAAGGTTTAGATTGGGTTCTCTGTACCATGCTCAAGTTGCCCTTTGGTGCTCCAGGGACTGCATTAGAGATAATGACACCAACTGTAACACAAAGATATGCCATCGCTATGGTGACAATTTTACCACGGCTGACAGTATAGCAACAACAGCAACAGGTCGCTGTAGTGTCAGCGCGCGGGACACTGGCATTACTTTCTGGGGGTCTTGCAACCCCTCCCTGAATCAGATCTGGCTTAGAGTTGATTATTTTAGTTACAGGGGAGTGTGGGGGCAGAGCCCCCCACACAGGGGGTCGGGGGGGGCTAAGTCCCCTGAAGAAAAGACAGTCTCAAGTGACCGGCTATATGCTGACTGTAATTGTGGTCAACATAAAAGTGTCACTGTAATGTCGTCCGACAATGACTTTATCGACCGACTGTCATGGATCCTAACACAAAGTAGCACTGTGTGTCTGAATGAGCTTGCCCTCATTGACCTGGAAGTCCTGAAATGAGGAGGTTGCCCAGTCTGTTGGGGTAGGAAGAGAGAGTAGTAAGCCCCTTGGGTGGTGTAGGCTTAGCATCCATGTTACTCACTCAGTCTCGTGGCCAAGAGGGATGTGTATAAATAGAATCTGGAATTCAGAACCAATGGAGGAAGTAAGAGTAATTCCATCCAAGACTTGGGATTGGTTGGGAGACACCAGGAAGGAGGCATGACAGATTTTATTTGATAACTGGACCATCCCAACTGGCTGCAAGTTCTTTCCAGGGACAGCAGTCAAGATTTAATAAACAGCAAATGTAAGCCCCACTTCCCTCTGTAGAGGATTTGTGAGTGGGGACACATGGCTCTCGTGGAGGGGTGGCATACCACTAATGCATCTGTATTTTATTAGGATTGAATACAGGTCTGGGGGACAGGAACTAGCGATGATGTGGGCAGCATTATTTACAATAACGGTAACAGAAACTATCCATAACACCTGCAGAGTCAAGATGTTCCTTTATTAATGCACACTTAAAGATTAACCAAAAACAAGTTACCAGTTGCTCACTCCTATACTGGAAACAAAGCCAGTGTACATTATCCAGGCGCAATATATCAGTATCAAATTATGTCGATTCACACATGGAAAAGTAGGTCAGCACCGCTGTATGGGTGTGAAAAGGAACAGTCTTACCAGTGTGCGTCAGAATGGTGCCTTTAATAGTGATCCTTCAACCCTGATAGCATCACTGAAGGAGTTGTAACAGATACACAGTTTCATGGAAGTAAGGCAAGGAAAGCTTCAGGCAGGGAGGGATGGCAAGTAGTACTCTCATAGACAGCACACATTTTCTGGACTACTCAAGGCAGTGTGACGGGTGCAGCCATAAGACATTTAATAATGAATATCTTCTTTAAACATGTCAGCTGCTACTACCATACCATAACTGCAAATAAACTGCAACCCCACCAAAAACAAACTGAAGTGCCCCCACACCACTGACATGCCTGCCAGTGTGTTGGTGTCATTTTCTGCTTATGTTTCAATGTAGCAATGTTGTCTTCTTCAGAGATTCTGAAAGCTAGTGCCACCAATTGAGGAAACACTTGATGCAAAGGCACACAACTTTGCACACTAACAAGATGAGACAACCAGAAGTGTGTAATGAGCGATGACCGATACCCCGCTGCTTTGCCTCGATACATAGAGGCTTCATCAGGGGCTGCCTGACAACCTCTTTGTGTCAGGGTGATGCACCAGGGCCTCTGGCTATCACCACATTAAACTCTGTTGTTTAACCTGATCCCATGTGTGCACCATTTTTTGCACCTTTGCATCAGTGACACTGTGAGCTTCACACTTGCCTTTGAGGGTGAAACATAGAAACATAGAATTTGACGGCAGATAAGGACCGCTTGGCCCACCAGTCTGCCCATTTCCCTACCTAATGGATAAGCTGCAGATCCTAGTTAACCAGCAGCCTACTTCTTCCTACCCCCACCTCCTAGAATTGCCTTATGGCTGTCCCATGCATGCTTGAATTCAACCAGTTTTTGACTCCACAACCTCCTCCAGAAGGCCGTTCCATGCATCCACGACCCTCTCTGTGAAAAAATACTTCCTTACAGCCAGGGTGCAGAAGGTCTTAGGTCTAGTCCCACACCAGAGGCTTGGGTCTGGGCCAAATACTGACACTGTAGTGCAGCACTAGGGGGTGATGCAGAGTTGAGGTGCCAGCCTTTGTATGGGATATTTATTTTTATTTCCTTGTTTTAGAATTTGTGGCAGGAAAAAGCACACTGAGCCAAAGCAAATTTCCAGTGCAACCTGGGAGCACAGGGAGGTTATCTGATTTGCTCAGGGTCACAGTGTATGCAAGTGAGCTTGTGGGTTTCAAACCCAGGTATCCTGGGTTTCCAGATTTACAGCTTGGTACTGTAACATCTATGCTATAATGCCTAGACCCCTTTGGCCCTTCTCTGTTCATTGTCCCAGTGGAGATTAAAGATTCCATGGCACTTATTGTAAGAATAGAATCTCTCTGGTATCCTGGCCAACATTGCCCTAGTCAATAAAACAGGTCCACGCAACCCCCCTCCCCAGATACACATGGAAACCAGCTGTCATAGCTGAATGTGCCTCTTCAGGTTATACATTTCAAACAAATTAATAAAATCACTAAAATTTGAATGACACTCATGTTTCAAGACCAAAAGTACAGCTTGGTATTATCTGTTTTATTTTCATTTTAGATGGCACTGATTAGAAATGCAAAATCCCTTTCCTGAGACATAATTGAAATTCATACCATCAAGTCATCTCTCGCCCTCCCTGGAACCAAATTCGAGACTCATAACCTTATTTATATTACTGTCATCTCTCGCGCTGGGGCACATGAGATTTCAGTCGTGTGTGATTGAAATATGCGTTATAAAATGCCTACTTTGAGTTTCCAGATGGATGGCTAAAAAACTCTTTACATAAAAAATTGGATAATCATTAATTTAAATTAGGGTTGCTTGAACCATTAAAGATGAGAAATGAATTGTTCCTGAACTTTGGTTGAGAGGGTCTCACATAACATTAACTATGATGAGAAACTGCCTTCCAAGTCAGCGCAGTATTTAACTCAGAACGTGTCACTTGCACAGTGCAACTAAAGTTCTGTTTGCAGGTGATCCCTGTGTGTGTGTGTGGGGGGGTATTAGTGGAGTTTAAAGGTACGCTGTCAGACCCCCCCATAGTCCAGTTTTTGCCTTTTCAGACTAATGTGAGTGAGTTAATGGTGTCATAAAGACATAATTAGAGTCTGTGTTTTATACTTCTGAATAATAATTCTAATTTAACACAAAAAGGACCTTAACACAGTAATGCTGCATCACTTTATCAACATTATCTGCTAGGATCATGCTCAGTACACGTGAATCGGGTACCTGTGCTTAGGTACACACTTAGCGCCTGTGTTTCAGACACTATCAGTCCCCCCACTTTAGTTTAAAGGGGTCAAAATTGTCCTGTGGGGGGTTAGTAACATCCTGTTAAAGGGGAATCCGTAGTTAGTACAAAGTGCCCCAAACTCAAGTGTGGAGCTGGTCCCTATGTAGACTTTGTGTGCAGAAACATTTTGGTTTACTTACTGTTTACTGTAGTATAGCAGAATACATCAGACTAATTTTGCTTAGTTCTAGGCTGACATCTTCTGTTACTACAAATCCCATAATCCCCTGCAATGGACATCAGAGGAGCTGCAGGCAGCAGTGGGAGATTCAATAGCCTGCGGTGCATGTCAGACCTTCTATAAGCTCTGACCAGATGTTTTCCAGGTCTGCTTTTCTTCAGGGGTAAAGTACAGTCCTCTGTGACTGTACTTAGCCCAGACAGGACAGCAGGACCAGGAAACAAAAGATTATGCACTGCAGGCTATTGAATCTCCCACTGCTGTGTACAGTTCTGATGTCAGCTGCAGGGGATTCTGGGATTTGTAGTAACTGAACATGTCAGCCTAAAACTAAGCACAATTAGTCTGATACAATATATTATACTGCAGTAAACAATAAGTAAACCAAAAATGTTTTTTCACACAAAGTGCACAGTGGGACCAGCCCCACACTTGAGTGTGGGGCCCTTGGTGCTGACTGTTACTCTTAATTAATCCCATGACACTTGCCTGTCTCAGTTTTTAGCTTTAAAAAGCCACTGACATCTTGTGAGAAACTTTGATAAATTATCATTTTTATTTGTGTATTTAGAATTTGTGTAACCCCCCTACAAATGGGGGTTCCCAAAAGTCTTCCCAGAGCTTGCCTAATTGTTCATTGCCTGGTTGGTGTTTGGCATTAAAGCCATTTTAAATGGCGTTGCAGTGAGTGCTTTTAAAGCCTCCAAGTACTGTCTCTTTAAGTGCTGCCTGCTTGCAGTCCTAAATAGTTTAATGGAGGGACTGTGTGTTTCTATGCCTGAGTCCCACCCGGGCTGCTGACTAATCGCTCTGTTTCTGCCATCGCTAAATGTGCAGAGTGAGCCCTGCTGAAAGATGTAACTAATTGTTGGAAATCATTTAGAATAGTGATGAAAATGTAGTTTGATCTAACCTGCCTTTCTTGCAGCAAGGACTGTTCTGTGTAGCTCCACCATTTTGGTCCCGGACTGCCGAATGGGATCAATCAGTACTTGGGACTCTCAAAGGGAGCCTGCTGAAATGGGGCTGTGTGGAGTGACTCTGGGAATTGTAGTTTTTGGACTGTTGGCGCCTTTTTGCACCTATAGAGGGAGCCCTGCTGTGATGACATCTGAACTGACCAACCGAAGCCTTTGGATCTGAGTGAAAGCCCCTGAGCTGTCTGCTGGCAAGCCAGATCTGTGTGGGAAGCTGAGAGGGAAGGAGCTCTTCTAGTTCGAGTGGTCGTGTTGCGCAGTAGTTCGCGCAGGAGAACTGTGGAAGGCCTGAATTCCGGCCTGCTTGCTGTCTTCTGCCCTGAGAAGAGAAGAGTGCTTGTTTATTCAGACTAAATCCAAATTTGGTGAGAACGAAGCAAACTACTGATTTGGGACCGGGTTTAACCTGTAGAAGACCGAGGATTTTGTTGAATGCGATCGGCTTGTCAGGACTTTCAGTTACTTCTGAACTCTCAGCGTGTGCAGAGACTTGTGATTGTGACTGTGGAGCATTTGGCCTGGTACAGGTAGAATTCTGGTATATAAATGTACTGTGTACTGAAGGAGAATCGTGCTTTAGTTGGCTGTGTGTTGCTGGCTTGTACATATGAATGTGCTATGTGCTGGATGGGGATCGCAATCTAATTCCCCTCTTGCTGTGTACTGTGTGCTAGTTGCTGGAAGCTGCTTCCCAGCTAAAATTGGACTGAATCCAGGGTTGCCTAATGCAGATAGGTCCTGCCACGAGGACCTTGTCTCCCTACCCTGCTGCACAGAGAAGATCCATCAACGAGGGACCAGCAAGGGGATCAGCCCCCTGCTCCTTGCTTGAACAAGAGCAACGCCGAAGCAACTCATGTGGGCCCTGCTTCCTCTGGCAATCCAGACCATCCATCCATCAGCCCTCCTGTGTTCAGCCTGGGTACCGTGAGTAATAATCAGGGTAGCTCCCTGCAACTTGTCTTAAAGTGTGCCATCTGATTATCTTGTGTTTTCTTTTCATGAACTGAGCCCTCCGGCTCCGGATTACAAATTGTGTGTGTGCATGTTCTTTCTCCATCACAGGGCCCCAACCAGCTGCGACGCCAGCCTACCCCTGGCAATGGTCCTGGCTAGCCTTTCCCTTCATTCTGGGTACCCAGAGAGTGTGACTGAATGGGCCTCTGATTGCATGCACTGCAGTGTGATTTGTAGTGTGATGAGCAAATTAACCTGATTATCCCCCGTCCTTGTTATAGTCCTCTGAATAAATCAGATCTGTTTTTCTGCAATTTACATTGACTGTGGTGTCAGTTTATGTTGAAGGTATTGCATTATTGCTGTTGTACTGCATCACCTTGTTTTACAGGGGGTCACCAGAGTTAAGCTGAAAGAACCAGTCTTGGAGGTAAGTGCCAAATATAAGTGTATGTACAAAGCATACCTGGGGTGCTAGGAAGGTGCATATTGTGTATTGTGTGGGCCACTAGTGGGAAAAGAGGGGGGGCACAGTGTCCCAGAGGGCTGTGGCCTGGTTAGCTTGACCCAAACCAACTCTGACCCTTGGGTGGAGGCACCCATTTCAGAACTCAGGCTCCTTAACCTGTTGGAAGCTGAGCAGGCAGGGGTAGTCGCCCTTGGGATAGTGCCACCTAGGGGTTACATTTGGATTTGGTTACCGGTAATAAGCCTTGTGACAATGTCCTGTTTGCAAGGGTGATTTGGGAGGATGAGAGCAGGTGCATATGGACATACATTCAAGTTTACATCCAGTACAATTTCTCAAAGACAGCAGACGTACAAAGAACTGTATTCAAAAACAAGAACATTCATTTAAATCTGACAGATACAGTTTAAGATTTTGCTTAAAAGGAGATATATTGAAGGTTGCTAGATAATGAATTCCAGGACTTTGGTGCAAAGTAAGAAAAATATTTCTGACTTATATTTGTTTTCATCTTAGGTGCTATCAGAGGCAATGATTTTGAAGACCCTAGAGAATACTCATTTATGGAAAAGGTGTTATCTGAGATGAGAATTGCTGAAGACCCTGGTGAATACTCATTCATGAAAATTAGAGCATTCGATGCAAGCTGGCTAGTTTCTCAACAGACAGTATTTTGTTGATGAACATGTACACAAAATATTTCTGATGTAGGTTTGGAGAACGCTAACTCAGTTCATTAACAAGAAGGCAATGGTGTTATTATGAATCAGCTAGAATTAAAATTATACATATCCTGTTGAAGATATTTAGTATTTTACTTAAAATCACTTTCAGCTTGCCATCAGAAATTTAAAAACTGGCAGCCGCAGAACTCAGTTACAAAACATGCCCCATTAATTTGAATTTCTGGGCCTGGTGGCACTGAGGGTTGAGGCACTGGGTGCCACACCTCAAACCACACTGTCGACCCAAGTTCGGGAATGAGCTTGGGTACCAGGGTGGGCAGGGGAGGGATAGGATCGAGCATCTGATGGACTGCTCTCCTCTCCTCTCCTCTCCCTGGGGAGGGATCCAGGGTTCCCCGGTGCAGTAGAGATCCCAGTGGAGACTGGAGGTACTACCTGTGCCTGCAGCAGCATTGGGGAGGAGTGCGGTGGATGCCTACGGCTCTTCCATGCTGGCATCATTGCACATCCACGCTCCTAGGGGGAAACCACTTACATAGAAAAATCCCTGGTCTCGGGGATAGGCGAAGGCACCTCCTGTGTCCCAGCCACACTGTCACCATCAGACTCACTATCCAGGGCCCCCCCCAAACCAGCCCAGTGCATTAGATTCTAGATAGAGGATCAGGGCATAAGGCAGCCCCACCTCGGGGGGGTTCAGAGTCGGGGGATCCGCTGGGCTGGGTTGGCCTGGTAGTAGCGAGCTTCAGACAGTGAGGTAGAGCAATGGGCAAGAGAGGTTGTTGGAGAGAGTTCCTTGGGACCGGTGCATGAAAAGAGTAAAAACAAATAAATAATTTGAATTTCTGAACATTCCATTTTTTTATGTTTGCTTGTGCGCATCCAAAGCAAACATATTGTTACTGTAGTGAAGGTGGCTGAGTAGGCATGTGCTGTATAAGTCAGTGGATGTAGAAATACAGCAGGGATGTCCCTCAAAAGCCAATACTGATAAGGCTGACAATGACTGTTTCAGCTGGCTGATAGGAGTAAACATCTTGTAGTTCAAAGTTAATGCCTCAGCAGTCAAACTGCTTTTCTGTCCGTTAAGCAGCTAGCAGACATCAGGCTTTGAAGATGAACATCCAGCCTCATGCTGTGTGTGTGTGTGTGTGTGTGTGTGTGTGTGTTTTATGTAAGCTATAATACCCGATAACGTGGGCATTATTGGGAAATACTGGACCGCCCAGAGGTGTAATGAGGCCCGACGCCACAGACAGAGGGCCTTATAGCCCCTGGAAGGTCCAGTATTTCCCAATAATGCCCAACCTGGAGGGTATTATTGCACTTAGAAAATGGCCCATCAGTAATGTACCACTTGTTTGCAGAGCGGACAAGGAATCGGCCGGTACAGTTGTTTTGAGAGTTGTGGAGTAATCTGCCATTGGGAGTCATGACCGCAAGAAGATGGGCACAGTTGAAAAAGCAAACACAGAGGAGCAGCCTGCATAGTAACGCCAACATGCAGGAGGAGGTAAGCTATACCTTGGACAGTTTACGCGGTGTGAGGCAACAGTGGGGTGAAGAGCAGAAGAGGCACTTTGCTGAGTTTGGCTCCCTAGATGCATTGAGTCTTTGCCGGCTTGCTTCAAACTGCGTCGGCTAGGTTTTAAGGGGGCGGGAGCCACAGTGCTGTCTGTTGTTCAGCGTGGTAGTGCGAGATGGCAATCGGAAGAGCCGTGCCATACTAAAGAATATGGTATGGAAATGTCTTCACTCTCCCGACTGCAAAATCATTCTCCTTTTTTTTTTGTTTTATTTAGAGCCAGCACTGAAGCAAGTAGTGGGGGAGGAAGTGTAGCTCTCACTAAGCGAGAGAAAAAAACATGGCGGGCATTTCAAATTTTCTGGGATGTTTTCAGCCAGTTACAGAGCAGGCTGGGCAGCATTGGAGAATATTACTCTGTGAAATGGCACTGGGACCGGCTCTTATTTTTAGCTGGGCATCTATTGAAAAATAAATGCTCAGCTTAGAGCCTGTGTCAGCCAATGAGGTTTAAGAACTGATTTTAGCCATTTTCTAAATATATATGTGTGTGTGTGTGTGTGTGTGTGTGTGTGTGTGTGTGTGTGTGTGTGTGTGTGTGTGTATATATATATATATATATATATGTGTGTGTGTATGTGTGTGTATATATATATATATATATTTATATATATATATTCATGGCAAAACTCCATTTAATGCATCAGTTAGGATTGTTCAACAAGCGACAAAAGTGAGGCAATTGATTGTTACATACCCCTTGCACCCCATGCCTGCTCCCCACCACCAACAGGCATTGGGGTGTGAGTTGGAGTCATTGGCCCTAACTGTCACCCCATTCTATGTAATAAGCTGGAGGTGGTGCAGTATAGGAGAATGGGGGTGAGAGTTAGGCCCAATGACCTCAACGACACCCCCATGCATGTTGGTCAGGGTGGGTGGTGTGGGGTGCAAGGGTGGCAACCCTAACACTGAATTTCCTCACTTTGTCACTGTGGAACAACCCTAACTGATGCATTAAATGGATTTTTTTCCATGAATTTCCCTTCCTTTTGAGAATGTGCACTACAAATAGTGAATGGTATGTGGTTTGGGCCCCGCTCTCTCACCATGCTTCCCATTTGTGCGCAATAACCCTAACAGTAACGGCAACACTAACAGTAATGTTAACGGCAATGGTAATCCTAATGGGAATGTTAATGCTAACAGTAATGCCAACGGTAACGGTAACAGTAACAAGAGCAGTAACAGAAATGCACACGCAAATGGTAACACAAACTGTAATGAAAATGGTAACGGTAACACAAATGCGAGCAGAAATGATAACGCCAATGGTGACGCGAAAGGAAACAGTAATGCAAACGGTAATGCAAACACAAGCGCAAAAGCAAACAGAAACAGTAATACAAACAGTAACAGAAACCCAAGCGCAAACGTGAACACAAACACAGATGGTAACGCAAATGGCAATGAAAACGGTAATGGTAACGCAAATGGAAACACAAATGCAAGCGCAAATACAAATGCAAATGGTAAACGCACAAGGTGATGCAAACGAAAATGCTAATGAAAATGGTACTGGAAATGCAAACGGTATCGGTAACGCAAATGCAAACAGTAATGCCAACGGTGACTCAAAAGGAAACAGAAATGCTAGCGGTAACACAAATGTAAGTGCAACCGGTAATGCACATGGTGATGCAAACGTAAACGATAACGCAAATGGTAACGGAAACACAAGCATAAATGTAAACGCAAACACTAATGGTAATGCAAACGGTAACAGAAATGCAAACGGTACCATTAATGGAAACGCAAACTCAAAGCAAATGGTAATGGTAACAGCAACGGCGATGCACAAGGAAACAGTAATGCAAGTGACAATGGAAATGCAAGCGCAAATGCAAACGGTAACAAAAACATAAACGGTAACGCAAATAGAAATGCAAACGGTAATGGTAACAGCAACGGTGATGCCAAAGGAAACAGTAATGCAAATGGAAACGCAAACACAAATGGTAACGCAAACGGTGATGCAAACGGAAATGCTATAAAAAATGGTTATGGAAACAAAACCGGTAACGCAAACGGTAACGGTAACAGTAACAAGAACAGTAACAGAAATGCACATGCAAATGGTAACGCAAATGGTAACAAAAATGCAAACAGTAACGGTAACACAAATGCAAGCGGAAATGGTAACGCCAATGGTGATATGAAAGGAAACACAAAAAAGAAAGGAAATGCAAACGGTAATGCAAATGCAAGCACAAAAGCAAATGGAAACGATAATGAAAACACAAGCTCAAACACACATGGTAACGCAAACAGCAATGAAGACACAAACAGTAACAGTAATGCAAACAGAAATGCAAATGCAAGCGCAAATACAAACGTAAATGGTAACGCACACAGTGACACAAATAGAAATGATAATGCAAACGGTAATGGAAATGCAAGCGCAAATGTAAATACAAACACAAATGTTAATGCAATGGTAACAGAAATGCAAACGGTAATGGTAACACAAATGCAAATGGTAACGGCAACGGCGACGCACAAGGAAACAGTAACGCAAGCACCAACGCAAACTCTAATGGTAATGGAAATGCAAATGGAAATGGTAATGCAAATGGTAACAAAAATGCAAACGGTAATGCAAATGCAAACACAAACGCAAACAGTAATGCACATGGAGACACAAACGGAAATGCTAACGAAAATGGTAATGGAAATGCAAATGGTAATACAAATGCAAATGGTAATGCCAACAGTGACGCAAAAAGAAACAGTAACACAAACGGTAATGCAAAAGCAAGCGCAAACGGTAATGCCCACAGTGATGCAAATGGAAAAGCTAACGCAAACGGTAATGGAAACACAAGCAGAAACATGAATGCAAATGCTAACGATAACAGTAACGCAAATGCACATGTTTTGTGTTCGAAAAAGGTGCATCCAGAAGCACAGTGAATTCAAAGAATGTGGGCATAATGGTGGCCTTTGGACAGGAAAATGAACACTTGAAGTACTAAATTGCTTATATCTCAGGAACCGTACAACGTAGAAAAAAAATTTAAATCTCATATTATTTACAACTTTCCAGGCTTGTTTTGCACTTAGCCTCCCCGATGGGAGACTCAGAATATTTGCAACGAAAAGTTCATATCTCGAATCGTTTTCGAGATATGGGACCTGAAAGGTGCGGCGGATGCCGTAATATTATCCTATGGGAAAAATCATTAACTTCAGAGTGCCGTAACTTTGCAGCCCAGTAATATTTTGGCACCAAACCACCAAAAAGCACATCTGTATGATGTTGGCTTTCTTCCCTGCAAATTGCAGCCCAAAAGAGCAAACTGTTGTTTTGCAGCAGGGTGGCATAGATTTCCAATTGTTTGGGGCATAGTTTCGCAAATTACTTTAGCAAATCACGACACTTTCGCAAAAAAAAATCACAAAAGTGTCACATTTACGAAAGTACTTTGCGATACTACTGTTTACAAAAAATTAAAAAACATATTTCTGGGGTGTTTTACCCCCCAAGAAAGACATGGCTAGCATCCTCAGGGCTCTACTAGGTGAACACACAAGAATTGTGTCCCTAGAGGGTCCCAAATTTAAATGCCAAGCATTTTTCTGACCACCAACTGGAAAAAAATGGACTAATCACGTAAGTAAAATGGTCATTTGCGACAGTAAAAACGTTAACTTTTCCCATAGACTATAATGGGATTCAGTGTTTTTTGAATAACTTTTGAACCATTTAATATTTTTTCACGAAAGTTTTGAAAGCCACATTGGGGACCCTGGCTGCATGTTCCCCTGGAGTTTTTGGATTGATTGTGCAAACTGTGTGGGCTGTAGGCACGAGCAAAGAAACATGCAAAACCCCATAATTTATGCCTTTTTTGGTGCTCTGTAATTCCGCAACTGTACATCTGACCATAAGGAAACTTGGCAAGTCCAGAGATCTATGATACCAGACTATGCATTCCAAAGTTTTGGCAAATCCGTGATATGGTGGTAAAGTTATTAAGGTGCAAAATTTCAGATTTAACCTTAAATGGGGTACTCAACCCTAACTAAAGTGGCACTACTGTATCTCTAATATATATATATATATATAGGCACAGTAGCACCCCTATAGTTAGGGTTGAGTAGCCTGTTAAACCTCAAATTTTGAACATTAATATATTTGGCTCCCTTTGATGAAATGAGCTGAAATTTTGTATGTGTTGTCTAGTAGGCAAAGTCTTGCTGTGTAGAAATTTTTGTGATGGCAGCTTCTGTGGTTTCTGAAATCTGCATGTGTCATTTTAAGAAAAAAATTTTTCCCCCTATACTTCACAATGTTTTTTTTTCTCACCTACAGGCTACATGGAAAGGAATTGCTGCCCCAGACTTGCAGGGGACATGCGTCATATCCCAAGGTGGTGCCTCTGACAGCTCTGGTGAAAAAAATATTAAAGGGTTCCAGAGTTACATAGCTTTACATTTTATGGTTTTTCGACATGCCCATGCGCAGTAGGGTTTTTGAGATAACATTTCTCCACAAAAGTGAAAAATTGTTGCTCCAAATGCTCCTTTTCACTTTTGTGCCACTGAATTGGCAGTGCACCACACATTTTTTAGTGCTGTGCCAACTGCCATCTTGTTGTTTTTTTTCCGCAAACCGACAACCATGGAAAAAAACACAAAAATGCTGTGATTTCAATACGCGTCAGAACCTAGCTAAACGGGACTTGTTTAGCTAGATTCTGATGTTTGTTTTTAAATATTGTGCCACATATACTGTAGGTTTTACCAAACAAAACAAGAAAAAGCTCAGGCTGCGCTTTATGTGCAAGGGGATGCACTTACAAATGGATGGCCATCCGAAACACAACAAACAATGTGAAAAATTGCAGCGCTCCACAGAACAAATCAAAGAAACCACAAAACAACAGATTTAAAGTGCCTTGAAGGCACTAAACTGAGGCACTAGGGGCTCTCACAAGGTGGAATTTAAAATACAGCAATAGTTGTTTAAATCCGTTGTTTTGTGGTTTCTTTGATTTTGTTCTGTGGAGCACTGAAATTTCTCACATTGTATACTGTAGGTTTACTGGGCACCCAAAATCCCAGGTGCCCAGCTTAGTGAGATGAATGCTTCCCTGTGTTCTCTGTATAAGAACAGTGGGGATTTCTTGACTTCTGCAGCTGCAGTTGGAACTTGTACTGCTGGCTGAAGATTTAGCTGCGAGCCGCCCTTTTCCTTGGTGTCTAGTGGCGCCCCCCCACCTTCTGATCACTGTCCCTGGTATCTAGTGGCATCCCCAACCCCCCGATCGCTATCCCTAGTGTAACCAGGGTCAGGTTGGTGTTATTATTTTGTTTTATTAGCGCTGGCGGTGCCTCCATTATGTAACCCACTACCTGGCTTCCTGGGTTTGGGGAGAAAACTGTTGCTCGGCATTTTGGCTAGGTTTGACTTCTAGTTAGGGGCACCCAAGTAACTCCGGACACAGGAAGCAATAACTGTAATGTCCAAACCAGGAGTGGGATTCTAGAGTGTGGCTTTTATTCACGACAACAGCAGAACAATAAAGCATAGATGGACCCCCACAGGGCTACACTCCCTGGTAAAGCAGACAAACGGAGACCAGAACACATCTTCTCACACACATTAACCCTCAGGTTCTGAAACACACTGGGCTCTCAGCCCGAACTTGTACTCTTCTCTTAGTTTCCCTGGCATGGCACATCCAGCCAGCACTTGGACTACTTGTCTGGATTTCCTGGCATGGCACATCCGGCCAGCACTTGGACTACTTTCCATGTGGCATGAATATTTATTAGGGGCTCCCTCTACCACCCATGAGCACATACTGGCTCCATAAAGGGAAAATCTTCCATCTAATCCCATGTCTGGGTACTTTCCACGAACACTGGCCAAGTGCCCGGAAGAAAGCTATAGGTGCCCAAAGTGAACCCGTGGAGGTAAATCTGGTTACTCCAGGTGGGGGGTCTCCCACCTCTTGCTCCCAAATCTATACCCGGCCATCCATTTGGAATCAGCACCTTTCTTGAAATACACTGTTGTAGAATGCTGTCTCGAAATGTATGTCACATTTAACACTCTACTCTTCAATATCTGATATCCTGGCTTATAATGATCTCTGAGTGGCTATGTTCATCCCTGTAGACCACCACTGTTTAGATACATTTTAAGACACACACAACTGTAGTACTGTATTTGGCTGTCCTTCCTTGACTCCACAGTAACAGATACTATACACACTCTCTGGTGAAAACATGGGCTCTCTTTCAGAGCTGACTCACACTGGTTTGCAGGTGCCTATAGGCTTCTGGAAAAACAAACAACTTCTTGTGTCTCAGCACTTGAAACAACACATGACAGGCAGCTTTCCCTTTTCAGCAGGGCCAGGGGATTGCCCCTGAAGTTGCTGGCTCTATTTCCCCCTATCCCTCCTGGGATGGGGCACTGGAACAAACTGGGAATGGTCTCTACCACTAGACCAGTTTTCTTCTGTGTCTCTGTCTAGGGCGAGAACACACACCCACTACAACTGGTAGCTCTATAGCAGAGCTTAGCCCTGAGGAGCTGCCAGTGAAGCACACCTCCTGCTTCCTCCACAGACTGCACAAGACTGTTTTCAAACTCTCCCAATATTCTAACTCCTTGCTGCAACATTCCAATGTGGCTTATGCTGCTGTGAGAATTCTATATGATGTCATCCCTCCAGCTCAGCTGAGACTGAGGACAGAGTGAGACAGTGTGAAATCCATTTAACTGGAGTTTCAAGAGCTGCCTTCCCTGCCTGCCACTAGATCTAAGTGGGATTCTTGTAATCCCAGGTGACAGGGAGTTACACCAGTGTCTAGTGGCACCGCCCACCCTCTGATTGCTGTCCCTGGTGTCTAGTGGCATGTCCCACCCTCTGATCACCATCACTCCTGTCACCCCACAACCTGTTTTTTCATTCATTGTGCCAACATCAGGGGGCCCAATCCCCATGGCAGCATTACAAGCCCTCCCACCCCAGAAGTGTGTGACACAGGAAGCCCACCCCCAGTGTCTCTAAATATTTATTGTACTTGTCTCTGTAAAAAAGAAATCAGTCCCCTGTCTTTTTTTTAACCAGAAGAAAAGAAAACGGTCCCTCGTCATCCCCACTGTCCCCCCCCATTCTGACCCTCCCACTGATCACCCATCACCCCACTCCCCCTTATCCTATACTTATCACCACAGGTCATAGGCTGTCATCTTCTGTTGACCGGGACGTGTCTGCACTCTTCAAAACCAAACCGTGAACTGAGGAATCAAGGTAAGTGCCATATAATGTATTTCAGTGGTGTTTTGAACTTATGTCCATAACTTTGCCATTTTTAGGACCTTTTTCAACAAATTTTCAACATAGCCTTTTTGGGACCCTACCTCATGAATGCTGTCACTGTCATTTTGTTAATCAGGCCTGGAAGGTGATTTCATGGTCATTGCATGAAATCATCTTTTGGGACTGAAAAATGAAATTTCGCCACCGGTGTTCATGAGATGGGGTCCCAAAAAGGCCATGTTGAAAATTTGGTGAAAAAGTTCTTAAAAATGATCAGTTACGTACATCCATTGAAATCTTTCTACTCATGTACACAACTTTGGTAATTTTCAATATTTTGACTCCAAATTTTCAACATAGCCAATTTTTCACACCACTTCATGAACAGTACAGCTGTCACTTTTCACATCCTGTCCAAAACGTGTTTCGCACCAGTGGCAAGAAATGGCATTTTGCCATGGATTTGAAAATTTTCAGCTGTAGTGTTTATGAGATGAAGTCATGAGAAGACTATGTTGAAAATTTGGGATCAAAATATGAAAAAATGCCAAATTTATGGCTGTTTGTTGCAATTTCGCTACACATGCTCGTAACTTTGGAAATGTTCAATATTTTGACCCCAGATTTTCAGCATAGCTATATTATTACCCCACCTCATGTCTGTCACAGCTGTCAGTTTTCAAATCCTAGCCAATATGTGTGTTTGAACCTTTAGCATGGAATGGCATTGCAGTTGCGCAGAATTATGTTTTGGACAGGATTTGAAAATGTTTTGTACTTTGTACATGAGGTGCAGTAATGAGATGGCTATGCTGACAATTTGGTCACTGTTGTCTTATATATATATACACGCATCTATGGAGGGATGGGTGTGCAGGGCCCAGAGGGCCCTGCGCTCCCAAAGGCAAATAAGTATATGATTATACTATCTCAAAAAGTAAGGAAATAAATTGCAAAAAACTGTGTTAATGTTCTAGTTCGGGATAAAGTAACAAAAGGAGGGAAATCTGATGTTAGGGTTTTTGAAGCTAACACCCCACATGCACCCTGCACAAGCCAACAGATGTCGAGGGTGTACCTTGGGGTTGTTGGCCCTAATGCTTACCCAATTCCATAAGTAAATGAGCTGAGATGGGTACAGTATAGGAGAATGGGGTGAGCATTAGGGCCGACAACCCCAAGGTACACCCCCAATGCCTGTTGGTGTATGCCAAAAATATGATGATGATATATGTATATGTGTGTGTTCTTCCCCCTAGTTACAGACAGGAAGCACCTATCTCAAAGCACTAAACAGAGTTGGGAATTACAAACAGCATGCAGAATGCAAATATATTAGCTTCAAATATGTTAACGACATGCCAACAATGAACAGAAAACACCTGTAAAAGTTGATTTAAATTACTTATTGTTTATGTTCAGTTTAAAGAGCCTCTGATACCACTTGGATAACTTTGAAAAATGTGAGAGTTAGATACAGTTCAGTTTATAGTTCAAATATTTTTGTACTTTTTTTTATATGACTTTATCCACCTGCCCCTCGCCATCAGCCACCTTCTGCTGTCAAACCCTAGACTCTTCACACCACCTCCAGGACTTACCCATTTACAACTTACTTTGTTGTATGAGTTGGTGCCATTGAGGGTGCCAGTGTGGTGCCTTCAGGGTTGCAGTATCATCCTGCAGACAGAAGTTGTTTTCCACCCATTACTCCCCTTGTGTCAGAGCCAGTGGCGGGCAACGGCGCACATGTAGACCTTGAAGACAGTACATGCTTTCAATGCCCATCTCTGACTTTCAGATCTGGTGACCACTGCTGTGCCACCTACCATCCACTAGGTGACAGCAAAGCAGCAGTACTTATTGTCCCCCCACCCCAAAGGAGGAGATCTGTCAATGGCTGCTAAATCCTCCTTCCCCTCTGCCAGTCCCTTCCTGAACCCAGGTGGGGTGGGAGGTGAGGCATACAGTGCCTCAGCCTTCCACACCACTGGCCTGGATACAAGTTTATTGTAGCTCAGATTTCCTTAGACAATATTGTTTGTGGCCCGGGGGGATTGATCATGCAACCCACTATTTTACAGTTCTGTGTTTTTACCATCTGCACCAAATTTCAGCCAGAACTATATTTTTACAATTCTTTACCTTTTTCCTTTATTACTGAGGTAAGTAACATAAAAACACAATTTCTGTCCCTTGGACATTATTAGCTTTGGCTGTTTGTCTACATATGACATGATAATGCCCTGTTTATGACATCATAATTATCTCCACAGCAATAGATTGGGATGTCAAACATAACTGTCACTGCAGAAGTATACAAACAGACAGAGCAAATAGGGCAGAGATCCTGTTTCCATGCAAATGTCCTTAGTAATAAACAAATAAGAGTGACAATTACAAATAAGGGTGAAATATAGCTGAACCGTGTTTAGATATTATGTTTTTCAGCATTGTCACAACAACATCAGGGGCTCTTTAAAGGACCTAAATATGTATACCATGGAAGAGAGGAAAGAGAGAAGGTGGGTATAATAGAGACCTTTAAATACCTCATGGGGGTAAACAAGGTGCAAGAGAGAAGTATCTTTCAGAAAAAAAGGTGCTGAAGGATAAGGGGGGATGATAAGAAGCTGCGGGGTGTGTGTGTGTGTGTGTGTTAGATTCAGGAGAGCTGTGAGGAAGTACTTCTTCACAGAAAGAGTGGTGGATTCCTGGACCAGTCTTCCAGCGGAGGTGGTGGGGTTAAAGAATGCATGGGATAGGCATAAGGGAATCCAAAGAAAACTGGCTTTCTGCTGCAAACAAATCCCCACAATCCTAAATGCACACTGACAACACAGGTCTCAAAATTGCGTCTCCGAGTATTTTTACTGTGAAAATGATATAACAGCCTCCTTAATGTGCAAACAGAACAGCATGTTTGAAAGTCAAATAATTGCACCTGGTATTTAGATTGTCTGTTTGCCTCTGGGCTGTGGTTTGTGGCTTCATTGCCTAAATCCATTTGTAACATTTCAGTTCCGATACTGTTCTGATTTTGCTGGAATCAGAGTTGTTAGGTAGGCACTGGGTTGCTTTTCCCAAAACTGTAAAATTTCTTTGGTGCCCCGTTGCTAGGGGACTACCCTGTCCACCTTGGAGAACTAGCATAGATGTGTGAATGTGCACATGTCATGTGATCACTGATGTTCCAGTCAGTGGGACTCCGCCTTCCTCAGAGCACTGAGGAAGGTAGAGTCCTGCTGAAACATCAGTGAACACGGGATGCATGCAGTATCTTTTCTCCATTTGTAGGCATAAGGGAATCTTGGGGAAAGGAAGAGGGGGTGAATAGGCAGGAGACCAAGTGGGATATGTGGTGAGAGTGTAGGCAGGGAAAAATGGGCAGACTACATGGGCCAAGCAGTCCTTCTCTGCTGGCAAATACTATGTTTCTATGGTTCTACATAGATACATAGATACATAGACAGTGTTGGCAGATAAGGGCCTATGGCCCACCCAGTCTGCCCATTTGAGCTTGTAAGTTCAGTTTATGTTTTCCTAGAAGTCTGTTGCCCCTTACCCCTGACCTCCAGAATTCCTTTATGTCTATCCCATGCATTCTTAAATCCCGTGATTGTTTCAGCCCCCACCACTTCCTCTGACAGGGTGCTCCACTTGTCCACCACCCGTTCTGTGAAGAAATTCTTCCTCACGTATCCTCTGAATTGTCCTCCCTCCAACTTCATCCCATGCCCTCTAGTCCTAGAACATCTTTTTCACTTAAAAATAGTGTATTCCTGCACCCTGTTCCTCCCTGTCAGATACTTGTATGTCTCTATCATATCCCCTCTCTCCCTGTTCTCCCCTCTCTCCCTGTTATCCCCTCTCCGTTCTGTGTTTCTTTAAAGCCCTGTTACACTGTAAGCAAACATTGCGCATTGACAAATGCTTGTTTATTACAGGAAACATTTTACATGGAAAAGGGCTCTTAGCCCTTTAAATCTTATCTGTTTCTGCTGCTTTTCTAACCTTGAAGTTGCAGTCATATGCTTATGACATGGGAATCACCATTTCCATGGCAACAAGTTGTGATGTCACAGCTGAAATGTATGACTTAAAGACAGGAAAAGCAGTGAGGAAAGTGATGGATAATGTGTAAGGGACAAAGGTCCTGATTACCCACAAATACATTTAGTAGTAAAGAATAGAATGTCCTGAAATTCAAAATGTTTTAGAATGTTATGAGAACTGGGTACTGTTGATGCCAACTGTTGGGGGGGGGGGTGTTGCAGAAAACTGTATAATGACTTAAAAAGTGTTTCTGAAGCTGTATTGTACAGAACCAGGCATAAACTACGAGTGTCAAGAGCAGTTGTTCTATAGTGAGCCTCCAGTCAGGGGTTAGAGTAGATCATTTTTATTACCAATGTTTTCACTGGTACAGCCAACAAAAACGTAGGACAATTATGGGGTAGGTCAAGGGGAAAGTTAACTTTTTGTGACGTGATTTACACATCTTCAAAAAGGGACTACCCCCTTGGAAAAATCATTTTATTCTTACTTTTTTATGCAGCTTGTGAACAAACAAACAAGGGAATTGAAAATATATTTAAAAAGTGTGCTAGTGTGTATGTATTCACATGACTCTGACATGTTGCACTGACTCCAAGCGTTCATTAAAAAAAAAAAAGATAATTAATTTCCTAACCCCAAACGGTTCCAAGGTTATCTTTTCTGGAAGTAATTACTTTAGGACTGTTAGGGCTAGAGTTGTTTTGGTTTTTTTCAATGAAAGCATATGATGAATGCTACATGAAATATGAACAGTAGGAGTACGGAGGTGATACCGCCCCTGTACAGGTCCCTGGTAAGGTTACACCTGGAGTACTGCATACAGTTCTAGAGTCCACACCTCAAGAAGGACAGATATGACAGAGAGATCATACAAAGAAGGGCCACGGAAATGATCCAGGGGATGCAGGGGAGGTCATATGAGGAAAGGGTGGCAGACCTTAATGTGTATACACTGGAGGCCAGAGGGAAAGAAGAGACACGACTGAGAGGCACAGGTTCTCACGAGGCATAAACAGGGTAAACCTTATAGATCTGTCAATGAGGAATGAGGATACAGTGGCTAGAGGACATGAGTGGAGACTGGGGGGGGTGGTGGTGGTGGTGTGGGGGGGGATTTTAGGAGGGACGTGAGAAAATTCTTTATAAACATGCGGGTGATGGACGAATGAAATAAACTGCCCAGAGAGGTCACTGAAGTCAAAACTGCAATGGGGTTTAAAGTTGGGTGGGACAGACATAAAGGAATACTGGGACCCACAGGCATACGAGGGGAAGGGATACCAGTTGGGGGGGGTGATGATAAGTCACTACGGCTATTGGATCTTTGAATCCTGCCTGGTGTAAGGCAGAGCATGGGAGTAGGCAGGGAAACGGGCAGACTGGATGGATCATTGTGTCTTTTTCTGTCGACACAGTCTGTTTTTCCATGGATCTTCTCTTCCACTCCTACCTTTTCACTCTCAACTGCCCTCCTGCATGCACCACTGCTCCCTGTACTGTAACCTTTCCTTACCCTACCTCAAATCCTGGTGCTTGTCTCACTGTACCTCCTGCTTCTCCAAATTCTGGTTCAGCTCCCTTCCTTGCTAACTCTCCTCCCTCCATCCCTGACACCTTTCCATACAACCGCTGCTCCTCTGATTCCTTTTCTTTTTCTGTTGCACTTCAATACCTCTTTTGGGCATTCTGTATTCTCCTTCTGCCTCCCCCTACTCTGGAATAAGTTCCCTCCCTCTGGCTCTCCAGTCTTCCCTCCTCTCCCCCTCCTCATATTCCCTCTGCTCCTCTGATTCCTTTTCCTTCTTGGTCCTGCTTCAGTATCTCTGCTTGGAGTTCTGCATCTCCTCGTGCCTGACCCGCTTCCTTCTATGGGACTGCCTTCATCATGCAGCTGATGTATGTCACACTGGAGGGCCCCAGCTAGGTGATGATTTCCGAGTGGTGCTGATATTGACAATTTATAATTCCAAGGACGTGGCTCTAGTCTGAACATTCTTTTGAAGAGCTACTGTTACTTGTGAGTAACTAAACTTTTTCTTTCCCAGAGATTTAATTTTACATGTACTAAAACTTGGGAAAAGTTCAAGATGAACAGCTAAACTGCACTACTGCTGGCTGACTGATGCTGTGATGAATGTTTCAGTTTCTGCCTATCTCATCCCTTCTCAGTCCCCAGCAGTATTAAACACCATACTGACTCATCACCTCCCTCCTCCGACCAGTACAAACAGACTCCTTTCTTTGGGGAAATTCTATAGTATGGCTCTGGGTTGGATGATTGTCAGGGTCAATGAATGTTGCTGCCCCAGGTGAGTGGGGAGTCACACGTTCACACCCTCATGTTCTTGGTTGGGCGTGCTGGATGAACACTTACACTGCTGCTCTGGGTGAGTAAGTCTCTCAGTGGTTGGATGGGTGGAGTGGAGTCACTCTATGCTGCTGCTTGAAGCTGGGGAATGGGTCACTCAACTATATTTTACAAAAGATGATCAAAGAGGTCCCTTTACAGTGATGCTCTGGGTCAGGAGGAGGTCACTCATCCCTGGTGCTTTGTGTTGCATGGACAGGGGGCTCCACTGTAAGTCCACACTGATACTCTGAGTCTGGAGTGGGATCACTGCATGCTACTGCTCTATGTCCGGTGGGGGTTACTCTATGCTGTTGCTTCAGGTTGGGTGGAGGGTCCCTCCATGCTGTTGATCTTGATTTGGAGGGGTGTCACTTCACATTGCTTCTCTGTATCAGATTGCTGGTATGGTCACTCCATGCTGCTGCTCTGGGTCAGGTGCAAGGAAGGGGTCATTCCATGCTGGTGCTCTGGGTTGGGTGGATGGGTGTCACATAGAAACATATCATTTGTCGGCAGAAATGGACCACTTGGCCCACCCAGTCTGCTGTGTCTCTCCATATTGCTGGTCCAGGTCAGGAGGGGGTGACTCAGCTTGTGTTTGGGGGTGCTGCTATTGCTGGTCCAGGTCAGGAGGGGGGACTCAGCTTGTGTTTGGGGATGCTGCATGCTGATGCTCCAGATAGGTGGGGGAGTTACTTCAGGCTGTTGTTTCTGGTTGGAAGGGGGATGGGTTATTGTGTACTATATTTTCAGGTTGGCTTTGGTGGGGTGGGTCATTCCAGGCTGCTTGGTTTGAGTTGGGCAGTATCAGTGATGACACGTGCTAGGGCGCTGGATCTGGGTATGTGTAACATCTGCTACTGTGGGTCTGGTTCACAGGAGGTCACTCCATACTCCTGGTTTGGGTTGGTGCAGGGTCACTTCAGACTGCTGGCTCCAGCTTGGGCAAGGTCAGTGACAGTAAGTGTTATTGTACTGGGTCTGGGCATGAATAACATTTGACAAAATAAAGTAACTACCTATTACCATGCATGGGGTGCGATGCGTAATGTTGATGTGAAGCTAGTTTTTTCATGTATGAGTGTCCAGATGGTGAACGTTCCCTGAAACACAGGTAGAAGAAAGACAGGTCGAGCTGCTGTCAGCAGAGGACAAAAGGCATCCCATACCAAAAAGCTGTGAACTGGACTTTGGATCCAAAAAAGGAGTTACGATTATGCAGGTGCCATGTTAGTGCAGTCCCTTCCATGATATAAACTTCTGTTTCTCTTTACTGTAAATTATATTGTTTCATTGCAGCAAACACATTTCTGCCTATTGGAGCACTCGGGATAACAATGGTTCAATGCCACTGATTCCTTTTTTGCTGCATTCACATGTTCTAGTAAGTGATCTCAAGAAGTCAGCTTGGCTATGGTAAGGCACCTTAAAAATACAGGCCTTTCCCAGTTCTAGCCTCTCTTCTCTTTATTTGTTTCAAACTCAATCTGCATTCTCAGTATCTGATGTCATCAATGGCATCACCTTGTATCCTAGGCAATGGCCAGGTAGAAATGTGACTCGGAAGTAAAAAATGTTAAGCCAAAGTGTTGCAGAGAGCCAGGGGCCCTGTCTGCATACAACTCATCTGTCCTCCACAGATGGACAGGAAACTTGTACTGACTGGCAGCGGTTAGTACTATTCCTATTTACAGAAATGATATCCATACCTCCAAATCATCCATTTTGAATGTGCCTGAATAAACACTGATGTGAAAAACTGTGTTTTCAATGATTTTTGTTTATGGACAACATGCTGCACAGTTCTTTACAGAACCAGTAGTTTGAGTTTTTACTGTGTCATGGTTTCTGTATAGATGCTGACCATGAGCTGCTGACCTATCAGAACCTTGCTCAGTGTTCTGTACACAAACCGTGACATAATTAAAACTCCTGATCACTGGTTCCACGAAGAGAACTGTAACAGAATGCTGCCCATAAAAACAAAACAATACAACATAAAGTTATGTGCATCACTTTTTATTCAGGTACAGTTAAATATGGATCATTTAGGGATATGAATACCATTTCTGAAACTAGGAATATTATGAACAGCTGCAACTGAGAAAACATTTCTTGTCCTCTTTAAGATACAGTTAGATTACTTTTTCATGTTAATACAGTATAAATGGAAGCAGAGTTGATTGAAAGATTAACTGTTCCAGTTAATCTTTCAACAAACTCTGCTTCCATTTATTGGAAAACACCCCTAACCAATGAAAACCTAATGTTAAGGATGACATGCATTTTGACTGGCAGACTGTTAAGCTCAGACAAAATAGTAAGAGCTGGGTGTAACCTTAAGGAAACAAATCAAACACACACACACACACACACACACACACACACACACACACACGCACTTAAAACTAATTGTTGAATTTTTAAGACAGTAAAATTCTTACATTTATGCAGTTTAAGGGGACATACTTTATCTTGATATGCTGTGTCTGTCTTCTTAAAGTAGCGATTCTCTGTTGTAGTAATCCTGCCCTGTTTCTCAGTTTTCATTTTATTTATTTATTTTGATGTCTGGGTAAGTGAACTGGCACTGATGTGCCTGTTTCAGGCGTGACCCAGGTACAGAACAGCACACAAGACAGTGGAACAGTTCAAGTACATGAGTATCATAATACAGAATGAAGGGACGTGCTGATGCAAAAGTAAGGCATTTAGATGGCACATTAAGTCAACAGTGCTTTGTGAATATGGTGTGTCTGTCTTCTTAAAGTAGTGCTTTGTGAATCCTGCAAAGCAGGTACTGACATTAGACTTTTGGAGATGTGCTTTCAGCTCGGCAGCAATCATTTTAGGGGAAGGGACAGCTCTGATACTGAAAGGGATGGCGTTCCAGAATGATGCTGCTCTGTATCCAAAAGAGTTCTGGCCCATGCCCATGTGCATGAATGGAACATTCAATAGATTGTTTGTGGAGCAGCGTGAGAAGGGGTTGTCTAGATACATGAACTGCTTGGATAGGAACACTTCCATGTAGAATTCTGTGCATGAAATTTGCTAGGGTTAACTGGGCTCTCTTTTTGGGTTGCAACCAACCAAGTCATTCAGAGTTGGTGCAGTGATGGGACCATGGGTCCTGCAAGGAATTCAAATTTGGCAACCTTGTAGGCTGACTCTTTTCTTTTCTTTGCCCAGATTGTGAGGGGAGTGTAATCCATAATGATGGAGTCATACTCAGTCAATGAGTGTAGCTGTATTACTGGATGCCAGGTACTTTGCAATACAATAGAGTAGACCCAGTTCTTGATGAACAGTTCTCATGAAGTTGGTCATATGAGAGTCAGATGTGAGGTGAGGATCGATGGTAACACTATCTAAGGTTGAGAAAGTGAAGGCATGGGAAAATCTTCTAACCTTTGGGGATGACACAAGTAACATGGCTTTTGTTTTAGGAAAGTATAAGACCAATTTCTCATTTGTGAACCACTGTTGAAGGGAATGGAAGTTTTGCACAAGAACTTTGCTGATAGTGGTAGTGTCTTTCCCATGGACAATGATGACTGCAGCATCTCTGTACAGAAGATCTTGGCAATATTACAGATCTTGGGTAGGTGATTGATAAAATAAATAGGAGAGGGCCTAGAATGGATCCCTGTGGGACCCCACAGGAGATAGTGTTCACCCTGGACAAGACTTTACCAGTTTTGACAAACTGGCCTGTCTTGCAGATAGCTGGAGAATCAGAGTAGCTGGGCCCCCAGTCCCAGCTCAGTCAGCTTTTGTATGAGCAAGTCATGGTCCTTCAAATGAAAGGCCTTGATCAGGTCCATGAACATGGTGCTGGTCAGTAGGTCATTGTCCATAACATGCTGTACTGAGCCTATGAAACTGACCAATGCTATGCATGTTCCGTGACCCTTCCTGAAGTCGCGATGCTCCCCACAGAGTAGCCTGTGCTGGTCTAAGGAGGAAATGAACCAATTATGTACTATCCTCGCCTGCACCTTAGTCAAAGTTGATAGTGCAGAAATAAGCCTGTGGGTGTCCAAGACAATTTTCTTGCCCTTTTTGTACAATGGTATTACAGAGGCCAATTTTCAGATATTAAGAATTTTTTGGACTTGAATGAAAGATGAAAAATATTGGAAACTGGGAGAACAATTTGTGTGGCTGCATTTTTAAGGAATTTAGGAGTTAGGCCATTGCAGCCAGATGATTTGTCAGCTTTTATATGAAGCAGCAGTTTGCAAACTTCCTTGACAGTAACGTTCTTAAAATAAAATAGGGGATGACACAGCCATGAGTTAGGCATGCTGGAATCTGGAGGACATACTGTGCCACACGAGCGGAGTCTGTATTTCTCAAGGTTGCAGAAGTCGTCATTGAACAAATCAGCAACATATTTGGGACCACTGTGCTTGAGGCTGTTCATTTCAAGGGAAGGAGACAAGGTGGCAGTCCTGGGGTCGAGCAAGGAGTTTACACAAGTCCAGAATGTTTTGGGGTAATTTTCTGTCTGCTGCATTTCGAGATATGTGCTTTTGGCCACGCTGAACTCACGTTTGCATTTATTCCATGAATATCTGTATGCAACCCAATCTGAGTGCAAATTTAATTTCTTGAAGGTACCCCAATGAATGTCTCTGTCCCTCATTAACTTGAAATGGCTTCTAATAAGCCATTTGGAATTAAGATTTTTGACCCTGTGTCTTGTAATAGGGGCCTGGCAATCCGGTAATGCCAGAAACTCTGTTATTGTGTTCTCACCTGGACATGAGATTAAACTACCTTGATTTTATTCACGTGAGGGGTTCTACGATGCTGGTTCGACAACACTTTCATCAACTGGCATCACAGTGACAGGATTTATGTTGACCGCAAGTTGCAGTTGACATAAATCCTGATTGTCTCCTGGTCCTTTTTTCAACCGAGCCATTGTTGATTCGGGAAGGGGGTACAGGGCTGGGAGACAGTGTGCCCCTGTCTCAGGAACACCAACACAGTGACCTGTCAATTTTGTTGACAGGAATGTAGGTAGCCGTGTTGGTGTTGCTGACTGTGGCACATACCCACGTGAGGATATCATGACTCCTGCGATCAAAGGTATACTTGCTGTTGGCTTTCTGGCCCTCTGGCAGTTTTGCTTGAGTCAAGTCAGCTGACAACTCAAGACAGCCACTCCCACTGAGGTCCCTGCTGTGATGAAATCATACTTCACATTCCAAGGCCATGTGAAGAAGGCTATAACACAGCAGTTTATGTTACAGTGAAAATGCTACACCTCTACCTTTCTGTTCAATTTTAAATCACCTTTTCCCACTATTTTTTAAGACGCTGTTTTGTCTTTTTTCTCCATATATATTTTCTTATGTCAGGTTTTTCTGACCATGACTCAGTTGCAACCCCCCGGCCCCATCACTGACAACCCATAGATGGTCTGCAAGGGAAGCAGAGGGAGCTGCGACTTGTTTTCCCCAAGGGTGTCGTGTGTGCAATTACATGTAGCATAATGTGCCGCATCTTCTGACACCCTCACCATGCACTGTCCCCACTGTCACTGCCATACAGCCTCCGCCAGATGTCAGTTGAGTGATGGGACTCAGGAAATCCCACCCCAAGGAGGGAGAGCTGTCGTTGGATGTGGGATCCTTCCTCATCTGGATGGTCCCCGAGTGACCCTGTTCTGTTCCCAAACATGAGTCACTGATGTGGGTGGTGGTGCGGTGTCCAGCATCTCAACCACCCCCCCATACCACCATACCACTCAGCCAACAAGTTTCCCTTTTTCACTCTACCTTGAGTCTGCTTTAGCACTTTGATTAAGATTTGAAATACTTTTGTTGTGCGCATTAATGAATATGGCTGTTGCAAGGTCATCATCACGTTTCGCAGCTGTATTTGAACAACCCTGATTTGACATCACTTTTCTCAGCTGTATTTTTATTTTTCTATGTGCGAATCTTATGAAATCAGTGCTCAAGAAAGGTTCTGGATTGACAGCACTGGAATCTCAAGTCCTGTATTTACCCACATGACCATGGGTGATCACAGTGCAAGCTTCCCCACTCTGCCCCACCAATGTGCCTCAACCCTGCCATGGAGGGACCACCACGTAGGTGAGAAGGTGGTTCAGACTCCATGCCCATTCAGTCCTTTACCTGTCATGTAAGACTGCCAACAAGGGTATCAGTTAGTGTTAGCAATGTTGGTGGTTTTGTGATAATGACGTCTGCCCAATGGGAACTGGACTGAGACCACCACAATTCATTTCACATAGACCATTGAACAGCTCTCAGGTAATAATGGCTTTCAATCACTACCAACCATGCTGGACTTGAACCCATGATCTAGAGGTGAAAGACTCCTTAACCCGCTATCAATCCACTGAGCCCACCAGTTCTTTCTCAGCTGTATTTGAACACCCAATGCTTGACATCCCTTTTCTCAGCTGTATATGATCACCCCTAGTTTGACATCACTTTTCATGCACTGGTAACTCAGATGAGTTAGCATGCATCAGGCCCTGCTCTCTGACATTAGGGGACACTGGGAACCTCATGGCTAACTCCAGGTTACAAAACATAGGCTGTGACATAGTGAACATAAAAGGAAGCATGCCACCATGTAAATGGGTTTGGAGACAAAAACAAATAGCTGGAATCTGTATATGGGGATGCAAAGCAGTGCAGAATAAAATATATTAAAACATTTTTTGTCACGAATTACTGAGTTTATATTCTGAAAATTGGCCATTGCTCTGTCTTGGAAAGGATTTAGCCTAATCAGAATTCATTTTTTTAATTTACATTTTATTGTATTTTAAAAGATTTACATGCAGGAAGATGCATACGGAAGAGGACAAATGTCAGTTGTAGCACAGAACATTAGAGTTGTGCCAAACTATTATGGATAATATGCCACTACTGTTATGAATCAATGTCAAATACTGTAACTATTGAGCCTGTATTTTAGTTGACACCCGTTTACTGCCTGTATCACTCCATGTAATGTGTCTCCGGGTTGCCCCTGAAAAAGGGACCTTTGGGGCTCAGTGGGCCTACCCGGTCATCAAAATTTAATAAATAAATAAATAACTGACAATTTCTTGACCACTGATAAACTCACAAAGAAATGTGGTAGCTGTGTTCGTCCAGTCAATGATGTAAAAGAAAAAAAAAATATGTTGCAGGTTATATGATACCTTTTATTGGACTAACAAAATTATTTCTGAGATTAGCTTTTGAGAGATAATACTCTGTTGTTCAGGTCAGTCTGACCTGACAACCTGACCTGAAGAAGAGAGTATTATCTCTCAGAAGTTAATCTCAGAAATAAATTTGTTAGTCCAATAAAAGATATCACCTGCAACATATCTCTGTAAGCTCACAAGAAACTAGAAAGGAATGTGCTTATTCTTAAACAGAACAACCACTACTATCTTCTGACCATTTCCAAAAATTATCGTTTTTTATAATTATTGAAACTATATTTCCAAAACTGTATCTTTTGAACTGATAGGCTTAGAATCTTTTTTTTTTTTTTAAATGAAAGCTTGGAGTACAATCAGCTTGACTAGATCATAACAATAAGTTCTCATGAGTTGATGCACGTCTATGCATGTTAATATTAACAATAACTGGATTTAAATGTCAACAATAACAAGCTACCAGTCATTCAGACAGCAGCCAGCTGAGGCGATGAGTGAAGGAGCTGTGCTGGTTAGTGTCTCCAGTGCCAGGTAGTGGCTTTGGTGAGTGGGGACAAGGGGGTAGGGTGGAGGGTCCTGTGTGGGATGAGAGGGATGTCTGACTGTCATTTGGGGTTGGGGATCAGGACACTGGGGAACCACTGGACAGTGATGGGTTTCTATGGATTATGTGACTGGCGATCGGGTGGGGAGGGGGCTCCATACATCAATGGTTTTGTATGAATGGCTGGATCACCAGTGGTGGGCAGCACAGCTTCTGCAATGCTGCTGTGTAGTCATGCGCAGCAGCATTGTGTGGCATGTTACTATGTCCATAATGGGCCTGCAAAGGCCCCTTAGCGTGTTGTATGCCCTATGGGTTTAGCATAACCTGGCTGAATATAGCTCACAGAAGCAATGGCACTACCATGTGTGGGATGTGCTATCTCCATTCAGCACCTGTGGGCCATATTCCAGTAGGTGGCTGTGTCAGTGCAGCACACAGCCACATATTCAGACAGCGTGCTCCGGTCAGAGTGCACTAACTGTCTAAAGCCGACCATGTGCTATTTCATGCACAGCACTTATGGGTACACGGTGGACACAGCCTTGCCGAGCCACATCCACTTTATTTTTCTCTTGCCATCAAGAGAGTGAATGTCAGACCAGTACCAGTGGAAGCTGTTCTTCCATCATGCTTTGGTTAATGGAATTTGTTTTTCTCTGGTAGCTGCTCCCTTGTCAATTCTCCATGTGTGTTGTCACTGAGTTCATCATTGTTGCCCAATTTATCACGAAGATGCCCATGAGATGTTTGTCTGTGTGTGTGTGTGTGTGTGTGTGCCCATCCAACAATGTGAAGAACTGCAAAATTTGCCAGTATTCCAACCAGGCCACACAAAGGTGCAGGCAAAAATGTTTGGTGCATTTTTTGGAAAAAATGGACAAGACTGCTGCAATGCCTGCCAAGTTTCTGAATCAGTCACAAACACTGGAAACAGAACTCATCAATGATGGAGAAGGGGGAAGGGGGCTTTGAAGTCACAGTTTAAATTGATGCCATGTGTTGATGAGGTCTGGCTCCTGATTGGAATCTTTGCCATGACTGATGAAGAGCCTCTGAAGTCAGTGAGCACCAGACCATTCAGTGTCAGGAAGTCAACATTGCTCCTGCACCCGTCAGTGATCCAAACTCCTGCTCTTTAAAGGGGTGGGAAGTCAAAAGATTTGTCTGGTATGCTGGCAAAACAGTTGCCTGCAACAGCCTGTGGAAGGGCAGAAACCTGACCTGCAAAACACTTGGATTAGATAGCCAAGGCACTGCAACCTTCCACGTGAACCTCTTGAACCGTCTCATCAAGTGCCATCTCACCAAAGCTGTTGACTGCAGAAGTCTCATTGACACCAGCAATGGGGCAGTCCCATAGTCATTGATGGCTTAGCAGTATTAGCAGAATTCTCTGAATTAAAAAGGTCTTCTGGATGAGTAGGAGGAGGATTGGGAAGAGAAGGACCCCGATCATTTCCACCTGCTGGGGCAGGAAGATTCAGATGGTTCTACTGTGTCCTCAGTGAGGGAAGGTACAGTCCGGTACGGGCCCCACTCTCCCCCTGAGGACCCTGCCTTCCAAGCATTGACGAGGAAGCTCAATGAGACTTTGAACTTCTGCTTAGAGGAAGATCTTCAGAGAAGAATGTGTGGGATTACTTTTTGAGGTGGAAAGTGCCGCCTCAATGGTCCTCCCTCTTATCCATGCTGCCTTGGAGGATGTCCCCCTGACTGTCTGGCACAGGTCCAGTACCTTGTCAGCCATCCCTAAGAAGGCAGACAAGCAGTATCTAGCCCCTGAGGTAATGGATTACTTTACCCAGCCACATACTGATTTAGTTGTGATCATGACTGCACATGGCAGGTCTCATGCCCCCTAGAGGATCGGCACCAAATCTCCTGATAAAGAGTCCAGAAAGCTGGTCATCCTCCTGGCTTGCATTTTGCTAATTACCAGGTGTATCTGACAAAGTTTCATAACTGCATGTGGAGAGAGATTGTTCATATTGTCAACAGTATGCTTGATGTTCCTGACAAGGCTGAAGCCCTTAAATGTGTACCGCAAGGCTCAGAGGCCATCAAGCACTGCCTGTATTCTTTGTGGCTATTACCTCAGCCAGGTGTGTGTCTGAACTGCGGACCTTGTTGACTCCCCCCCCCCACCTTTGCTGGTGTTTCGCAGGGATGGAGTGGCACTGGTAACTCAATCTAAATTCTTGCCTAAGGAGGTGTCTGATTTCACATTAACTCCATCTACTGATTTGCTTCCATTCCTCTCTTCCCTTGAGAGCCCGAGGAAATGCTGTCACACTCTTTGGGTGTCCACAGAATGCTTTACTACCTGGACGGTATCAAGGACTGTGCCCAGTCCCCCCAACTGCTTATTTTCTTTGGCTCTGGCACCAGGGGATACCTGTTTCCAAACAGTTCCTCTCCAAATGGATCCGTTCCTGTACCCTGTTCTGCTACAGAGAGACAGGGCAAAAACTACTTGGTATTGTTACAGGGCATGCCACCAGGTGAACAGCAGCCTCTGTGGCTTGTTTTAGGTTTGTTTCAGCTGCTGACATTTGCAGAGCTGTTATCTGGTGCAGGATCCATACTTTTAATAAGCATTACAGTCTGTATCTGATCTCCAGGAGAGCGACGGGTTTGGCTTGGCTGTCTTTTTAAGGCCTGTCTGGTTGGCGCTGGTACTGATTTGTAATCATCCACTGTATTATGGTTCTTTGGAGATACCCTCAAAGAAGACAGGTTCATTACTTAGCAGTAACAGCAGACTTTCAAGAGGATCTCCACAGAGTCATATCTTGTTCCCACTCACTGTCCCCTGGGGTGCTGGACCTTTGCCTTCAGCTACTTGGCAAGGCACTGTGCATTGAGTCTGCTGTTTGTATCACAGCCTTCACTGACTGTGTAGTGGGCAGTGTTTGCTTCACCCCCCCTACCTCTCTGCATTATTAGCCCTAATGCTGCTGTTGGTGAATGTTTGGAACTCGGTTCACCGATGGAGAGAAACTGAAGTGGTTGGGGCCCAACCATGTTATACAGGTGATGCTGCACACCAACTATGTGCATGTAGGTATGTCAATGACATGTATGGACCAACTGTGAAAAAGCTTCCCATGAGGTCCTGATGCCAATGGCTTACAGTTCAATATACTGTGGCTCTTTGGAGACACTTTGGAAGAGCTACGGTTATTGACGTATGACAAACCTTTCCCTTTGGTGTGTGAATCTCCTCCACCTTAGAGTCTCACACTGGTGCAATCCCAGCTCATGAGGAAGCCATTTGAGCCTATGAACTAGTGTCAGTTTGTCTCATGTTGTTGAAGACAGTGTTCCTGGTCACCATCACACAAGCCAGATGTGTGAGTGAGCTCCAGGCACTCTCTGTGAGTCTCCTTATTCAGTCCTTCACAAGGACAAGGTTGTGTCCAATGCCCCCATGTCTCACCCAAGGTAATTTCTGAATTTCATCTGAGCCAGTCCTTGGTGCTGCCTGCGTTTTATCCGACACTACATGCTTTCATCCCTGAACTATAGAGCTTTGTCAAATGTGGAATGCAGTCTGTGAAATTCAGGTGGAATGGCAATTCCATTGCTGAAATGTTTTTCTGAAGATTCTGCATAGTACCATTGAGCTTACACTCTGTTCCCTTAATGTTTATAAAACTGTGCTCTTCTACATGCAGGGCATGGTGGATTTTCACAGTGACATGCTCCGGATGTTTGTAATATATTCTGAAACTGCTCAAGAAAGACCAGCAGCTAAGTAGATCATTGACAGGTGGATCACTCCCTGTGTTGCCCTCCGTTACTGGTTGGCTAGTAAGCAGCCAACCACAGAAATATGCACTCATTCTACTAGATATACTGCTGCTTCTGTTGCTGGCAGGGTCTTCATTGTAGATGTCTTCAGGGCTACTGCCTGGTCTATTGCCCACACATTCATTTCATTTCTACTACAGCACTGGCCTCCTGAACTACTGTGATGCTACTTTTGGGACCTCAGTCATCCAGTCCCCCCACATAAAAACGGGTGCACACCTTGCTCCCTCCTCCCAGAGGACTGCTAGGATTCTGCTGGAGTGTGGATAGTGAACTGAATCTAGGTAGTTAGAAGTATAGTTTACTTACCTATAGCCATACTACTGCAACTAGTACTTTATTCAGTTCACATCAACAAGACCCCCCCCCCAACCTTCACTAGCCAAGTGTGCTGTTCAGGTCCGTTTTTCTAGCTTCCAGATCTGACAGCAGTTGGGATGGACAGGAGACCAGAGGACATATGATTTTGTGGTGGAAGGGAAAGTGTCAAGTTTCAAGAACGTTCTGGATTCTGAGCATGGTTAGTGGAAACTGCCTAGTTGTAGATGTGAACTGAGTACTGGTAGTAAAACTGCAGTTACAGGTAGAAATCTACTCAGCTGCAACAGTACCAGGCAAGTGTTGCAGCTCTGGCAGAAAAGCAGAAAAGTGTTGTAACTACGACAGGAAATGCTCCAACTGTGACTGAAAAGGGCTGCCAATGCAAACAGAAACGTGCTACCACTGTTATAAAGTAATGCAGTTCTTGCAGACAAGTGTCGTAACTGTGACAGGAAGTGCTGCCTCTGAGGCAGAAAGGCACTGCAACTGCTGATGCAACCAACAGTGTATTCTTTGCAGCATAAATATGATACAACTGTGGTAGAAAAGGGCTACCTCTGTATAAGAATGAGCTGATGCCGAAGGGGAGTGTGGTGAACCTGCTGAGTGATGGCACTTTTTGATTCCAGTGAAGCCGATTTGAAGTTTCTCATTGGCTATTCAGCATGTCACCCAGTATATAAAAAGAAACCCTTCCCCCTTCTTAGGTGGCCCAGGCTTTTGATGTGGCCACCCCTCCTGCACTGAGCAATTTCCCGCCTTCACTTATGGGCCACCTGAGCCACAATCAACACCATCCATGCACGCCCATACAATGAGGTAATGCAGCTGTGCGCCAGTGCACCCCCTTGATTTGAAAAAAACGTGTGTTGGGGGGATAATTAGCTCTCCCAATCATGGGCCCATAGAAAGAGATATTTCTACTAAATCCATTTCCGGGGGCTCTTCAAACTTGTACAGGGCTTGTACTCATCCTGACCTACAAGGGGCTGTAGAGAAGTGTGGTAGAAAATGTGGCCAGGAATTTTGAGTACTTGAGCACCAACGGGAAGGTGGAGGAGGGAACAGGTGCCATACTCTTAAAAGCAGAGCAGTGAGCACCTAACTTAAGTTTGGCCATGAGTGGTACTGCAGCATCCACTGTCTGTGGACACCAGGTTGCAACTGATACTCTGTTTAAAATCCTGTTTTATGACATTTCCGATTATCTTTTTTATTTTGCGCTGCAGTGAGAGGTATCCATGCAAGAATAAATCACTGGCAAAGATTTCAGAACATACTTAAACAGTGATACATGACAAGGTGTGTGATATTATGGGATCGCGTCCCACCTCAGGTGTGTTGTGAGGCACGAGGCCATAGGTTGAGTGACTTCAACTACTGGAGAAGGGATGATATGTCAAGATATTGCACACTTTAAAGTGTGTTATTTTAATTAAAGAAATGGAACCATTTAGATTTTTTGACTGATGGCATGCCTTACTTTCAGGCTGGCATTATGCACCGATATATCATCCTGGCTGAAAGTGGTCTTGGCCAATCAGATTTGAGAAGTTTGACCATCCTGTTCATAATGATATACATAACACATACAAAAACACTGAGTCACCTATCAGAATGTAGAATTCTGCACTATTACATAGAGTGAATGAAATAATGGTGGTGGTGGGGGGGGGACACGTCTGCTGAACTTAGTGATATATGGCAATCATTAATTACATCCTCAACAGGATTGCCCTCAAGAAGGAAAGCAAAGAGTGATAGTACTTTTTGTCTGCACAATGAAACAGGAAAGACCTGTTCACGCTAAGCATAATATGTTTATTCCATTAACAAAGGGTTCTATAAACAGCACTTCAATGTTTCAGGGAGCCATTGTCTAACAAAACCACTGAGAGAACAGTGGGTTATCTTGCACCCTCAGGCTCTACTGGAGTTCATTCACTGTTTTGTGAACAGCAACAAAAATATTATTAAGAAAATTAAATCTCTCTCTCTCTCTCTCCTACTGTCTGTTTTTTTTAATAGGCGAGGGAGAGCCGGGAAAAAAAAGAAAGGCTAAAACTATGTGTGTGTGTGTGTGTGTGTGTGTGTGTGTGTACGATTGAAAGCAATAGTACAATAAAAGGAAAGGAATTTGGTTTAATATAGTGCCTGTCATGCACAGCGTGTCCCAAAATGCTTTACAAGCCAGGAGCAGCCCTTTGTGTGCTAGCCACAGATATAGGGCCATTAATATGATCATGTGCCCTATGCTTTGCTGTTTTAATTATATTGTTTTATTTACATAAGGTGCCCAGAGCTTCAGGGAGTGGGAGTTATAGAAATAAAATTTCCTTGCCTTGCCTAGTATATGAAATGTACTATATCAAGCTAAATCCTTTCATTTCTAGAGGGCTCTTCCTGAAAGAGTGCAGTCCCCATATACAACGATCAGACCAACATGCTCCCCACAAGGAAAAGAAACCGGGGGCAGCACTGCTTGCTAGAGACATGAGGCTGTATTTTCAGGCTGTTGTGTGACTAAGTCCCAATCTGCAGCTGCCGGTGCAGAAAAAAACTCTCCGCACCAGCGCCAAATCTTAACTGCCACATGGGCAGCAGGGGCAGCTTCTGAGGATGTTATGCCTGGTCCAATCAGGTGTAATATTTTGGCGCAGCTGCTCCACAGAATGGCCACAAGCTGCTCTACATCACAGAGCTGGTTGCCAACAGATCTACGATTGACAATATGGTGCATGCGGAAAAACCTTATAGACCCGGAAGGTTTTTATGCATTGGTGCCGAAAACGTCCGTCTCTGAAAATCCTGCCCATGGGCTGTGTCCATACTGTTAGAACTATTTATTTTCAACATAAAATTTGTTTTAAAAGAAATATTTGCTACATGAATCTCTCTTGGAGCACCTAGTTTTTGCTTATGTTGTACTCCTGTATGTCTTACTGAGTCTGTGTAAAGCCCTTTTAAATCATGAAAAAAAGTATGTATTTAATCCTGTACCCAGGAAGACTTTTTAATATATTTCAGATACACTTCAATTAATGTTTCATTAATTTTGAGTAACACTAGGGGTCATGACTGGAGGTTGGGTGGAGTAAATATAAGTCTACTTTCCTGCCGCTTCTTAATTATAGCCACATGTTATACAGAGGTGCCGCTGCTGCACAGCTGGCCCAGCTAGATGTTTTAAACCATAGGGCACTGGGATCTACGTCTGGGTGGCCTGCTAGAATTCACCACTGCACCCTCTATACTTAAGTTGGTGGGCCATCCCTAACTACTACACGACTAACAAACCTGTATATGTGGACCTACAGGGCTCTCCGAAATGATGTACCACAGTACATACTGGTGTTTTTTTTTTTCCATAGAACCTCTAGCCTTTACAGTCTGCGGACAAATAACTTCATCCTACCCAAGTACAACAAACTGGCCTTCAGCTGGCTTGCCCCTACGTGTTGAAATCAGTTATAAGCCTCACTCAAGTTGAACTTGTCAGTCAGCTTCGACTAGTTCAAACTGTTACTAGAAACTCATTGCACCGATAAATGCACTTGTCATTAAACTCTTTTTTATCTTTAGTGTACTCCATTCACTGTATTCCTTATCTAGTTTTTCATTCATGCTACCTCAGTTAATTACTTTTACTTTTATCACGTGTTTCTGCTGCACATCATCCTTGCACATGCCAGTGTACCTGTTTGTGAACTCTGTACTCAAACCTTTGTAACTGATTTGTTATAGAACATGTTGATTCATATACTGTTTACCTGTCATAACCCAGACCTCCGTGTAAATGAGCACTGCTCAATGGATCTTTGATTTTATTTTAATTTGATTTTTTATTTAAAATCTGTTAAATCCATGAGACCAAAAAAATTTTTCATGGGCAATCAGAGCTTTTTTCTGGTAAAACAAACAAATACATTTAGAAAGAATCTGAGGAAGATATTTATTTTTTATTTTATTTTTTGTTGACTGGGTAAGTGCACTAGACCAGGATTTCTCAAATGGGGAGGCCCCAACCTGTTCCAGGGGAGGCTTAAGCCAGCCTCAAAATGTACTATATTTAAATGTCAAGTTTTGGATGCTTTGTGTGAAAGGATGCAGCAAACTGAAAGCGAAATTTATGTACAAAATGGTTACCAGGAAAATACACTCAACAAACACTTGTTTCCTGGTATGACATGGGGGAAAGCTGAATGGAGGAAATATAATTCTTGGAAACTGTGCAAAACAAAATGCAAAATAATACAAATGAATAGGAACAAGGTAACAATTGACCCATTATACTGGCTGCAGAAAAGCACAAATACAAAGGCTAAGCAGAGAGACACTAGGAGCAAGGCCAGGAGGGAGCAAAATCGTCCCCGAGAAGGTGTTTAAGAGCAGGGTAAAACTGACAAAGAAAACAGTCTGACTCATGGAGATATTGCAACGAGGGGTAAATAGGGCCAAAACTCAGAAGTGTAGAGCAAGTAGGTTGACCTGGGAAGGGGGGTTATAGAGAGGGAGAATAACAGTGTCAATAAAATGAGAATAAACTCAACTACTCACATGCACTTCATTGTATTCCTCCTGTACTGTGCAAAGTATGATAGTTGTTCTAACTATGGGGAGGCCCAAACTTATTTCTATATTAGGGGGAGGCTCAAGATCATTTCCAAGGCTTGAGGAAGGCTCACTATGACAAAGTGTGAGAACTCCTGCACTAGACAAATCCTGCCTATTTTCAGACACGACACAGTTGCATGGAGTATCTTTTTCAAATGTAATTTCCTGACTGTAAATCAGGTTTTGGTATCTGTTGATGGCAGAGTTCAAATAACACATCTCTTGTTGGTTGAACTCTGCTATTAATCGGTACCAAAATCTGATTTACAATTGAGAAACTGCATTTGAAAAAGGCACTCCATGCAAGTGAATGGAGTGTGCCACTGCACTCCACTGTAAAAATGTCACAGTAGGTTGGAGCGTGGGGACACATTGCAGATTCAGGAAGTGGAGACTGATTGTGCAGCCATCCTTTGGGGCAACTTGTGATCCCTTGCCTTCCTTTGGTGCCTGTATTAAAAACATTTAAAATAACCCGGAGGAGCTCCCCAAGAGGTGAGGGAGCTCCCTAGTTAATCTTCTTGTACTTGGAAAAGGTGCTTTTTAAATTTTTTAAAGTGGTTAATGCTGCACCAAAAAACATCGAATTGTCATCTTGTTTTTTTTTTTATTTCTGCCGTTAACTGGATTCTGGTGAGGGACTGGGGCCAGCTAGAGCCAAGAATATATTTATTTCCACCTTTACTGGGTGTGGGTGGGGAGCCACTACAGTCAGGAATGTCTGGTCAGGGGAGGGGAGACAGGACCACACAGCATGAACGAATCAAGCCTTCACGTAATCCAAGGAGCCTAGAAGTGGCTTACTTGTTCTATTCTGATGAGGTCATAATGAGATGTTATTGACCAATGAGGGCTTTGTATTGGGAATTAGGTCTTTTGGGGGGACAGGGAGTCAAATTTAGTAACTTAGTTCAACAGCGTAAACCATTCTGGGATGCTCTAACAGTTACTTTGCTCCTGCGCCCTATTGTGTCACCAATCACAATTGATGCATATCTCTATGTGGCCAGTAGGGGCTGCATTTTGTGCTGAGTGCACTTGTTAGTGCCTCCCTTTTTTTGCTGTGTGGTGCTGTGCTGTGCTGTGTTGTGCTGTATGGTATATTCTTATAAGATTTAGGTACTTAACTTTGTTTGAATTTAACATACTTTGAGCCTTGCACTGACTGGTGCACAGGAAAGAGACTTCAGCAAAGCTCCATTTTTGAACATCGGGCCTGTTGAAAATAGCACATCAACAACATTTTAGCCATTTCTAGAAAATAACAGAGGGTGAGGGACTTTGTTGTTGTGTAATGCTCCTCTTTAGTGGTGAATTATTCAGTGCTAAGTCCTTTAGCTTGTACAGCAAGCTTCTTTGTGACACATCTGCATTTCATTCTGTATTAAAATGACAGAAAGGCACCTTGAGGACGTGGAAAGTATGATGTTGCTGACACAAATGAAATAATTATGCTGCAGCTGTCGTTATTTACATAATTTAGGATGGCGTATCCATAAAATATGAGCTCCTATGACTGTTACAGATGTTCGCACCCAAGTACTCTAGTACTGTAGGAAGGCACACAAAAGCAATTCAAGACATTCTTTTGCATTTTGTTGACCGCTAACAAAATCTCAAACAGACGCTGGTTGTTCTGGGGGATGCCAGCTCCAATTGCTTATTCTCAACTGCATTTTCTCTGAAATCTTGTTTCTCCAAGAAGGTTGATCCCTGCTGAGTAGCAGTACAGTTGAGATGTTTGATTGTTGGGCTTCTGCTGTGTACAGTAAAAACAACATTATTAAAGTGCACCAGTTTTGGTGCTTTCCTGAAGCCCCTCCCCCAATAGTAGCTTTCCCGAAGCCCCCCAATGGTAGCTTTCCTGAAGCCTCCCCCCCAGTGGTAGCTTTCCTGCATCAGAGTTTGTGTTCATCTTTAAAAAAATTTCTTTACATATTTTTGTGAAGGGGAAGGGATCACAAATGAAAGCTGGCCCACCCGATCCCTTCCACTTCCTGGTCTTGATCTAGTCGAGCCTTGCGCCACCCAACCACCCACGCTCCCATGTTTTGTGGTGGAAAAGTTTGTAGAGTGTGGCGGCATGCTCCATTGATAGCAGAGTAAAAAACATTTATTTTTATATTTTAGAGGCCCATGGAGGGCAAATGAAAGCCATAGCTCAACTAACAAGAGCCTTGTTAGCTGAGCTGTGGCTTTGTTTTGCCCTCTGTGAACCTCTAAAATATAAAAAATACGTGTTTTAGATTATACTGTCATTGCTATCGATGGAGTGAGCCGCCATGCTTGGTGGTCTTTAAACTACACAATAAATAATAAGCATCCTTCGTAAAACATTAACTAATACTTACACTTTGAAAACAGGTTGAGGATACCAAAAGGGAGCATAAACCTGCTTTAGCACTTTTAATGTAATTGAAATTGTGGCCATGTGTGTGGCCTCGTTAATCCCCTACTGTACTTTTTCTTTTGTTCACTTTCAAATAGTCTCCCTGACCCCAACCCCCCCTTTTGGGGTTCCATGTTGATGCTGCCTTTCCCCCCACCTGATATTCATTATTATACAATATGCATGGTACAAAGCTAAGGTCATAAAAAAATGCTATCTTCACATATGTGTGTGATAAATTGCAGAAGTTGGAATTTATGACAAATATGTTGGCTAAACACTACCTGTCAATCAACCCCCTTCCTCCCCACTGAAGTCAAACCGCACTGTCTTCCTCATACCTCAGGCTCCTCCCCTGCCGTTGAACCGCACTGTCCTCCCCATACCTCAGGCGCCTTCCTCTGCCTTTCATTTGCTCCATTTTCTCTGCCCAGAACAGACACTTCTCCCCGACCCACAGCAACAGGAAATGTAAGACAAATCTACATTTTTGCTTTATACAAAAACAGATGCCACTCAGGACTCAGCCTCGCATAACTGAACCACTTGCACTTCCCAACATACGCTGTTCTGCTCAAAAGATGCAACATGCAATTAAACATCATTCTGAAAAAAAGGACAACCCGCTCTGACTGCTCTTAATCCTGAAACCTTTCAGGAGGCCTGTTAACAAGCAGACACCGAAAACCGCTTGCTTACAGGAAAACAGAACTGCCAGGTTTAAGGCACTTCACTCAGACGCCAGTGATTTTTAGGTGTAAATCCAATCCCAGTGTGGGACAAGAACCCACAACCTCCTGGTCCAGAGGCAAATATGCTACCAACTGAGCCACACTGACACATTTTAAAAGCAGACAGTCATTATCTTTTATATCTGAGGTACTTTTTCCCCTTCATTTGATCAGAAAATTGTTTACCTGATGTTAGTAGGTGTGATGTATGGAACAGCTCTTAGCCTGGCAGCTGACATATTTTGCACTACTGCCCCCCACTACATCATCAGCATTGTGACCTCACCGACTTTGACATCACTGCTACTTAGGAACAGCAAGTGAGTGACTGCCAGGTCATTCATCTGTGATGTCACAGTCAGTGAGATCATAATGCCGATGATGTAGTGGGGGGCAGTAGAGTTAGATATGTCAGCTGCCTGGCTAAGAGCTGTTCCACACATCCAGCACAGTATTATCACATAGAAGACTTTCTGATGAGTAAACAAAAAAGAAAAACACTTCAAAAACAAAAAGTTACAACTGACTACTACTTAAAATGTATATTTTCCTGTCTTCCTGTTTTGGCTTCACTAGCTGCATAAGCAGTTTGATCTTAAGCACATCACTTATATGCTCCAATCAGATGTTTACTGGTCCCGTTGTTCTCCCGGGGCTACATGTAGCCCCCATGACTATACTTAGCCCAGGGAGGACAGCAGAACCAGCAAACAGAAGATCAGAATTTATAAAAGCTGTAACATGCACTGCACACTATTGAATCTCCTACTACTGCAGCCCTGCTCTGATGTCAGCTGCAGGGGATTCTGGGATTTGTAGTTTCAGAAAACACCAGATTACAAGTTAACAGAATTAGTCTGATACCACATCTGTTATAATGCAGTAAACTGTAAGTACAAAAAACTGTTTTTCCACACAAAGTGCAAATTGGGAACAGTCCCATACTTGGGCGTGGGGCTCTTAATGTTGACTGCGCCCCTTTAAAGGACCATGGTGAGTCAAAATAAATTTGCATGACTAATTTGCATATTATAATGCACTGTTTCCCACTGAAAGAGTTATAAAGCATAAAAAAAAGAACTATTTCAATATAGGAGGGGAAATATATGCTCTACAAGGCAAGTAACCATTTAAGCACTGAAAAGGATTACCATTTAAACTCATTACATTTTAAAAGCGTTTCAGATTCTGCTGATGTAAATAGCAATTGGGCCTTTCTAGTTAAGAAGGAAAGGTAAGCAGTTCCATTTGAAAGATGTGCACCAGAAAATAAAATAAATATAAGTTAAATTACTAATTTGAAACTACATTGTTAGAAATGTTACTCTTAGAGAATGATGAGTTTGTTAAAAAAATCAATTATCATGGTTTCATTTATTCAGATTTAATAAAACAACTAAGAAGTGGACAGATCAGACTTGATTTGTACACAGGGCACACATCTTTTAAGAACAGGGCTAAAACAAGGTTGCCTGATGAATGAATCAGTATTATAAAAGCAGGGTATCAAAATCTTGATGGACTTTTCCCATAACGTTCAGTAGAGGAGTTCAAGTTCCAGTAATCTTTATTGTTGAGCTTTAAAAAGCCATTCACATCCATTACATAGAAACATCGACTTTGACAGCAGATAAGGACCGCTTGGCCCACCTAGTCTGTCCATTTCCCTACCTAATGGATAAGCTGCAGATCCTAGTTAACCAACAGCCTATTTCTTTCAATAAATATAATACAATACGTAGAACAATATATAAAAAGGTTTTTCAAGTTTCAAGTTTATTGCAGGAAAACTCCATTGAGCAAGCTCATTCACAAGGAGGTCCTGTGACATAAACACTTAAAGTACAAACACAGATAGGTAATAACAGTATATACATGAAATACACGTTACATGATACAGGCTGGATATACATACAAGGGTACCACATAGGGTGACCGCAGGTGGTAAACATTGATATGAGACAGGGAAGCGACTTATAGGTCGCATACTGATAAATGAAACATGATGACTGGTGTGATTTGATTTAATCAAATCAAATCAAATGTACAGTATTTTGGCAGCTAGAACAAACAACAGTCTACAACTGATATGGGAGGGAGGAGAGATTTGATAGAGTAGCAGTGGAGCGTAAGCAAAGATAAAGCCAGGAGTAGAAGGGGAAGGAAAGCAGTTAATATGACAAATCAATTATACCTTACCAGTGGATAAATGTGGCACACATGGGGAAGGAAGAGACTTAATGACAGTTACAGGTGTCTTTTATTTTGGCTGAACTTAGCGATTTGTAGAAGTTTATTGAAACTGTGCTAGTTAGTTTCAGTACGGTTTGTAATTGGTTCCAAATGGAGGGAAGGGCATATGCAATAGCACGTTTACCAAAGGAAGTCCGCGTCCTTGATATGTCAAGCATGTTAAAGTCAGATTTTCTTAACGAGTATGCACTATGTGAGATACTAATAAGGGAAGAGAGATAGCTTGGCAATTTCTGCAGGAGCAGTTTAAGAGTCCATAGCCCAGCATGGAGCAGGCGTCTAGTAGTAAGAGATGTCCAACCAACAGCTGCATATAAGTCACAGTGGTGCGAACGGTAAGGGGAGTTGGTAATGAACCGTAACGCACGGTGATAAAGGATGTCCAGTTTACTCAGATTTGCAAGAGTGGTGGAGGAATAGATTACATCGCCATAGTCGAGTAGGGGGAGAAAAGTGGCCTGTACAAGCTTGTTTCGAGTTTCAAGGGGAAAAAGGGGCCTATTTCTGTAGAAGAAACCTAACCTTGCTTTTAACCTTCTAGAGACATCTTCGATGTGGTCACTGAAAGATAATTTATTGTCGATCCAGATACCTAGATATTTAAATTTGGTTACAACTTCCAGAGGCTCGTTTAGCGTGGTGACAATGAAGTCTTGGGCAAGAGTATTGGGGGGGCCTGAGACAGCACTGCGGGAGAATATCATCGCTTTAGTCTTCTTGGCATTGAGCAGAAGCTTTGCCTTTATTAAATTATGCTCAAGTTGTGCGAAGTTTGCTTGAAGCACTCCCTTGACTTCAGATAACGATGAGCCAGAAGTATACAACACAGTATCATCTGCAAAAAAGTGCAGATTGGATGTAGATATATTAGCATCTAAGTCATTGATGTACAGAGAAAACAAGATAGGGCCTAAGATGGATCCTTGGGGGACTCCTCTTGCAACTGGCAAGGCAGCAGAAAAAAAGCCTTCCGCCTTTACTTTTTGGAATCTTCCAGTTAGGTAGCTAGAGAACCACTGGGTGGTATGGTATGTGGCACCCAACTTTGCAAGGCAATTGACTAATAGTTTGTGATCAACAGTATCAAAAGCTTTGCTGAGGTCCAAAAAGACTGCACCAGTTACCTTCTTAGCATCTATAGCAGAGATCCAATCATTGGTTACTTTTGCTAGTGCAGTGATTGTGCTGTGATTAGCCTGGAAGCCAGATTGAGCTGGGTTAATGAGAGAGAAGGTTTCCAAGTGAGATTTTAACTGAATATGGATCAGTTTTTCGAGAACTTTAGAAAGGATAGGCAATATGGAGATAGGCCTATAGTTGTTTACATCGCATGGGTCACCAGATTTAAATAGAGGGAGGATATGTGCTGATTTCCAGCAGGACGGCACAGCAGCAGATGTAATGGAAAGATTGAAGATGTGGAGAATTGGGCAGTGAGATGGGCATAGCCTGACCTTAGGAAAAAGGGTTCAAGCCATCATCCCTCGCTTTTTGGTGTCTAAGTTAAGAAGAGAATCTTCTACTTCTTTATAAGTTATCTAGCGCAGTTGGAAGGGACTGGGTGCAGGACTAGATGGCGGGAGGGGTATGCTGGCTCACCACAGCACCAGCATAAGGTGCAGGTCAAAAGCTAATCCAGCTGTGGCAAAGTGGGAGTTAAGTTCCTCCAGGATTAGGGACTTGTTTTCCACAATCTTGCCACTGCACTATCTTTGTTGGGACAGAGGGCCATGGGCCATCCTTCTATAGCTTTGATAGTCTTCCATATTTTATGAGGGTTACCTTTAGCTTGTTCGAGAGTAGAAATATAATAGTTAGCTTTAGCAGAGCGAAGTTTTTCACACAGTTATTCTGGCTGTTCTAAAGGCCTGCCAATCCGAAGATTCTTTGAAATGTCTAGCTTTAGCCCAGAGCTTATCTCGAGCTATAAGGCTGCCTTGAGATCCGAGATGAACCAGGATTGAATTGTTCTGTACCCTTACTTTGATGAAAGGGCATGCTTATTTATTATTGTAGTGAGTTTGTCATTAAGGATGCAAGCTGCCTTGTTGACATCTTTGGCTAGGTAAAGATCTTGCCATCTGATCATGCTCAGGTCAGATAGGAAGTTTACTGCACTGAATTTGCGAAAGGATCTTTTGTTATAAAGATGGTCTGCGGCGGGCCTTAGTTTGAGATCTTATGCAAGCAACAATTCCATGATCGCTCATGTCGTTGTGAAACACTGCCAAATGAGATATTTTGTGTGGCTGGGTGGTTAGTACCACATCTAGAATGGAACTGTTGGAAGTATTTAGAGTGTTGTTCCTAGTAGGTTCTCTGACTAATTGCCCAAGACCTAGCTCGTCACAAAGGGATTTGAGGCCATGTGATTTAGGTGACAGCCAGTCCATATTTACATCTCCTAGAAATATTGTTTCAGTTTTTGCATCTACGAACATGGATTTCAAAAGATTAAGGACTTCATCACCACCAGACGGGGGTCTATAGCCACCTAGGATAGTGATACATTCCGAGGAGGGGAGATGAAGGCTCAGTGAAACTAACTCAAATTCCTTGGCTAGAGATTTGCAACTAATATTGGTGACCAAGTACTTAGATTTGGCATAGATAACCACACCCCTGCCTCTAGACTCTATCTGCTCTAAATAAATTGTAGCCCTGCAGTGATATTTGTTGATCAGTGTCCGTCTTTTTAACCACGACTCAGTAATTATGATAAGGTCTGGGTTAGCGTGTACAGCCCAGGCTTGCAGCTGTACAAGTTTTTAGGCAGGCTTAAAATGTTGATCATCATCATTTTGAGACCTGTGGCCTCAAGCAAAATCGATGGCGAGGTGAGTTGTGGGGGGCCAGGGTTGAGCTCCACATTTCCTGAGCAGAGAAGAAGCAGAAGTATAACTTTCTTTAAGGAGCTTATAAGAATGGAGACTGCTTTTTATTTCTTTGCGGCAACCCATATCGTGCTGCTGAGAGGCGGCGCACTGTAATGACAGTTGATTGTGATCAATGTAAGTGCTTGGGTAGACATAGGTGAGGACAGTAGCAAGGGGTGTAGGCTAACCCGGGAAATAGGCTAAAGGGGAGAGGAGAATGACAGAGTGTCTGCAGCGTAGACTGTTATAACATTAGGTATTGATAAGGTACATTGGAGAACTGAATTGCATTGAGGTACTCGAATTGCACTGTATTGCTGAAAACTCTGCACCTTAGGAGCAATAAAACACAATAAGGAGAGCCATGGTCCCAGATTGAGTGGTCTCGTAATTTGTATTAGTGCAATATTTTCTAGGCAAGAAATTTGCCCACCTAGGTACCCATTTAAAACCTAGATGAGAAAATACAGCAGAAAGGGGAACAAGGAGATCAGGAGCAGCTTAGTTAGTGGCCATCCACCCTTCAGACTCAAGTCCCTTGTAGCAGAACCGGGAAAAAGTAGAATGATAATGCAGGCCATTTGCCCATGAAAGAATACAGTGATTTATGTAGAAGACCAAGAATCCCTCTAGTGGTAGGTCTGTATAACCTGCTAATGGAAAACTAGCCATAAAAAAAAGGTAGTTAGACTTATCGGAGCCAAGGCAGAGTGCTTGGATGGGGGCGCTGCAGGAATAGCAGTCAGACAGAAGAGGTGTAAGCAATTTAAAACAGTAGTAGAAATTACAATCCAGCTAATACATAGAAAAACTCCTAATAACACAGTAGAAATGTGCTTAGTTCTATGGAAAGTCTAACAAAGTGCCAGGTGTCTATAGCAGGGGAAAACTCCTGCCAATCAGAGTGGGTTTGCTGGAAGCACCCGTGTTCCGATTGGCTGCACTGTCCTCCTTCAAGGAGCTGCAGGTGGGTGTCCTGGTCTTGGTCGGTGGCTGGCTGGGTGCCCGACTGACCAGTAGATGAAACTGGAACAACCTGTTCGGGACAAGCAGCTTCCAAGGAGCTGCAGGGGTGTCCTGGTCTTGGTTGGTGGCTGGCTGGGTGCCCGGCCGACCGTGGTGAGCTGGAACAGCCCTGTTCAGGGACAGCAGCTTCCAGAGCTGCAGGCGGGTGTCCTGGTCTTGGTGAGTGGCTGGCTGGGTGCCGCCCGACCATGGTGAGCTGGAACAGCCCTGTTCAGGGACAAGCAGCTTCCAAGGAGCTGCAGGCGGGTGTCCTGGTCTTGGTCGGTGGCTGGCTGGGTGCCGGCCGACCGTGGGTGAGCTGGAACAGCCCTGTTCAGGGACAAGCAGAAAGAAAAGAAAGTTAAAATAAATTACAATATTCTTTGTGTTAGAAACAATTACGGTTCTGCATTTGCTGGATATGGTCAGGCATCTCAATAATAAATATTAAACACCAGGTCACTGAGCTAAAAATCTCCTCTTTTTTTCTCAATATTGCACAAACGTAATTAACTAATCAATTAATAGCCCGTTCATCTGCCGTGTGTAGCAATAGAACTGTCTGTAATTCCTCCTTTATGGGGTATTTTGGATCCAAAAAGGTGGCTAACCAGAACCTTCTTTCATTTGTATACCATGTGCACGTCCATAAAACATGGTTCAAGTTTTCAATGCCACCATCAGAACATGTGCACTGTTCACACTCCTTAGGGAGTTCATTATATCTTGTTGTTAACACATTATTTGGGAAATTTTCAAATTTATATTTCACAAATGTTTTCCTTAAATTTGGATTTGTTAATATGTCCAAATATGGTTTGAAACCAAAAATTAAAATTATGTTCTGCAAACCATCTGGCATAGTGACAACCCCGAATTTGTGCCAAATAATTTTTGATCCAGATATCAGTTACTCTTTTTGTTCCATATTTTGTATATTTATTACTGACAGTTATACCTTTTTTAACCCAAACATTTAGGGAGTTTAAGTCGTATTCTTTTAAGAGTTGCATAACATTATAATACCAAAACGTAGTTCCAGAGTACCCAACAGACATCCAGTTTTCTTTTTTTTTCCAGGCAATAAACACACTTGTAGGAAGATTAGTGAGTCTCAGCCAAAAGCACAATTTCCTAATGTGAAAAAGGGCATCAACCCTAGTTAGACCTACTTCAGATCTAAGATATAGGAAAGGACAGGTTGGACTCAGTCCCAGAGCTCTTCTGAGCACTTCATACAATGGAACTTCGAGCTTGTCTCTTGCCTTTGTGTCCCAGATTTCCGTTCCATAAAGCATTTGTCAATAATATTTGGCCTTGACGGCTTGTATCAGTGATCTTAAAGTCTGTCCACCAAGGCTACAGTGCCAGGTATTCCCAGATGTTCTTCCATCCAAGTACTAACCAGGCCCAACCCTGTGTGGCTTCCGAGATCAGACGAGATCGGGCACATTCAGGGTGGTATGGCCGTAGGCAGTTCAGTGGAGGAATTTCATGGACCTTTACATTCAAGACCCTTCATGAACACATACGTACCATTTAAAGTTTATGCACAATTCATGAATGCACAATTTGATGCACACTTGAACATTCATTAGAGCTATAGATCAAGTAGGGTCTGCAGTGAGAATGTAGGTAGGGAAAAATGGGCAGACTGGGTGGGACAAGCGGCCTTATTTGCTGTCAGTTTCTATCCTTCTATGAATTCATGAGCTATTCATTATTAATTCTTGAATATTTGTGATTGGGTCATGATTGTTTCAACTGGGTAAATCAAATGTCAAAATATACTGTTTATGACAGCATAATAGCTTCCACACCAGCTGGGACTGTGATACCACAAGCAGAAGATTCTGATGTTTAGTGTAGATCAGCAGTCACAGCAGGTGAAGTCTGGGGGACAATATATCCTGTTTTTGTTATACCAGGGTGTATACAAGACAACTTTGTGACAAATCAGTTTTTTTATGGCACCACTCTTGGCTACTGGGCTGCAATGGCCTCTGCGAGCTCTGTTTGAACTCATTAGATGTTTATAAAACCTTTAGCAGTTGTTTTCTTTTTTTAGTGGAATGACAATAACAATTGCACTATGTATTTTTTTTTTATATTCTATTTATACCCCCCTCCATCGTGCTCTGGTGCTGCCTCTCCTTCAGGCTGCCATGACCCTCAGACATCCTCCTACTATCTCCCACAAGGCACCTTACCTCAGATCTGCAGCCATCCTTGGGATAGCCCAGCGTAACCCTATACTGGGTGGGTCCCTCTTTTCTGAGGGGGAAGACACCGGTGGGGAGACCGGTACACTATTTTTCTTCAGTCCCAGGCACTGCTGAGGCTTTCCATGGCTTTCTGGGAGTCTTCAGAGGTGTCCGGAGCCAGCAGCCATCATCCAGCCAGTCTCCAGAGCGGTGTTTCTGTTTTTCTGTGGTGTTCCCCTTAATGCGATCCCTCTGCTGTGCTCCCAGTCTCCATCAGGGGCTGCTGCAGAGTGACCATGCATCCCCAACCCACCCCAGGGGAGGAGAGCAGTCCTGTGGATGATCAATCATACCCCTTCCCCTGCCGACCCCTGGCACCCAAGTCCGTTCCCGAGTCACCAACATGGTTCGAGGTGTGGCGTCCAGTGCCTCAACCCTCTGCACCACCGGGCTGGCTCTATGTGTATTTTTAAATTAATTTTAGGTAGTTGTTAGTGGTAGGTCTGTCAATAGTATAGTGAGGACGTCAGTGAGACAGTGATAGGAGGTAACGTTGTTATTTTTAGTAAGGGTAATTGTGGTGTGAGCAGTCCCATTTTACAGCGAGAACTGCTGTTGCTTATTCAGTCTCTGACAATCACTATAGCTTCAGCTAGCTTTCAGGTTCATCCTAGCAGCATGGTAAGGATATTCTCCCCACCCCTCCATTTTGGTGATTTGGGCGTGAACAGTCTTGCAGGCTACCTGCAGTCCCATGGAAGTGGAAAGAAGTAAAGGTGTACCTGAAAAGCGATTCTGAGGTTCTGAAGATAGGAGCAGTAAGCAAAAATCACTGTGAATCCTTGAGAAGTGTGAATGCAGGGGAGAGAGGTAGTGGCACAGTGCGTGGTTCTGGAGTTCAGGAGCTGAATATACTCTGCTGCGAGCAGGCCAAGAACTGTTGCCGGTGAGATAGGCCTGGTCAGTCTGTACGGATCAAGGATGCCAGAGAAGATGTTGTCCAGCATCTGGAGCAGTCATTAGGAATTCAGGTGCTTGGCTTGCAAGGAGAACTGTGAGGAGGTGAGCTGTGGATTCCCTTCTTTTGCTGTTTGTGCTGGCTCTCTTTTTTAGCTATCCCATGACAGTGTTTGCTGGCATTAACATTCTGCAGTCACTTGATTCTACCCAGTGGCAGAGGGTAGGGTAAGCAAGACTTTTGGGGACTAGTTTCCTGGTGAGAGCCAGGAGACGGATTGTTTAATCACAAGTATCTGGAGGTTTTTAAGAACTTGTTTTGGACTGGATGCTGCCTCTGAGTGAGAGAAAAGGGTTGCATCTATTATTCGATTGTACATCCATGTGACTGTAGCCTGGAGCAAGCTCTGGGTTTGAACTGGAAGGATTTTTTTACAAAGATTTGCTGAACACCGCAATTTTGCACTTGTATTGATTTACTGTAATTTGTTTGTTATTAAGTTTTATTGTTTGTTATTTTTGAGTGAATGGGGGAGGGAATGTTGAATTGGATTTAACTGTTATAGACTGTGATTGCTGCAGGTTAGGTTGTGTGATTGTATGGCTGAGGAGGAAGGTTTTGTGTTTTGGATGGTGAGGGAAAGGTTTGGTGGGCTGGTTGAAAGTTAATAGAAGAGTTTTTTAGTGCTAGGATTAGGTGTACTGGGGATGTATTGTGCTGCGCAGACCGCTAGGCTCAGTTACTCCCAGACTCTGCTCTATGATCTGTGCCCCTTCTATGACCCCCCTCTGCCTAGTGCGGCATATTCTCACTGCAAGGAGGTGGAAATTAGTAGGAGGCATGGGATGAAAAGGGACCTGAAGAGTACTGATGGAGGGGGGTGTAATTAGGACTGTGAGGAACGGGAGACACCCTGGGGCAAAATGGGGACTTGGAAGAGGCTAGACATGTTTAATCCCCATAGCCAGGAAGCCCACCAGACTGAGTGGGAAGGTAGCTGATGAGTCAGCCACCGCTATGCCTCCTCTTCAGGCAGTGCTGTGCAATGCCATATCAATGAAAAATAAGACTGCTATTATAACAGACTATATCTCATTCCTCTGTCGCTCTGGCTTGCTTCACAGAGACCAGGCTTGATGATGATGATGGTGGTCTGATATTGCAGGCAGCTGTCCTAGCTGGGTTCTCCATAGTGTACTGCCTAAGGAAGGATGGGGGGGGGCATCTGTTCTAGATCTGAACTGAACCTGGTGGTGCACTCAGTGGGGGATACCTCATCATTTGAATGCATGGCTATGCATGGGGATTAAGGTGCAGGTTGCAGGATCCTCCTTGTTTACCAGCCTCTGGGATGTGAGGGGGATTTTCTGCAGAAAACTGTGGACTTCATTGCCGACAAGATGTTGAAGTTGCCTAGATGACTTATTCTGGGTGACTTCGATGCCTGGATCGATGACAGACTCTGACATTTTGGACAGAATTTCCTTTGGGGAATAGAATCCCTGAGCTTTATACAAGCTGTTGCTTCTGCACCCTATCAACACGGATATGCCTTGGACTTGGTATTCTGACAAAATCAGTTAGTTGGACTATTGTGTCATCAGTTTTGGTTTCAGGGCCTCCCACTGTAGTCCATCCTCAGTGGAGGTGATCCAGTTCCACCCTTTGCAAGGACTTTGCTCAGAGGGAGATTTGATGGTACTGGACACCTCGGATATGTTGGCAGTATGTACTAGAGGTTTGGAGGAGGCAGTGGCAGCTTATTACAGAGCTATTGGTGTGGCCTTCAACCTTGCGGCACCAGTTCATATACACCCACTTGTTTTGCGCCTTGGCTTACTGTGGTATGACGGTGAACTGAGGGAGATGAAAGTAAAGAGGAAGAAGTTGGGGCATTGTTGAAGATCGAGGACCCAGGAGGACAGACTGGCTTTCAATATTTACAACAGCAAGTATTAAAGGGCAATCACCCATAAGAAGGCAGTACTCCTATCTGGGGAGATTGCTGCTGGAAGGAAGCAACTAGATCACTTCTTCCAGACCATGGAGAGGCTTCTCCATCCAGCCTGTGTGGAGTCTGTGAAAGCTGTTTCAGCTGCTAAATGTGAGGAATTTGCTCAGTTCTTTGTGGATGGGTGCTGGATTTTCATTCCTCCTGGGACTACATCCTTCACTGCCGCAGGAGATGGCACACCTGGTTCCACTAGGCATACCATTTTGGTGCAGCTGTGGTGGAAACCAGTCACAAGCTGCCATAAACCAAACCAGATCCCATTTTGAAAACATGGTGCATGCAGGGAAAACTGCAGCTCCGCAAGTGAAACCACACTTGCGGCATTTTTTCCCTGCAGCTGTACCGATTACAGACGGGCTGAAAATCCAGTCCCAGGTGTCCTCTTTTTCTGGCTGGGATCTCACCAAGTGGGATGTCACAGCCCAACAATGTCAAGCCAGTGGGATGCAGTAGCATTCAGTGGTCAAGGAGAACGTTTATGCCAGTGATGATGGATAAGGTGAAACAGGTGATCTCGGAGTTGTGGCCTGCATTTTGCGAACTGGATCCAGGCCCCATCTGACTACTAGCGAGTATTACTGAGATTGTCTGGTGCTCCCTGTTAGAGGGTATTTTCCCAATTATGTTAAAAAATGCATTGGAAAAGTCCATCTTGAAGAAGCCATCTCTAGACCTGGACATCTTGGTGAACTATCAACCTGTCTGTAACCTGCCTTTTTGAGTAAGGTTATTGAGAAAGTGGTTGTGCTGTAGCTTGAGACACACATCATAGCCTTTGACATCTATGAGCTTCTCCAGTTTGGTTTTGGGTGAAGGCACAGCACAGCACATGGACCGCATTGGTCAGGGTGCATAATGACCTGTTCGGGGCAAGAGACACAGGAGTGTGGTCAATTCTTGTTCTCCTCGATCGCTCCTTGACATTTGACACTGTGAACCATGGGTTGTTATTGGATTGACTCAGAGAGTATGTAGGACTCACCGGCAAAGTCATCTGCTGGTTTGAGTACTAGCTCATGGGCAGGACTCAGATGGTAGTTATGGGAAATTTTTCCTCCCTCCCTCCCTATAGACCTGCATTGTGAGGTGCCTCAGGGGTTGGTCCTTTCACCCGTGTTGTTTGTGGTGTACATGCTGCCCCTTGGTAGAATCATTAGACTATACGGAGTTGGGTTTCATTGCTATGCAGATATGCCGATGATACTCAGCTCTATCTGTCTTTTGCATCCAGGATGCCTGGAATGGTGGTTGTGCTGAATAAGTGCCTGGCTGAGATTCAAGACTGCATGTCACTGACCTGGCGGACACTTAACCTGGGTAACATGGAAGTGCTGGTAACTGAGCCGGGTCGGAAGGGGAAAGTAGCAGCTGCTGAGAGGGAGAAGGGGCTTCGGCTAGGCCCCTCTGGACTCATGGCTGCTGCAAATGTGAGAAATCTGGGAGTCAGTTGTGAATGAGGGGCTGACATTCAAGGCTCAGGTGTCAGCAATAGTCTGGAATGGCTCTTACCATCTCAGGAACATCTGCTGGATTAGATCCTATTTCTCCCAGACAACTTGTCCTCACTGGTGCATGTTCTGTGACCTTGTGGCTGGATTACTGTGATGCTGGGCTGTAGCGTTATATACCTTGGGCTTGGGGTCAAAGGAGGTATGTTGTGGCACCTGCAGTTGGTGCAGAATGCAACTGCTAGGCTGCTGACTGGCCTTTCAAGGTCGAGTAACATCTCCCTGGCACTGCGTGATCTGCACTAACTGCCAGTTAAGTGGCATATTTCCTTTAAAGTTAGGCTATTAACCTATAAGGCCCTTTACAGGCTGGGCTCAGGTTACCTGAGTGATCTCACACACCCTTACAGGCCCTCACACCTGCTGCGCTCCATGAGGAGGGTCTTCTGGCTGTTTCCAGTGCCAGGTGTGAGACCTCAGGGGACCGGACCTTTTAGGTTGTGGGCCCAGTCCTTTATAATTATTTTCCGAGGGCCTTGAGGGAGGCACCCTTGATGAAGGTCTTTAAAAGGGGTATTAAGAAACATCTATTTACACAGGCCTTTGGGGAGTGAGGGTCCCTAAATACTATCTTCAGTAATGTTTTTGAATGGCCATTGACATTTATTAATATTTATATGTGCATTTTAATATAGGTGAGATTGTTGTTTAATTTTGATGTGCGGGATTTTGTGGTTTATGTTTTGGCTTCTTTTCTGGTTTGTTGTAATGTCGTTCTGAGCCTCCGGGGAAGGGTGACACACATAAATAAAATCGACTACTACTGGGACAGAAGGCGATAAAGGGATCAAACATTAGTTGAATTTTATTGAAATGAAGGAATGAATCATTGCACTAACATGCTATATATCTGTAATCATTGGGTAAAAAAAGGATATCCTGTTTGTGTTGCCACTCCCCAGATGATGCATCTGTGATGCGAAGTACCAGGGATCCTTGTCTATCTTCTAATCCTGCCCACCATTTGTAAAATAAACTCACTTTTGAGTTGTAGAAGTTTCCAGAGAACATGATCCAAATTATTTTGTTTCTGTGACACCCCAGATGACACACATTCACTTTTAAGCTTCATACCCTGAACAGAAGGCATCATGGGGTATGCAGATCGTAGTATGAGGCAGGATGGCAAGCCTCCACCAGCACAAACGTTGACCGAAACTGGACTGCCATTTGTTTTACTTGTACCTCTCAAAAGTCACTGATTATGAGGGACAGCCCTCGCTTTACCTTTCAAAATTGCACTGCCCCTCATTCATCCCTTATGGAAAAGGTGCTACGCAGGCAGAGAATGTGCTGTTAATCGTTAAAGCAGAAATTCATAATATATTATGCTAAATCAAAACTAAACTTTTCGTAAGTAAACAGAATGGCTTCCACAGTGCTCTGCGCTTGTATGTCTCTGAGGCTGTATCCCTCATTATGTGCGTCAGCGTCTCTCCTTGTCCCTTATTTTAAGTGTCCATGTTACTTATTCTGGAGACAAAAGGTTGAGTGGTACAGGTCAGTCCACAGTGAGTAGCATTCAGGAAGAACATTTGAATGCTCAATACTTGCAAAAGTTTATTCAGGACTGGGAGGACGCTGACAGACTTGCCCCGGTGCTTCGACCACGAGGGTATAGTTGCACTTTAGTATAAAAACAGCAAACTACAGACACGTTTCATCCTGTTGCTACTAGGATCATGGGAATACATTTTACTGTACTATAATTTTGCTGTAACACCCTTAAACCATCACCTGCTCCTGTCTTTCAAGCCCCAGTCTGCTTCCCCCAGCCCCATTACCTGTGCCCCTCACTATCAGGCCAGTGGGGATCCACAGGCAACAGGGCCCATGGGAGCCGGCGACCATCATCTAGATGACCCAAGACACATATTTTTCTCACTTTTCTCCCTTCCAAGGCCTTCCCACTGCCCCTGATGTCAGGCCATGCCTCTGACAGCACTGGATCTAGCAACGCACTACAGACTGATACCACCCCTCGTGAGTGGCTGCTGCTATGCTGGAACCTCAACATCTCCCTCCCTGGGCTGGCTTGCACTGCACTAAGCACCAGTCTCCAGCCCAGGCCACTCTGATCTCGGCTCCATGAGTTCATTACCAAACGCAGGTCATGGCACAGAGCCACATGCCTTGTCATGGGTAAACTTGTGAATGTTTGCATCTGCATGTTCTATGAAACGTGGATTAAACATCTGCAATGTTCATATACTTTCACAAGTTATGAACATCATTAGAAAAATACCAAGTCCGCAACTTGTGAAAAATATTTCAGAAGTCCATAACTTGTGGTAAAAGCTCCTCAAGTCCACAATGTGCAGAATAAAGTTCCACAACTCCACAAAAGTTTGCTAGTACAAACTGATGAAAATCTTTCAAAAGATTTAGATTTTTTTTAATGATTGCAAACATAGAATTCTACAAATGTCTGCCTGCATATTTTTTATTTTTCCCACCCCTAGTTGCAACTTCTTAGTGGAATACAATCTATATCACAGCTGGGACGCAGGTCAGCTGCAGAAAGAAATCAAGTGTTTAGAACACTTGAAGGAAGCATACTAGGGAAGTGGTTTGCAAAAAGAACATTGTGAAGGATCCATGAAAGGACAAATATTCAGATTGTTTGTTTCCTGTGTGGACCACATGCCTACGCTCTCAAGCCTCAAATCCGGTGCAAAGTCTCATGGGTATGCAAATCCTTGTGTGAATGATGCAGGCTGCTAAGGTTTCACCAGAACAAAAGTTGCTGAACACAGGCTTTTGTATATGTGTAAGATTTGGAGCGACATTCAGAAGCCAAACAATGTGTGAATTTCTTTTTTCAATCACAAAGTCCGATATGCATATTTATGGAACACATACAAACACAAGATAGAAAGAAGTATGTTCCTTAGCAGGGAACTGAACCCAGGCAATCCAAAATACTGTCCCGGTTGCACTACCAGCTGCGCCGCCGGGTTAAGCACTGGAGAAATATTAATGAGCTCCGGGAAGGCCCAGTTTCCAGTTGCCTTGATGGTGCAGCTGGTAGCATAACGAGAACAGTATTACGGGTGGCCTGAGTTCCATTCCTTGCTAAGGCACTTACTTCTTTCTCTCCTCTGTTTGCATGTGTTCTATAAATATGCACACCATACTTTGTGATTGAAAATGTAGTTATCTGTGCAGCCCCAGGTTGTGCATTGGAGAAAGAGTAATGTGCTCCGGGATAGCCCAGTTTCCAGTTGCCTTGGTGGTGCAGCTGGAAGCGCAACCAAAACAGTATTCCTGGTGGCCTGGGTTCAAGTCCCTGCTAAGGCACTTACTTCTTTCTCTCCTCTATTTCAGTGTGTGAAATGTTAAGAACTTATTTATGCAATGAGGCCAGCCCACCTTGGGACATAAATCTTGAGGCAGTGCCGAGAGTCTTACACCCCTGAAAAGTTCTGTTATTCAACAGTTGCATACACCTTGGAGTGCTTTATTGTGACTATGACATAGTACCTCTGTGTTTTTTTTTTTTTGCTCCCTCCCAGCTCCTGGCCAGCCTCTCCTTCAGGCCACCTATGCCCTCTGTGCTGCACTGCCTTGGATCAGCCACCTCTTCACCCCATATTGCAGCCCCTCGGATAACCCCTGGATGTAACCCTTCGCTGGGTGGGTCCCTCTCCTCCAAGGGGGATGGCACCGGTGGGGCGGCCAGCACCAAACTTGCCCCAGGTGCTGCTGGGATGGTGCATGCACTGTCCTCGGACTCATGGCAATGGGAGCTGGTGACTGTCATCCGGTCAGCTACGGGGCTCTTTTTCCCATTTGCTCCCCAGGGGGGCGTGGTGTGCCACTAATGTAGGGCTGACACCGATGTTCACCACGCCCCCTTGGTGAATGGGACCCTGTGCATTGCCATGCCCCCAGCCTCCATTAGGGGTCAGCAATCACTGGGTCACATCCCTGCCCTCCCCCAAGAGAAGGCGAGCCATCAGCCGATGCTCAAGACTTCCCTCCCTGGCCGGCCCTCCAGTACCTGAGTCCGTTCCCAAACCTGGGTCACTGGCGTCACAAGTGGAAATCCAACCACTGCACTGATGGGTCAAGGTACCTCTGTTTTTTATTTAAAGGAAAACAGTCAAAATTCTAAACAGCCCACCCCCCAAAGCCTTACCCCCAATTAGGCTTTTTACAATGAGAGTGCTTTTTTTATGCCTTATAACTTGCTTAATTTTATTTTTGAAAAGTTCACAAAGAGGAACATGTTGGATGCTGTGCACCGTCATGTCATGTGACAGTGTGGCACCACAGTGCTCACTTCCATTGAAAAGCATGGAAGCAAGCGGCACGATGCCGCACTGTCACATGAAATAATGGCGTGTAGCATCTGACATGTTCTTTCTTTGCAGACTTTTCAAAAATAAAATAAATGAGATATAAATCATAAAATGCACTCCCGATTAAAAAGCCCAGTTGAGAAGGCTTAGGGGCTGTTAGGATTTTACTGTTTTCCTTTAAAAACTGTGTAATGATGTCCAGAAAGGTAAGTATTTTTGACTTGTGCTGCTGAGCTGGAATGATGTAGAGCTCTTAGTCTTTCTTCCCCAGTTTATAATAAGAATCATTTCCTATCTTTATGTGACTCATCCATGAAAACCACAGAAACATAGGGCCTGATTCAGGAAGGGATGCATCTGCCACAAGTCGCCGGTGCATTGAGCAGATGGCGCAGGGGGCTTGCAGCAGACATTTGGTGCCAATTGCAATTCTCAATCAGGTGCGCCAGACCCAGCAAGTTAGACCAGCTCCCTGCTGGTCTAACTTTGTGTCTATGGGGGATTCAGTTTACAGGGCTTGTGCCAAACCTGTGGGGCAAGCTGCCGTAAACTGTGAAAAAGGTTGCAAATGCACCAGTCAATCTTGAATCAGGCTGTGTTGCGACAAAGTGCTTCAGTGCAGCTGCGCCAAACATTACAGATGACACCAGGCATGGTGCACGCCCTGCATCATCCTTTGTGAATCGGGCCCATAGAATTTGTCAGTAGATAAGGACCATCTGGCCTGTCTCGTTTACCCATTTAACCAGAAGTAATTTTCAAAAGAGAACAATTGGAGGAAAAAGAATGTGTTCAGAACACATGAAGAAGGGGTAACCTGTATGAAAGACAGAACATTACCTTAGGCAAAAAAGTGATGCTTACATTTTTTAATTGGGCTGTGCTTCTTTAAAAAAATGTGAAGCAATGTGAATCTGATTTGGAAGGCTGTTGTAGAAGGTGAGAACTGTTGAGTTGAAGGTTGCCTACAGGTGCTGAGCTGGGGGGCAGTTACAGTGGCAGAGTGAATCAGAAGAGCAGCAGGAGACAGCACAGAGGGGAACAGAGGGAAAGAAGGGTGGAATGGCAGGATATCCCAAGGCCGTGGAGTATGTTGAAGATTAGAAGACATAATATGACATTTAATTTAATCTTGCTCTGCTAGAGTCATCCAAACATGCTGTATATCAGACAGGATTGAATAGACTCTGGAACATTCAGAGCAAATCTACATTTATCCTATAATCGCAGGGCAGCCAGGGTAGTAGAGTGGATGGGGAATCCTTATAAATCAGTATATGTTTGCATAGCAGACTTATTAATCCCTGCTTATGAAGGGGCATCTGGAAAAGAGCGGTCCCCGCTCAGTATGCTTGCCTGGTTAATCTCTTAAATAAATAAATAAATACATACATACATACAAATGGACTAGCAGTATAGCCTAGAGATTAGAGTAACAAGTTGTGAATGAGCTTGGTACATCTAGCAGACCTGGGTTTGAGTCTCATAACCTCCACTTGCATACTGTGTGACTCTGAATAAGTCAGTTATCCTCCCCACTGCTCCCAAGTCACCTCTGAAAACAGATGTGTGTGCCTAGTGGGTCTTATCTGCTTACCAAAAGAATAAAATAAAGTGTGTGGGGGCGATGCAACCTGCTGAATCTAGATTCCCCGTACAAGCTTAAGTTGCTATGTTATGTCACTATTATGTAGCTAATATATTCATTTATAAAAATAAACTAATTAAAAATAGGACAGCTATGATATGAAAATGTTCCTGGTATGATAGCCTTGAAAAATGATTGTGGCTATTGTAGTATCACAATATTGCTGCATCTGGTTTGGGTTTTTGTGGAAGGAACCCTCCATGCCCTACATTTTTTTTTTTGGGGGGGGGGATAGGGTAGTGAACTGAAAACATTTTGTCATGTTATTATGACACTGTAAATCATTGTATATTTTGAAAAATGGTTATTGCGATACAGGAAAACAGACACAATATCATTACTGTAAGTGAAAATTATTGCAATTATTCCAAAACACAGTTATTGTGACAGTCTTAATAAAAAATAAATTAATAGAAATAAGGAGGTTTATACTCCCATTATAATTTTATTTCTGCTACAGGAACTGTATTCTTGTACTGTACTTCTCTCAACTGAAATAAAAGTAACGTTATTTTAAAAGGAAAGGAGACCCGTACAAGAAGTGAAACACTATTGTAAAAGCAGAGGAGTGTCTTGATGCCCTCCCCACCCCCACAAGGCCAAGTCCCTTGCTGATGTCAGCTTAAGGGGAATACTGGGATACCTTTTCAGTCTCCTGGATGGTGGGGGCACACGCTTAACCTGATACAGAATTAAAATATAAAATATGTGAGTGGTGAGTTGCAGATTGGAATTTTTCTTAATCAGGAGCTCCTGGTCCCTTTGTGGTAAGTTCATATCTGAAAGCTTCTTCAGTTTCTTGCAATAAAATAACAGTTTGAGTAGGCAAGACTCAAATCTCATAACATTTAAAAAAACTTAAACTTCTAAACTGTCCATTCCTTATTAAGCATGTCCAGTGGTTTTGCACCTCATATCATATCTTGTCACCCAGCCTCTCGCCATCTGGGATAGCGTTAAACCCTATGCAGTTACTCTGCCATAGTCTATCAACGGATTTGGAGGTTTCCAGGGGTGTGCTACCTAGGGCAACCGATTAGAAATAGCTGAGTATTCAATTACAACTGCTCAGTTTTTTTTCTCCTATTTGTCTAATTGTCATGTAATTGCTCTTTAATGCCTAATGATCAGGCCTCTGTAACCACTGAATATGTGTATTGTCTTATTGTCCACCCTGACGTGGAACCTTTGTAAAAGAGATCACACTCAAAGGTCTTTCCGAAATAATAATTAAACAATTAATATCAATTTTTTAATTTTTTGACACGTACATAATGGCCATCCATGCATTTAAAGCAGCAGTGCATGACGGCGGTGACAATTTTGACCTATACTTTTGTTATTCTATTTTAGAGTGTCCTTTATCTCACGACTTGTAGGATACCCTTCTTTCCCCATATAGAGTTTGCTTCACCATTTTTTTTTCACATTTGAAATAATAAAAGGGGCATTCCTTTTAATACGGGTCGAACCAGATTTTCATCAGTATTCACAGCTATGTTTGTACACCTGTTGTTCTATAAGGTCAAGGAGCACGGTCTACTGCATGCTAGTTCATTATTGTCACAAAAAAGGACCCTAAAGAGCAGTTGACACCTGCAGGAGAACTTTAACAAAACATAATATTTAGATACAGTCCAGCTTGTATTTCATATTACCTCTGTATTTCTCCTCCCCATTATTTATTACTACGGTCATTTGCATGATAACAGGATCTTTGCTCATGAAGAGTATATCTATTCCTGTTGCTCCCCCAGGTCATAATGCACTGCCTGTGACATCAGTTATTTCCATGGCAATAGATTGTGATGTCACAAGACAGGATTATGACTTGAAGTAGGGAGTATATTATAGAGGCAGATAAACTGTAAGGGATAAAGATCACGTATTCATGCACATTTCCTTAGTAATAAATAAAGTGGAGCAGAATTCTATAGCATGTATATGGAATACAAGCAGAATAGTATCAAATTGTTATTTTTTCAAAGCTTTCTTTGAGGTGTCAGCAACTTATTAAGTAACGGGTGTTCAAAAGTAACAAAGAATAGCGATGAAAACCCGGTCTGAGCCATATTTAAAGGAATGCCCTTTAATTATTTCATCTGTAAAATAAAAAGTGGTTAAGCAGACTCAAAATGGGAGAAAAAGGGTTTCATACAAGTCAGGAGATAAGGGCCAGTGTAAAGCAGAATAAAAAGTCAAAAGGACAAAATGTTCATCATTAACACATGCTGCTGTTTTAAACTGTGATACAGCCATGCTTGTTTCTGAGTTACACAGAGTGAGAAAAAAAATCATAAAGGGATCCAATTATTTTAATTAATAGCAACCAGGGCTTTTTCAAATTCCAATGCAATGGAATGCCACAGAATTTTGGAAACTTCTGCCTAACTCCATGGAATTCTGTTGGTAATGGGATTGTGAAATTTGAAAGAGAATCAATGATTTACGTAAACCACAGATTATTTTTCTAAAATGTTTTGTTTTTGTTTTTTGTTATAGAGGTTGTTTCTGCTGGGCGCACCATGGGTGGCTGACTTCAGCCCTATCCTTGCCATCCAAGTTCATCTGCCACCTCTCCAACTCTGCCAAAATCCATTTCCCCATGGATTTCCTCCTGTGGTGGGGCCGGGAAGGGGAAGGCCATCCTCCCACCACCCAGGGAACCACAATCCAGATTGGGGTGTCAGCAAGCTGGCGACAGAGCAGGATGAGGGCAGGCAGGCAGGGCTTCATGTAGCCTATGGTCGACACGTTCCTCCTGCTTTTTTTCTCCCTGTGCCATGGCACTGTAAGTGCATGCACGTAGAGGAGCACACACTGTATGTAGCTGCAGTCCCTCCTTGCTGCTCAGACTTCAGCGCTGGCACCTGGCCTCCACCAGATGACAGCCATGGAGTGAGACAGCCCATCCCCCTGTTGGATGCTCAGTCCTCCCCCTCCGCCACTGACCCCCAGCAACCCACGTGCTCTGCCAAACTCGGGTCACTGGCGTGAAGCCAGGTGTGGCATCCAGCACCTCAACCCTCAGTGCCACTTTTTCACAATCTGTGGAATACTATTCTGTCACTTATATAGACAATGGAAAGTTATTCCATGGTTTACATAGGAAAACTTTTTTTGAATTCCGTGGAATTCAGAAAGAAATTCTGAAAATACTTTTAGGCCCTGTCCACAGTAGGGACCGATTTTAATTTTTTTTTTTTGTACTTTGTTTTTATCTTATATCATAATCCATGACAACAGATCATGTTGCATATAACACACAGTCCAGCAAAGATTTACACCACTGAGACAAGTATTCTCTGAGATACAGGACTAGCATGCATGTGCCATATAGAGGTGCAACATTCAGAGGAAACAACTTATTTTTGCTAAATTATATCCTGATACGTGCTGTCAAATGAAGTCCATGAGCCATATGGCAATAAACTGGATCTGAAGGATTGTCCAGCAGATCCATTCCTAGTAATCCGCAGCCCCCTCTCATGGGGGATAAGTAGTGCCATGCCAATTGCTAAATGTAACGAACCCAGGTATTAAATGTAGCAACATTAGCATTTACAGTTAACAATAACTTTAAATCAATTTCTGTCCTCCAAACTCCTACTCCAGTTTTGACTTTTGAGTGTTATATAAACTGTAATATTCTGTGACCCCAGTACACAAAGAATGAGCCCAAAATGAGAAAATGAGAGGGACTAACAACAGAGTGCTTATTAAACTCAATTATTAAAATAAGTGAGTAAACTTTATCCCACTTTAAAATAGGGTAGCACCCATCAAAATACAAAAAGGTAAGTTAAATTCTTTCAGTGGAAATTACCCACTGTAGAACAGATTCAGAAGTCATGATGTGATATTTTACAGTCTGTCATAGATGGGTCAACTAGGTGAAAAGCTTAGCTTTTTCGACAGCACGCAGAAGCTCATGGCAGCTGTACAACTGCCATGAGCTTCTGAAGAAGGACTGGTTGGTCCGAAAGCTAGAGCACTTTGTTCTTGTTGTTACATCTATGTTGGTCCATTAAAAGGTATCACATCATTTGCTTCTGGATCTGTTCTTGCAAGGACCAATACGGCAACTACTAAATCTAGATTTCCACTGTAGAACAGTAATTCTAGTCCCATTAGTCTCTCTCACAAGTCAGGTAGGATGAAAAGATTCCTCTTCTTCTCCCAAGTCTCAAGGTTCTCGGGACATGTTGGAACTTCTCGGGCTTCGCTCTTGAGATTCACATGTCCCCAGAACCTCTCAATGGTATTATAGCCTTGCAATGCAGTCCCCTATCATTCTATTTATAGTGTTTGATGGAACACTGTTCAGCATGGAGATCCATGCCTAGAACAGCCTTGTTGTGCTGCAGTAGCATTTCTATGATGTTTTGCTGCACTAGGTATGTCACTACTGCAGCACAACAATGGAGAACATCTTCATGAGGCAGTTGTTTCAAACCTTGGCACCCAATGATGGAGCCACAACAGTGAGAGAGCTGACCCCGGAAGTGAGTAGCACCTGAAAGAACCACAATGCTAAAGGAATTAGTGGAGCATTGGGGGGTCATTTTTTTACTTTTTTTATTTAGATTTTTATGGTATTTTGTAGGTTATCTCCCGCTTTTCTGCCCAAGGCCCCAGCATACGGCCATGCGTGTGTGTGGAGGCATGCATGCACAACATGGTGCCAGCGCAGCCCCTTCCACCCACCCGTAATGGTACCGCTCCTTCCCGCCTACACTACCCACTGGACCTCCACCTGGTGGGAGTGAAACTATGGGGGGCAGCCCACCCCCACCACTCCTGGGAGAGGAGAGGAGAGCAGCATGCCAGCTTGCTCAATTCTGCTCCTCCCTTCCCTCCCATGCTCTAGCACTCCAATGACCCAAGGTCGTTCCAGAACCTGGGTCTCTGGCATAATGAAAAGTAAGGCATCCAGCACCTCAGCCCTCAGTGCCACCGGGCTGGTAGGATAATTTTTTTTATATGTGCCCACTCAGAAGTGATGATAAATTGCCTATTTTTGGCCATGCTATTGCATATTCAATATATACAACAGCAGTTGACATGTTATTGCATTTACATCTGCAGTTTGTTTGAAGACGTTGCTGCTTTTCTTTGATTTTAAGAGCCGGCTTCATTGCTGCACTAGGCATTGTGATGTCATCAGCATTATGACAGGTACTCTCTGATTGGTTCAGCATTTCATTGTGATGACAGTAACTTTAAAAATATCCATTGGAACAACAGTAACAAAAACATAGTTTTGATATGTTATATGTTAATACCTGCTCTGCAGCCATTTGTTGCTGTATAAGAGTGGATTCACGTGCCTTCACATGGGGCGAGAACAGTGAAGCGAAGCTAAGCTGTTCTGGCTCAAGCTGAAGGCAAGTGAAACCACTCTAATACAGGAACGAGTGGCGATGGGTGACGTGTTAATATACTATTGATCAACAGTGATCAATAATATATATTTTTTAAAAACTATTCAAGGAATGTGCCAGTTTCCAGGGCATCTGCACGCGAGATGCTCTTCACAGAATAAGAGTGTTTCATGCGCAGAGGAAAGGAGTGCTCTGATTGGTCAGGAGCGCTCCCTCGATCTATTATGCTATTAATGAAGTCACTAGCCAAGATATATATATATTTTATCTTGCCATTTTACCCCCACTCCTATTATATTATTAATTTATTAAATGCCAAGAAAAAATAGAACTTTCATTGGCTGGGAGATGTCACATGACTGTGCATTAAATTCCTAGCACTGCACAGTAAAGAAAACTATTAGCTAACACACCACTACACTTCTAAAATGAAAAAATAAAGCCAGTAGTCACCAGCTTGAAAATCTTACCCAAAGTGTTCGCAATATTAATACAAACTAGAATGCCACACTAAGCACACATTCCCAAAGATTTCACCACCTCTCACATAACATATTGTAGTTCTCCACAGCTTGTGGCCTCTGCTTAAATCAACACTGTTTTCACTGGATCCCCCATTAATGCACCAACACCACAGGGTCTGGCAGCGAGCAATCACTTTCTGACTTTCTGTTTCGGCCAACAGTAATTTTTTCACTGTAGTAGTGTCATTTTGTTAATTTCAGTGTTCGACTCAGCAGTTGAGCAACTCTTTGTCTTCTATTGCTGAACAGAGTTGTTGGGGGTCGGGGAGAGTAGGAGGCAGTGAGACACAGTTTGCTGCCGAGTCGTCATCTAAGCATCTAAGCAAGATAACAGATGGAGCAGTGCTGTGCAGAGCATGGCAGTCAGCAAGACACAATCTGTTGCTGATTCGCCATCTCACCAACATAACAAGCAGAGTGGCGCTGAGCAGAGTAGGGCGGGAAGTGGTGCTGAGCAGAGCGATGGGGGGGGGGCACTGAGGCATATTCTGTTTCTGAGCTGCCATCTGAGCAACATAATGGGTGGAGCAGCAGTACCCTAAAACTTGCAGCCATGAAACAGCAGCACAAGAAGTGATTTACTCTTCTCTTGTTTATTATTTTGCTGCCATTTTATAAATGTAATAACAAACTTCAGGGCTTGCAGTTATTAGGTAATTACTGCACTGACCCCCACCCCATGGATGAAGGGCACTCAGCTAATGTCTTATGCCTCAATTCCATGGAGTGGTTGTTTGTACAGTAATTACCCAAAAACTGCACACCCTCTTATGTGTTATTGCTTATTTAATGCACTTCCCAGTGACGTAAAGACACTCGACATTCGGCCTCATGCCTAACTATTTTCCTGGGGTGTGTATTCAAATTTCTTATTTATTTATTTTTATATATATATATTTTTTTTTTTTAATTTTTAACCAGGTGGTGGCCTGGGCACAGCCCTTTTTCAGTCACACCTGACTTAAAATTAACATACAATACAAAACTCACAACAAACAACAATAACAATTACATACATTGACACTTGCTATTACAATTTAAATGTTTAAATAACAAACACTTAAAATGTTTTGTATTACTTTCAGAATGCTGTTGAGTCATTCAAGAGCAACAGTGCTAAATTCTGGCAGATCTTGAGGGAAGTTGAAGGACATAAATCATCTTCCTCAATGCCGACCAGAATTACCCTTGGCGACAGCCCCTGTACAAATAAACAAGACATCTTAGAAGTTTTCAACAACCACTTCACCACTGCAGGCCTAGCTTTTGATACCTCTCCCTTAAGCAGACTGCTCAATCAGCAAATAGGTAGTAATATACCTTGGCCCTCCACTACAACCCCCACCAGCTCAGCCAAGTTTAGCTTTACCCCAGTCACACTTAAACAGGTAGAAGAGCTACTAACCTCCTTAGACACTAAAAAAAGTGCAGGAGATGACCAGATCAATCCTGCTTTACTAAAACTAGGCTACTATCAACTAGCCCCACCAATCACTCATCTTTTTAACATGTTCCACATGGAAGGGGCCCTCCCCTCTGTGTGGAAAACAGCCGATGTTATCCCACTGTTTAAATCTGGCAACTCAGGTAATTTAAATGATTACAGACCCATTTCTTTACTGCCCATTCTTTCGAAGCTACTTGAAGAAATGGTAAACTGTCAACTAAGAGAATTTTTAGAAACCCATAACATCTTGAATCCTGTACAGCCTGGCTTCAGGTCTAACCACAGTACGGTCACTGCACTAGCCAAGGTCTCTAATGACTGGCACACTGCTGTTGATAGTAAAATCCACATAGCCGCACTTTTCTTGGATTTAACCAAAGCATTCGATACGGTGGACCATGATCTTCTACTGTCCCAACAAAAAAAACACACGTGCTTAAATAACTGTACCCTTAATTTGTTCTCTTGCTACCTTGCTGGCAACCAGCAACAGGTGAAAGCACAGGGAGATCTCTCCACCTGTAAAACACTTCTCAGAGGGGTTCCTCAAGGCTCAGTTCTGGGCCCCTTATTATTCACAATATACATCAACAGTGTTGACCACAGTATAAATTCTGCCAGTGTGCATCTATTTGCAGTCAACACTGTTCTTTATCTTACTCAGCCTACCATAGAATCCGCCTGCTCGTCCCTCCAGCAAGAATTCAACACATTGCAGCAGAACCTACTTCAGCTGAAGTTTTTCCTCAGTGCCAAAAAACTAAATTATGTTTATCTCTTCACCATTTAAACCATCTAGTGCAAGCATCCAGTCTGCCAATCCCATCATCACAACTGTGTCCGGGGATACCCTCGAAAAAGTGGACAAATTCAAATATCTAGGCTTTTGGCTGGATAGCAAGCTCTGCTGTATCCCCCATGTCAAAGAGCTTTCAAAAAATTAAAACAAAGGCTGGGAGCATTTTTCCGCATTAAACGGCTGCTTGCCTACAATGCAAAATCCAGGCTAGTTCAAACAGCGTTCCTCCCGCTATTAGACTATGCTGACTTCCTCTGTAGTAACTGTCCCATGCTGGCCAAGCTGGACATATTGTACCATAGAGCCTTAAAATCTGTGACTGATTCCCTGTTTAAAACTCCCAATTGCTTGCTATACTCTCAGTTAGACTGGACCTCCTTATATGCTAGAAGGTGGCATAATGCCTCTATTTGGACCTTTAAAGCTCTCACCAATAAATTCCCCTTGTACATCTCCAATATCTTTAAGTTTATGCCCTGCATGTACTCACTCAGGAAATACACCTTTATACATCTCGATACCCCCAGGGTCAGATCCCGTTTTGGCAGCTCATCCATTGGGTACGCTTTACCTACGCTGTGGAATGCACTCTAAAGTACCTTAAAGCTAACCTATTATGTCAGTCTTGCTGCCTTCAAATCCCCACTAAAACCTCTATTGAATGAGAAATGTCAGTGTTATGCCTAACTCTTTCCCTCATGCTTTTTGTTTGGCACCTACACTGTCACATTGGCCTGCTGGCACAATCAGTCCCACCTTTTTGTGTCTGCTGCTCGCCTCTGCTCACGTGCACTTCCCTGTAATCCTTGCCCTGCTTCCACATTCACTCTGCTTTTGTAACTATCCATCTCCTATTTCCTCCACTCCACCCTACCCCACCAATTTTCCTGCACCTTCCTTTTATTTCCTAGCCACCCAATTTAGTAAGTATTCTCTTTTTTATTTTTATTTTTGGGCACTTATGCTCAAACCTCTAATTTGACTGTCACTGTATTGTATTATTGTTGTATTGTATTATTGCCCTATTCAAATCCTGCTGTATCCTTCTGTCGAACTGTTTTGTACTGTTGTATGTTGTACTGTCCCTTCAGGACCACTCTGTAAATGAGTATCTCAATGGTGTATCTCCTGGTAAAAATAAAATTTGAATCAAATTAAACATTGTTTGTGCCAATTACAAAATCTGTAAACTCATTTAACATTGACGGTGCTCCTATAATGCACACCCAGTCATGCCATATTATGCACTTATTTGCACTAGTGAAAAATCGTGCAGAGGTTTTTTGGGTGCATCAGAAAAATGTGGATCTGAAACACCAGGGAATTACTTCCCTTGGAGTTCATCAGCTTCTGCTGTTGTTCCTGCTCTAAAATAATTTGGTTGGATTTTCAAAATGCTATTTTTAAAAGTTTATCTGCATTTGTGAAACTTTTCAGCTCCCAAATTGCAGCACTGTGTGGCATCTGCACACATAAGTTAGATCACCTTTTTGCCCATCTAACTAAGTGTCACAAGTGTCAGGAATGCAGCACAATTCTGCCGCAAGTCCCTGACACACAGCTGACGATACAGCCCACAATCTTCTGCGTGTGACCTCAGAATAATTTCTATGGCAACAGGTTGTAATACCACAAACAGGATTAAGACTTCCTGGCAGGTGTAAGCAAGATGGACGGATGGCATTTAAAGATCCAAGAGACCCCAAAACAGCAGATATGGAAATGTTACCAATTTTAAGAAGTAGACAGTTTTAACTTTTTATTTCTGCAGTGTTCTTCATTTTCCTTTTTGCTCATTAGAACTTTTTTTGTGTAATAGTGTTATACTGGATGTGTGGAACAGCACTCTGCCCAGAATTATAGATCAAGGGAGTGCTCCCGACCAATCAGAGTGCTTCTTTCCTCTGCACATGAGAGACTGTTATTCTGTGAAGAGTGTCTCACACAGAGCTGCCCAGGCTTATTCAGGTAAGGTAAAAAAATAATATGTATACTGTCACTGAGACCACTCTTACAGTTATAAGAGTGGTCTCACTTACATTCTTAGGGTATCAAAACCGCTCATATTCAGTTCATGGTTCTCATACCCTAAGAATGTGCATGAGACCACTCTTACATCCATAAGAATGGTCTTTGTGGTGGTATTAACATACAGCTGACATATCTAGTTTTAGTTCTCCAGCATCAATCTCACTGACAGTGACATCACCTTTGACTGACCTGGCAGCTAACTGTGGCTTTCCTTGAGCAGCTGTGATGTCACAGTTAGAGAAGTCACAATGCTGATGATGTAATAGGAACAGAGGTATATACTGTGTGTCAGCTGCCAGGCCAAGTGCTGTTCCACACATCACACCTGCTAACATCAGGTAAAAAAAATCTTCTAATTAACCAAAGGGGAAAAAAAAGTACCTCAAATATACAAGGAAATAGGTGACTGTTTTTACAAACTAATATTAGTTTCAGGCATTAGCTCTTTAAGGGGAACACATCTTGCTTTGTTAAAACAGTGAAGGTCCATTTAGGTGGAATCTCATGATTTGAGGTGTTATAAAAGTGAAAAACTTGAACTACACGTCCTCGTTTTTTATTGCCAGAGTTCCTGTATTAATTGGCCACCACTCCCAGCAATGAGTGTTACACTCCTCTTATCGCCAGTGCAGCAGTGCCTCCCTCCCTACTTTGCTTGTTCAGCAACCATCAGCTGCCAAGGTGTGATAGTATGTTTCTTCAGGAAACGCGGTGGAGTGATTAGAAAAAAAAGATCATTAAGTTCTCCGAGACTTTAAGACCCCAGATTTATTCCTGTTGACTTTCAATCCTCAGCCATGGAAAACATCTTGCTTGCTGCAGAATAAACTGGCTCTCCGTAGCTTGCTAGCCAAGTGAAGCAATTAATGGCTGCAGTGAGCTGATTTGTTCCCTGTTTATGTGTTTGGCAGTAGGTTAGCCAGGGTCTGTGGAGGCAGGATATCGACCAGTGCACATGTGGCAGGTCTGCCTGACATCTAGTCAATCAGAAAAGAATCCTGTCCCTCACTTCAAAGCCATTCCTCATTAATGTCCTCTGCACTGGCTTCTGGACAGGGAGCTTGTTATCTCTCTGCTCTGTTAATGGTTTACATTCCTGCTGCTTATCCAGGCTGGCAAGATTATCATTCTAGTACATACTTTGTCTGGATGATAAACTCTCCTGTCAGGTTCAGATTGGGATCCTTGTAATCCCCTCCCTCACCTGCCGAGACTTAAAAAGAGAACTTCTTGCATGACAGAGCACTACAGACTGACTGAAATGTTTTTCCGCTCTGTCCTGGGTGACAACATTGTTGGACGGTTAGGAGATAAATGGATTTATCTTTTGTCTCTATATGGATTGCGAAAGGCACTGACGTATCAAGAGTATACAAAGTATTTGAGCCAAATCTCAAAAAATGTGGTCTTTCACTGCCCCCCCCAAATATACACTCTACACCTCAGTCCCAGCACATTTTTTAGCAAACATCTGCGTGCAGTGACTCTATGAAGAGCCAATTAACAGGGCCTTGCTCGACCCAGGCCTCAGAGGCGTGAGCCCCAGATGTTTTTATGTGGGCCCTGCACCCCTCCTTAATACTGACCCACTGAAATAAAGCCACTAATAAAATGTCTGTGGCCTACCCTGAGCCTTTGATGGCTTGGGCCTGGGATCTCTTGTTACCCTAACAACAGCTCTGCCAGTTACATCGGTTGAGCGCTGCTGGGACAGAACCTGCTCAGATGGTGAAGTTGAGAAGCCCATGTAATGGCAAAAGTTGATCTGATTTCATACAAATGTCCTTAGTAACATAACAACATATTAATATAGTATTTTATTGTGGAGGGAGGGTCCTGGGGAAGGGGTCCTTCTTAACAACACGGCCTTCTGTGCCACTAGTGATGCAGAGCGTAGCCCCAGAAAGAGTCTGCTGCTGAGTATGAAGGTAATAAAAAACAAAGTGCACTTCTGTGTGTGCAGTGAGGTGTGCAATGAGCATCTGTGTGTGCAGTGAGGTATGTAGTGAGCATCTGTGTGCAGTGAGGTGTGCAGTGAGCATCTGTGTGCAGTGAGGTGTGCAATGAGCATCTGTGTGTGCAGTGAGGTATGCAGTGAGCATCTGTGTGCAGTGAGGTGTGCAGTGAGCATCTGTGTGCAGTGAGTGTCTCTGTGTGCAGTGAGGTGTGCAATGAGCATCTGTGTGTGCAGTGAGGTGTGCAGTGAGCATCTGTGTGCAGTGAGTGTCTCTGTGTGCAGTGAGGTGTGCAATGAGCATCTGTGTGTGCAGTGAGGTATGCAGTGAGCATCTGTGTGCAGTGAGGTGTGCAGTGAGCATCTGTGTGCAGTGAGTGTCTCTGTGTGCAGTGAGGTGTGCAATGAGCATCTGTGTGTGCAGTGAGGTATGCAGTGAGCATCTGTGTGCAGTGAGTGTCTCTGTGCAGTGAGCATCTGTGTGTGCAGTGAGGTGTGCAGTGAGCATCTGTGTGTGCAGTGAGGTATGCAGGCATATGTCAGTGTGTAGACGCAGTGGTGTGTGTGTGTGTAAGCATGTGTGCATGCCAATTTATGTGCCATGGTTACAACCCGGTACTATCAGGGCTCTTCACAAGCATCTGATCTTAGACACGTTGTTCAATGATAGGTCACACTTTCTGTACAGTAGCATTGCATTTCATTTGAATAGCACACCATTGCTATATCTCAATCGGTATAACATCTTCGGGACCCTGGGGCCCTTCTTTCTTTTGTGACATCGGTGGTAGGAAGGATTGTGTAATATCTTTTTATTTTTTAATTAATTTTGTTAATGGGGTAGACCCATTGAAACATAGCAGCCCCTTTTTCAGGGGTGACCCAGAATTAATTACAGATTGACAATCAGGCAGAACAACAAATAGTCAGATACAGTGTCAGGACAAGTCAGACATAACAAGGTCACAATACATTAGGTGTGATACTATTGGCCAGACATGGTGTACAACATGTGACAAAGAGTTAGTAATGGTCTTGCAACTATACAATGTAGGGAGGGGGAACATTAACCAACAGTGTAACAAATGAATCCAGTGGGTTATAAAACCCGAGGCAGCATGGTTTCACAGAGGGGAAGTCATGTCAAATGAATCTGATAGATTTCTTTGACTGGGTGAACAAGGAACTAACAGTGGAGCAGTAGACATGGTCTAACAAGATTTCTGAAAGACTTTTGACACCGTTCCACAAAGGAGACTAGTAAGCAAGTTGGGTAGCTTAGGAGTGAGTCCAAAGGTGGTAAACTGCATACGAAATTGTTTTTTGGGATAGACAACAGAGGGTGGTGGTAAATGGAGTTCACTCCAAGAAAGGGAAGGTGACCAGTGGGGTGCCTCAGGGATCAGTACTGGGACCAGTTCTCGTTAGTGTGTTTAGAAGTGACATTGCAGAGGAGCTGGAAGGGAAGGTCTGCCTCTTTGCAGATGACACCAAAGTGTGCAAAAGGATGGACACTCCGGGAGGGTGTGTGTGTGTGTGGAAAGGATGAACAGAGACCTGAGAAAACTATAGGAGTGCAAAATAATGCACTTGGGGCACAGACACCCAGGGGCAGAGTACAAAATGGGTGGAATTGTATTGATGACCACCAAGCAGGAAAGAGACCTTCTGGTAATCATATCAGGTGACCTAAAGTTGGTCAGGCAGTGTGACAAGGCAATAGGGAGGGCTACTGGAATGCTGGGGTGCATAGGGAGGGGTATCACTAGCAGAAAGAGGGAGAGGTGTTACCTCTGTATAGATCACTGGTAAGACCCCACCTAGAGTACCATGACCAGTTCTGTAGTGTTCCAGAGGAGAGCAACTAAAACGGTGCAGGATCTGCATCAACAGCCGTACGAGGAGAGATGGAAGGATCTTGATATGTACACTCTGGAACAGAGGAGGGATATGATAGAGACTTTTAAATACCTCATGGGGGGAAATAAGATACAGAAGGGAAGTATTTTTCTGAAGAAATGATGCTCTAGAACAAGGGGACATGCTGTGAAGCTCAAGGGAGGTAGATTCAGGAAGGATGTGATGGAAGTACTTCTTTATGGAAAGAGTGGTGGATTCCTGGAACAGATGTCCAGTGAAGATGGTGGGGGTCAAAACAGTGGTGGGGTCAAGAATACATGGGATAAGCACAAAGGAATCATAGTGGAAAGGAAGGAAGGGGGAGATCTGTAGATTGGGCACAGTCTTCGGTAATAGCGTAGGTAGGGAGAAATGGGCAGACCGGATGGGCCAAGCGGCCCCTATCTACCATCAAATTCTGTTTCCTCTACCCTGCCCTTTTGCCTTGTGCCTCTCCTTCATTCTGACCCTTAACTGGCAATGGCCTCTGCCATTTCAGTTAGTAACCTGATAGTTTCTCTTCATGCACAGATGAGAGGTCTGCGACTGGGATGACTGCCACAAGGATCTTACACAGAGATCTGCACCAGACACCTGCCCTGAACAGCAAGAAGCATCTCCTCTCCTCCTGCCACTGAACAAACTTTGACCACACAAACTGCACCCTTAAGGATGTGATCAACCTTACAATCCCAGCATTAATCTCCTCACTGCCAGAGCAGTCACCGGAGCATAACTAAAGGAACTGTTAGTATCCTGGGAATTATATACTCCCCCACTTTAGATTCTTGCTGTCCACAGCAAGGGCTTTGGAATAGGTACTTACTCTCTCAGAGTTTCTCTGAAAGAAGTTGTGTGGCTTCTCCTTAATTGTGATCTGCACAAGCAGGAACCCAGATGGATAGTAGTGGCTGTTATGTGATATCCTGCTCAGAGCAGCAATATACCATATCGTTTTTTTTTTCAACAATAATACTTTTCTAGGCCAGCCTGGTGGAATAGAGGGCTGAGGCCCATAATGCCTTAACTGTTACCATGCCGGTGATCTGAGGTCAAGAGAGAGCTCAGGTTGCTAGGGGTTGGCTGGGGGAGAGAGGAGTGAGTGTCAAGAGGACAGAACTCCTTTCTTGGGGAGGGGATGGGTCATGGCTCCCTGGCATCAGTGACACCAAGTGGAGGCTGGGTGTGCAACAGCCAGGGCCATGTAGAGACTGGGGTGGAGGCGTTGGCAGACATCCGTGAGTTGGGTACGGGAGCATGCTCATCTCATGCTGGATGTCATTGCACGTCTGCACCTCCTCAGAGGCAACCAAATACAGTGGAAAACTCCGTTGACAGGGAGGAAGACATGGCCTGTCCCCACATCCACCACCAGATCCTGCCCTCCTGGGTTCTGACACCCTCCAGCTTTCACCTATGCCTGTGGGTACTGGACTTCAGGTAAGCGAAGGCTGACCCGGGGGGAGGGTCCCCACAGGTGTGTTGTGGGTGAGTTCTGGGATCGGGATCACAGGCAGGGAGGATCACGGCAGGATGGGACAATGGCAGGACGACTGATGGGGCACCAGCCACCGGCGATGGGAGTGAAAGAGAGTTGATTAAAAAATAATAATAATGTTTGTCTGGCAAAAATATCAATATACCCATTTTTCTTTTTGTTTTCTCTCATTCCTGAACTAAGATATGGGATTCATAAGTTTTTTAAATTTTCCATTCCTGTGCCATGTCACCATGAAAAGAATGTATTATCTTGGTACATTGCTGTGCTGTTTATCATCGGAAATCCATGCTAGCACCACCCTAATACATCCACAGTATAAATCTAGTATGTACATTCAACAGCTAACCTCAACAAAAGAAATTTTTAAAAATTGCGAGTGGTGGCCAGTTTTAATGGTGTGAGTCATTAACTACAAAATCAGCTAAAATAATCCATTTTAAAGCATCTGAGAAAACTAAAAATAACCAAGGAGGAAGCTAAGGATGTCAGAATATATATTTTCACTAAAAAAATCTATATGATGAAATTGTATGACTAGCAAATACTGTTGCTTTAAACAGGGAAATGCTATAAGAAAGGGATCCCTACTGCTCAAAATAAATTGCGTTTGGGGTATTGGTTATGTTGCAATAAGAACCGGACACTCCCACTGTGGATCTTTATGTATTTATTTTTAATGTTTTACCAGGGAAAGCACACTAAGTTATGATAGCTTGTTTCCTGGTGGGTCTCATGGTTGTTTTATTGACAGGAGGAATGCTGGCCATGACACTGGGCAAACTCCCCCACTCTTCTTCAGTAAGTGCCTTGCGATCTTTTACTTCCACTTGGACAGTGACCAGAGATGGACAGAAGGGACCTCCGTTTAACATCTCATCCAAATGATGGTACCTCACCAGTGTACCACCCCCCACCCACCCCTGTACCTCACTGCAGTATCAGTTATGCATATTACCCCACGTGTCTGGTGTGGGACTAGAACCCACAACCATGATCTTCCAGCCCCAGAGGGAAGTGTGCTATCTACTGAGCCACTGACAGTGATAATCTTAACTAAGGTTCCCACATTCGGAGCCTATTGATCCTCACTGCCTGTGACCAAGGACCTGTAACCCTTTACCTAACACATTACTTTTAGCATAAAAGGTAAGTAAACTTTGCAAGATGTCCTAAAGTCTGAGAGTCCATGAAACGCTTTCTCAAATGAGGTTTGGTGCTTACCTTTATGTGTTAGCAGTCCAGTGACATTCATATGGAAATCAGCCATAAATTAAAACAAAGAAGCGGCAAGCTGCCATGTAATGTTTTTTTCCTTAATCAATTTTATAGGAAAAGATGAAACAAGACTATGACAACATTCATATCAGTCATAACCTCCAAAGACAGATTTATAACTTAAAGTGAAAGAACTGGTGCAATCAATACATGAATAATAGGTAACCTTTAAACATTAAAGTATTTGAGTAATCTGTCTTTCCTAAGTATTTGCATATTAGGAAGTGGTAGTTAATCTAGCAATTCCATGTTTCTAAACGACTGCTATCATATGCAACCTAGAAAAGAAAACATTATTTTATACGGTATGTATATGACAATTAGTTTTTGATAGGTTATGTATGTCACAGTCATTTATTTTAGAAGTTGCATATGTCATAAACAAGTATTGTACGGCTGGATTTTTTGTTCAAACCTGTCGGAGAGCAGCTTTCACAGTGAATGCTGATGACATCACAATGGTCTGTTCTTCCCTGAATACAGCTTCTGCACTCAAAGGGAAACAGTTTAATGTTCAAACTAATAAACCTTTGGCTTCTTCACCCATGAGTTATGCTCCTGTCCCCTCATCATGAAAATAAACTGTACATTTTGACTCAGGACATTATATGTATGCATATATATGTGTATTTGTAGATATATATTTACACATACATATAGAAATTGCAAAAAATTGTGTTGATGCATCTGCTCAGGTTGTAGAGGAATAAAACATTAGTGAATAAAGTTCCTTGGTGAGTCTGTGATGTTTTCTCCAGATTAGAACCATCATACAATGCACTGATCAAGCATTAGAGTGTAGAAGAGAGCCACTTCCCCTGGCACAGCAGCCAGCAATACAAAGACACATTACTGCACTTATTACACTTATTACAACACTTATTACACTTATTACATCACTTATTACATTTATTACATCACTTAGTACACTTATTACAGCACTTATTACACTTATTACATCACTTATTATACTTATTACATCACTTATTACACTTATTACACTTATTACTGCACTTATTTCTGAAATGTCCACATTTACAACACATTCTAGGAGAACATGAAACATAGAAGTTATCAACAGATAAGGACCCCTGGCCCACCTAGTCTGCTCTATATTCCATACTTAGTGTGCCACTGCAGACCCTACTTGATCTCTGGTCTCCCCCCCTTGCCTTACCTCTAAGGTCCTGTTGTGTCTATCCCATGCATGCTTGAATCCCATTGCTGTTTTAGCAGCCACCACCTCTGCTGAGAGGCTATCCCAGGAGTCCACCACCCTCTTTGTGAAGAGGTGTTTCCTCACATCTTCTCTGAGCCCCCCCCCCCAGCTTCATAGTGTGACCCTTGTCCTGGAGCATTTTTTCTATGGTAAATGCTACCTTCTTGTGCCTTATTAATACCTTTGAGGTATTTAAATGTTTCTACCATATCCCCCCCTTTCCCTCCTTTTCTCTGGAGAGTACATATTTAGTTGACTGAGTCTTTTCTCTGCACCATTTTGGTAGGCCCTTCTTTGTACTACCTCCACCCTATATCCTTCTGGAGGTGGGGCCTCCAGAACTGGACACAGTACCTTAGGTGGGGTCTTACCAATGAAAACTGGGAAGCCTAGGAGTGGGTCTTAAGGTGGATGGGGGACAGGAGACAGAGGGTGGTGGTAAACGGAGCTCACTCTGAGGAAGGGAGGGTAACAACTGTCGTGCCACAGGGATCAGTACTGGGACTAGTCCTCTTTGATGGCATTGCAGAGGGGCCAGAAGGGAAGGGAAGTCTCTTTGCAAAATGACACTAAAATCTGTAATAGGGTAGACACTTCAGGGGTAGAAAAAATGAACAGTGATCTAGGAAAGCTGGAGGAGTAGTCAACGGTGTGGCAGTTAGGTTTCAATACTAAGAAGTGCAAAATCATGTACTTGGGGCACAGAAATCCAGGGGCAGAGTACAAAATGGGGGTTGGGTAGTATTAACCCACTTCTGGCACTCAGGGCACTGGCATTAGGGTGCCGAACCATCAGGGCACCAAACCTGGGATTCACTGACCCCTCCCTTAGTTGGAATCTAAAGTTAGGGTAGGTGTAGGGGGCACACACAAGGTGGGGGTGCAGGGGGCACAGCCCCCAACAAAAACATTGGTCAGTGACATTGCTGACTGCTGCTCAGAACCATAATGCTGTCACGTTCGGAGGGTAGAACTGTATTAATCACCACTAAACAGGAGAAGGTCCAGGGAGTAATCATATCTGAGGACCTAAAGGTGGCCAGACAGTGTGACAAGGCAGTGGGGAGAACTAGTGAGATGCTGGGGTGCATAGGGAGAGGTATTACCAGCAGAAAGAGGGAGGTGGTGTTGCTGCTGCTGTATGTAGATCACTGGTGAGACCTCACCTAGAGTACTGTGTCCAGTTCTGGAGACCACATCTCTGGAAGGACATAGACAGGGTAGAGGCAGTCCAGAGGAGGGCAACCAAAATGGAGCAGGGTCTGCATCACTAGCCCTATGAGGAGAGACTGAGGGACCTCAACATGTACACTCTGGAGGAAAGGATGGAGGGGGTATGATAGAAACATTCAGATACCTCACGGGTATAAATAAAGTTCAAGAGGGAAGCATCTTTCAGAAAAAAAGATGCTCAAGAACGAGGGGGCATGCTATGAAGCTGGCGGGGGGGGGACTTGGGGGAAATGTGAGGAAGAATTTCTTCACAGAAAGAGTGGTGGATGCCTGGAACAACCTCCCAGTGGAGGTGGTGGGGTCAAAAATGGTAACAGGCTTCAAGAATGCATGGGATAAGCATAAGGAAATCTTTGAGGTGGGTGGGTAAAGCCAGAGATCAAGTAGGGTCTGTGGTGTATTAGTAGATAGGGAAAATGGGTAGACTAGGTGGGCCAGGCAGCCTGTTTTCTTCTGTCAACATCTATGCTATGTTTCTATGTTTGTATCTATACGGGGTAATACTACCTCCCTTTTTCTGCTGGTGATGCCCCTCCCTATACACCCGAGCATCCTGCCAGCCTTCCCCACTGCCTTACCACACTGCTTGGCTACCTTGAGGTCATCGGACATCATGAAGTATTTTACCCTACATTAAAGTGTAGGAATTTGGGGTGTTTTAAGTCAAGTATGGCTAAATATAACTGTGACACCCTATGGGTATTTTATTCATGTTTGAAGTAGTATATACAGCAGGCAGTGTGCCAATACACAACTCAAGATGAAATTATGTCATACTCATTGAAGGCTCTCTAATGGATTAATACTGTACAGAGAAACTGTATGATCTTCGGAAATATTTGGACTAAGTGGGTCACTCAGGATAGGCATATCATGTAAATAGAAACATAGAAACATAGGATTTGATGGCAGATAAGGACAGCTTGGCCCACCTAGTCTGCCCCTTTGCCTACCTAATGGGTAAGCTGCAGATCCTAGTTAACCAACAGCATGGAGGGCTGTTCGGGGTTACAAGTGGCTAGTCTTCCTTTTGTTTATGTTGATCAAAGATGTGTATTGGTATAGTATAACGTGAAAATTGGTATATTATCATTATAAAGTGAGAATTGGTACATTATCAGTATAACATGAGAACTGGTATATTATCAGTTTAATGTGTATTGGTACATTATCAGTTTAACGTGTATTGGTATATTATCAGTATAATGTGTATTGGTATATTATCAGTATAACGTGCATTGGTATATTAAAGGAATAACGCCCAACAGGGAGGGTGATATGCTGGGATAACGTCCCACCTCAGGCGGTTGGGCCCAAGGCCATCGGCCGAGGGTGTTCAACACCCGAGAAGGGATGTTATCCCAGCATAACACCCACCCTGGAGGACATTATTCCTATTATACAATGGCCTGTTGTTCTATACAGAAAAAAATAATTTTAAAGAATGTTTTTGTTAGTGTGTAAAACATTTTTGTTTCTTAAGAGCAGATGCAAACAATCATCAAGTGGCAGTGGCAAACAATCGGCAGGGAGGTTATGCCCGGATAACATCCCTGCTGTGATGGCCAACTGCCCAATCAGAAGCCAGGATTCTTTCTTGTCATTGTATAATATCAGTATAACGTGGGTTGGTATATTATCAGTATAACGTGCATTGATATATTATCAGTATAACGTGCATTGATATATTATCAGTATAACGTGCATTGGTATATTATCAGTATAATGTGTATTGGTATATTATCAGTAGAACGTGCATTGGTATATTATCAGTAGAACGTATATTGATATATTATCCGTATAACGTGCATTGATATATTATCAGTATAACGTGCATTGGTATATTATCCGTATAACATGCATTGGTATATTATCTGTATAACGTGTATTGGTATATTATCAGTATAACGTGTATTGGTATATTATCCATATAACGTGCATTGGTATATTATCAGTATAACGTGTATTGGTATATTATCAGTATAATGTGTATTGGTATAGTACCCTGCCTTATTGTGATACTTGGATAATTGCAGTTATACAATGTATTTGTTTTTATTTGGATATGATATTCTTTCATATAAAAATCCCTTGCACTTATGAAAAGTACCTTGGGTTCTTTTACTTCTGCCTGGACACTCGCCAGGACTGTAACACAGATGATCAAGTGGCAGGGACCTTGGTTTAATGCCCTGTCCGAAGGATGGCACCCCACAGCAGTATAGCACCCCCCAAGTAGAGCACTGGAGTTCCAGCATTTAGGGCATTAGCCCAAGCCCTGGTGTGGGACTAGAACCCATGGTCTTCTTGCTCAGAGGTGGCTGTGAGCTACTCTTGACACCTACAGTCAACCTTTAATGTTTTGCTAAAAAGAAATTAATATTTCAGTCATTTTAGATGTTTGCAGAGACTTAGGAGTACAGATGCAGTGAATTTAAAATCCGCCGGCAAAGTGAACGTGAAGCGGCCACTTCACGCTGGCACTTCGCTACATGGAGTGCCCTATAGGAAAGGTTCACTTCACCTTGTTATTATTACTTTGCGTTGTCATTCCACCTTAAATGTGAAGTAAGGTGGAGTGACAACAATATTGGCAGCATCCCACCCACACAGTCACCAGAATGAATGTGCATCCCCAAAGTGCTACTGTCTTGTGTCCAGAAAATTCCCCAGTGCAGACGAAGTGAAATGAGAGTGTAACAGGAAATGCAAAGTCTCCCAGAATTAATGGTGCACTCAGTCATGCGTGCAGCGGTCAGGTCACACACAGAGTCACCAGAATTAATGTACATCCCCAAAATGCAACTGTCTTGTGTCCAGAAAATTCCCCAGTGCCGATGAAGTGAAAGGAGAGTGTAACAAGAAATGCAGTCTTCCACAATTAATGGTGCCATGCAAATGCATAGACAGATTAAGATTGCGCTGCAAACTCAAGGGAACCATACGAAAAGACACAAAAACACCTAACCAGTGCTCACAAGTCACAAATCCAAATCTGGAAAGGAATACATTTTGCCAGTTGTGGGATTAGTGTACGGCAGTAACAATCCACTACCAGTAAAGATACCACAAAGCAGTATAAAAAATTCATGCAGGTGCGATGGATAGCAGGTTCACACTGCTACAATTACTCTGTAACACAATAAAAGGTGTCTGATTTAATGGCATGCATCGCACACACACACACTCACAAGCACACTCAAGTAATGTGTAGCAAATTGAAAACCTTTAGTAATATAACCAAATGTTTTAAACAGACAAATTGTATACTGCTGCACCACAAAAATCAGCAAAAACAATTCAAGAATTACTGAAAATATTACTGTGTGTACATTAACACAGTTATATAAGAAAAATATAACCAAAACAGGACTGCCTTTTTCTCCCAGTTAATCTACCTACACCACAAATATGCCCCTCCCCAAAGCACACTTCACAGTACACAGACTGACTGTTCTAAATTAACATTCAAAATCCACACACAGCAATGAACACTCGATGATATGAGCACAGAAGGGTTTCCTACAATTGATGTACTAAATTTTGAGCAAAAAATATTACTCAAAAAGGCATTTTAAACAGCTTTTAGAGGTTTTGAATCGCAGAGCTCAGAGCAAACTGTCTCCAGCTACCACAGCACACACACTACCCAGGCCAGAACTGAGGCTTTGCCGAACAATCTAGAGCCCATGTGACCTGCAATCCCACGAGTAACTGCAGAATTTCATTTGGAGCTCAATTACAGGGCAAAGTGAGGTGAATTACATTGATTTCAATATACTTAGCCTTAAAATTGGTGGAGAAGGGGTTTGGGGAAGGCGGAATAATGCAAAGTCATTGGTTTCAATGGACTTTGCATTCCTCATTATGAAGCAAAGTATTCCGCTTCACATTGTGAAATTCTCCGTAGATTCCATGTTACTCAGTGAAGCACTTCATGGAGCAAACTGGGGCCACTTCACCCACCACTACTTATAGTACTGTAACTCACATGCTGTATGGGAAGGAACGCGAATGCCTATGGCTGTACTTCCCCGATGGGCTGCAGCACAAACTCCCTGTCTTAAAAATGCTCATTAATGAGTACAGTGGTGGGGTGGTGAAGCCTGGAGAGATACTACAAAACAGGCTTACCATACATCCAAGTAACTAGTGAAAAAATTAGTGTGACTCATGACATGATCGTCAATCGTGATTTGTGACTGCATGTGTGACCATGATGATGAAGAACGTGATTCAGTGTCGATGGTGTGAGTGAGATAAACAATATGGAACTGTATTGGGAACACAAATGCCTATGGCTGTACTTCCCCGATGAGCTGTAGCACAAACTCCCTGACTTAAAAATGCTCATTAATGAGTACAATGGCTGGGTGGTGAAGTCTGGAGAGATACTACAAAACAGGCTTACAATACATCCAAGTAACTAGTAAAAAAACTAATGTTGTGATTCGTGACATCATCGTGAATAGTGATTTGTGACTGCATTTGTGACCGTGATGATGAAGAACGTGATCTGTATCACGAGTGACTCGTGATGATGGTCCTGACTTAAAAAAGCATATTAATGAGTACAATGTTCATGCAGAATTATGCACCACACCTGTCAAGTAGTCTGAAGGGAAGCCAAACAAACAACTGTGACTTGAGTTACAGATGGAGATTGGGCCCTAAAGAGATGCAAATGCACAGACAGCTTAAGATTACGCTGCACACTGAAGAAATGCAGATGCAAAGGCACAACACCTAACCAATGCTCACCATCAGAAATTAAAATCTGGAAAAGAATATCTTTGCCGGTTGGGGCAGGCCATGGGGTGGGGGGGACAGTGTACTGCACTGCTGCAATAACAGTCACTAGTACTAGTACCAGTAAAGATGCCACAAAGAAGTACAAAAATCACACAGCTGCAGTGGATAGCAGGTTCATATTGCTGAAATTATGTGACACAATAAAAGGTGTCTGATTTGATGACACGCATCACACATATACTCACACACACACACACACACACACAGTAATGCATAGCAAATTGAAAACTTCAGTAATATAACCACATACAGTATTTTAAACAAACTAAAATTATGCACTGCTGCACCACAACAATCAGCAAAAAATGGCAAGAATTATTGAAAATATTACTGTGTGTACATCTACACAGTTATACAAGAAAATTATCACCAATACAGAAAGCACTGTCTTTTTCTCCAATTTAATCTACCTACACCACAGATACTCCCCTCCCCAAAGCACACGTCCACTGTCTCTCAGTACACAGAATGAATGTTGTACATTAACATTCAAAATCCACACACAAACAATAAACGCCCGATGATATGAGCACAGGAGGGTTTCCTATAATCAATGAACTAAAGTTTCAGCCAAAAAAAAAAGACTCAAAAAGGCTTTTTTAACAGCTCTTAGAAGGTTTGAATCACAGAGAGCTCTCAGAGCAGATTGTGTTCTACAGCTTCCTACACACATTACCCCAAACTGAGGCTGTGCAGAACAATCTAGAGCCCATGTGACCTGAAATCCCATGAATCATTGCAAAATTCGCCTTTAGAGCTTAAAAACAAGGTGAAGTAAGTGAAGTACATTGTTTTCAATGTACTTAGCCTTAAAATAATTGTGAAGTAGTGGTTTGGGGAAGGCGGAGTAATGCGAAGTCATTGTTTCCGTGGACTTCGGGTCCTCGATATAACCACAGTACTCCGGCTTTCGCGTTGCGGAGCACTCAAGTTCACCTTCACTCTGCGAATCACTTTGCGGAGCGAATTGGGGCCACTTTGCCCATCTCTACTTAGGAGCAGGGATCTAAGCCGTGGAGCTTTTTAAAACAGCAATTTTCTTTCAGAATGGCCTGAGAGGATTGAAAAATGCAACACAAAATCTATTTATGGTACTTCATACAGTACTTATTTAGTCACTATAAGCATTGCCTGTAGATTCCCTAGTTTCTAGCTTTATAAATATTGCATGTTCAGCAGAATACATTGGGGAAGTCACTACCCATATTGCTGATTGGTCAATTACCAGTACAGCTGTCTTTAACTGTTTTTCATATGTGCACTAACTCCCAAATGGCAGCTACCTGGGCCACACTATAATGAGATTTGGTGTCCTGGATAGATAACTTCCCATAAATAAATCTTTCATTTCATAGGCTCTAGAGTCTGCACGGGGAACAGAACTGCTCTTTACACCCTTGATCTTGGACAAAGTGGGCGGCAAGCAACTCATTATTTAAATTTCCCAGTAAACTCACTTAGGACAATAATGAACACAAGTGGCCTCTGTGGTAAGCTAGTAATATGACAATTTCATACTTACTGAGAGATAATGACTGCAAACTGCAGTTATACTTGCAAATTGTTTTCATATTAGCAATATCATCTGGAGGATCAAATGGCGATGCTGATTTTAGACTGAAGAGTTAATTAAATCTAATGAATTCCGCGGGTTAGCTGGAGGTCGACTCATTTGCATCACAATTGATTAAAATACTCATCTCTCATTAAAGCAGGCACAGTGGCCACTGGAGTGCAGGGATAGGAAATAACAAACTATATTTATCATGGGAGACTGAGCACAAAGTGAATGACAAGAGGATGAGTGCTTGCTATTTCATCTGTTTGATGTTAACTTGAATGGTATGCATATACAAATAATAATCATGTGTTCAAATATTATTATCCAACGTAAAGTTAGTTAACCCCAGAACTGTCATGTCCCATTTTCAAAGTGACCATCCATCTGTCTAAAACTACCCCGTGGCTCTAGGCCTTAGATTCAATTATTTCCATGTTTTAGCCAGTGGCAATGAGGCAGACCAGTTTCCAGTCCATATTATTAGACTTGCTACACTAACTATTTATTTATTTTAGTAGGAAAGGCCTACCAAACTATGAGATGGCTCATTCCCAGAGGTGTGGGGAGGTAAAGAGAAATGCAAAAATTTAAAATAAACTAGAAAATGTCAAGAATACCACAAGCTAGGGCATACGATAAATATCATAACAATACAATATACTGTAGAACCAGTTATACAGTAGTTGTTGTAAAATGTTTATAACTATATTCGATCAAGTGATAACTGCATGAAAATATGATGGTGCTAACTGGCCAAAACTGCAGTTTTTCAATGGGGGTGAATTACACGCTAACCGCAGAGTGTGAAGTAAAATTTATGCAATTGCAACCTATTAGCACCATGTGCTAAATATAACTTGTGTGAGAATAAACAGTTCGACAGTAAATGGGATCACATACAACATGTGCAATTACAGGCATAGCGTAACAGCACTGGGATGTACTGGGCAATGCAATGGGCAGTCTAATTGTTACAGACAGAGGCACTCTTTTTTTTTTTTTAGATAAAGGCTGGAGCAATCAGTGTTTCCTGCATAGTCTGGCGATACCCTGTTGCAATATTATGAGGGCAACCCGGTACATGGGTGTGCCTAGGTGTCCCCCTGTCATTGGCCCAAGGGTTGGGTTTAGGGTGCTGTCAATGGAAACTCTGCTCGAGTAGGGAGTCGGCCCCATTCCTCTTCTGCAGTGACCCTCTAAGCAGACCAACCAAAGTAGCCAGGGTGCATGCATTGCTATCTCCGTCACATGGGATTATTGTGGATTGTGTGTGTGTGTGTGTGTGTGTGTGTGTGTGTGTGTTGCATGGGCACCAGAGGTTACAAGCCAGGAGGGAAAGCCTGGAGAAAAATTCAGTGGCTGTGTGAATGAAAGCCCTCCTCCCCCCCATGCCCACAGGCCTCGTACCACATGGCTGCTCTGTGTGGGGTTGCCATTGCCACTAAGAGGTTACCTGGGGTAGGTCTGGAAGGATAGCAGTCACCAAAGGGGACAAACACTTATATAAAACAGAAACACTGAAACTTCACTCTGACTGGTAAAGTAAATGAGTTTCCACTCAGAGATCTCACAGGTGTGTAGCTTGCTACTGTTGCTCAGTACTAGAGCATCAGTATTACAGAGAGGAGGAGGAGGATAACGATTTAAAAGGCTATAGCTTGTGATTCAGTGGGACAGCAAGCAACTCATGCTGTGCACATCACCGAGCAGTATTTAAAGGGTGCATGTCTAAGTATCCTTTTGATGCTCATTATGTTCCGCTGCCATCCTCCTCCCCCTCCTCTGGCAGCCCTCTCATTCCTTATGTGAATGTGAATCTTGAGCCTTCTTCCCTAAGGTACCTTTGGTCTAAGGGGACTTTGTTCCTGTAGCACTCTTCTCAAGGGGGTTTGTATATTGTCACAGCACCCCAAAAGGGTGGAAGTCCTTGAAGGAGGGACAGAGAGAGCATATGCCGAATCTACATTGCAAAAGCATTTAAACAAGTATTCACTCCTGTAACCACTGCATTCCATTCCTACTGAGTATCTTCATCAACCATTCGTCTTGCCAGTCATTCCTGTTATGTTGCACCAATCATTCCAATGACATTCCCAAAGCATTCCTACTGTACATCAGTTGCCTGATAGACCAGTGAGACACAGTACCTCTAGGTTCATCATGTCCACACACCCAACTTCATAAGCCAGTATGAATGAGTATGTTGTGCAAACGTCCTGATTTTAAGGGGTTCCCCATCCACCCTGCTACCCAAGGTATTCAGTGATTTATTTGGTAAGCAAAAATGTGTCCAGGCTTAGTTGAAGGTCTGCACTGTCTTCATATCCACTGTGTCCATTGGAGGGCTGTTTTGTAGGTTGAACTCCTTCTAGGAGAAGAAGAGTTTCCTAGTGTTATCCTGAATTTACCATCTCTGAGCTTCATGGCAGGTCTCTGTGTTCTGCTGGTGGACACCAGATAAGATAGCTGTTTGATCTCGCCAGTACTCTTGAGTACGTGGAAAACTGAGATCATGTCCCCCTTTCGAATCCTTTTTATGTTTGCTTGCACGCATGCACAAGAAACATTACGTGGCAGCTTATGAGAGAAGCGGGTTGTGGAGGTGCGGCACTGTGGCGGCCAATGCTGGCACTGCATTGTTGGGCTTGGCAGTGCACGGCCAATGCAGGGCCAGTGTCCTGATGACACTGGTTCTGCAGAGTGCCACCAAGTTGTTAAGATTTCACCACTGCAATCAGGGGCCAACTCGTCATTGCAGTGTCAGCCATTCCACTGCAATGAGGGAGCGATCCGTCATTGCAGAGCAGTACCTTGCCTGGTGTAACATTACCAGGAACATGACAACTGTATGCTGTTGCCTCAGAGATGCATAGAAAGCCAATGGGGGTGCCCAATCCCCCTGCTGGCATGCCCTCGACCCAGTTCATTTGCCGATGGGGGAAACCACTCCCTGTCGGCATAATACTCCCCATTGCAGTAGTGTGCGAGGGTGCCCAATCCCGTTGGCATCATGCGCCCCCCCACACGTTTCTGTGCAGATGGGGGGTGTCCAATCCCTGTTGGCTTTAGTCTCCCCTTCCCAGTTCCAGTTGCTGACAGGAAGCCCACTCCCCATCGGCATAATGGCTCCCCAATGCTTGCATGCCTGTGCCGGGGGGGTGCCCAATCCCCCTCGGCATCATGCGTGTCCCCCCACCCGTTTCTGTGCTGAAGGGGGGCCCAATCTATCGGCTTTGGTCCCCTCCCAAAATGCAGGTGGTACACTGGGAGCCCACCCAGTGTACCAAACACACCTGCAAAAAAAGAAAACTGACCGCATTGTCCGTTTTGGTTTTTTTTACCTATAAAATGAGAAAATGATCCCTCTAAGTGCTCCTGTGCCCCTCCACCAACCTGTGCCCTCTCTCTGCATATTCTACCTCCCCACACACCCCCCCTCATCCCATACTTACCTCTAGAGTCTGGCTCAACAATCTTCAGTGGACCGGGAACACGTCTGCACTCTTCAAAGCAGACCGCAAACTGAAGAAATGCCGGCAAGCTATGTAATGGCATAAATAGGGTTTTTTCAACTTTGGTGCATATCTCAGGCATTTTGGGGAATTTTGGCACCAAATTTTCAACATGGGGCTATTGGGACCCCTCCTCATGAATTCAGTCACTGTTATGGCATTATTCGATCCAGAAAGGTGATTTCGCGGTCACTGTGTGGAATCATCTTTTGGGACTGATTAACGAAATGACAGTACCACTGTTCATGAGGTGGGCTCTCAAAAACTCTGTTGCAAATTAGGTAAAAAAATTAAAAAAATGACTGTTTTACGAGCGTGCGTTGTGCAGTTTCCACACATGCTCATAACTTTGCGAATTGTAATATTTTCATTCCACATTTTCAACATTGGTATTTTCCCACACCTCCTTATGAACAGTACAGCTGTCATTTTACACATCCTGGCTGAAATGTGTTTTCGCACTTCCAGTGCAGAATAGCGCGGTTGCTGTGGGAAATCAGTGTTTGGTACAGATTAAGAATGAGCGCGTGAGAGGGAGGAGTGAGCGAGCTCAACGGAGCTCTGTCAGGACTGCTGCAGATTTCTTTGTGGGCAGAAGAAGGCACCAATGCAGGTAGGAGCCCAGTACAAAAGGCAGCCTGCAGTGCTGGGAGAAACAGAATGAGCGAGTGAGAGAGGGGGAGTGAGTGAGCTCAATGGAGCTCTGACGGGACTGCTTCGGATTTATTTTTGAGCAGAAAAAGGCACCAATGCAGGCAGGAGCGCAGTACAAAAGGGCAGCCTGCAGCACTGGGAGAAACAGAATGAGCGAGTGAGAGGGGGGAGTGAGCGAGTTCAAAGGAGCTCTGCCGGGACTGCTGCAGATTTCTTTGTGGACAGAAAAAGGCACCAACGCATGCAGGAGCCCAGTACAAAAGGGCAGCCTGCAGCACCGGGAGAAACAGAACAAGCGAGTGAGAGAGCTCAACGGAGCTCTGCGGGGACTTTAGAGTTGTCAACCCTCCCGCCCAGGTTCCTGTGTGGTCCTATATTACAGCAGGGTCTCTGGAGTGGAGACAAAGCAATGACTGGATATTTTAGGATTACTGTAATAATACAGATTTATTTGTCCTGTGTCTTTCTCTAACTGAGCTGAGTAATACTTGGAGTGCAATAGGATTTCTAACTGGGCTAAGTGAAACTATAAGAGAGCTGAGAACAAAAAGTATGGTAGCTGAGGGGTGAAAAACGGACAAGGAGGATGTAGGATTGCTACAGTAATACAGTATCTAATGGATGAGATCTGAGACTGAATTAACCCGGTTGGCAAGGGGGCAGTAGGGGGACCAGTGTGGGAGGAACAGGAATTTAAGTAAATAGGGGCCTAACAATTGTAGTAGGGTACACAAACTGGGAGTGAGAGCCCATAACATAAGATGGGGGCCAAAATGGGACAGGCACCGCATGTTAATAAGGCGGGCATCTTTGGAAGGGTGGTGGGGTGCACAGGGTGTGGGTTTGCCATGATCCTGGACTGGGCTTGGAGGATGGTGGGTGTATAGTCTGTAGACAACTGGTTAGTTTGAGGGAGGAACTGTGGAGGCTAGGGAGGAGTCTAAGTGGCAGAGCAGATGAGTATGGTAGCCATCCTGGCTGGGGGGGGGGATAGGGAATAGCAAGGGGGAACGGGGAAGAACAACTAGGGACTGAAACTGACCCCAGTATCAGAGGCACTAGCAGAAAAGAGAGGAGAAGGCAGGGGGTACCCAAGGCGAGGTGGGGGAGCCTCCTGATGGGGGAGGAAGAGACCAGGGAGAGAGCAGATGGCTGCGGGTAGGGAGGGACCAGGGGTGGGACCAGGGGGCATGGAGGGGAACAAGTAGGAAGGGGAACTGATAGAGGGAAGAGATACAGGAGGGGTATCGACTAGGAATGGATTTGAGCCTGTGCTATGGAAGCGAGAGGGGGAGCAGGAACATACTTGGGGGGGAGAACAAGCGGGGCATGAGAGGGATGGCAACAAGTAGGGGAAGAGATAGCAAGGATGAAAGGGTAGAAGGGGGCTAGTAAGGAAGGAAGGAGGAGCGACTGGAGGAGAGAAGGCTACGGGAAGGGGGAAGGATGAGGGGGCATCACTATCGGAGTTGAAGGGAATGGGAGCTCTAAATTGACAACAACAGGGATAGGAGAGGGGGTTGGAAATCAGCAGGGAAGGGGGGGAGGAATGGAGGTTGACATGTGAAACCCAGTAGGAAGTAGTCAGGCTGGGAAGGGGTTCAAGGGGGATGGGAGGAATAAGGCAGAGAAAAGGGGTGAGGTGGAAGTAGGGGGTGCAGATACAGAAGTCACAGAGGGTACAGCTGGTGGGGGTAAGGGGCAGGAAGAATGAATACTGGGGTGGTGGAAGGGGCATTAGAAGGGAAAGGGGGTAAGGGATGGGGTACTCATCCTGGGGGATTCTATACTGAAAGGGGTGAGATGGGGTGGAAGGGGGAAAAGGCACAGCCGTATTTGGGTTGAAGCTATCCCTGGGTTGACTGTAGGAGGGGCAGGGCAGGCACTGCTCAAGTGTGCGGTAAGAAGGAGGAAGAAACCTCATTTAGTGTTGCATGTGGGTACAAATGACTTGGCGGGGGAGACTATAGAAGTAGTGAGGGGGAGTTTTGAGGAGTTGGTCAGGCAGTGTGAGGGGTGGGGGAGTCGGTGGCATTCTCGGAGGTACTCCCAGTACCATGTGCAAGTACGGGGAGGAAGGGTAGGGTCGAGGAGTACAATGAGTGGCTGAGGGATTGGTGCCACACCAAAAATTATGGCTTAGTGACTAACTGGGGTAGGGTCTGGGGGAATAGTGACTTGTACGTGGGGGACAGGCCACACTTGAGCAGGAAGGGGAGGGGAGTATTAAAGGTGGGATTAGAGGGGTACATCTCTACTAAGGTGGATTTAAACTAGTGGGGGGGGTGGTCAAAAGACTGAGGTTGGTAGAAAGATCTGGACAGGGGAGCCTAATGAACTCACTCCCCTAGATATAGGTAAAGGCAGAGGCGTAGTAACCCCAGGAGGGGGCGTGCAGAGTGGTCTGAGTGTAACACAGAAGGCACCACCACCCAGTAAGAATAAGGGGGAGAAAGGGTGTGGACTACCTGGAGGAGGGACACAGGCCAAGGAGAAGAGTGAGAAGAAGGAGGGCTATGGGTGGAGGTGGTCTCTCTCAACACAAAAAGCCTGGGGAACAAAATTGCAAAGCTTCAGGTGCTCCTTTCAGAGGGGAAGGTGGACACTGCTGCACTGACATAGACTTGAGCCACAGAGTACCATGATTGCAACCTGGCAATCCCGGGATACAGGATATACAGGGGGGACTGGGGGTTGGAAGGGAATGGTTGCACTCTATGTGAGGGAAGGGATCAATTGCATAAGGGACGATGGAGAAGAGGAGAGGATAGAGGTGCATTAGGTGCAGCTCCTGGACTCCAAGGGCAGAAAGCTGAGGCTGGGAGTGGTGTGCAGACCACCAGCCCAATCAGGGGAACTGAATGAGGAGTTCTCAGTGTAGATAAGGAGGGTGTGTAGAAGGGGGAATGTGGTGATAGTGGGGGATTTTAACCTACCATGGGTTGACTGGAGCACCCCGGCCACTAGCAGTACCAGGGAGCAGGTGCTCCTTGATACATTCCAGGATGGTCTTCTGACACAATTGGTAAGTGGTCCTATAAGGCTTGGTAGCACTCTGGACCTAGTACTAGCAAATGGGGAGGAGGTGAGGGAGGTAAGGGTGGAGGAACCACTAGCGGATAGTGACCACCAAACAGTGTGGCTCATTCTCACACTGGTCAGGGAGACCGGAGGCACAGGCACTAAGGTGGTGGACTTTAGTAGGGTGGACTTTGGGAGGATGGGAGCAATACTGCAAGGGAGACTCCAGGATATTATAAGGCCGGGGATGGATGCAGAACAAAAGTGGAGAGTCATAAAGACTGGGCTAACAGAGGCCACAGTAGCCTGCACCAGGGCCAGGAGTAAGAAGAGCATAGCTAAGAAACCATGCTGGCTGAACAAGGAAGTGCTGCAAGGGGTGAGGGCAAAGAGGGATGCATATCAGCAGTACAGGAGAACAGAGAAGGGAGAGGATAAGGAGACTTACGGGAGTTGGTCAAGGGAGGTGGCCAGGAGGGTGAGAAAAGCAAAGGCCTCCAGGGAATTAAGGATAGCACAGGGCATAAAGGAAGGGGGAAAAGGATTTTTTTAGGTATGTCAGGAAAAAGAGGAAGTGCAAGGAACATATTGTGAGGATAAAGTGGGGAGGGGATTGGGTGGAAAAGGGGGAGGAGCAAGTGGAAATTCAAAATGAGTACTTCTGCTCCGTTTTCACTAAGGAAAGGGATGGTCCACTACCAGCATGGCCTGGGGGGGTGGGGAAAGGAGGGGAGGAGGTGACGGACAAAGTGATCACAGGGAGTAGGGTGCTAGAGGGGATGAGTGCAGTAAGGGTAGACAAGGCACCAGGTCCCGATGGCATCCACCCCAGGGTGCTGAGGGAGATGGTGGATCTGTTGCCTGAGCCGCTGGCAGATCTGTTCAACACCTCCCTGGAAATGTGGTGTTTGCCCCAGAACTGGAGGGTGGCCCATGTGGTGCCCACACACAAGAGTGGGCCTAGGGAGGAGCCAGGAAATTATCAGCCGGTAAGTCTCATGTCCATAGTGGGTAAGCTTATGTAGGCGATACTGAAGGAGAGGCTGGTGGCATTCCTAGAGAGCAATGGCCTCCAAGATGGGCGGCAACACGGGTTCATCTCAGGGAGGTCTTGTCAAACCAACCTAATAGAGTATTATGACTGGGTGACAAGGAAGTTGGACAGGGGCCATGCAGTACATGTCCTGTACTTGGACTTCAGTAAGGCCTTTGATACAGTATCTCATGGGAGACTGGGGGAAGCTGATGGCAGTGGGTGTGGGAAAAAAGCTGACTAAATGGATAAAGAACTGGTTACAGGGAGAGTGCAGAGGGTGGTGGTGATGGGGAGCTCTCGGCATCCAGAGCAGTGACAAGCAGAGTGCCGCAGGGATCGGTGCAGTGTTGGAAGAAAGTATGCTAGATTGTAATGCAAAATAGTCAATTTCACACAATTTCACAAGCGTAAAAAAACTTTTGCCTGTCGCTCATCTAGACCCAGATTATCAACATTGAAAGCTTGAGCTCCCTCTTTACAGCCAGTGAGCTGCATATTTTCTAAATGAGCCCCTTGAGTCACACAGAGAACTTTGGGAAAACAGTTTTAGACAGACTTCAGCTTATAGTTCAAACATTTTCTGTATTTCTTCATAACAATTACTGCAAGCACATTAACAAGAAAACCAGATCACTGTCTCCTAGACTTCATCTGCTCTGACTGTTTGTCTAATCCTCTATTACTGGCATGTTCATTTTTATAGCAATAGACTGGGACATCACAAGACAAGGACTGTGATGTCAGATGTAGACAAACAGCTTGAAAAGATGATGTGTAAGGGACAGTGAGCACACTCTGAATCAATGTTATATTGTATTGTGTTTTAAGTCATCTCACGTCATGTTCTGCTTTGTTATGCTATGTTAATGTGTATAATTATAAAGGCAAAAGTGGGAGTTCAATGCAGACAATTTATGACATATAAGGGTAAGGGGAAATTGTTTAACCAGAAAGATACACTAAACCAGAGCTTCTTTTCAGGTGCAACCTAGGAGCACAAGGAAGTTAAGTGATTTGCTCAGGGACACACAGTATGCAAGTGGGAGTTGATGGGATTCAAACTGTGATCTCCAGGTTTGCAGCTCAGTGCCCTTAACCACTACGCTATTCTGAAGCTGATATATGTCTAAATATTATACTTCTTCCACATTTCCCTGCAATGTGAGGGACTCCATGAGCAGAATCCACCATTTTTATGAATCCACAAACCTAATCTGGATTATGGGGTAGTATTGCAGCTCAGGTGCAAAGCATTTCTCCCTCTTGAGTGACACTATGGAAGTGGAATCCTAAGTATAAAACATTCTATAATGACAGGCATACAAATGACAAAATCACAACCAAACACCAGTAAACAGAGTAAAAAATATGAAAATAAACCTCATTCTCACACAGGCAAAAACAGTGTGTGGTTGGGATCCCCCCAGCCAGTATACTAGTGACCGTTTTCTTCTTCCTGTTTACCAAGTGTGCTCAGCTCCAATGGGACTGCTGAGGTTTCTCAAGGATCTTTTAGTGTGACATGAACACTATATTTAAGGACAAGGGGTTGGAGGGGGGATGATCACGGATGGGCCATTGTGGATACAAGTCCCACAAGACTGTTTCTAAGGAGAGAAACAAAGCTGGGTAGAGGTGAAGAATGCACAGGCAGTTCGGGGCTTATTGTCATTCTTTGTCTGTTTTCTTTTGATAATACTTTTTTTTGATTCTGGTCTGCCACTGCAATCGATATCTCTGGGCTGCTGTCCTACATGCAAACTACACATACTGCCTTTTTTGTCTGTGCTGGTTTAAGAACTTTGTTTTAGGTTAGCCTGTATACTGCAGCAGAAATGTTGTTTTGTATCCTGTCTCTTTATCCTTGTAAAGTGATTTTTAATACACTTGCAAGCATTTGTCAATGCTGAATGTTTGCTTGCATGGTGTATATGTCAGGGGTGTATTGTGAGATGAGGTAGTTATTTGAGAGAAACACAAAAGGAGAGTGGATGAGGTCAGCATTTACTTAATATAAATGTAATGAAGTGAACACTGTAAAATGAGAGTCTGAAATAAAAGTCTATAATAATATATTGATTTTCAGTGTCTATGGATAGGTAAAGTCTGTGATGATTAAGGTGACCATAGCTATTGCCTCTCATTTGACAGTGTGTCCCTGGGCCACATCTTAAAAATAACACAAGCAACCTTACAGCTGTAATACGGAAAACTGGCCAGTTTAAAATAACCTAATACAATGTACAGCACAGAACATAAACTGTAACATACCTCCGTGTCTGAACAGTATGACTTATCAGGGCTTATTTATGAGGTACTTCACTTTATAGAACTTCTGTTGTAGTTTCTGCATTGTGTGCTGTGATAAACTGTTCTCCCGTATCTACTGTACTCTCCTCCTTACAAAATGCATCTACATTTTAGAAATAATACAAACATCCTTACAACTGTAATGTCGAAATGTGGTGAGTTAAAAACAACCTCATACAGTACACAGTGAAAAATAAAGCTAAAATAACACTGAACAATATCTCTTATCAGGCATTACTTACGGGGTATTTCAGTTTATACTACTTCTCTACTTTCTGCGGTTTCTGCTGCAGGGAAACTTTAAAGCTCTTAGCACTATGTTATAGGTGGCAAAATAGTAAGAAGTGTGCAGAGTCCATGGTCACTTGTGTTTACATAGAATTACAGTCCCTTCTCTCAGCAATTGACTGCTCCCACATAGAAGTTGATGGCAGAAGGAGATCGCCAGGTCCATCTAGTCTGCCCATTTGTTTTAGACCTATTTTGACACTCTAGTTGCCCTTTGTAGTCAGGGCTCCCTTGTATCTATCCCATGCATTCTTGAATCTCCCCACAGTGTTGACCCCCACAACCTCTTGGGGCAGGCTGTTCCAAGCATCCACCACTCTTTCTGTGAAGAAAAACTTCCTGGTGTTGGTAGAGAACCTTCCTCCTTGCAGCTTGTGGTCATGTCTCCAGGTCCTGGAGCTCTTCTTGAAGTGAAAAAGTTCCTGTGTCTATACCTTGTTAATGCCTTTTATGTACCTGAATGTTTCAATCATGTCCCCTCGCTCTCTTCTCTGCTCCAGGGAGTACATATTCAGTTCCCTAAGTCTTTCCTCGTAGGACATGTACTGCAGACCCTGAATCATTTTTGTCGCTTTTCTCTGTACTGTTTCCACCCAGTTAATGTCCTTCCTGAGGTGAGGCCTCCAGAATTGGACTCCATATTCCAGGTGAGGCCTGATCAGTGATCTATACAGTGGTAGTACCACCTCTCTCTCTCTGCTTGTGATTCCCCTCCCAATGCAGTCCAGCATTCTGTTAGCCTTCATTGTTGCCTTCTCACACTGCTTACTAACCTTCAAGTCTTCTAAGATTATGATTCCCAGAGCTCATTCCTGGTTTGAGGCTACCAGTCTTTTTGCCTCCTAGGTAATACTCCTTTCTTGGATTTTTCTTTCCTGTGTGCATGATCTTGCACTTTTTGGCATTAAATCTCAGCTGCCACACTCCAGACCATCCTTCTAGTTTCTTGAGGTCAGCTTCCATCTTGCTCACTCCTTCTGGGGTGTCCACCCTGCTACATATCTTGGTGTCATCTGCGAACAGACATACCTTCCCTTCCGGTCTGTCAGTGATGTCTGCTATAAAAACATTGAAGAGCACAGGCCCTAGCAGTGAGCTCTGGGGCACCCCGCTGGTCACCCTGCTTTCCGTCGATTGCACTCCATTAACCTGTACCCTCTGGGTTCTGCCTTGCAACTAGTTTTGTACCCATCTGACTACTTCTAGACCAACCCCTGTGTGGTCAAGCTTCTTTACCAGCCTTCTGTGTGGAACTGAGTCGAAGGCCTTACTAAAGTCTAGGCAGACCACAGCTACTGCCCCACCGTTGTCCACTATTTTTGTAGCATAGTCAAAAAACTCAAGCAGAATTGTCTGGCATGACCTACCTGCTGTGAAATTGCACTGTTTAGGGTCTTGTCAGCTGCTAGTTTTGAGTAATGCTATGATCCTCTGTTTGAGTAGTGTCTCCATTAGTTTCCCTACTATAGACGTGAGGCTCACCGGTCTGTAATTACTAGCCTCTTTGCAACTGCCTGATTTGTGAAGTGGAACCACTATTGCCTTTTTCCAGTCTTCGGGTACCACACCGCTCTTCAAGGATTTCATGAATAGAAGTGCCAGAGGGACTGCTAATTCTGCCCCCAGTTCTTTAAGGATTCTGGGGTGTATCTCGTCTTGTCCCATGGCTTTGTCTGCTTTTCTCATCTGGTCCCATGGCAAAGGGGTCTCATGTGCAGCACAGGGGTTTCACTGTTAGGTAGTACTTCGAGGTTCATCACAGGAGTTTAGGCCTTACTTAGGAGTCAGAGACAGAATCTGCTTAGCATCTTAGTTGAAATATAAAACCTGAGCTGGACTATAACGGATGCCTTGCATTCTATACTGGTGAGGGGATTTGCCTAAGAAGCCAATTGTCTTTTGATGGCTGCAGAAGGGGCTGTAATTCTATGTACACAAAAGGAACCGTAACTCTGTAAACTTGTGATTAGCACTGAAAATGTCGTTATTTCTTGCATGACTGTGGAGCCAACTGCTGTGTGAAGGGCAGGGGTTTGGTGTGCAGCACAGGGGTTTCAGGGTTCCATAGGACTCCAAGATCAAGCCTATGCAGAGCTGACTGTACAGCACAGGGGTTTAGGGCTTAGGTAGGAGTCCAGGTGTGAATGCACTTAGTATCCTACTCCCAATTTCAAACCAGCTGGCTTGCATTCTATACTGGGGCCACCAAGAACCTATGTGGCTGACGCCAGTTACATTAGGTAGGAGTCGCAAACCAAACCTATCCTGTGGAGTATACAGTCTGACTATATAGAATTACAGTTCCCTCCCTGACTAATTTAAACCACTAAGCACATAGAAAGGACTTTACAAAGTTACAGTCCCTTCTGTGTATAGAAACACACTCCTGTCCTTCAGCAATTCACAGCTCCTACTTATGATTACCGCTCACAACTTAGTTTTTTGTTTCACGACTGTGGAGCTGAGTGTGCAGCACAGGGGTTTTGTGTGTAGCAAAAGGGTCTCGTGCAGCACAGGAGTTTCGTGAGTAGCAAAGGGGTCTCATGTGCAGCACAGGGGTTTTGTGTGTAGCAAAGGGGTCTCATGTGCAGCACAGGGGTTTCGTGTGCAGCAAATGGGTCTCGTGCAGCACAGGGGTTTCGCTGTTAGGTAGGACTTGGAGGTGCAGCACAGGAGTTTAGGCCTTACTTAGGAGTCGGAGACAGAATCTGCTTAGCATCTTAGCTGAAATGTAATATCTGAGCTGGACTATCACGGCTGCCTCGCATTCTATACTGGTGAGGGGATTTACCTAAGAAGTCGATTGTCTTTTGACAGCTGCGGAAAGGACTGTAATTCTATGTACACAAAAGGGACTGTAACTCTGTAAATTTCAGAGAGTGAACCCATCGGGCTGACTGTGCAGTCTCAGTACATACAATTACATTTCCTTCCATGACTAATATAAAGCAGTAAGTGCATAACAAGGAGTGTATAGAGTTACGGTCCCTTCTGTGTATATAGAACTACACTCCCTTCCATGAGCAAGGCACAGTTCCAAGTTCCGACGGACCTTAAATGAGGTAGGAGTTGACTCACAGGCTGAACCAATGCACACCGGACTCTTCTTTGTTTACTGAGCAGCACAGGGGTTTCATGACCAGAGACTCACATTCTATACTGGGGCAGGGATTTACCTAAGAAGCTGACTGTGTCTTTTGAAGACTGTAGAAGGGACTGTAATTCTGTATACACAGAAAGGACCATAACGCTGTAAACTTTGAAGACTGAACCCATCGGGCTGACTATGCAGTCTCAGTATATATAATTACAATTCCTTCCATGACCAATGTAAAGCAGAACCTATGCAGCTCAATGAAAATGTAGTTCTTTCTTTAGTGTGCAGCACAGAGGTTTCATGACCAGAGCCAAACAGGGTTACCTAGGACTCGTAGACCAAACCTATCCACACTGGACCCTTACTTCTTTGTTCATCATGCACAGCAGGTGTTTTGTCACCGGAGTCGACCGTGGTTACCTAGGACTCCAGTGCAGGGGGTTTGTGACCAGCACCGACTGGGGTTACATAGGACTCACACATTGAACCTATGCACACTGGAGTCTTGCTTCTTTGTTTACCATGCACAGAAGGGGTTTCGTGACTGGAGCCCACTGCTGCTACCTGGGACTCACACACAGAACCTATACACAATGGCACCGACTGTGCAGCACATGGATTTCAGACTCACTTAGGAGCTGGAGACTGAATCTACTTAGCACTGTACTCACACAGTGGTTTCAATGTACTGAACCCATGCAGAGTGTAGCCCACAGGTCTTACCTAGGACTCAGGCATTGAAATTATACAGGCTGGAGCTGACTGTGCAGCACACAGGTTTTGGCCTTAGTTAGGAGATCTGAGCTGTACCACCATCCCCTGCCTTGCATTCTATAGTGGGAAGGGGAGTTACATAAGAAGCCAACTGTATATCTTTTGACAACTGCGAAGGTCAAGCCACTCAGCTGATTGCCAGTCAGCTTATTGGCCAATGAAAGGACTGAAGCCCTTTCATTGGAGTGCTTCAGTCCTTTCAACTACAAGATGTTTCACCCATGAAACTCCTACTAGTATCATAGTCAGCCTGTATGCTGATTGGGCTGTGAAGGACAAGCCCAATGGACCTTGACTTACACTGGGCAGGACACCACCACACCTCTCAAATGCCATTCCACTGTAACAGAATGTTTCTTTGTGCGTGCACAAGCAAACATAAAAATTGTACTGAAGGATATGGTATTTCATCTTCAGTCTGAATAGTCAATCAACTACCCAGCAACAGGAAGTGATGGGGAATTTCTCCTTCTCCTCCTCTAGCCTCCTGTCGTGTGGAGTACCTCAGGGTTTGCTGCCCCTGGGAGAGCTCATTAGGAAATACAGTTTGGGTTTTCATTGCTATGCTGATGATAACCAACTGTATTTTTCCTTTGCCCCTGGGACATGGAAATGCTGACCAGCTGCCTTGCCGAGATCAATGACTGGATGGCCTCCAGCTGATTGTAACTGAACCCTGATAAGATGGAGGTACTGGTGGTGGAGTCAAACAGAGGGCAATAGAGGATGGCATCTGGTGCAGCAACAGGGTTGCTCCTGGGTTCTGTGCCATTGAAGGCCTCCTCTAGGGTGCGTGATCTTGGTGTGACCTTTGACAATGGATTGACATTTGAAGCTCAGGTGTCATCCTTTGTCCAGACCAGTTTTTACCATCTTAGGAATGTCACCAGGATCAAGCCCCTAGTTCCACCCATGACTTCCCCACCTTGGTGCATGCCTTTGTAATGTCCAGGTTTGATTACTGTAATGCGCTCTACTTCAGGGTCTCGGAAGGTACTCTCCACAGGCTGCAACAAGTGCAGAATGTAGCTGCCAGGTTGCTGATGGGGCAGTCTAAATACTGCCACATCACCCGGTGCTGCATGAACTGCACTGGCTGCCGGTCAGGTGGAGGATGCTCTTCAAGGTGGGCTTGCTCACCTTTAAGCCCTACATGGGCAGGGCTCTGGATACTTGTCTGACCTTCTGACACCCACTACCTCGGCCCACTCCCTCCATTCTTCCTCTAGGAGCCTCCTTGTGATTCCCAGGATGCGGCTAAAAAAACTGCCAGAGACAGAGCATTTAGTGCAGCCTGCCCCATCCTATGAAATTCACTGCCTCCATCTGTAAGAGGGGCCCCCTTCAGATGAAGTGTTCAAGGCCTGCCTCAAGACCCTCCTGTTCAGTCAGGCCTTCCCAGACACTATTTACCAGCATATATCTTTGGGATAGCCTTGTTAATGACTGCTGCTATTTTTAGTTGTTTTATATGGCCTAGTTAATTTATTAGTCTTTTATTTGTGTATGCGTTTTATTTTTATGAATAATTTGTATTTATATGTACGGTGCCCAGAGCTTCAGGGATTGGGCACCTTGACATAAACTTGCCTTGCCAATGCTGGCACTAATGTAAGGGTGAGGGCAACTTTGTCCAACACTCAGATCCCAAATTTGGCCAATTCTTCATCTGCACTTGAAATATATATATATATATATATATATATATATACACTATAAAAGGTAAGGAAAATGGTGAAAATCCAGTATGCTCATTGGCTGAAACATGTCACATGACCGTGCATTATTCCACAATGACCGCACGCCTTCCAGTACGACCGCACGCCTAAACTACTTTCCAGCCCTCAAAACCTTCTCACCAGCAGTGAGATCACTCCACACCTAATGCAGTTAGGGAGCCACATACACACACACACACACACACACACACACACACACACACACACACACACAACTGGCACCCACAGGCATAACTAAATATAACACTAGTAGTCCCACAGTGTACAACCTGATGTGCTTGATTGCGCCATTCATTTTTAAATAAAATGTCATCTAAAAATCAAATCCTGCCTGCCATTTTCACAGTCTTACTGTAGAGCCACTAACTTTTATTACTGCACACTGTGTCACCAAGCAGTCTAAATTCTACAAAAAAATGTGATGGCAGGTGTTTAACAGAAACCTAACTGTGTAGAAAAACGCAAGACAAACTACATTTCTCTTAGTTTCTACTCTTACTTTCTGTGAAAAAAATCTCCGTTTCTAGGGAGAGTTGATCAATCGTGGAGCACTTTCACTTTTCCTTGCTGAACCATAGCGTGACCGAGCGGTGCGCATTGCGGGAAGTGACAACCTGTTCTGAGTTCAAAAGTAAGTCCTTCTGTGTTTAAAAAGGCGAAAAGTGTGTCCCTCCTGTTGGGCTGTGTTAGTTTGACTAAGAGAGCTGCAGACTCTATGCACAAGGGGCGGCGACACGCCCGGTGATCGGCGAGCTTTAGGAATGTAGGCGGGCCAGAGCGGTGTTGCTGACAGCACGCTCCTGGCTGCTACTGCCTCTAAACTGCCGACTCCTCACTGTGTCTCGCTCATGCATAGAGTCTCCAACTCTCTCTCAAACTAACAGAACTAACAGGAGGACTACCCTATCTTTAAACACAATACCTGAACTCCAACATATCATTTAGCAGCTAGAGAGAGGGATTATTTTTCCACCCACCCCCCAAAACATGTGTGGCCATTTTATAAGATAGATAAACCACTCTAGGGTGTGCAGTCATGCTCTGATATACGCACGCCTTGGATGGTTGAATGCACTCGGCCTGCGGCCTCGTGCATCACGACGCACACCAAGGCGGCGTATATCAGAGCTACTCACACACTAAATGGTTTATCTATTATATATATATATATATATATATACACACATTTACAGTTTCAAATGATTTTCTATCCAGAGCGGGCTCTCCCCTCTACCTTTCATTGCACTGCTCAAGAGGAGACTGCCATGCTTCCCCTACCCCAGTCTCACCTGTGGCAGGAACGATGGCTACTTGACCTTGGCGGGGAATGGTCTTAATTTTGACACATTCATTCTACTTGGCATTTGTCCTCTACCCCCTCCCTTTTTAACAGTCCCGCTTTCTTTGTATATCACATTTTTTGCCATTTGGGATGACTGGTGATATCTACCTCTTTAGATAAGAACTAAGCTGCTACTAAAGTGGCCTCTAGTTCACATCCTAGTTAGCTGGAACCCAGTCCCCCTAGAATGTGGGTGTTTCAGTTCTGGATAGGCCACCTCCATACCCCTGGAATCTGGTGGTGCTACCTCCAGTGAGCAGCCTATTAGACTATTATTTAAAGGGAAACAGCACTAAGAGTGCCACACAACAGGTGCAGGACTGGTCTCAATTAGCACTGTATGTGCAAAACCATTTTTTTACTTACTGTTTACTGCAGTATAGTGTATTGCTTCCTGATTACTTGTACTCTGCTATATTGCATATTTATCCTGTACTGTGGCTTTGTTTACATCTCATGGTCACCCTTGAAAATGGACATCTAATATTCTTGGGTTCTACCACGTCAACAGATTTAGGATACATGTCATGGCACCTATGGCTGAAGTACCTGAAAGAACCAAGGGTCTTGCTCCATACAGAGGCCCTCCAGGTAGCGAAGTCTGGTGGGATCACAGATTTTGTGTCAGGATTGCTGGAGGTCTAGAGCTTTACTCTGCGCCTTCAGGAGAGTCTGGAATTGTTTCCATGCTTTGACTGTCCTCTTCCCAGTTAGGTAGCCACAACTACACCTAACCTCATTGGCCATGAGGGCTGATGTACCACTACTGACATCTTCATGTTGGACATCGATGTCACTCAGAAGCACATCAGCAGCGGTGTACAAAGCAGCTGGCCGAATCAGACCTTCCCCCGGAGCTCAGACATGTCACCTGCATGATATTACCTGAGCTAACCAACCAAAGCAATATCCTTCTCTAACATGAAATCAGACCTACGTTATCTGCATGAGCTGTCAGGAATTTTCAAATTTTAACTGAACAGAATTCCAAGGAATATCAGAAAATTCCATGAAATTCTGTCAGTATCAGAATTCTGAAACTTCAAAAGCAGAATGTTTTTCACAGATTTATATACACTCCTGATTCCATTTCCACAATCTGTGGAAAATATTTTCACAGTTCACATAATCCATGGAAAGTTATCTCACGGTTTACATGTGCTTTTTAGAATTCCACAGAATTCAAAAAGTTATTCAAAATAGCATATTGGATGCAGAATAGCAATTCCGTACAATATCCCCACCAGCGGAATTCCACACTCTGCAAGGCTCTAATGGCAGCGCAGTGGGCTGCCCCAGTGCTACAGTGCCATCCTTCTTTGTCTTGTTGAACAGAAAGTATCCTTTTTATGTCAGGCTTTGCACAGAACTGAAGCCTTAAGATGTTGAATACTGCCCATAATGATCTATAAGAAAATGCAGGTAGTTCATCTAGATTTAGAGAAGTAATCTTTTTTTTCAAAGCACTTTAGCTGGAGAACATTTTTCCAAATCAAGCAAGATGGATGACTATATCTACACTGCAACTGTACCCAATGGCAAGTTAATTATCTAGGCTTTGCGCGGCCAGGTGTGTAATCACAGCCTTGTTCACAACAGTAGTCAATACATTCTTTTATGTATTAACATTCACAGCTTTATGTTATTTCTTTTAGTTATATTTTATGTATTTACTAATTGCATAATGGTAGGCTAGTTTAGTAGAAGTGCATGTGGCGTTACTGTATTTATTTAATTGAATGTGTTTTTCTTGAAATGCCCTGCTGCATTTGTTGTAATGGTGCCCTGAGCCTCTGGAGAAGGATGCCAGATATAGATATGGTGCTGGCAGTATAGCCTAGAGGTTAGAGTAACGAGCTGTAAATGAGCTTGGTACATCGACCAGACCTTGGTTTGATTCTCACAACCTCCACTTTTTTTTTTTAATTGAAAAATCTCAGAATTACAATCCTTTGAGTCAATCACTCCTTTGCAAAGACTCCACGTCAGTAAGAACATACGCCAAGTATCAAAAACTTAAACATTTAGGTACAACTATTATTCAGTTGGCATCAGTATAAACTTAAAACATATCACTTGCATAATGTGTGACTCTGAGCAAGTCACTTAATCGCCCAGTGCTCCCAGATCGCCTCTGAAAACAGGCACTTGTGCCTAGTGGGCCCTACCCGGTTACCAAAGACTTAAAAAAATATATATATATACTCTACTGCTTCTACTTAAATAGTCACTGCTCTCAGTGTTTCTCAGTGCTAGCACTCTCCCCTCTCTGGGTCAGAAGGTCATGGGTTCATGTCCCACACTTTGGACTGGTACACAGCATTGTTACTACATAGAGAATAATGCAAGGGAAATCATGCACAATAACTCTGTGTTTCCATCGAGGGGTTCTGATGATATCATAGAGACCTAGAGGCAATGCTTGAGAGGTCCATGATATCATCTAAACCCTGAGATGGAAACAGACATGAATTTTGCATGGTTGCTCATGTGCTATTTTGTATAGTATATGGCTTAAAACATAAAATTAAAACAAAAGAAATATTTTTTCTTTCTTCCAAGTAAATCTTCTGTTTAATTTAATTATTAAAAAACAATCAAACCCCAAGTCTTTCCTGACTGCTAAAATCCCACCCAATTGAAGGATGAGTTTCTGTGTTTTAAATGATGAAGCAAGAAAAGATTTAAAGATTTTGTGTTAGGGGAGGGTCTAAGTTATGTATATGGGGAAAATGAAACTAAAATGGCAGGTGGGATGAGTTTCCATTCTAATTAAAAAAACTGTTGTACCACTGAAGGGCACAACAGCATTCTATGACCTTTTGAACTGTGTTTCAGTTAGAATGGAAATCCATGCCCACTATAGAGTACCCATGTGATATAATGTAATTCAAAAGATTTTTGTCTTGTTGGAGGTGCAATCTTTTAGATTAAATATTAAAGTGAAGTCCCTTCTGCCTGTCTCCAGTGGTTGTTCTAGTTACTAGTAGATGATTATGATTCTATTATAATTGGGTCATATTTTTTTCCCTGAGAAAAAGCCAGGTTTAATTCACCATTATCAATCAGTCAATCTTTATTTTACCAGGTGAAACACCATTGAGTAAAACTCATTTACAAAGTGGACCTGGGCAGCGAAAACAACGCTGATACAAAACAACAGAGATAATACAAAGTCTTAAGGATAAACAATAACAACATTATAAACTGGTGTACACAATGCTCACATGATTTATATTTGCAATACATTCATATATGAATAGGGTGTATAATGCCCAAGTGCATCGGAGAACTTGTACATTTCCCTACGGTGTAAAGTGCGATCAGTCATTAGTAAAAGGGATGTACCAGAAGATCAGAGGAAAGGAATATAGGTAGAAACCCCAAACAGTTGAGGTGGTTAAGATAGAGAGGAGGAGAGAAAAGGGAAGGAATGGGAGTAAAAACTGGGGAGTAGTTGGAAGAAGTCCTTTTTTTTTTTCATATATACTTTATCGGTTTTTCAGTTTTCTCCCGGCCCCCTCTCCCGAGGCCACAGTGTACACATGCGTATGTGTGTGTGTGTGTGTGGAGGTGCACGCACACACCAGGATCTGGTGACTCCTTCCGCCCTTCCCCTGACTTGCATCGCCGCACTGTGCTGCCCTACGCTGGGGTCATTCCTAAAGCCAGGCCGCTGGCGTGGCGCAAAAGGCGCCAGCACCTCAGCCCTCTGCGCCACTGGGCCGGCCTGGAAGAAGTCTTTTAAGGTTTATTAGAGTGTGGATGGACAGGGACAGTATGAGGCAAGCTAAGGACATGCAGGTAGGAAACTAGTCAGAAGTTAAGAGTAGCAGTTGCAGGTGTCCCTGCCATGTTGTCTGAGTAATGTTTTGAAGGTTACCATTTTAACAATAGTTCTACCCAGTAACCAGCTGGTTATAACACTGAACATGTGCCGCTTTCTTGAAGGGAAAACTGCGAGCCAGAGTACAGCTTGAGTCACACAGATGTCTCTCACACAGTCATCAAAATAAAATGACCTGTCCATATTTGCTTTCCCTCACACTGAAATGACTTCATTCTTCAGCTGACTTCTTTCTCACAGCAGAGTCTTCAGATTTATCATTTCTTCTCTTTGATTCAACTGCTTCAATCCAGCCTTATATTTGTATAACTGCTGTGGTGAAAAAAACATTCCACAACATTTATATAAAACAAGACGGGGTAATGTGTAAAACTTACATTTTACACAAACCCGTGTTGAATTCTTGTATAAACCCTTCGAGCTTCGCTCTGTTGGTTAAAGCAGCATCCCACACCTCAGGTGTGTGTAAAGTTCTCATTATACCCACTACCGCATATACTGTTCTATATATAATTTCTTTCGAGATGAGTGGGGGGGGGGGGGTTACCGGTGTTGTTCTAGCCAACATTAAGTCTCATAGTAGGAGAGTTTCTGCAACTGTCTATGGCCTGTATGGAGATTCTTGACAACTGAATGACTGTATTGCTTGTCTGCATCCCTGCACTGCCAGTATCAAACTCATCACTTTGTAAAGCAGTTCTGTACACAGTCCACTAAATCATTTCAAATGCGTAGCTCATTTATTATTATGAAACAGTGTTTCAGCCATGAGGAAATCTAATGTAGATGATGTATAGATGAATGCATTAGGGTCTGCATAGCTGAGTTATGGTAGGGCTAGAAATTAACTTTGGCATCAGCAAAAATGCAAAGGTCCCTGAAATGTGGCCAATGTTTAGACTAGCACCAGTTAATGTACTAGAAGGGAGAGAGTGTGTCCTACTTCAGTACCAGGGGATGTTAATTAAACCACTTTTGCAGATCTTTTGGGAGACTGAGTGAATATCTATTTTTGTAAGGACTTTGCTACAACATATTTTTTGCAGAAGCAGTGTGGTCTAGTGGTTAGGCCTGTGGCTTAGAAACTGTAAGATAGCAGGCTTAAACCCCACTAGAACCAAATATTCAGAGTGGGACCTTGGGGAAGTCACCTAGTGGTGGGTAGAAATAGGTGGAAGCAGAATCCCACTAGAAACGAGATGATAAATCTCAACTGGGCTATCCCTGGCCGATAAATCTTTGAGATGAGACAGTAGTAGTAAAATCAGTCGTGGGTCAAATGTACTTCCTGTGAAGGGGGTAGACTGCATAAATTTTGACAGAGTCATGAATATTTCCAGTGTGAAAGTAGGAATTTGTAATAGCTATACTGTAAGAGGCAAAAGTCAGGAGAAAAACAGAAATACTATGTATAAAAGTTCACGGATAGGATACATCATGTAAATGCCTTTGGAGGAGGGAATTTAGATGTTTCATTATAGCCCCCATAAGTATCTCTGCTTTTTTCATATAGCCCCCACCTGTTTAAAACATTGTAGGTCTGTGTGACCTTGTCAGACTCCTGTAAAGGATTAATCCCCTGCAGTCTCAGAGGACTGGATCAGCTGGTCTGCTTCAGCTTCCTGGGAGGAGGAGGGGCCAGCTGCAGGAAGTTGCCTGCGGCTGCAGGAAGTAGCATCAGTGTGTGGGAGGAATAGGCCAAGCATGTACTGCCTCCTCCTTGGTGCTGAACCTCTGTTCCTGTGTGGAGCACCCACCTATATCTTGCTGAATCTTGGCACCTGCCATTGGCAAGGATCCCCAGGAGGGTAGTCTACTACCATTCCCATCAAGTCAGAGGCTGAGAGAGGAGTAAAGTTAGGAACTGCCAGAAATTTCAAACTGAGGGATGGAAGTGATGTAAAAGACTGTTTATTCTCATGACAGCACAGGGCACCCAGCGGTGCCCCCCTCCTACACAAGGAAAGAGGATTAGAAGAATGCCCCTGTAGCTCCAGTTTGGTTTGGTGGTGTAAATAGTGTGGGGAGGCCAGCCCCCATAGGCACCAGTGTTTAGTCTGTGCTGAAAGCTTGTGTAGTATATGTGGATCTAAGGGCCTTGGGATCCTACCACAGAAGCCTAATGCCTGGAGCTGGCAGAGAAAAACTGGTCCTGGGTTCAAGGGAATTGCTGTCTTTTCCTCAGGTAGCTCTGCAGAGTAACTACCCCTTTTCTGCAGATGAAGGACCTCGCCAAGTGAAGCCTGATGCGCTCAGTAGTGTAAACACTGAGCCTTTCAATAGACCAGGGAGGGGCTGTGGACATGGCCTACCTAGACTTTAGCAAGGCATTTGACACAGTCCCACACAAAAGATTAATAATCAAATTAACCAGCCTGGGAGTGAGTCCCAGGGTGGTAGCCTGGGTAAAACATTGGCTGGACAACAGGACACAGAAGGTAATTGTAAATGGAGTCCACTCTGAAGAAAGAGAGGTTACTAGTGGGGTACCGCAGGGTTTAGTACTGGGTCCAGTCCTTTTTAATGTCTTTATAAGTGACATTACAGAGGGACTGGAAGGAAAAGTACGCCTCTTTGCAGATGACACAAAGATCTGCAACAGGGTTGATTCACAAGGAGGCATGTAAAGGATGAGAAGAGACTTGGTAAGTTTGGAGGAATGGTCAGAAGTATGGCAGCTTGGATTCAAATGTAAAGAAGTGCAAAAGAATGCACCAAGGAAACAAAAACCCAGGGAAAGATTACACAATGGGGGGGTGGGGTAGTAACAACAAACAAAAATGGAAAGGGACCTGGAGGTAATCATATCAGATGACCTTAAGGTTAGCAAGCAATGTGAGAGGGCAGTAGGAAGGGCTGGGGGGGATACTGGGATGTATAGGGAGAGGCATCACCAGCAGAAAACAGGAAGTTGTTATCCCTCTGTACAGATAGTTGGTGAGCCCCCATCTGGAGTACTGCGTCCAGTTCTGGAGACCCCATATCTGCAAGGACAGAGACAGGATGGAGGCAGTCCAGTGGAGGGCAACTAAAATGGTGTAGGGTCTGCAAGAGAAGCCATACGAGGAGAGACTAAAGGAGCTTAATATGTATACCATTGAGGAAAGGGGAGGGGGGGACATGATAGAAACTTTTAAGTACCTCAGTGGAATCAACAAAGTCCAAGAGGGTAGCATCTTTCAGAAAAAGAGATGTGCAAGAACAAGGGGACACAATCTGAAGATAGAGGGGGGATGGCTCAGAGGTAATGTGAGGAAGTATTTTTTCACAGAGAGGGTGGTGGATGCATGGAACAGCCTTCCTGAGGAGGCTGTGGGGTCTAAAACTGTGGAAAAATTCAAGAATGCATGGGACAGACATAAGGCAATTCTAGTGGGGGTAGGAAGAAATAGGCTGTTAGTTAACTAGGATCTGCAGCTTATCCTGTAGGTAGGGAAATGGGCAGACTGTGTGGGCCAAGCGGTCCTTGTCTTCTGTCAAAGTCTATGTTTCAATGTTTCTATGAGCCCTGTCTGGTCCAGACTACTGCGGACCCAGTAAACTTTTCAGTACTGAGTAGCTGTGGTGTGATAATTCAAATGTGAATTCAGCCGTGAATAAGAAATTACCAAGACATACCTGTGTGCCCTTTGGATTGTTGGAACAACCCAGTCTGTTCATCAAGATGGACTTTGCTAATCTATTACTGTAACCCCTAGGTGGCGCTATCCCAAGGGCTACTACCCTGCCTGCTTGGCTAGTAGCAGGTTGAGGGGCCTGGGTAATGAAACGGGTGCCTCCACGCGGAGGTCAGGGTCGTTAGTGGTCAAGCTAACCTGGGCACAGCCCTCTGAGCACTGTAACCCCCCCCTTCCCTTCCAGTGGCCTGAACAATATACAGTAATTACTTTCAGAATGACCCTTATTTACCATGCAATTACCCACACGGTTTGCACTTACCACCAGGGCTGGTTCCTCTAGCTTGACCCTGGGGACCCCCTGTAAAACAAGGTTAAGCACCTCAAATAGCAACAGTACAATACTTTTGGCACAAACTGGAACCACAGTCAGGTTAAATGCAAATAAAGTAAATTTGATTTATTCAGGGGACTTGAACAAGGGAGGGGCGTAATCAGGTTGATTTGCTTGAAAGCTATATTAATCCGACAGTTATGCATGCAGTTCAGGTCCCTACACAGTCACACACTCTGGGTAACCAGGTAGGAAAATGGTGGGCTAGCCAGGAATGTTGCAGCTGGTTGGGGCCCTGTGATGGAAGAAAGCAACATGCACAACACACACTATGTGTAATCCGGAGCCTGAGGGTTCAGTTTGTGAAAGAAAAGGAAACAAGACAATCAGATGACAGCACTTTAAGATTTAGCTGTTGTTGCATTGAGCTACCCTGCTGTTTACTCGTGATACCTAATACTGGACACAGGCAGGACAAAATCTAGACTGCAGGCTGTTGAGCTGGAGTGCCCGGAGAAGCAGGGCCCACACGAATCACCGAGGCATTGTTCCTGTTCAAGGCGTTGAGCAGGGGGCTGATCCCCAGGCCAGTCTCTCGTCGATGACGTTCTCTGCGTAGCAGGTATTCTGGCTGGACCAGTGTAGCAGGGCCCAGGTAAATGGAAATGGATACGGATTCAGTCTGTGGAGTTGGGTACAGCCTCCAGCAAGCAACACACAGTGGGGAACCAAATCACGACCCACTATAAGCACACAACACATTCACATGTAAGGAAATTCCACTGTACCAGGCAAATGGCTCCCCAGTCACAATTACAGATTCTCTGCACAATCCGAGAGCTCACAGGTAGCTGGGAGTCCTGACAGGCCGATCGCATTCAGCAAATCTTCGGTCTTCTTCGGGTTAAAGCCTGGTCACAATTCAGTGGCTTAATCCACTCTTGAAATTTGGATTCAGTCCAAAAAAAAAAAAAAAAAACACGTTCCCTCTCAGGAACAGTAGGCAGGCATACAGGAAAACTCAGGCCTTTCCACAGTTCTCCCGTGCGAATCCACTATGGATTGCTGCTCGAACTATTTCGAGCTGTTACTTGTTCACTTCCCAACTCAGATCTAACTGAAACTACAAGCAGTGTGGGACTTTCCCAAGATCCAAAAGGTTCAGTTGGCTGATCTGTCTGTCAGTCACAACAAGGGCTCCCCCTCCAGGTTATTTTAGGTACCAAATGCCCAAAACTACAATTCCTACAAGTTTTGGCCCCATCAAGCCCCTGTAGGCAGGCTCCATTTTAGAGTCCCAGATGTACTGATTGGCCTATTCTGCAGTCCAGGACCAAGATGATGGAAACAAACAGAACTGTCCATGCTGCAAAGAAGGCAGGTTAGAACAAACAGCAATATTATTACTACGCTAACAAATGATCAGCAAACAAATACATCTTCTAACAGAGCTCCCTCTCAGGTTAATTATGACTGCAATCCAGGCAGCTCTTAAAGAGACAGTACACAGAGGCTATACAGGCTCTGGCAATACATTTAAACTGCTAAAACGCAGAACACCAGCCTGGCAGTGAGCATTTAGGCAAGCTCAAGGAAGATTTTTTGGGAACCCCCATTTGTAGGGGGTTACACTGCCTTTACCATCACCCCCTGGTGATTTGGGGTTCAGAGACTGCTATGTTTGAGAGACAGTGGGGGGTTGCCGCCTGCCTCATGGGGGGGAGTAGTGTATGTTCATGAGCAATCAGTTGATAAAAGGATCCTGTTCGGAAGTTTTAGTCCAAGTTTTGACATTGCCCTTTGTTGGAAAAGTGTTCTGTGTTTTAACCCAACCCCCCTTACCCTTCAGCCTGCATGCCCTGATGTGTCCTGGAGTGCTTGGAGGTCATCAAATGTCTGAAGGTCAGGTAAGTGAGCCAGGGCTGTGTATTCTCTCCTCCTTGTTTTAACATCAGACATACCACTAGATGCTGGGAGTGAGGGTTTACAATAATTTCCGATGGGGTTGGCATTGTTGGAAAAACAATCCTTAAGAGATCTGATCGTTTGAGATGGTGGAAGTGGAAATGTTGCCCTGGAAACTTCAACTCTGGAAGAGAAGGAGCTGGAGAACTCCTTGCAAATGGGGCAGAGAGGGGAGAAGACACATTTATAGTGGATGACTAAAGAATGGAATACATTGTCTTAAAGAGGGATAAAGGATTGCCTGTTCACTAGGAGGATGTCCTGGAACAGTTTAGAACCTGAACACCTGTATCCATTTATTTGCAAAAATCAAGGCACTTACCAATGAAATGGTTTAATTAAGCAATAATGACCAAAGAGACAGTAATTTCCTAGAGATTAATGACCAGCTGAGGGGGGGGGAGGGTGGTTTGAGGTGCAGCCAAGGGCCACCCCCACTCAGTCGATTGTTAATCAACAGGAATTGACTGGCTCTGAGGTCATTATTGTGATTATAAGTCTAATTGCAGTAATGATCTTTTTGGAAGTTTTGTGTGTGTGTATTTTTGTTTTTTTGCAGCCGGTGGTAGCGCTGCATTTCTTCTGTTTGCTTATGGCTGGCTGCCGTGTGGTGCCTTTTACAGTATTTTGGTTCAGAGAGGTATCTTGTGGGTGTGTATAGTATCAGTTTTCTTAACCACAGTATTTGGCAGTACAAATGCTGATAAACTGTGTTTGATTTGGGAAGTTGTTACAGGTAAATCCTTCAGCGCTGACAGAAATGCCGCCATGATGAATGCGATGATGAGTACAGGAGAGGACTGAAGAGCTATGTCTTTCAGACATCTGCACTCCACAAGAGGTCGAACTTAACGATAGGTACTTTCATTTGTGCTTTCTTATACTGTGGTTTATTTTCATTTTTATGGCTACGTCTACACCGCTGTTTGAATGACTGGCATGACTGCTGCAGTAAGAAGACAGAGCGGGCGAACAGCTGTGTGGCTGCCATGCCAGGCACTTCCAGGGGATTTCAGACCAGCACGGTAGCCAGTCAATGAGCTACTTTGGCTCATGAATAATTACTTAGACTTATAATACAGTTTATGAAATGGTTTGGAAATTTCTTTTTTCTTGATTGGCTAAATAAACTCCAAAGCCCATATGTTAATCCTCCAGAAATGCACAGGTTGGAAGAAGTTCAGGCAGTGGGATTTGGAATTTGGGCAAATCACATACAGAATTCATGTCACTCATACTTGATTGTCATCACAAACATGGCTGCCACCTTTAAACACTAAAAACCTTGAACAAAGCCCTAAAATGTAAAATTTGCTTATATTTATAAAAATAAATAAACAGTATTTCCTCTCATTAGCCCTGTCATATAGACATTAAGAAAAGAACTAAGTACTGTTCAGTTTTCCTGGTGTTTATTTGGTGTCTCCTATCCGCTATAGCTTGCCTGGGCAATCTCTGCTACTTATTCTGCTACAGATAAAACTGAGACCCTGGCTCCATATGAGGCCTTTTGTTCTGTGTCAGGAGGCAAATATTCTGCCACAGAATTCAACAGAAATTCAAATTCCTGTATTCCATAATAAACAAATGTTCCATTAAATGTGTGGGAAGACAGATGACTGACAGGTGGGGAGGGATTACCTTATACTAGTTACTTATAACAAAAGAAAGCATCTTAGGCCAGCCCAGTGGCACTGAGGGCTGAGGCACTGGGCGCCTTGCCTCCTTTCACACTGGCGACCCGGGTTTGGGAACAAGCTTATGTTGCCGGGGGTCGGCTGGAGGGCAGAGGATTGAGTGTCCAACAGCCAGCTGTCCTTTCCCAGGGTAGGGAGGCATGCTGATTGCCCCCAAGTGGAGGTCTGCAGTAGTGCTGGTGTTTGAGCAACATAGCTAGGAGGGGCCGAGATTCTGTGGCTGTATCATGTGTGCACCTCCACATGCAGACACTTATGTGCTGTGTTGATAGGGGAACCAGGGGAGAAAACAGAAAAGGTTGGCACAGGCTATACGAAGCCCTACCCCCAGCCTGCATCATCCCCTGAGCCACTGGCCCATCACTGAATAAAAGTCACTGCATGGGGGGAGGAAAGCCCTCCCCCTCCCGGCCCCGCCACAGGGGTACTCCAATGGGGTCATCAGGTCAGGTGAGTCCAGGGTGGGGAATGACAGATAGGGGAGGAAGGGCAGGGCTAAGATATCACCTGTAACAATGACAAGGCAAAACGCTTCATGGAAAAGGAAAAAAGAAAAAAAATGCTTGTTTTTAATTAAAAAAGTCTGCATTTTTGTTTAAATATTGCCCATTTTATATGGGTAATTAGACACTTCAGGTTGTTGGTTGTCTGAGGGTAATGCACTTCAAGGTGCTAAAAGCACTCAGCATAAGTGCTTCATGCCTCACGATGCACTTTGGGGGTGCATTAACCCCAGACACATAAGACTAAGTAATCCCCCCCCACACACACACACATACACACACCCAACATAATTGACATCTGTGTAAAGGTTTAGGTAACCTTGTTGTGGATCCTTAAACTGCTATCTGAAATACCCCAGTATGTTCAGGATTAACTCTTTTTTTACTAGTTCTTACAAGATATTTAAGAAATGAGAAGCTGTAAAATGGAACAGTTTGCCTTTACACAAATAATCAAAAATCAATTTATAAGGCGTATTCAATATTTCAAAAACAGAAGTGCAAGTTATCTATTTACTGGCAAGGCTTTGTTTTAAAGATGGAGTTTCCTGGAAGAGCAAATGCATTTTTTTTCAAGGGGCTTTCTTACTGTCAACTTGTTTGGAAAGATGAAGTGAGCCACAAGAAGTTGATTAATTTGCATATTAGTAATCTGATTAGTTTTTCAGGCCTTGTCAGGGAAGGGCGTCGACAGCAGAACAAATTCTGGAGAACCTAAACCTCATTATATTAAAACTTATTGCTTTCCAAAAGGCCAGCCATAACAACTAATCAGCAGACAATCAGCGTAATACTTGTCGTGAGAAATTGCTTTGATTTTGGCGTCTAGGGCTGCATGACAGTGCAAAGAAATGTAGAAAAATCAGACTAGGTGATCGACTTAGGTTTCAAATGAGAACATGAAATTAATTGTGTTTTATTTGCAATTTGAATGGGTAGTTGTTTGTGCATAGGAATCTGTGATCAAGCAGTCTGGAGTACATTTGAGGTTCAGTCTGTATTCGTTCAGTTTCTACTTGTACAAAAAAGCACCAGATGGGATACACTGGACAGTATGTGGTGTGGATTTTTATCAGGCATTAGTACTCATAAGTAACTGCATAGTTCATAATAAATGCAGGGCATGGGCAGGCAGCAGACTGGTGTGACACAGCTACCCCTTCCAATTTGTGATTTGCTTTCAGGTCCCATGGGGGAGTGTCGCTGTGGAATACCAGCTCTGGCCACTCAACATTCCCCTTCATTGGCAGAACTGGTGCCTGGTTTTTGCCCCACAGGGACTGCAGGAGGGGGACTAAAGCTGCAAGGGGGCAAAATGGTTGCCTTTGCCCAGGAGGGCGCCACAAACCATTATGGCAAACTACAGATCGTGGCTTCACACAACAAAGAATGTTTCCTGGACCCATGTAGCACAGGAGTGCCTCCAAAGTTGTTCTGCCCTGTGGGGCATTTTCAACTGTGGCTAAGAGTTACCAACTTTGCCCCAAGGGCACTGGGGATATGAGCACCTGCAACCATATTGTGGCTCTTGACATCATGCCTGGATGGTATGAGGTCAGGAGTCAAGGCCACAGCCCATCCAGGAAACTAAACCAAAGGAGAAAGAGGAAGTAGGGGCAGTGAAGCCCCAAGAGGAACTGCTGGGAGTTGAGGGTAGGAAAAGCCTGCAAATGGAGGAACCAATCTAGAGGGGCCTTTGTTTCAAAGCCTACCCCAATCTCCAGAGCAGGTAGTAAGGGCTTGGGCACAGAATGGCATGCAGCACTGGCTGAGAGACTGTAGAGGCTGCAGACACAGCATTTGCCAGACCTGAATGAGAAGAGAAAGAGCTCTCTTTTGGGACTCCACAGGGAGAGGGACAGTCAGCATTCTTCATTCGATACTTTGGTATTTGGAGCATGCCAGTCCAATAGGAAGCAGGAAAGCTCAGCCAGGACTGAGATCATCAGAGACTGAGAGTTGCTGCAGAGCTGTGACTTTGTCTGATTGTCCTGCTTAACACTTCATACTCCAGATGGAGGATGTTGGAAGGACCTGCTTGGCTGCACTGAAGAGGAAAAAGTCCCCACCCAGTGTTGAAGATGACCGACGATGTGACCTGCACCCTTTAGTCATCAGGGGAAGCTATGAAAATCTTCCCCCAGCATGTCTACTGCTCCGGTTTCCCAAGTTCCAGGATGCAGTTTAGCTGCCCACTGGGAAGCCGGGAGTACTACTGGAGGGAGACCTTGAAACAGTGCAAATTAATTAATCTAGTTAGAGTAGGGTAATTAAGTCCTGGGCAGGACTTGCCCTAATGTGAGGTGCAGTTGAGACCCAGGAGGTTATCCTTGAATGCCATTGAAGTCATCTTGGTTTTCCCTTGGATTACAAATAGTCAAGGATTTAAACAAGAGTCCCCAGTGGTCATCAAGCTCCCTACTTTGGGTGCCAACTTATGCCCAAGGCTGTGCATCTGCTCCTGGACACTGGGGGGTGGAGGGTAGGCAGGTGCAACCGTAGGGTGGGGAATATCCTTCTGCTGTGTTATTTGCCCTCATCCATTGGTTGCACTTTTTCCTTCATTTATATTTGTTACCCCTCTCCCAATAATTGACAAAACTGTAAGGGTACAATGGAGAGCAAAAAAGGTTTTTATAAGACTGTTTAAGAAGTATGCGCTATAAAGACCAACTAGCAGAATTGGGACTGTTCTTTATGGAAATGAGAAGACTCTGGGATGATGTGATAACAGTATTTCAACATATGAAAAAGATACCACTGCCATTAGGCCAACTGCAGCTCTTCAGAATGCAAAAAGTATAACAGCACAAGGAGGACATTTCATGCCACCGCAAGGAGCAACAGTCAAGCAGAATGACAGGAAGAATTCCTTTATATGTTTGTATGAACAGTTACCGTCTGGTTATAACAGGGCATTCTTGAGTTCTTTGAGTCAGGGAACTACAAAGTGAAACTGATAAATTCTGGCGCACAAAGGACTTGGGAAGAAACTCTTTTAGCCAAAAAGAGACACAGGAACTGTACATCTAAATAAACCATAAATCACGTTGAAGATTTCTGTTTTTAGAAACTGGAGCTCGGATTAAAAATCAAAATGTCTTACTTTGTAGAAAATGAGAGAAACCCACGTGCGGGAAATGGATTGTGCCAACAGAACACAGAACTTCAGAATTTTAGAACTGTTTGCATAATACAGTCTCTCATTATTATAAGAGTACCTGGAATGTTTAGAAATAAACAATCCTGATTGGCTAAGAACAATGTCAAACTATATAATACGGATCAAGTGGTGGACACTTAGAACAGACTGCCAGAGCAGGTGGGGTCAGTTGGCACAGTTTCTACCATCAGATTTAAACCAGTAAATACCTTGAAGAAAAAGGGTGGGGCCTTGCTATTCCCACTGGGATGGTGGGGGAAGACCTCAATGAGCCAATGTGGCTTTCTTTATTTGCTAAATTCTTATGTTTATATATTTTTAGTAAAAATTGTGCCCTGGGGCTTGCTCCAGTGAGTTCTGCTAGTGGTTTAAAGAGCTAGAGCCCAATATTCAAAACAGCCCCGGGGCAAAACTAGCACTGCCTGGTGTGCAAAAATAGCCTGGAACCGTTTGCATGCTATATTCAAAGGAATAGCCCAGGGTTTAAATCAGTTGAATACAGTGTGCAAGCAAAGGTGTGCAAACAGGGCTGAGAGTGCAGTGCAAAAATAGCCCGGCAAATAAGATAGCTCTGAATATAGCACCCTTGCAGTGCAAACTGCAACAGAAGCCCAGTGCACTCAGAGGTGCAGTAAGGCAGAAGTGCACTAGGTGGCTAGTGTGGGTACTAGGAGAGAAATGGTGCACAACAACTGCAAACAACATTGCCGGCCAAATACTGCAGAATCATGCTATGGTTCTGACAGGTTTGCCCGGGGCAAGCTCATTAGCCCAGCGCTAACATGTTTGCCCGGCACAACATTTTTCTATATTCAAAGCTCCTATGCAAATGAGCCTACTTATGCAACCCGAGGGCAAACAGCCATGTTTGCATCTAATTACAGCCTGCTTTGCATGCATTACCTTGTTGATTGCCTGGCACTATTTCATGGCGTACACAGCTCCACCTGTATGTCAGACGGGAACTAGAGGTCGGTGGCAGCACACTGGGTTTGCACACAGTACCACCTGTATGTCAGCCTGGAACAACAGGATGGTAGCTGCAGGCTGGGTTTGGACACAGCAGCACAGACTATTGTGGCCCAGGGGATTAGCACCACAGGAACGGGTGGTTGTGCTGCATACCATAGACATATTGTTATTCCTGCTACAGTGTGTATCAGATGACACACTACCATAGTAGCTGGTCTTGTGAGGAACACACAGCAATGCCTATGGTGCGTCAGACAACAATGACTGCTGCTGGCCACACAGTGACATGCACAGCTGGCAGGTGTGTTCTGACAGTGAGCACCACAGTCATACTGTCCTGTGACCCACATACACTGCACCAGTGACATGGGATTCTCACACTAACATGCACATGGCTGGCCGTGTGTAGTGGGGAGCCTGGACAGGTATGCGGCATGTGCCTGGAGGGGGGGCAGACACATACCATCATACAAGGACACTGCTTTGAGGTGCATTCCTGTCATTCACACATGTGCACTGTGTGGATGGCCCCAGCTGTGTGGCAGCACCTACTATGTTGTGCAGCCTGGCCACCTGTACACCCTCCCCTCAGTACCCTCTATTCCCCCATTGCTGCATGTGTGGGCTGGATTGTAGCGGTGTACCCCTATGGGGGGACTGGATGTGTGTGCTGCATGGACGCACTGACAAGGTGTCCACTGGGCACTGGGGCAGCCACAAATTCCTGGCAGGGTTGGGACCGATGCCAGATGATGGTGACATGGGTGGTGCCATCTGTGTGCATCATGTCTCTTCCACGGCATTTTGAAGTGGCCTGGGGTGGCCATCTGCCCTCTCTGCCTCCTCATTGGCTGCAGTCATCAGGTGCACCATGCTGCTGTTGTTGCTTATGCCCATGTTACCCATTGCTGCTGTGTCCACACCCCCTATCCTTGTTTTGCCCACAGTTAAAACTACCTTTTTCCTGGCAATAATTTGCACCATGCAAGGTGCCATGCAAAGTCGTGCAAACACACTTTGTGCGGTGCTAATACGCTGACTATAGCATAGCACCTAGATTCATGTACATGCCCCCTCTCTTTGCACAGAGCATACATTATCATTTTGCCTGGTGCTAATTCAGTTCACCTGTGCTATTTGGTCTTTTGAATATAGGGGACCCATACAAACCCAGTGCAAATGGTTTGCACCCAGCACAAAGTTTTGAATATCTGGCCCCAGGTGTACTGCCTAAAAATAGTTAACTATTACTTTTTATACCTCAGGTACTTTTTATTGTCCTGTTGGCTAATTAGAAGATTTTCTACCTGACAGTACTAGACGTGGTGTGTGGAACGGTGCTGTTCCTGGAGACTAGCATATCTAGTTCGATACCTTATCAGCACTGTGACCTCACTGATTGTGGCAGAAGCACCGTTGATGGCACGTGCTGCCTCCGGGGCAACCTTCAGGAAAGAAAAGGTCCTTCAGTGGATCACAGGTGGTCAAGAGGAGCCCCTCAGCAGCTGGCAGACTGGTGGCTAGTTGATGTCACAACAAATGAAGTCACGATGCTAATGATGTGCAGTATTAAAGGAGCTAGAACTAGATATATCAGCTACCGGGCAAAGCACGGTTCTGCTCAACAAAAGTAACACTGCCAAGTAGTACATTTTCCATTCTGCTAAAGAAAGAGAAAAACATTTCAGATACAAAAATTAAGAACTAACTACTTCTGAAAATGAAATAGAGGATAATGCATAGACACCCACGTGTCATGATGTTTTTTACTCACCCGAGGTATGTGAAATCCCACAAACCTCAAGAGCACAGACATCACACACTGAAGGCATGTTAAAAAAAAAATCATACGCACAGTTTTATTTTTCATAATTACTGGTACAGGGACATTAGCAGAAAAAAGAGACAACCAGGGAGATCCACGAGACAAGTTTCTCGCTGTTGAACTGTAGAAAGGGAAAGTGACGCACAAGCCCTCCAAACGCTGTAATAACTGGCTATGATGTCACACCTGGTTGTTATGGTGTTTGATCACACTGATAATCAGTGTGATAAAGGGCGTCACAAGTTATCAACATTTTCTGTCTGCTACTTCTTGCTGCTATTAACTATTTAAAGAGCAACTTACACTATTGGGACAGCTTTGTAAAATGTAAAACGTTAGAAACAATTCCGTTTATATTTCAAATACTGTATTTTTTATAATAATTTTCCTTTTTTTTATGTTGATTGCACACATGTGCAAGAAACACATTGCGGCAGCTTTCTCCAGAAGCAGGCTGTGGAGGCATGGCACTGTTCTGGCCAATGCCCCCACAGCCTTTAACGGCTTAGCCCGCTTCCCTCAATGCCATGGCACTCTGCTGCAGACACTAGTTCAGCCAGCATGCCACAACCTTGTAAAAATGTAACCGCTGCAATCAGGGGCTGCCTCGTCATTGCAGCATCAGCCATTTGCTGCAATGAGGGAGCTACCCGTCATTGCAGGGCGGAATCTTGAGACACTGATATTGTTTGTGAACATGGCGGCGTCTTGGTGCTGTGTTCACAAACAATATTAACCTCCCTGCCGAGGGGATGCCCAATACCCCTCGGCAGCATGTGCCCCCCCATGTGTTTGTTTGCCGACGGGGGCCCCAATCCCCATCGGCTTCCATAAAATGACTGTGTTACGAGCGTGTGTTGTGCAGGTTCCACGCACCCTTGTAAGTTTGCAAATTAGTAATATTTTCAAGCCAGATTTTCAACACTGCCATTTGTTCACAGCTCCTTATCAACAGTACAGCTGTCTTTTTTCACATCCTGGCTAAAATGTGTTTCCGCACTTCTGGGAGTCGCTATCAGAAATCGGTGTTTGGGACATATTAGGATTGAGCAACTGAGATGAGGGGGGAGTGACTGAGCTCAGCTGAGCTCTGTCGGGACTGCTGCGGATTTCTTTGTGGGCAGAAAAAGGCAACAACTCAGGCAGGAGCCCAGTACAAAAGGGCAGCCTGCAGCGCTGGCAGAAACGGAACAAGTGAGTGAGACAGAGGGAGTGAGTGAGGCCAGTGGAGCTCTGTCAGGGACTGCTGCAGATTTCTTTGTGGGCAGAAAAAGATGCCGACAGAGGCAGGAGCCCAATACAAACAGACAACCTGCAGCGCCAGAAGAAACAGAATGAGCGAGTGAGATGGGGAAGTGAGCGACCTCAATGGAGCTCTGTTGGGACAGCTGCAGATTTCTTTGTGGGCAGGATAAGGTGCCAATGCAGGCAGGAGCCCAGTACAAAAGGGCAGCCTGCAGCGCCAGGAAAAACACAATAAGCGAGTGAGAGAGGGGGAGTGAGCAATCTCAATGGAGCTGTATCGTGACTGCTGCGGATTTCTTTGTGGACAGGCAAAGGCAGCAATGCAGGCAGGAGCCCAGTACAAAAAGGCCAGCCTGCAGCGCCACAGAAACAGAAACGAGCAAAGTGAGAAGGGGAGTGGCGAGCTCACTTAGCGAATGTTGGGACTGCTGCAGATGTCTTTGTGGGCAGAAAAAACACCAACGCAGGCAGAAACCCAGTACAAAAGGGCAGCCTGCTGCAGCGGGAGACATAGAATGAGCTAGTGAGGGAGGGAGGGAGAGTGAGTGAGTGAGTGAGCTCAACGGAGCTCTGTTGGGACTGCTGTGGATTTCTTTGTGGGTAGAAAAAGGCAGCAATGCATGCAGGGGCCCAATGTAAAAGAGCAGCCTGCAGTGGCGGGAGAAACAGAATGAATGCGTGAGAGAGGTGGAGTGAGTGAGCGAGCTCAACAGAGCTCTATCAAAAGGGCAGCTTGCAGCGTCGACAGAAACGGAACGAGCGCGTGAGAGAGGGTGAGTGAGCGAGCTCAATGGAGCTCTGTCGGGACTGCTGCAGATTTCTTTGTGGGCAGAAAAAGGCGCCAACAGAGGCAGGAGACCACAACAAAATGGCAGCCTGCAGCGCCAGGAGAAACAGAATGAACGAGTGAGACAGGCAGAGTGAGCGACCTCAACAGAGGTTTGTCGGGACAGCTGCGGGTATCTTTGTGGGCAGAAAAAGGTGCCAATGCAGGAAGAAGCCCAGTACAAAAGGGCAACCTGCAGTGCCAGGGGAAACACAATGTGCAAGTGAGAGAGGGGGAGTGAGCGAGCTCAATAGGCCTTTATTGTGACTGCTGTGGATTGCTTTGTGGGTAGAAAAAGGTGGCAACACAGGCAGGAGCCCAGTACAAAAGGCCAGCCTGCAGCACCAGCAGAAACAGAATGAGCGAGAGAGGGGGTGTGAGCTAGCTCAATGGACCTGTTTCAGAACTGCTGCAGATTTCTTTGTGGGCATAAAAAGCTGCCAACAGAGGTGGCAACCCAGTACAAAAGGGCAGCCTGCAGCAGCAGCAGAAACAGAATGAGCGAGTGAGAGTAGGGGAGTGATCCACCTCAACAGAGCTCTGTCGGGACAGCTGCAGATTTCTTTGTGGGCAGAAAAACATGCCAACCCAGGCAGAAGCCCAGTACAAAAGAGCAGCCTGCAGCACCAGGAGAAACAGAATGAGCGAGTGAGACAGAGGCAGTAAACAAGTTCAATGGACCAACGCAATCAACATTCGGCATTGACAAATGCTTGTTTATTATTGAGGACAGTTGTGTAAAAACAAGATCATTGTTCACTGGACTTCGTTTGCTTTGTTGCTTGTCTACACATGACATCATAAGACTCTTTATGACATCATAATTTTCTCTATGGCAACAGACTGTGATGTCATAAACAGAACTGTGATTTCAGGTATAGACAAGCAGCCAGAGCAGCTAGGGCAGAGATCCTGTTTACATGCAACTGATCTTAGCAATAAAGACGTCTGTGTAAAAATTACAGAAAAAGTATGAATTATAAGTAAAATTGTGTCAAAGTATTACATTTTTCTAAGTTCTCCCAACACCAAGGGCTCTTTAGCAGCTTGTTACTTTCAATAGCGCCATATGATGTCCTAACCATCCACTGCTTTGATACAAAATGGTCAACCAGGAGATAAAGAGCTAATTTAGTCAGCGTGGCTTGGTTTGCTATTACTGTTTTATTTATACTAACATACTAACATACTATTTGCTAGCAGATTAGGCCTTACAGTCTATTGCGTCTGCTCGAACTTTAGATCCTTAGTTGGGTGCCAAGACCCTCTCATCCCTTGTGCTCCAGAAACACATATCATCCATCCCCACCCCCCTGGGACAGGCCATAATCTGATACATCCACTTTCTGTGTCTGTCCCATCCTCTCTTGAAGCCCTCCACTGTGAATCTCTGAACTAGCTCACCAGGCAGTGCATTCCAAGGGTCCATCACCCTCTCAGTGAAAAACCTCCTCCTCTTTTCCCCCCTCACCCTTCCACCTTCCAACTTCAAACCATGCCCTCTGGTGATACCTCCCTGCTTTAGTCTAAAGATCCCCTCCATGTTTACCCTATTTATTCCCTTGAGGTACTTGAAGACCTCAATCATGTCCCCCCTGTCTCTCCTCTCCTCCAGTGAAAACAGGCAGAGCTCCTTAAGTCTGTCCTCATACGTCAAATCCCCTAGCCCTCGTATCATCTTTGTTGCCCTCCTCTGTACCCTCTCTAGGAGCTGTATGTCCCTTTTCAAGTGTGGTCTCCAGTACTGTACACAGTACTCAAGGTGTGGTCTAACCAGTCCATTGTACAGCGGCAGAATCACTTCCTTGCTCCTAGAGGTGATCCCCCTTATGATGCATCCCAACATCCTGTTTGCCTTGCTAGCCGCTCTCCTGCACTGCTCAGAGTTATTCATACATGCATCCACCATGACCCCTAGGTTTTTTTCCCCTATTGATGCCTCCAGCGCCTCCCTTCCCAGGGTGTACCTGTGTTTAGGGTTTCTCCGACCAAGATGCAACACCTTGCACTTGGTGATATTGAAATTTAATTTCCATGTGTGAGCCCAGCTTTCCAGGGTGTCCAGGTCCCCTTGCAGGGCCAACCTCCCCTCTTCTCCCTCAACTACTGCTCCCATCTTGGAGTCATCCATGAAGAGACTCATTTCACACCCTATACCTCCCTGATGTCCGATATGTATGCATTAAACAGGATCGGACCCAGGACAAACCCTCTGCAGTGCCCACTACCAACCTCTCTAGGGTTCGAGCTCCCACAGACCACTACTCTCTGAGTGCGTCCAGCTAGCCAGTTTTCAATCCATCTGACCATCAAAGGGCCTACTCCTAACCCCATCAGTTTCTCCACCAGACCATTGTGGGGGACAGAGTCAAACGCCTTGCTGAAGTCCAAGAATAATACATCCACAGGCTTACCCCTGCCCAGTTCTGATGTTACCTATTCATAGAACTCCACAAGGTTGGTTTGACATGATCTACCTGGCACAAACCCATGTTGCCGACTATCCAGACCTCCCACCTCCTCCAAGTACACCCCCAATCGTTCCTTTAGTATACTCTCCATTAATTTTCCCACCACGAGGTCAAACTGATGGGTCTGTAGTTACCTGGTACTTCCCTCAACCCCCCTTTATGGATTGGTACCACATGTGCCTCTCGCCAATCCCTAGGTACCCTCCCTGTCTCAAGTGACCTGCTGAAAAGCTCCGCCAGTGGTGCAGCCAGTATGTCCGCCAATTCCCATAGTACTCTTGGATGAATGCCATCCAGCCCAGGAGATTTGTCTTTCTTTAGGGCCTTGAGGGCTAACCACACCCTTTTGGTGGCGATAGCATCATCCGTCCCCTCCACCTTACTGGCCTTTTTATCTTTACCCAGATGTGACACCCCTGGGGTACCTCTCTCCCCCTCTTGCTCCATTTTTGTTGCTCCCCTGATCCCACTTACTGATGTTTCTATCCCTTAGTGCCTTGCTTTGTAGATATCCCATCCCCCTCCCTAGTGAACACAGAGGCAAAGTACTCGTTAAATACCTCTGCCTGGTCCCTCGCCTCTTCCACCCCCGCCTCTTATTTATTTAGTTGTTTAACCAGGAGCAGCACACTAAGCTGAAAGCTTTTTTACAGGAGCAACCTGGGAGCACAGGGAAGTTAAGTGACTTGCTCAGGGTCACACAGTATGCATGTGGAACCTGTGGGAATCAAACCCAGGTTTGGTCTGCCAGATGTCACCAGATTTGCAGCTCAGAGCCTTAAACCATTGCGCTATACTGCCTCCCTGTTGCTGCTGTTACAGCAATGTTCTGCTTCATTTTCCAGTGAGCAGCAGTGTACCAGCTATACAAAAAGGAGCTGCAATGTGTGGAAGCACACATTGCAAGAGGACAACAGAAGAATTTTACTGGACAGGGGGTGATCTGCCAAATGGCAAGCCAACTAAACTCTATAATATCCATAGGTCAGGCAGACACACACGCACACACAGACAGACAGACGCACACACATACAGACACACAGACAGACAGACATACACAGATACACACACACACACACAGACACAGACAGACAAACAGACACTCACACACACACATGCACACCTTAAGAAATCAATTAGAGATCAAGGGGAGCATTCCTGACCAATAGGAGCGCTCCTTTCCCCTGCTCATAAGACACTTTTATTCTGTGAAGAGCATCTCATGTGCACATACCCTGGAAATTGGCATGGTCCGTGAACAGTTTTTTTAAAAATACATAACTGAGTGTGCTCAGTCAATAGTATATTAATATATCCCCTGTCACCACTCATTCCTGTATTAGAGTGGCTTCACGTGCCTTCAGCTTGAGCCAGAACAGCTCAGCTTTGCTTCGCTGTTCTCGCTCCAGACGAAGGTGCATGAAACCACTCGTATACAGCAACTAGTGGCTGTGGGGGACGTAATAACATATAGTTTCAATCCCACTGGAAACACTTGTTTATTCTCCTTGTGAGGATAAGGTTTGATAAAAATAGGAGACAGAGAGAAGGGGGGAGAGATTTCAAGAGACAGAGAGAGAGAGTGATGGAAAGAGGGGACACAATGACCTGATGTCCAATTTTTTTTCAATTCCAGTGCAAGGTCTCACTTACACAGAGCAGGAATGTGTGGCTGAAGGGGTGATTTTCTGACTCTGCTGTAGTTTCCTGGTTCTGTTTAAGGTGAAGACACATTGAAAAGCACAAAGAGTAGCAAAGCTGGCAAAAAATACCCCAGTCATGGAATGGATAACAAAATCACACATGCCATGTGTTTGAGCTGCCACCGCTTTCAGAGGATGTGTAGCTAGTAGCCCCCCCCAAGAAAATTGTGCCATACCATTTACACTTCTGTCGTGCATTTCACAAGGAAAATCTCAAAGTGTTTTATAATCAACACAAAACTTAACACGCAACAATTATGGGACAACCATTGAGGTGCAACCACCTCTGTTATGGAACACAGCAGCCACTTTGTACCAGTACAGCACACAACTACTCCATTACTGTGCTCAAACGTGCACTGATTCATGATAAATCAGATTCACTTGTTAGTGGGTTAGTGAAGTGGGGGCATTTTGGCCACAACACTGGAGAAATGTCCTTGCTCTTTGTTTTCATATAAGTTTATCTTCTCTTGACATGCATGGGGAGGCTGATTAGTCCTGTCTCCACCTCCCCGACCCAGTGTTCTGCCTCAGCCACAGTTGGGCCCCCCTCGGATACCCCCATGTATTGCTCCCCCCAGGTGGGGAAGGGCTGTCCTCCCTCACCCAGAGATATACACCCAGCACTGGGGGCTACCAGTTGGGTGGCAACATGGGCCAGAGACTGGTGGGCAGGACTTCGTATAGCCTGAGCTGGCCATTTTCTCCCCTGTGCTGCAGTGATATGGGTTACACATGCATGTGGAGATACACATGTGTCCAGGAACCTGCGACTCCACCTCCCCTGTCTGTCACTCATGTATCGGTGCTATCACCAGGCCTCCACCTGGTGGCAGCCAACAGCCAAGTCAACCCACCACCCAATCCAGAAGAGGAGAGCTGCCTGGCGGCTGCTCAGTCCACTCCCAGCCCTCCCCCCAACCGACCCAAGCTTGTTCCCGAACTCAGGTCGCTGGTGTGGTGAGAGATGAGACAAACAGCATCTCCGCCCTCTGCTCCACCTGGACAGCAAATTTCCTTGTTCTTTTCAAAAGTGCAATGTCATTGACAACTATTGAAACAGGCCACCAAGACATCAATTTGTTTCTCATCCAAAAGATGGCACCTGCAGTGACACGCTGTCTCCCTAATATCACACTGGAGCATTGCCTTAGGATGGTTTCTTACAACCATGGGGCGAATTCCCCACGTAGAGTCACCAACATCACTTCCAGCAGCACCTGGCATTCAGTGGAGGGCTCCCATCTGACTACAGGCCAGGCCAGATCCTGCTTGTTAGGCCCATCTCCGAGGGTTCTCAGATTTTGAGAACCCTTCTCTGCAAACTTCCAAAAATCAGACAACAGATTTATAGAAGCTGCTCCTGCAGTTTGCAAAACAAATAGATGATTTATCAATCACGCTGTGCAATAAGAGCAAAAAAGGAGCAGTTTCTGAAACATTATTGTGACATTACACAAGCCTTGCCATAAGCCGGAGTCACACAGAAGCAACCATACTCACACTGACTGCAGCACGAGGGCTGTGAGCTGGGGGGTGAAGAAAGGTCAGTTTCCACTTGCAGTGACAGTCATCAGTCTGAATGAAAACAGCTCATCTGGCAAGTTTCTTAGTTTTGGGTAGCTTCTGTCTGCTCCAGAGATCATTAAACTAAAAAGCCAGCGCTAGAGTGGGCAGCAACTGAAAGCGCAAACTGGAATATACAATCTGATGAAAAACTTTCTCTATTCACCTGTATACAGTGACAACTGAGTAATATCAGCTAATTTCTGGGATTTATATCAAAATACACTTTATCAAATAAAGATAATGTGGCAGTGAACCACTTTATATTTTTGTCCCGGCTGCCTTTTCCTTGAGTTCCCCAGAGCCGCAGCATCCCGTGGGAGGCACAATGATGTCATTTAAGTCACAGCACAATTTTCCTCCAGCTGAAAAAACAGGCAAATTGCCTCTCTTAATAAAATGAAAATTGATGCTGCAATTATATCTTTATAGCTCAGTACTTATCTTCTTGTTAAAAATAATCTTTCATAAAGGGTTGAGATTTGAAAGAGAGTAGTGACTATAGTCATATATTCACACTGCTGTAAGGCTGCGAAATGTGGGAAGTGTGTAAGTGTAAGCATTAAGAACTATGCTAAAAGACTTTTTTAAACCTTAAAAATGCCACTGTAGTACAAATTCATACAATCCAATTAAATTTTATATACCATCTTTCCTACAAACATATCCCAGTAGCCCTTTAACACTGGCTACATTAAAGAAGTTAGAAGCATTGCCAGGGTTACTCACACTGTGAAAGACCATAAAAACATCTTCCAAATGAGGTACCAGACTTACTGTAACTGTAGGTATCAGGAATCCTAAGAGATAAATATCGAAATCATCTGTAAATTAAAGCATACCTAAACAGTGCTTTTGCAGGTTGCACTGTTCCTGAAATCCTACTGTAGAACTGCAGCGGAAAAGGCATACTGCGAAATAACGAAACTGGATACCTTGAAATCTGACATTCAATGCTGTTTCAGCAAGTGTTTTAGTTTCACAGCAGTCAGGAATTATTTTAGCACCACTGCGCTGACCAGACTCCATGAATGCTGGGGACGTGCAACGCGATGATGTCACTGAAGCGAGATTTCTCGTCTGTGGTAATGAAACTCTATGAAGCCTTATACTGTATTTGATGTCTAAGATTAGCGCTATATGTTTACCTGATCATCTGTATTGATATTTAGCCTGTGAATAACAGAGTAATGCACACAAGTTAACTAGTGATATAGAGGACCAGGTAAACATATAGTGCTAATCTTAGACATTGAATATAAGGCTCCATCCATCGTCGGGCTGACTGTAAGAGAAGGAGGATTGAGTGCCCCAGCAGACACTCTCCTGTCCTGAGGATTGAGTACCCCACTGCTATACTGCTACCTGGGTGACCACAGGTGGAGGTGCTGAGGAGCAGTTCGGAATGTGAAGTTTGAGTACAGTTGTCATTGGGCGTGTCTAGTGTGCTGACACTCAATGATGTCACCATGTTCCTGGGGGGTAGATAGGGTTAAAGAGGGGAAAAATGGGCCTGACCATGGAGGTTGAAACCTCCACCTGTCCCAACGTCCAGGTTGGGTCCTAGCCACCACCTCCTGGGGTGCTTTGGGCCCTCACCGCCATTGCGGGTAACCAGATAAACTGCAGGGAGGTCCGACAAAGGATCTGAAAGGTGACCCCAGCCCTGGGGAGGGGCAAGGTAGGGGGGCAGTACAGATTCAAAGTCAGCACCATCTTTATTTGTAAAAAGTGCTTTTCCAAAACCAAAGTGCTTGTTCATAAACACAAAACACATTAACATTATCTATTAAAAGATATGGTAAAAAGCAGCAAAACTAACAATCATCAGCAAATGCTAAACTAAACTGATAAGTCTTTAAATCAGATTTAAGACTTCCTGTGACGTCACCAGAGCGATGGCCTTGTAATTCAGAGGCTCCCTTACCTCTTGATTGAAATAAACTCCACACAAGCCTGTGAAATGCACTCACTGGGAGAAATGAAAAAGTTGCATAGTGGAGGCAAACCAGAGAAGAGATCTCGAGCAAAAAAAACAAACCCCGACTCAGATTTGCGCAAAGTGAGCTCTGTTGATTCAACGATCAATGGGAGAGATCTCCCTGCGAACATGGCGGGAGCAGACACAGAATCGGAACTAGAAACACTATCTAGAACAAGATTTGAAACAATTCTGGCAGAAATAAAGCAATCCAGAGCAGATACAAAAAAAGGGGTTTGAACAACTTCACCATGATATTACTAAACTGGAGAATCGAATTTCAACAGCGGAGGGGAGAATTTCAACAGCGGAAGATGATCTAATACACCTCTCTCAGGCAGTCGAATTAATTGCCCAACAGCAAGAATCCCTGAATGCAAAGTGTTTGGACTTGGAAGCCAGATCCCAGACGGACAATTTAAGAATCTATGGGTTGCCAGAAACAACTGAGACAGGAGACATGTGCGACTTTCTGGGAGACCTCTTGAGGAATGTGCTGGATTTACCACATGCCTTCAAGTTTAAAATCGAAAGGGCACACCGGGCCCTAGTTCCCAAACCTACCTCGGCCAGTGCAAGGCCTAGATCTATTGTGGCAAAGTTTTCGAGCTTCAGGGATAAGGAGAAAATTCTAAAAATGGCATGGAGGCAAAGAACAGTGGAATACAATGGAGCCAAACTATTCTTTGAGCAAGACTACCTGCCCAGTATACAGCAGCAGAGGATGGCCTATGTGCCTATACTACGTAAATTGAGAGCGGTGGGAATCAGATTTCAGACCCCATATCCATCTCGCCTCCGAGTATTTTGGGAGTCGGGTACAGAGCTATATCAGTCATATGACGAGACTCTACATGCAATGCAAAAAAAGGGACATGATATCCTACCTACACTAAGACCAAGGGAGAAGTCGTCAAACACCCGAACACAGTGGAGGCTGACCTCATTAAGCAGGAACAGTAAGAAAGCAGGAGAGCTCCTAGCATCAAATACCATGCAGGATATTAAAAAGATGCTGCATAAATTTACACATGTAAGGGAAGATGAGGAGAGGACTGAGGAGAGGTACGGGAGTACCTGAGACTGAGAGTGGCCACGCTAGACAAGAGTCTGTACATTTTCTCTTTCTTGCCCCCTGCGGCGGAATGGCCATTGAACTCTGGCCTATAGCAGGGACTTGGGTAGCCAGATAAAGTCTATGTCTGTCCGTAGAAGCACTGACTCAGAGAAGGATCTGGGTCATGAATTTCAGTTGGACTTTGAACAATCTAATGTTTCTTTTCTCCGCTGGAGTCTTAATAATGTTAAGATTAAAAGGGGTACAATAGCGAGAGACTACAAGCTAAACAGTCACTACTGAGTCTTGGAATCGAGACACATTCTCCTCTAAAGATGGTCCAGCTATATTCCCTTATTGTGGGGAAATAAGACTGCAATCCCCCCTGCTCTCCTCAGGGGCCATGGATGGCACAGGGGGAAGAATGCACAGATATGACTGAGACTTGCTCGGACTTCTCCTCGATTTTTCAAAATATGCATGCTTTAATGGGAGGGAGTTGGGAAGTTTATATAGGTGTAAATGATAGCTTTTCTGCTCTTTTGTTTCTTTTGACAGAGCATAATTATTCTATTAAGCAAGCAAAAGGAATCTGTTTTAAATACAGTCTGTGTATTAGAGGCAAAAATAGTGACGAAGGGCCGAAACATCAGGCCAGGGCCCGCTAGTTTCAGGGCCCGGGAGGATCGAGTCAGCATGCTGATCTCCATACCTCCATCTCGGGTATTCACATCCTGAGTACATAGGAAACATGTGAATTTGTTCCCCTACTTGGGGGTCAACATGTACATAGTTTATTCCCACCTGGGAAAGTTATTAAAGGGGCATCAGAAGGGGGATTTTTGGGGTTATTCTGTTGTTTGTTTGCAGAGGTTTGTATGTTAAGGATAAAGTGTGGGGACATGCATTTAGTTTATTATCCTAATGGAGAACATAATTTAAGGCAAAGGACAAGATTAAAACTGAGAGCAGTGCTGGGAAGAGATCGGGGTGGGGAGAAGGGAGGAGAGAAGCAGAAAAGACACAACAGTACAAGCAACATAAGTATGCACATAAATGGCAGGTAAAGATAAGATACGATTTGTATCACATAATGTTAATGGATTAAATAATCCTGTTAAAAGATATAAGGTCCTAACAGAAAAAACCTGCTTTTGTATTACTACAAGAAACTCATTTGAACAGGGAGGAGCACCAAAAACTACAGAGACTGGGATTTGGTCAAATGGTATCGTCCTCATATAGGCAAAACAAGAGGAGGGGGGTGGCGGTTCTTGTGTCCCGGGGCATCCAACTCCAAACAATTTCATCATATTCAGATCCGGAGGGTCACCTGGTGGTCCTTTCTGGGAACCTGGAGGGATCCCATATTACCTTGGCCTCGATATACCTACCACCTGGGTCACCGAAGGAGGTTGCTAGGTCACTATTACAAAAAATAGTGGAATTGCAGAGAGGGAGACTGATAATAGGGGGAGACCTCAACCAAGTCTGGGATCAGATGGATACTTCTAAGTCCTCGAATTTCAGACAAAACCCAACAAGTAAAATGATCAGGAATATCTGAAAACTGCCTTTTGGGTGGATGCCTGGAACATGAGAACTCGAGGAAAAGAGTACACACTACTCTTAACCACATAAATCTTATGCGAGAATAGATTACATGTTGGTATCAGGGAAAATCAAAACTTGGTGACAGAGTGCCGTCATATCCCATCCATATTATCCGACCATTCCATCCTTTTGATGGAGATGGAATGGAGCACTGGGAGGGGACATACCCTTTGGAGATTTAACAATTATCTGTTGAATGTGAAGGGGTTTACAGACATGGCAAAAGCTCGTCTGAAACAGATAATACAGGAAAATAAAACTCCAGACATAACCTGGAGTATACTCTGGGACACGATAAAAACAGTCTTTAGAGGAGACTGCATAAAATATGCCATGAACTTTAAAAGGCAACACAGTCAACAATTGGAAAATCTCCAAAACCAATTATAAGACCTGCAAAAACGACACGCAGCCGATGATTCAGTCTCTTTGGACATGCAAGAAATAAGACAAAAAATACAAAAACTAATTGATATTAAAACAGAACAGGTGCTACAAAGAATGCGTCAGAGATATTATGAAATAGGCCCTAGGGCCACCAAGCTGTTGGCCCATAGATCGAGACAACAAGTTTCACAAAACACCATTACCCAGATTAGAAACCATATAACAGGGAGGATGGCAAGAACACCGGAAGATATTTTGTCATGCTTTAAAGCCTTTTACCAGACATTATACACTCCCGAAAAAACCCAAAGTGAACCGGAGATTCAAAAATACCTGGAGGGGCTTAGGTTACCGAGACTATCATCGGAAACTAGAGATTCATTGGGGAAACCCATCACAAGGTCAGAGGCAGAGGCTGCAATTAAAAAGCTTAAAACAAAAATATCCCCGGGTCCAGATGGGTATACCCCAGAATTTTTTAAGTTTTACGGGAAAGAACTCAGTCACCAGTTACTGGAGACATACAGGGCAGTGCAGGAGGAGGAGTCTCTCCCGGACAGCTGGAATTTCGCAGTCATCTCCAGTATTCCAAAACCGGACAAAGACATTACACAATGTAAATCATTTCACCCTATATCAGTTCTTAACATTGATTAAAAAATATATGCGGCCATTTTGGCAAGAAGGTTGGAAAATGTCTTGCCTAAGATAATTGCAATGGATCAGACGGGCTTCATTAGGGGAAGGCAGACACAGGATAATATTAAAAGATCCTTGCAGGTATTACACCACGCTGCCCGGTCGAGGTCCCCTCTTTTATTGATAAGCTTGGATGCAGAGAAGGCCTTCGACCGGGTAGCGTGGAAGTTTCTGGAGTTGACCTTGGGCGGGTTTGGCTTCTTGGGTTCCTTCATTAAAGTGATAAACAACATTTACACAAATCCCAGGGCCTATATAAAAGTTAATGGCCGGGTCTCGGCTCCGATATCCCTGTACAGAGATACTAGGCAGGGTTGTCCCCTGTCTCCCCTCCTTTTTGCCCTGTACTTGGAACCCTTAGCTCAGAAGATTCGGCAGGAGGAATTGGTGAGGGGCTGGGAGATAGGAGAAGAAACACACAAATTAGCCCTGTACACAGACGACCTACTTATATACCTCTCTGACCCAGAACAATCTATAGAACCTTTGTGGTGCAGCCTAACAGAATTTGGAGATTTGGCAGGTTACAAAATAAACACGAATAAAACGGAGGTGTTAAAAAACCAATATATGCCCTCAGACAGAATAGTTAAGTCCTTTCCCTTTAAATGGGATCTTACATGTGTGAAATATCTAGGGGTCTACCTGAGTTTTGATTTGAGTCAGCTATTCACATTTAACTATACCCGATCCTAGACAAACTTAGAAAAGATTTGGAAGATGGGCCCCGATCCCTATATCTCTGGTACAAAGAGTAGAGGCAATTAAGATGGTGCTACTCCCTAAGGTATTATACCTGAGCCAGACTCTGCCCCTGCTTGTCCCTGATTCATATTTCATGATACTACACAGAAGGGTCTCCCGCTTTTTGTGGGGCCGGGGAAGACCGGGAATACGTTTCTCTGCCCTTCAGATCCCAAGGAGGTTGGGGGGTCTATCTTTACCTAACGTGAAAATATATTATCAAGCAGCTCAATTAAGAACAGCCATATATTGGATGGATCCCTCATATATAGCCAGGTGGAAATCAGCTGAACTCTATGGAGGGGGCATGATGAATATAAAGAAAGTTTTACTCTCACAAGAGGGGAACAGATACTTACAGGAGAGAAATAACCCATTTACAGAGACCACCTTGCACATTTGGCATAGGGTGGTGTCAGACAAAAGGGCCAAGGAGTGGAGATACTTATTATGGTCAATACCATATCTGACATCCTTTGTTCCTGTCAGATGGGATAGGGGATATAAAAAATGGGAGGAGAATAAACTATACTTAATATGGCACTTTTTAGAAGGAGGAGAGTTCCTGGACTTTCAAACGTAAGTTGCCAGATACAAGATTTCATGGCAGGATAGATTCCGCTGCTTTCAGATTAGGGCTTAGATCACTTCAAACACAGATTTTACATAGGAGAAAACCACCTCCCCAGATAGCAGAAATTCTAAAAAAGGCAATAGAAGGGGACCCACCTAAAAAACACATAATTTCGGTTCTATATAATGCTCTGCTTGAATGGAGGGGGGACTCTATCCAATCTATTAAGAAAGCTTGGGAAGAAGACTTGGGGCTTCAGATACATGATGAGCAGTGGTCATGGGCGACACAGAGAATACAGTGGGGAATGTCTGCTATAAGCTGGAAAGAATTTGCATGGAAGATGTTTACTAGATTTTTTAAGACACCTGCAGCACAAGGGAAATACCAAGGGAAGGGGGCCTCAGTCTGCTGGAGAAAATGTGGATGTTCTCCGGCAGCGATGGGTCACATCTTTTGGGATGCCCAAAATTGCAAAACTTTCTGGTGGGGCTGCAGCGGACCCTACAGACCATAGTGGGATCTGACTTACAAATAACTCCAATGTTGTATTTTTTTATGGAATATCCCAAAGGGTATAGAGACCCCAGTACTAGCAAATTTCTAAAAATAGCCTGCCTAGCCGCTCAAAAAGCGATAACAAAGAATTGGCTATCGCAAAAAGAAGTCACTTTGCAGAGGTGGCAGGAAATCGTGATTTCTACCTATAGGATGGAGGCCATGACGGCAACACTTAACAGGAATTATGGTAAATTTGAATTAATCTGGAGGATATGGGTAATCTATATGTCAAATGAATCTTCGGATTTCATTCCTTAATGGTGTCTAAAGGCTGAAACTAATAAAAACAAATTAAAAGTTATAGCCTGAGGGGCCCCTAGCTCGGGCGATGAGGACTTGGGCCTGCTGAGGCTCCTTGAGATTAATTATGAGGGGCTGGGTTGAACCATAATAAACTTTATAGTCATATAGAATTGTTAAACTTCTCATATAATGGAATAGGGGATGAATTAGTAATGAAAGCTGAGATGTTTAAAAGTATAACTGAATGGAGACGGGCTCAGGTCCAACAGAGAAGGGCATGTGGATGGGGTGCCCAACGGAATTAGGGCCATATGAGTGGTTCCTGATCTCCCAAGAAAAATGGGAAATTGTGACTCCTAAGTGCTTAATATCTTGATTGTCCTTGCCTACTTATATGATGTAAAATATATATATGACTCCTGAATGTAATATGGTTGCTGTATATGTGCGAATGTCCCCACAAGAAAAAAATGTTTCAAAATAAAGAAAGTTTAAAAAAAAAAATCAGATTTAAAAGCAGAGGGGTGCTGCCGGTGGGCCTCAGAGTCCCAGGTAAGTTGGCTCAGGGCCTCAGAGTCCCAGGTACTTAAGTTGGCTGCAGAGACACCTCAGAAGGCTGAGTAGAGATTAGCTGCAGGGCCTCAGAGGGCAGGCATCAGTACACTGGTGGTTGGTGGAAGGAAGTCCTGGTTAGAGTCCCTGGATGAAAAAATATATAAGGCTCCATAGGGTTTCATTACCACAAATGAGATGTCTTGCTTCAGTGACATCATTGCATTGTTTATGCACCACAGTCACAGGATCCAATCGGCGTGGAGCTGATAAAATACTTCCTGATTGCAGGATAAAGAATATCCTTGCCAAAAACATATAAAACCACAAATTTTAAGGTAACTGATTATATTATTCAAAAGTACTCCCTTTGGGCTACAGATGCACAGAAGGGCTTGGGGAAGTTGCAAGCCATAAAAAGGTGATTTAGGTATCCTTTAAATCAAGGTAGAAGACATTTCATGGAAACTTGAAACAGAAAGTGACATCACTGATGTCAAGCTACAATTAACATAACACAGCCTGTGCATCAGTAGCAACAATTGTTGTTTCAAGGTTCCTGAAATGGCTGCTAACCTGATTTCATTTACAAATAGTTTTGATATTTATATCTTAAGACTACTGACACACACATAGAAACATAAACTTTGACGGCAGATAAGGACCGCTTGGCATACCTAGTCTGCCCATTTCCCTACCTACTGGATAAGCTGCAGATCCTAGTTAACCAACAGCCTATTTCTTCCTACCCCCCAACAAGAATTGCCTTATGTCTGTCCCATGTATTCTTGAATTCTCCCACAGTTTTAAACCCCACAACCTCCTCAGGAAGGCTGTTCCATGTGTCCACTACCCTCTCTGTGAAAAAATACTTCCTCACATTGCCCCTGAACCACCCCCCCATCTTCAAATTGTGTCCCCTTGTTCTTGCACATCTCTTTTTCTGAAAGATGCTAGCCTCTTGGACTTTGTTGATCCCACTGAGGAAATTAAAAGTTTCTATCATGTCCCCCCTCTCACTCCTTTCCTCAAGGGTATACATATTAAGCTCCTTTTGTCTCTCCTCGTATGGCTTCTCTTGCAGACCCTGCACTATTTTAGTAGCCCTCCTTTGAACTGCCTCTATTCCGTCTATGTCCTTGCGGAGATGGGGTCTCCTGAACTGGACTCAGTACTCCAGATGAGGTATCACCAACTGTCTGTATAGAGGGATAACAACTTCCTGTTTTCTGCTGGTGATGCCTCTCCTATACATCCCAGTATACCCTCAGTCCTCCCTACTGCCTTCACACATTGCTTGCTAACCTTAAGGTCATCTGATATGATTACCCCCAGGTCCCTTTCCATTTTTGTTGTTTTTACTACCCCTCCCCATTGTGTAATCTTCCCCGGGTTTTTGTTTCCCAGGTGCATTATTTTGCACTTCTTTGCATTGAATCCAAGCTGCTGTACTTCTGACCATTCCTCCAACCTTGCCAAGTCCCTTTTCATCCTTTCCACATCTCCTTGTGTATCAACCCTGTTGCAGATCTTTGTGTCATCTGCAAAGAGGCATACTTTTCCTTCCAGTCCCTCTGCAATGTCACTTATAAAAACATTAAAAGGGATTGGACCCAGTACTGAACCCTGCGGTACCCTACTAGTTACCCCTCTTTCTTCAGAGTGGACTCCATTTACAATTACCTTCTGTGTCCTGTTTGTAACCCCCAGTCGGCACTAAACTGAGAGGGCTACTACCCCTGCCTGTGTGGCTAGTGACAGGTTGAGGGGCCTAGGTCCCTATGATGCGGTGCCTCCATTTTTATAACCTGAAACTTAGGGAGAAAGGTGTCACTTGGTATGGTGATTAGGTTTGGCTACTGTGCACAGGGGCGCCCAAGTAATCTGGACACAGGAAGCAATAATTGAAATGTGCATTACCAGAAGTTGGGATTCTAAAGTGTGGCTTTCATTCACAAACATCATTGGACAATAAAGCATAGACGGACCCCCACAGGGCTACACTCCTGGTAAATGCAGATTTCTCCGGAGCTCACACACTTCTTCAGTACTGTTAAACCCTCAGGTTTAAGAACACACAGGGCACACTGCCCTAACTCGACTCTTTTTCGGTTTCCCTGGCTCCACTTCCTTGCTAGCCATTTGGACTACCTTCCTTCCATGGCTCAGCTTCCTTGCCAGCCCTTTGGACCACTTTCCATATAGCATGGAGATTTGTTGGTGGCTCCCTAAACCACCTACGAGCACTTCTGCTCCATCAGGGAATCGTCTTCAACAATCCCAAGTCTGGGTACTTTCCTCAGGCACTGGCCAAGTACCAGAGAGAAAGCAAACAGGTGTCCCAAAGCGAACCCGTAGAGGTGACTATGGTCACGCCGGGGGGTCTCCCAACTCTTGCTCCCATAAATCATACCTGGCCATTCCTCTGGACTTTAACACCTCATCTCTGAAAACAATTTACTTTGTAGATTCTCCATAAATGTATGTCACATTTAATCTACTGTTTCTTCCATCCCACATGTGCTGAACTTGAAACATACTTAATGAGTGGCTGTGTCCATTTCTCTAGACCCCCAAAGAGTTAAGCAGTCCAATTCCCTCAACTTTTAAAAATGTACTTGGCTGTCTTTTCCTGATCCCACAGTAGCAGTCACTTAAATTTGTCTTGTCCTAGGTGAAAACACATCGGCCCTTTAGCAGAGCAAACTCACCCCTTGGTTGCAGGTGCCCCACAGGCATTTTCTTTTCAAAGAAATCTCAACAAAACTTCTGGTGCCTCAGCATGAACCTAGATTTAGGCAGCTTCTTCTTCCTCTAGCCGGGACAGGGGATTGTCCCTGGAAGTAGGCTGAATCCTTCCTCCCATCCCCGCAGGGATGGGGTCCTGAACCCCTGTAAGCAGTCTCTACCACTTCACTTGGCTCTTCTTGTGTTCCTCTTCAGGTGAGAACACACACCTCAAACAAAAATATAGCTCTTTGTCAGAGCTGAGGGCTATGAGGGCCTGCAGCTGCAGCACACCTCCTTCCTCTTCAACACTCTACTACAGACTACTACAGAACTGACTTCAAAAACTCCCAACATTCTATCCTAACTTCCCTAGCTGCAACATTTCAAAGTGGCTTATGCAGCTGTGACAGTTCTAAAATGATGTCATCCCTCAGTCTCAGCTGAGACTGAGAACAGAGTGAGACAGTGTGAAATTCATTTAACTGGAATTTCACAAGCTGCCTTCCCTGCCTGCCACTAGGTCTAACTGAGATTATTGTAACTCTGGGTAACAGGGGGGGGTTACATGTTGTCCAGCCAATGTTTTACCCAGGCTACCACCCTGGGACCCACTCCCAGGCTGGTTAATTTGACTATTAATCTTTTGTGTGGGACTGTGTCAAATGCCTTGCTAAAGTCTAGATAGGCCATGTCCACAGACCCTCCCTGCTCTACTACTTTGGTCACCCAGTGAAAGAAATCAATTAGATTTGTCTGATGTGACCTTCCCGCTGTGAACCCATGCTGCCTTGGGTCTTGTGCCCCACTGGCCTCTAGGTACTCAACAACTCTTTCCTTCAGAAGTGACTCCATCACTCTCCCTACCAGAGGTCAAATTGACAGATCTGTAGTTTCCTGCCTCTGTCTTGGTCCCACTTTTGTGAAAGGGAATCACATCCACCTTCTTCCAGTCCTCAGGTACCACACCATCCTCCCATGATTTGTTAAAAAGGGTAGTCAGTGGTCTCACTAGTTCTCCCCTTAATTCTTTTAGAATTCTAGGGTGAATTCTGTCAGGACCCATTTCTTTGTCCACCTTCAGTTTTAGGAGTTCTTTCAGAACCCTTTCTTCTGTGAAAGGACTGGGATTGACTCCCCTATCCGGAGTGCTTCTGTTAATTGGATTAGGCACCTCCCCCTCCTTCTCTTTTGTGAATACTGAGCAGAAATATTTGTTCAGTATCCCTGATTTTTCCCTGTCCCTCTCTACCCACCCACCCACTGTCCATTCTATTCAGCCTCACTATCCCTCCCTTTGTCTTTCTACGCTCCCTGATGTACCTATAAAAGGTTTTATCACCCTTCTTAACCGAGTTGGCTATCTTTTCCTTACTTTGGGCCTTTGCTATTCTGGCTTCCCTCCCTGCTTCCTTCTGCCTTAACTGGTACAACTCTCTCTCCTGCTCCTTCTGTGTTTCCTTATACTTCCTGGATGCTATCTTTCTCTCCCTGACCTTCTCTGCCACCTCTTATGAGAACCATAGTGGCTTTTTCTTTCATTTTGATTTGTTTATTTGCTTTACACAAAGGCTTGTTGCCTCTGTGATGGCAGTTTTGATGTTTCCCCATTGTTGCTCCACCCCTCCTTCTAGCCTGTTTGCTAGTGCTTTTCTAAGGCACTCTCCCATCTTGCCAAAGTCAGCCCTCCTGAAGTCCAGTACCCTCACTTTTGTATGGCTTGACTCTGTAGCTGAGTTTATCGTGAACCACATTGTTTGGTGGTCACTTGTTCCCAGATGGCTACCCACTTCTAGATCTGAGATCCTCTCACTGTCCCCATTTGAGAGTATGAGGTCTAAGATTGCTCCCTCATGAGTGGGTTCCAAAACTATCTGTCTGAGGCATGCCACTTGTAGGACATTGAGAATGGCCCTGCTCTTGGATGTGGCTGCAGCAAATGTGCTCCAGTTAACATCTGGCATATTCAGGTCTCCCATCAACAGTATCTTCCCTTTCTCTGCCATCCTAAGAATGCCTTCTATCATATCCTTGTCCATTCCCTCCCCCCCTGACATGGGGGTCTGTATACAACCCCTGTGCGGATTGTGGTGCCATTTCCAGACTCTAAGGTGACCCACAGTGCCTCTGCTCCTCCCTGTTTACTCTTTTGTTCAGTTTCTTTTATCCCTTCCCTTACATAGAGAGAGCTACTCCTCCCCCTCTTCTGCCCTCCTTGTCTCTCCTGTAGGTTATGTACCCTAGTATGTTAACATCCCAGTCATGGTTCTTTGTGTACCATGTTTCTGTGTCTGCTACGATATCCAGGCATCCCTCTTCCATCAAGGCCACCAGTTCAGGGAGTTTGTTGCCCAGACTACGGGCATTGGTACTCATTACCCTCCATTTCCTGATAGCCTTACCCCTTTTTGCCCCATCTCTGTCCTTATTGCATTTGTCACTTTCTCCATTTACCCCTGCCCTTCTCCCTATCGACATCTCTAACTTGGTGTTCACTGCACTTACTACCCTGATTTTTTTGGGGGGGCTAGGATTTCCCTGCTTCTTTCCAGTGCCTCACCCCTTGGCTAGTTTAAATGCTTGCCAATGAAGTATTTAAACCTATCACCTAGGATCCTGCTTCCCCTCCTGGACAGATGCAGACCATCATGCCAGTATAGGTCTGCATCCCTCCAGGTGGACCCCCAGTCCCCAGTGAAGCCAAATCCCTGAGCTCTGCACCAGTTTTTCAGCTACTGATTGAATCCCATGGTGTGGAGCACCCTAGCCTCTCATACGCCATAGACAGGCAGCACCTCCGAGAAGTTTACCGTGCGTGCTACTTGTGTAAGGCCCCTCCCCAACTCCACAAGCTCTTCCTGCACTGCTCTGATCCCTTTCTTAGCCAGGTCATTTGTCCCTAGGTGGACAATGACATCCAGCTCCCTTCCCTGTGCAGCTGCTCCAGCGATCCTGAGGATTCGCTCCCAGTCCTTCCAAGCCATGGCGCCAGGCAGGCACCTTACCTCCCTCTCCCCTTCCTCCCCCAGTTCTACCTTCCCAAGAATGGAGTCCACCACCAGGAGTTGTTTCCTTCCCCTGTGGGGTCCCATGCCACCCTCCTGTGGGTCTCTTTTGTGGAGGTTCCCAGCATCCTCCTTGGTCTCCACTGTGGGTGCCTCCATGGAGGAACCACACTTTGCCAGAATGGCATATGAATTGGGGAGAGGTACAGCTGGAGGTATGCACCTCTGTTCCACCACCCTCACCTTCCCTGAGCCCACTGTGGTCCAACCACTCCTCTTTCTTGGCAACCTCTGAGGCAATGGTAGTGGCCCTGGTGGTCCCTGGATGGGAGAGGAGGTCCCACAAATCCTGGCCAATTCAGCCTGGAGATGAACAACCTCCTCCCTCAGCCCAGAGGGGTGCCTGCAGATGGGACAACTCCACATCCACCAGAACACCTCCCAGAAGACTGCTGCTCCCCAGCCACTGCACTGCACTGCACCACTTCCATCATGTCTTATTTCTGACCCCTTACAGGTTAAGTCCAATACCTCATTTAAAATGTTCTTTTATTGGTTTTCATGATTTGAGTGATTGTAGCAAAGTTTATTTCCTCTTTAAAGAAGCATAAAAAAAATGCACAAAGAGCCAACCCGTTAGTAAGCCATGAAAGGTGAACCAAGGTAGGAGGGCCGAATGGCTTGGTGGTAGTGCTGTCACTCACCATGCTGATGATCGCAGGTTTGATGCAGGATATGTGGCCTCCACGTGGCATGACCTGTCGTCCAAGCTGCTGCAGGGGTTTCTTGGGGGAGGAAACTGTAAAAGCAACGCAGGCGCTGTGAAGTCCTGTCTACCCACCCCAATCCACACCACCAGCTGGAGACACCAACCCACTTCTGAATGTGATCACTGGGGTGAGGGAAGGGGAGGTGACCACCCTTGCCCTGCCATGGGTGGGGGTAATCTATGGGGGAACTTTGGGTTGGTCTCAGGGGAGGTAGACTCCAGTCGGGGGAGGCAGGGACAGGGCTGATAGCTAGCCCAAGCTGCACCTGGACGAAAAGGTTTATGAAAAAAAAATGAAAAGAGAATCAAAGAAAAAAATTCTGGTGAAAATAAGTGCATGAAGGGATATTAATGCAACACATTATGAAAACAGGGTCATTGAGAGACTCAACACAATCCCAAGCTGGGGTAAACATAACAGACAACCTGAAGTGGCCAAACAATGTGAAAAGGCAGTGGGGAGGGCCGAAGGGATGCTGGGGCACATAGGGAGGGGCATCACCAGTAGAAATCAGAAGGTGGTGATGCCACTGTACAGACAATTGTTTAGGCTGCATCTGGAATACTGTGTTCAGTTCTAGAGACCGCATCTCCGGAAGGACATGGACAGAATAGAGCTGGTCCAGAGAAAGGCAAAACATTTGAGGAAAGGCTGAAAGACCTCAATATGTATACCCTGGAGGAAAGGCGGGAGAGGGGGATGTAATAGAGACATTCAAGTACCTCAAGGGAATCAACGAGGTTCACAAGAGCAGCATCTTTTGGAAAGATATGTGCAAGAACAAGGGGTCACAAAATGAGGTGGGGGGACTCAGGGGTAATGTAAGGAAGAATGTTTTCACAGAAAGGGTGGTGGATGCATGGAACAGCCTCCCAGCAGAGGTCGTAGAGGCTAAAACGATAGGTGAATTTAAGAATTCATGGGACAGACAGAAGGCAACCCTAGTGGTAGGAAAGAGAGGGTAAGCTGCAGATCATTTAGGATCTGGAGTTTAAGCAGGCAGAGAAATGGGCAGACTAGGTGGTCCTTATCCGCTGTCAAAGTCTATGTTTCTATGTTTCTAAACTGGTGACATTGCTAAGCTGCATGGAGTCAATGAACAGCAAAATCAACAAACCTGAGGGGGGGAGCTCAGGACTCATTGACAGGAAAACAAATATGGGTGATTTATAGAGAGAACTGGTGAGTTGGACTGAATGGGAGGGGGGCTGTTCCAGACTGCAGGCACTATTTAAGGACTTCCTGTCAATGCCTGAGGTGGAGATATGACAGCCAGAAAGATGTCTAGAGTTGCCAAAATGAAACTAAACAAATTTAGAGTAGGGGTGGTAGAAAACTGTATTCAGGGGCAACCATTTTCTTTAAAAATGTATTGTAGCATTTTCTCCAGAACAATTCAGAATATGCAGTCCTTCCAAAACTCCTCTTAGGCTGAAATAGAATGTGCTGTGTAGCCAAGAAGGGAGCAGGTGTTACTTTGCTACATAGTTGGATTTTCTAGGAATGCTGAGATGCATTTGACCTTTGCAAAAATGAGTTTTTTTTTCCTGACTTAATCTAAGGGTTGTTTTATTTGTTCAGAACTATGTATATGTTTAAAGATTGAAACACGGAAAGTAGAGACAGAAAAAGATGCTAGGTCTATCAAGACCTCACATTACTCCGTAACAGCCCCATCCACCACCTCCCTTGGAACATCACCTACCATTTGTACCCTCCCATTGCTAAGATTATCCTTAGAGCTACCCCACCTAGCTATGAACTCTGCAATGGACTTTGCATGGACCACACTGCAGGGCAAACTATTCCATTTGTCCACCACCCCTTCTCTGAAGAAAAGTTTCCTAATATCGCTCTTGACCCGTCCCCTTCCAACTTCAGATTGTGTCCCCTGTGGGTTGAGCTATCCTTCAACTCGAACAACTCCATATGAGCCATCGTATTGTACCTCTGTAAGTGTATGTATGTTTCTGTCATCTTCCCCCTTTTCCTTTTGATCTCCTGGGAGGATATATTGAGGCTTGATCATCTCTCTTCATAGGACCTTCCCTGCTAAACCATGAATCATTTTTTGTTGCCTGCCTCTGTATCATTTCTACATTATCCATATTATTCTTTAGATGTGAGCTCAATAACTGCACACAGCATGCAAACAGAAGCTAAACCAGTGACCTACAGAGTGGTATGCATAATTACCTCCTTTCTCCAACTAGTAAAGCCATGACTAGAGCATCCGCTATTTTTTTTTAATTATTGGCCACAAAAGACACACTAAACTGAAGCTTGTTTCCAGGAGTATCCTGGGAGCACAAGGAAGTTAAGTAACTTATTCATGGTCACATAGTATGCAAGTGGTGGCTGTGAGATTCAAATCCAGTTTTCTAGGTTTGCAGCTCAGTGCTCTTAACCACTATGCTATACTGCCTCCCAGTTACTGCCTCCCTGTACTGCACGTTAGCCTTTCTTTCTGTATGCTTTACTACACTGACAGGAGAACTTCAGGCTTTTGTTAATTACTACCCCAGATCCCTTTCTTCCCCAGAGTGTTCAACCATTATTCCATTAATCCAGTACTCTGTGAGTTCTTGTAACCAATGTGCATTACTTTGCCTTTTTGGCATTGAATTTCAGCCATCAATTACTAGACCACTTCTTTCTCTCCGCTTCCCTCTTGATGATATTGATCCCTTCATTACTATCCCCCGCCGCAGAGTTTGGTATCATCCCCCCCATGTCACTAATGTACATGATGAAGAATGAGATCCAGAATAGATTCTTGGGGACCCCACTTATTATTTTCTTTACCACTTGGAATTTAGGACCACCCACTAGGTCCTAAGCAACAACCAGTTCCCAATCCATCTAGTTAGCCCTTTACCAACACTCAGGTTGCCAATCTTTTCATCAGTCTCCTATGTGGCAAGGAGGCTTTACAGAAATCCAGGTGTAGGATATTAACCTCCTGACTCCTGTCTACCAGTCGTGTCACTGAGTTGAAACAATTGGTTTGATATGACCACCCCCTCATGAATCTGTGTGATTTTTCATCTATGAGCTCCTTCTCCCCAAGGAATGCCACAATCCACTCCTTTACTATTATTCCTAACAGCTTGTCTACAGTGGACATCAGGCTCACAGGTGAATAATTCCCAGGATTCTTCTCATCACCAGTTTTGTGCAGAGCTAATGCATTCATGATGACTCCCTGGCCCATTAGCACCTTAGCATTTGGTGAACAGGTTGACCTTGAGGTGTAACATTTCTGGTCCTGGGAATGTGTTTACATTCAGGTTTTGCAGTCCCTTCAGTACCCTGTCCCTGGATATAATATATTACATATCTCTAGCTTATGTTACTCAGTGCCCATTAACTTAATTCCACTTTCTGGAACTGCTCGTCTAGACCTGCTTGTAAACACCAAACTAAAATAATCATTTAGAATGTTTTCTTTTCCCACATTATCCTCTAAACTGTCTCTGTCTTTCTTAAACCTCTCTATGCTGTCTGTTGTCTGCCTTTTTTTTGATATACATAAAAGAAAGTTTTGTTGTTATACTTAACCACTCCACTATACACAACTCTGTACGTGCCTTTGCCTCTTTAAGGTTAATTCGAGCTTTTCCTTTCACCATTTGCTCCCCTTTGTAGGTCCTAAAACACCTCTTCTTGTCGCTGATTGCTGCCACACGTGAAACCAGACAGTTTTCTTATGTTTTTCCTTTATTCACATATCTGATACATGGGGCTGGTAGTATAGCCTAGAGGTTAGAGTAACAAACCGTGAATAAGCTTGGTACATCTACTAGACCTGGGTTTGATTCCCACAACCTCCACTTGCATACTGTGTGATTTTGAGCAAGTCACTTGTGCTCCCAGGTGGCCCCTGCAAACAAGACTTGTGCTTAGTGGGCCTTACCCAGTTACCAGAGAAAAAATTAAAAATGTGTCGAAAGCCCTCAGTGCTGTATTTATTTTTTATTTATTTTAGTCTTGGAATTAATACCTTTGAGCCAAAGGCTCTTTTTCATAGGCGCCATGTCATATCAAAGAACAGAACAAACAGTATAGTGAGAAAATACATAATGATCCTAGGAGTAAAGGTAACAATAAAACAGCACAGATGGAGTTAAGTTACAAATACAGGTATTTTGCAGACATACAGCGCTAGGAGTAAGCTTAACTAGCAAGGAAGGGCATTAGGGTTGGGATCCAGCTACAGGAGGAAAAAGATGCAGGCAAGTGGCATTGTCAGAGACAAAATAAGGGAAAAGACAACAACTAGGAACATGGTCTTACAGGACAGACAGAAGCTAAGGGCTAGGGCCTAACATTGTTCCAGAGTAGGGATGAGGCCAAACGCATTGTCTGAGTTTGGGGGATTGCCAGGAGGGGAATATCAGCAGACAAACATGGGCTGTGTCATTCAGTGTAAGAGTGCACTCCAGTGGGGCAGTCAGTGCAGGAACTGATGATGCCCTCTATGGAGCAGCAAGCGTAGTTCGATGCTGGGGTTGGTTAATGGGGACCTCAGGAAGGCAGATAAGTTATAAGGTAGTAGCAAAGGTAGGATGGTAGGGTGGAGGAAGGGTGTGGACGAAGGAGAGGAAACAGGCCCAAGTTGTTTCATGCACGGCAGTCACAGGAGGCATTGGCGACAGTGCTGCTTCTTCTACTGCTGCCCCTTTGTTCTCCACCCAATCTATTCTATTTTTATCCTGGAGCCTGTATTTAATTAATCCCACTATCTTACCAAAGTCAACCTTTCTAAAATCGGTAACCCACTGTACTGTAGATGAGGTGTTCTGGCTGCAGTATAGTGCTAAATTTCACAGTGCTGGGATCACTTGGGATCATTTTTATTATTGCTGATAATATCCTGATTGGACATTATGAGATACAAGAATGTATATCCCCTGTTTGTGTGTTTCACTTACTGGTGGAGAAGCATTCCTGTGTTGCTTTCACAAACCTCCGATGCCTTTGCCTCTTGGTCTCCAGTGCCTCCCAGCCTATATCAAAGACATTCAAATCCTCCACGAGTATAAATTTACTCTGACACACTGCCTTCCTAATTTTCATTTTTGCGTTTGCTTGCGGGAACATCTTGCAACAGTGTGCCTTTTGGAGGTGTGTGACCCTCCTCCCCAATCCAGTGCTCAGCGTAGCAGACGCGACCCTACCGGACCAATACATGCAGAGCTGTGTATGGCAGTAGTTTGGCTGTGTTGGCCTTCACATCAAAGAAAAGGTCCACTGCAATCAGTGGTGGTAGAGTGTATGCAATTAGCATCCACGTCAGCCGAACTGCTGTCATCCACAGCTCGGCATCAAAGCCCCTCCCGCTTCCTCCCTCTGCTAATATCCTCCCCCTTCCTGTTCTCCCCAGCCCCCACCTTGTGCGCCGAGGGGGGGTGCCCAATCCCCCTCAGAACATGCACCTCCTCAGTTCACTGTGTAGCCGGCAGGGGTGCTGAATCCCCGTCAGCTGCAGCCCCCCCCAAAAAACAACCACCACTTGAAACGCTGGGAGCCCACCCCAGTGTGTTCATGCTCCCCTCCACACACATGTGCTGTATGGCCGGCGGGGCTGCCCAGTCCCTGCCAGCTCCAGTCCTCCCCCCCCAGCAAACACATAGTTGGCATGCTGGGAGCCCACCCCAGTGTGCCAGCAGCATCTATTTTTTGTCCCTCACCCGCCCACCAACCCACGCCCACCCTCTGTGCTCCCACCTCCCACCCCCCACCTCACATGGCATGCTGGGAGCCCACCACAGCATGCCAAAAGCCTCCGTTTAATTTTTTTTCCCTAATCCTGTAGAACAAGAAAACAGTCCCTCGGTGAGTCCTTGCCCCCCCCTTGCCAACCCATGCCCATTCTCTGCGCACCCACCTCCCCACACCCTCCTCACCCCATACTTACCTCTGGAGCCCGGCACGACGATCTTTGGTGGACCGGGAACACTTCTGCACTCTTCAAAGCTGTCCATGAACTAAAAAAATGCCAGTAAGCTGTATAATGGCAAAAATAGGAGTTTTTCAACTTTGGTACATATCTCTGACATTTTTGGGAATTTTTACACCAAATTTTCAACATGGGGTTACTGGGACACCTCCTCATGAATTCAGTCACTGTCATTGTGTTATTCAGCCCCAAAAGGTGATTTTGTGGTCACTGCATGGAATCACCTTTCAGGACCAATTAACAAAATGACAGTGTTGGTGTTCATGAGGTAGGCTCTCAAAAAGCCTATGTTGCAAATTTGGTGAAAAAATTCCAAAAAATCACTATTTTACGAGCGTGCTTTGTGCAGTTTCCACGCATACTCGTAAGTTTGCAAATTTGTAATATTTTCACTCCAGATTTTTAACATAGGCATATTTCCACATCTCCTTATGAACAGTGCAGCTGTCATTGTTCACATACTGTCCAAAATGTGTTTTCGTACTTCCGGTGCAAAATATCGCGGTCGCTGTTGGAAATCAGTGTTCGCTACAGAGTAAGACAATCACAATGACACTGTTCATGAGCAGATGGCCGAAAATGCCTATGTTGAAAATTTGGTGGCAAACGTCCATAAAATGTCTGTGTTACGAGCGTGCATTGCACAGTTTCTACACACACTCATAAATTTGTGAATTTGTAATATTTCCATTCCAGACTTTCAACATTGCCATTTTCCCACATCTCCTTATGACCAGTGCAGCTGTCATTTTTCACATTCTGGCCAAAATGTGTTTCCGCACTTTCTGCGTACAATAGCGTGCCCGCTGTGGGAAATCATGTTCGGTACAGAGTAAGAAAATCACAGTGACACTGTTCATGAGCAGACATCCTAAAATGGCTATGTTGAAAATTGGTGCAAAAATTCCAAACAATGACTGTTTTATGAGCGTGCGTTGTGCAGTTTCCACGTGCACGCGTAACTTTGTGAATTTGTCATACTTTCACTCCAGATTTCCAACATTAGCATTTTCCTACACCTCCTTATGCACAGTTCAGCTGTCATTTTTCACATCCGGGCTGAAATGTGTTTTCACATTTCCAACACAAAATAACGCGGTCGCGTGGGAAATCGGTGTTCAGTGCACAGTAAGAAAACCATAGTGACAGTGTTCATGACCAGAGGTGACAAAATACCTATGTTGAAAATTTGGTGAAATAATTCCACTGAATGAGTGTTACAAGCTTGGGTTGCGCAGTTTCCACACAGGCTCGTTCCCTTGAGCATGCCCAGGGTGTTAGAGTTCGTAAGACAGACACTTAAGAAGTATGAGGGGTGAAATGTTGATCAGATGCAAGAGGAGTTGCAGAGAGGTACTCTGTTGGGTTATGGATGCTAAAGGGACATGGATACAACTGGCTGGGGTGGGCTGCATAAATGCCAAACGCCAATGCAAATACCTGCAAGTGAACGTTCGGCACTGACAAATGCTTGTTACTATCTGAGCAATCTCTCCAGCAGAATTCAGTGGCCTGTAAACCATTCCTATCCTAAGGTTTGCTTTCTGTCACCCAGAGCCATACTGACTCTTCTTCCTTCCCTTCTGAAACAGACCTATCCCCCCTATTACCCTTACAGAATCCCTAAAGTACACTGTCACTGCCCCCCTCTCCCCACATTCACTCTATCCTGCCTGAACAAGACATAACCTAGGGCTGTTACAGCCCAGCTATTCTGATTTGCACGTGTTTCTGTGACTGGCTGCCACTTTACCCAATTGTTCTGTGGCCATGCTCATTTGCAGTTCTTCCATTTTATTACACAGACTCCTTCCATTTGTATAGACTCCTATAAAAAAATTCCATTTGCCCCACTCAACCCCCTAGATTTGGTGAGTGAAAATCCCTTAGTTCTCCTGTTTTTACCCTACCTATTATATCATCGTATCCCTCCCCTATGTGCATAGGGGGAACCTCCTAGGTTCTCAGTGTATGTGTGTGTGTTACAGCTTTATCTAGTCAGAATGGACCTCTTATCGGCAAAACCAAACTCTGGTGCTGCCAGCTGTTACAGCACAGTACTATTTACTTGTGGACAGGCATAATCAGTCACAAGTCTCTTGTCCCACCTTCCACTATCATGCATATGCCCTGTAGGTTGCACCCCAGTGCCTTCTACTTATACCTAATGAGCCTGTGAATGTTCCACTTGAGATTTCCACCATATCACACCACCTTTTTTGACAGATGAGTTTATTTCTCACTGTCTGACAGCGTGCGTGCATTGTACAGCAGGCTGACCAGTAATGAGAGGAGGATTTGAAATGCCAGTTCACAAGATTGCACATTTCAGCTACAGCCTCTTATGATAATACTGAGATATCCAGAGATCAAGAATGCCCCTTCTACCTTCAAAACCTGTAAAGGGGAAGCTAAAATCATTCCTCCATCTGTTCCCAGAAATGTGGAAGTGAATGCTTGTAGAACCCATTATAGTGTGTTGGTTGAGAGCACGGTAAATGAAATGTTATATGAAACGTCTGGCTATTAATAACATGGCTTTTGGAGTGATGCACTCTTCGCTTCACAGTCCTTGCTTTTTTTCAAGTTTGTAAAAGTTGTAAACCTTTTTCCAGTTTAACAGTAAAACTAAGCGCAGAACTTAGACTGACCACACGTGACACCCTTATTTTTTTGACAATACAGTACTATACGCTGGCTCAGTCGGGCTGCACTCAGTGTGCACATTCTACAGGTATGGCAGGTTTTTTTATGAAATAATGTTTTCAAGAAAAAGGCTATTTAAAACACAAAAATAGCTAACATATTTGATGGGGATTTAATCCTTGTTGCTACGAATGTACACAAAGCCAAAGATGAGTGCCAAACATTCCTTTTGGGATTCTGCTTTGAAACCTGAATGTCAGGATAATCCTATGGAGAGTCTTTGAGAACTACTGTATTTGCTAGTACAGATGGGCATAGCAGCGCACATTCTGTGGCACTGATGGGCACAGTGTTTGTAGCTTCTCAGATACTGAGACATACTGCTTCAGTGTTTTTTTTCAGATGTCTGTTTATTCACCCCCAGTTAGCTGCCGCCCTTAAGACTACCCCCCTGCTCAGCACCTGGCTTCTCCTGGTCTTACCTGCCCTTATTCCTCCATGGCTTACCACCAGTGGTAGGGGTGGCAGGGAGCTTACTTGACCAGCCATGATTGAATTCAGATGGGACGGAGCCTTTGTCACCGGTACGGGGCCGGCAATGGGGCGAGCAAATCATGCTGTCATGCTGGGCTGTTTTATTCTTGTTCCAGTTCCATGCCTACAGGATGCCAGCATGCAGGGGTGCACAAGTGTAAGCATGTATGGTATGGCACTCACCCCCATCCTTCCCACTCTCAACTTATCTCTGACTGAACTGCCTCCTGTGGTCATCCAAGCTGCAGTCTTGTCACACAGCTGGCAGTTCTCTCTCTCCTCAGAGGAGGAGAGCTTCCTCTGGGATGCTTCATCCTCCTCCTCCTCCTCCCCCCCCGGCTGGCCCTGATAACTCAGACTCATTCCTGAACCCAGGTCATTGACATCATGAGTGATAACACTACTGCTGTGATGAAGAACCAACGCACTGCTCAAGTCCAAGTAAATACAGTACTTTATTTGTTTGATTATCAGAGAAGGAGCCATGCATTACTTTCAGTACTGATTCTACTGCTCTTCTGACAAAATGGTTTACACCTCACCTCACTCGCGGAATTCCTCTAGAAATCTCTACTACAACACACAAACTGTGGACCAGAATGCAAATTTATGAGACTCGCTGGATCCAATCCCTTCCAGTGGGATGACCAGAACTGATGAAACAGTGGTGAAGGGGAGGCCTATAGGAGGCTTAGCACCTGCTTGTGATCATGTGATAGCCTGCCATTATAAGTTGTTTACACTGAGTCACGTGGGGGGAGAGGAGGTGAAGATGGATACTACCTAGATATGAGAAGGGGGACTCTTTCTTTACTTAGGGGAGGAGGGTGGCAAAGATGGAGGGATTTCAGGAAGCTATCAGAGGAACTTTTTCCTTTTTTGTATATTAACCTAGTCTTCATAAGTGGCATTACTGAAGAACGGGAAGGGAAGGTATACCTTTTTGCAGATAATACCAAAATCTGCAATAGGGTGGACACTCAGGAGGGGGGAGGCAAAAATGCGAAGAGATCCTGGGAAACTTGAGGAGTGGTCAAGTGCATGGCAGTTGGGGTTCAACGCCAAAAAGTGCAGAATCATGCACCTGGGGAAGAGGAACCCAAGAGCTGAGTGTAGGATGGGTGGAGATATGGGCAGTCACTAAACAGGAAAGGGACCTTGGGGTTATCATATTTGATGACATTATAGTGGCTGGGTAGTGTGACAAAGCAGTGGGTAGAGCTAGTGGGATGCTGAGGTGCATAAGGAAGGGTATCTCCAGCAGGTGGGGGGGTCGTGATGTTGCTGTATTGCTTACTGGTGAGACTTCACCTGGAGTACTGTGTCCAGTTTTGGAGGCCACACCTCAGAAAGAACATAGACATGGTGGAGGCAGTCCAGAAGAGGACAATTAAAATGGTGCGGGGGTGTCATGAGAAGCCCTATGAGGAGAGTTAGGGATCTCAACATGTGCACCCTGGCAGACAGGAGAGCAAGAGGTGACATGATAGAAACCTACAAGTACCTTACAGGGGTGAACAGGGGGCAGGAGGGGAGTCTCTTTTAAATGAGCAAAAAACAGCAGGACCAGAGGGCATACAATGAAGCTGGAGGGGGAGGGAGCTTAAGAAAGATATGAGGATATATTTCTTCATTGAAAGGGTGGTAGATGGCTGGAAAAGACTTACAGCAGATGTGGTGGAGCCAAAAACAGTGGGAGCTTCAAGCATGCATGTGATAGATATAGTGGTGTACTAGATAACAGGCAGGGAGGAGGGAGGGACGCCAGATAGCAGTTAGGGTCTGTGGAGACAGAATAAGCAGGGAACATCTGGACAGATAGCAGTTAGGGTCTGTGGAGACAGAGTAAGCAGGGAACATCTGGACAGATAGCAGTTAGACTCTGTGGAGATAGGTTAAGCAGGGAACATCTGGATAGATAGCAGTTAGGGTCTGTGGAGACAGAATAAGCAGGGAACATCTGAACAGATAGCAGTTAGGGTCTGTGGAGACAGGTTAAGCAGGGAACATCTGGACAGATAAGAGTTAGGGTCTGTGGAGACAGAGTAAGCAGGGAACATCTGGATAGATAGCAGTTAGGCTCTGTGGAGACAGGTTAAGCAGGGAACAGCTAGAGAGATAGCAGTTAGGGTCTGTGGAGACAGATTAAGCAGGGAACATCTGAACAGATAACAGTTAGGGTCTGTGGAGACAGATTAATCAGGGAATATCTGGACAGACTGGGTGGGCCAAGAGGTCCTTTTCTGCTGACAAATTCTATGACTCTGTTCTGTCCATGTTTTTTGCTTGGCTGTTCAGATCAGTTCAGTATAAGTTAATTGCTCAACTGAAAAGTCATTACAATCACACAGGAATGAAATTTAAAAATAAAGTGTATCTAAAAAGATGGAAACAAAAGAAAAATGAACATATTGACAGATAAAATATTTTTTCTGTACTACTACATATATATAATAAAATAGTGCACATGGTTCCTTTGAGGAAGGCATATGAAGATACATCCATAGCAGATTCTTACCATTTAGCAAGAATGTACACAGGATACTGGGGATTTGAGTCTGGATACCTACATCACACCTTAACGCTAGCAAACATTTTTTGTCTTAAAAATATCAGTTTCTTCATTTGTCTTCCTATTGATTTGCAACATGCAGCAGTTCCCATAACAAAACATGTTGGTGTAACTACAGTTCATTTTAATACAGCACGTAAAGAGGCATCAATTTTAAACTATACAAGTATTATAAATTAAAAACACCAGGGGCCTGATTCCAAGTTGCGTTACGCCTGGTGCAAGGCAATTTATGCCAAACCCTATAGCGCAACACGCACCTTGTACCATGTAATATGCAAGTTGATATTCTAAGATGCGGCTTGTGCCATGCCGCATGCGGGTTGCACCAAAGGTGGGCTATGCCACTCACTACGCCCACTACCCATGGTGGCATGGTACAAGGGTAGGTTATGGCAGCATCTGTGCCCTATTCCAAAAGGACAGCTGCCGTAACCCACCTCTGCAATTAAAAGACTGTATATGGTGCAGCGGGGTTAGACCAGCACTCAGCTGGTCTAAGGGGAATCCATCCTGGCACAATGATGGATGCCCCCCCACAGCACCACAGAAAGCACATTGACCATGATGATGGCTAGTTTTAACAATGGGTGGGACAGACAATGTCATGACAGTGGCTAGATTTAACAATGGGTGGGATAGACACAATGTCACGACAGTAGCTACTTTTAACAATGGGTGGGATAGACACAATGTCACGACGGTGGCTAGTTTTAACAAGTGGTGGGATAGGAATAATGTCATGACGGTGGCTAGTTTTAACAATGAGCGGGATAGACATAATGTCACGACGGTGGTTAATTTTAACAATGGGTGGGATAGACATAATGTCATAATGGTGGCTACTTTTAACAATGGGTGGGATAGACATAATGTCACAATGGTGGCTACTTTTAACAATGGGTGGGATAGACATAATGTCACGACGGTGGCTAGTTTTAACAATGGGTGGGATAGACATAATGTCATGATGGTGGCTACTTTTAACAATGAGTGGGATAGACACAATGTCACGATGGTGGCTACTTTTAACAATGAGTGGGATAGACATAATGTCACGATGGTGGCTACTTTTAAGAATGAGTGGGATAGACACAATGTCACGATGGTGGCTACTTTTAACAATGAGTGGGATAGACAATGTCACGATGGTGGCTACTTTTAACAATGAGTGGGATAGACACAATGTCATGATGGTGGCTACTTTTAACAATGAGTGGGATAGACAATGTCACGATGGTGGCTACTTTTAACAATGAGTGGGATAGACACAATGTCACGATGGTGGCTACTTTTAACAATGGGTGGGATAGACATAATGTCACGATGGTGGCTACTTTTAACAATGGGTGGGATAGACACAATGTCACGATGGTTGCTACTTTTAACAATGAGTGGGATAGACATAATGTCATGACGGTGGCTACTTTTAACAATGAGTGGGATAGACACAAGGTCACGATGGTGGCTACTTTTAACAATGAGTGGGATAGACACAATGTCACGATGGTGGCTACTTTTAACAATGAGTGGGATAGACATAATGTCACGATTGTGGCTACTTTTAACAATGGGTGGGATAGACACAATGCCACGATGGTGGCTACTTTTAACAATGAGTGGGATAGACATAATGTCATGACAGTGGCTACTTTTAACGACGGGTGGGATAGATATAATGTCATGGTGGTGGCAAGTTTTAACAATGGGTGGGATAGACACAATGTCATGATGGTGGCAAGTTTTAACAATGGGTGGGATAGACACAATGTCACGATGGTGGCTACTTTTAACAATGAGTGGGATAGACACAATGTCACGATGGTGGCTACTTTTAACAATGGGTGGGATAGACACAATGTCACGATGGTGGCTACTTTTAACAATGAGTGGGATAGACATAATGTCACGATTGTGGCTACTTTTAACAATGAGTGGGATAGACACAATGTCACGAAGGTGGCTACTTTTAACAATGGGTGGGATAGACACAATGTCACGATGGTGGCTACTTTTAACAATGAGTGGGATAGACACAATATCACGATGGTGGCTACTTTTAACAATGGGTGGGATAGACACAATGTCACGATGGTGGCTACTTTTAACAATGAGTGGGATAGACATAATGTCATGATGGTGGTGGCTACTTTTAACAACGGGTGGGACAGACACAATGTCACGACGGTGGCTACTTTTAACAACGAGTGGGATAGACATAATGTCACGACGGTGGCTACTTTTAACAATGAGTGGGATAGACATAATGTCACGATGGTGGCTACTTTTAACAATGAGTGGGATAGACACAATGTCACGATGGTGGCTACTTTTAACTATGAGTGGGATAGACACAATGTCACGATGGTGGCTACTTTTAACAATGAGTGGGATAGACACAATGTCACGACGGTGGCTACTTTTAACAATGAGTGGGATAGACACAATGCCACGACGGTGGTTAATTTTAACAATGAGTGGGATAGACATAATGTCACAACGGTGGCTACTTTTAACAATGCGTGGGATAGACACAATGTCATGACGGTGGCTACTTTTAACAATGAGTGGGACAGACATAATGTCACGACGGTGGCTACTTTTAACAATGCGTGGGATAGACATAATGTCACGACGGTGGCTACTTTTAACAATGAGTGGGATAGACATAATGTCATGATGGTGGCTACTTTTAACAATGAGTGGGATAGACATAATGTCACGATGGTGGCTACTTTTAACAATGAGTGGGATAGACATAATGTCATGACGGTGGCTACTTTTAACAATGAGTGGGACAGACATAATGTCACGATGGTGGCTACTTTTAACAATGAGTGGGATAGACATAATGTCATGATGGTGGCTACTTTTAACAATGAGTGGGATAGACATAATGTCACGATGGTGGCTACTTTTAACAATGAGTGGATAGACATAATGTCACGATGGTGGCTACTTAACAATGAGTGGATAGACATAATGTCATGACGGTGGCTACTTTTAACAATGAGTGGGACAGACATAATGTCACGATGGTGGCTACTTTTAACAATGAGTGGGATAGACATAATGTCATGACGGTGGCTACTTTTAACAATGAGTGGGACAGACATAATGTCACGATGGTGGTTAATTTTAACAATGAGTGGGATAGACATAATGTCACGATGGTGGCTACTTTTAACAATGAGTGGGATAGACACAATGCCACGATGGTGGTTAATTTTAACAATGAGTGGGATAGACATAATGTCACGATGGTGGTTAATTTTAACAATGAGTGGGATAGACATAATGTCACGATGGTGGCTACTTTTAACAATGAGTGGGATAGACACAATGCCACGATGGTGGTTAATTTTAACAATGAGTGGGATAGACATAATGTCACGATGGTGGCTACTTTCAACAATGAGTGGGATAGACACAATGTCACGATGGTGGCTACTTTTAACAATGAGTGGGATAGACATAATGTCACGATGGTGGTTAATTTTAACAATGAGTGGGATAGACACAATGCCACGATGGTGGTTAATTTTAACAATGAGTGGGATAGACATAATGTCACGATGGTGGCTACTTTCAACAATGAGTGGGATAGACACAATGTCACGATGGTGGCTACTTTTAACAATGAGTGGGATAGACATAATGTCATGATGGTGGCTACTTTTAACAATGGGTGGGATAGACATAATGTCATGATGGTGGCTACTTTTAACAATGGGTGGGATAGACACAATGCCACGACGGTGGTTAATTTTAACAATGGGTGGGATAGACATAATGTCACAGCGGTGCCTAGTTTTAACAATGGGTGGGATAGACATATGGGTATGGTGAGGATGAATGGAGAGGGACTAAAGCAATGGCAGAGGGGGTTCACTGCAACCTGTGTTGAGGGTTGATTGAATAAAAAGAAGCCTGCCCGCTGCTAGTCTGGTAAGGTAGTAGATAGGAAATGGAAGGCAGACTTGATAACCATCAGGTCTTTTTCCTGTCTATAAACATCTGTGTATCAGCTGGCTCAGTGGTGTTGAGGGCTGAGGTGCTGGATAATCACCTCGCACCACGCCGTGACCCGGGTCTGGTGAACGCCTCGGGCATTGGGGTGCTGCATGGGGGGAAGGATAGGATTAAGCAGCCAATGGCAGCATTCCCTTCCCGGGGTGGTTTTCTGCTCCACTCCCATCGGGTGGAGGCCCAATGGGAAGCATAGGTGGGAGGGGCAATTGCCAGGGATGGGATGGAAGGGGCTGAGCAGGTACCCGGAGAGTGTGTGTGTGCCTTCATGCGCACGCATGCGCATGTCTGCCAGGGCCCCGAGTCGGGAGGAAAGGGAGAAAGCCACAAAAACTACATATAGAAAAAAAAAAATCTGTAGTATAAAAACAGAAAGTCATTTCTACTAGGTTGGTATGAAAAGGATAGGGTTCACATCGTTCAGTAAATCTGTTCACTTATCAAATTTACAGGTTCCTTTCAAGTTAAAGGCAATACTTGCCATGTGGTTAATGTTTCTTTTAATTGCCGTGCTGCTCTTGAGTGTTATTGACCAGTCAATGCTAGCGAAATTGTGTTTACTGAAGACATCCCCTTGAGATAGAAGTAGCACTACTAATAGCAGCAGTTGATACTTGTCAAATACATCATCCTCTAACAAGCATTTATAACAAGTTTAAAAAAAGAAAACTAAGCATCAGTGTATGTGTGAACGTGCAGAAATGTAATATCATTGGTAAGCACCGACTGCAAACCCTGCAGCTAGTTTGTATTATGTTACATTGTATATACTGTATCCAGCTAAAGCACCACACACAAAATGTGCACCTACTATGAGACGTACAAAATTCCTTATACCCCCATAATGCAAACCATCATGAACATGTAGGCTGGTCCTACTTTAAGCAAGAATGCGTAACATCAAAGGGCCTTTCACACAATCTGCAAAGGGTGAGAACAGAAGACACAAGCACGTTTCATCCTACACAGAACTCATCAGTGTGTCTCACCTGTATCTCGCAGCCAGCCCTAATGTGGTCTTACAGGTTTGGGTCATGGTGGGTCCAAAATAAGAAAGCAAACTGAAAAGGCAAAGGACCTCAGCACAAAAGCACTAAGACAAGGGTTACCCAAAAAAGACACTGGCAACAAAGCCAGATTTGTATTAAGAGTTTGGCAAGCTCAAGCCCTGCATTTACAATGCAATTTTAGTAAACTTAGTGGGGAGGCACCTGGTGTGTGACCAAACAGAAGCATACAGTTAAAGTACCAGAGATCTTTCCTCCTAACATCTTACCAGTCCGGTTCCCAACATGGCCCATCAGGGAATAAAAAAAAATCTGTGTCCCCCTCCATCCCAACTACCCTCACACAGACTGTGCCTAAGCTGGCCCACATATTCAGCTAAGCTGAGATAAGGAGGAGCAGCAGCAGAACCGTAAGCAGCAGATGGAATAGGCAGGATAGTGAAACACTGCTACCCACATGCCCATCCACTTGCTGCTACCAGCCTGTTCAGACATCTCCACCTCCTCTGGTCTGCAGCACACTAGCATGGGAGAGTAGACCACGGTGGGGACTGACGGCACACATTTCCGAGGCTGTAACCCCAACTGCCAATGATCCCAGCTCCATTGCCCAACTCTCACTCTCTCACTCTTTCCTTCTATCTCACCTCAGTCTCAGCTCTGCACTCATCCCAGAATGCACACAGGGATCACAGTGCCATGCACACTCCAACCCAGCCTGCAGAGCAGCAAAATGGTCCGGTGCCCAACCCGACACATCAGGGAATAAAACAAAATCTGTTCCCCTCACGCACACTACCTGATCGATCTAGCACCCAACCCAGCAAGGAATAATACAAATCTGGCCCCCTCTTCCAACTCACCAAACAACCTGTGGACTGCTGAGGTAGAGAAAAAGCTCAGAAACTAGGATTTGAACACTGTTTTCTTTATATATTAACACCAGCATTTCACCATATTCATGTATGGATTATTCAAGGGGCACTTTACAGGAGGTCTGAAATTGCAGTACAGCGTGGCTGTCCATCTGTGTCTCTGAGCACTTAGAACTGATAGCTCTCATACCTACCTAATGGGTCTAGTGCCCAACATGATCGGTTAGAGAATAAAAAAAATCTGTCTCTTCTCCTCATCTACTCAACTACCCGATGAGTCCAGGACCAAACCAGAACTGTCAGAAAACAAAAAAAAACAATCAGACCCTTTCCCCGCAACAATCTGATGAATCTCAAGCCCAACCTGGCCTGTTAGGGAATAAAAAAAAATCTGTCTCCTTCCCCCAAACTACCTGACAGGTCTCATGCCCAAACTGGCCCATTAGGGAATACAAACCATTATATCCCTCTCCCAGCTGCCTGACAGATCATGTGCCCTACTTGGCCCGTCAGGGAATAAAACAAATCTGCTTCTTTCACCCAAAATACTAGACTGGTCCCAGGGTCCTAGGATCATCAGAGAATAAAAAAATGGTGATATGGGGGGGGGTATAAGTGAGTTTGGTGCTGCAGAGATGCAACTAATAGCCTGGTGTTTGGTGGACTTGAACCACTGCGTACAGTGTAGGGAGCTTTACTGAAAAGCAGTGCCGCTGCACCAAAGCCCTCCCTTCGGGCACTGTGAACATAAAATCTGCAAACTGTCATTGGATGGGGTCCTCATACAACTTGAATTGTAACAGTGAGGCTGGTGAGACAGTAAGGTCAGCTTCAAAATACGAAAAAAAGATGACATATGAAAAGCAAGACCAGTCTTGGTGGCACCAACCAAATTTTGTTAATTTTTCTCCCTGCCACACTGAGATTGTGTCCTCTGTTGGTTGAACTGTTCCTTATTTTGAGCAGTTCAGTTTAATTCACCTTATCATGCCAGCAAACGTATTTGTGCATCTTTATCATATACTGCCGCTTCCTCCCAGCCTCCAGTGAGTACATATGGAGCTCCTCCAGTCTCTTGCTCTCTCATCATAAGTCCTGCAATCCATTTGTCACCTTCTCTGACTTGCCTCACCTAACTATCTACAACTCAGAAACTGCAGAAAATGTGAATTTTAGTTTGGAATAGTTATAATGGATCAATGGATACAACTAGTAGACACTTATGGTACGGTAGGTACATATGTGTAAGGCATCCATGGTATATGGCATAAGGAAAGCAATAATGCAAATTCAAGATATGTGTAATTTAAGTAATAATAAGCCATGACAGTGTGTGCATTATAGGATTTTAATGCAAGCTGCAGGGATGTAGTAAGGCATGAGGCCCAAGGCAGAGTGTCCTTACACCCCTGGGAAGTGCATTACAATTCTATGATACACACACTGGAGGAGCTTATTACACTTATAAAAAGGCTCTAAGTAGGTTTTGGGGGGAATAAAATGAGATTCAGCACCTGATCATGCTTTTGTAGAGATATAATGCAGAGTCAGGTAACGACTGTTGGCCAATTAAATTTGTATTTTTTTATTGTCATGTTATAAACTGAATTGAGACATGCTGACATCAGATGGATTTCATAATGCCATACATCATAATACCCCTTTCAATTGAGGTGCTGTTGTGAAAAAATGACCTGGCTGTTTCTTCTATAAAATAATATTTAGAAATCCAGAGGAACTGCTAACTGCACCTCAAAAGGGTGACAGAGAGGGGAGAGAGAGAGAGAGAGAGAGAGAGAGGTGAAAAGTTCCTTCATTATATACAAATCCACATTTCAAAAGGCACTTTCTTCATGAGTTTCCAAGACAAAATCTAATGTTCAAGCAGACAGTTGAAGCAAGCACCTACAGAAGCATATCAGCATTGACATGGTACTATAATGTGTTAAACCTGTGTGAACACTATTTCGTACATTGCTGCAAGTGTCTGTGGAAGTGATCAGAGTCGAGACCAATGATATTGACAAGCAAGTTGTTTCCACAACTTGGATAAATGATGAAAAGCAGCAATAATTATTGTCATCATTCGTTGGTGAAGTGTGCTACCTTATTATATTACAAGCTCCAGCGTCCAATCTGTGGGCTACCATAACAAGACACTGAGATACGGGACCTCTACAGGACCCTTGTCTGCAGGTTTCCCCACCCACCACCAGTACCCTACAAACTCATCCTTGCATGACTCTAGCACTCTGATTCAGGAGTCACCAGCCAATAGTCACCGAGCTGCAGGACTCTCACCCCCATGGGAACTGTAACCAGCTGCATTTGTCCTTGCACACTGGTATCACCTGCCTCTCAAAACTGGCATTCATTAAAGCCATTCCTTGTATAATGTTAGTGCTACACTGCCTCCTCCCACCACAACTTTTTAAGTCAGCACTGTTTTTAACCCTTTTTAAACATGCTGTTTTTGAACAAAATACTGTCATAAAACAGTAATTTTAAGCATCACAGTAATAGCTGGACTGGGGTATAAGTTGGATTATTTTCTCAGGGTTTCCTGCAGTAGGGCAGTCACAGCACTCTGAGGAGTCCCCCAGTCAGGATAGTCGAGTTCCACTGGTCCAGGTTGAGCATAGAGAATGGAATAGGGCACTGAGTGGCTAGCTGGGGGAAGTTGCCGGTGGGTATATGATCAGTGGCAAGTTTTTTGGTGGGGTTCCCTTACAGTGGTGGACTCTCGGAGGACTTACTTTTTTGGACATTGGAATCTCACCCTCCAGTTGCCTTCACCCAACTACTGGCACCAGGAGCATCAAGTTTTTCCATGTTCTGAGTCAGAACTTGAAGAAGTTGGTGCTGCTTGTGCCGTTGGCACTGGTAGAATCAACTGGAAGATCCATCTCTGGCATCCAAAGAGGAGTCCACTATAGTCAGAGACCCCACCCTAGCAACACACCACTGACCAGTTGCCATATGCCAACTTCCCCCAGCTATCCACTGCCCTGATCCCAGTCAAGTCCACTCCCATCTGGACCGATGGAACCATTCAAGCCATCTTGGTGAGAAATTGTCTAATTGCAGGAGTCCAGGAGGAGTTAAACTAAATTGAACCCTGGAACAGCCCTCTCCATGAAGTTAAGTCCACCACCCTCTCTGAGTGACCTGGAAAAAAATGACTGAGGATGTGAGGAGGTGGCCAACTTGGACAAAAGCCAGGGTCACCAGTGCCCACCACAGGCACTGATCAGTACAGCATCTTCCAGTATAGTGACTGGTAAACTGGGGCCGGGGTTTTATTCGGCTCAGCCACCTCCTCACCTCCTCAGTTATTTTTCCAAGGTCATTCAGGGAGAGGGTAGGTCTTTACTTTGCAGTAATGGCTGGGCCAGGGTTCAGTTTAGATTATGTCCACTGGGATGCCTGGAGTCAGGATGACTTGGTTTCATCAGTCTGGGTGGGCTGGGAGAGGAGGGACTGAGATTAGGGCAGTGATTTGTTGGGGGCAGTTGGCAGGGGACATATGGTCAGTGGTAGGTAACCAAATCTACCTACTGTAGATTGCTGAGGAGAGGGAGTCTGTTACTATGGTGGACTGGAGGACTTAGTTCTATTGATGTCAAAGCTGGAGTCACCACTGTCTCTACCAGTGCCACTGGCACCAGCAGCACTAAGTCCTTCAATTCTTACCTTGGGGGTGCCACACCTACGTCCTCTACCAGCACACCCACTAGCCAAAGGGAGCAGTCGTTGTCAAGCCCATAGTTTCCAGCAGCATCAGCCCTAAATAGGGAGTCAAGAGATACTAGAGAGGGGGAAGGATGAGGTCTTTCGCTACAGTGGTCAGCTTTTACTGTGTACTGTACAGGAGAGAGTTTTAACAAGGTGTCGGATGCGGAACCAGAAATTGTGACTGATTCAAATTCTTTAAGTGGTATTGGGATGGAACTGGAACTGGACCTGCTATTGACATTTCCAATAATCTAGCCGATATCAACAGAATGAATTTACCAAGTCAGATTCCCTAGTAACTAGCCTTCATTTTCAGATCAGTTATAGCACTATCTGGTAAACTGCATTCATCACAAGTCCCCGCCATCAGGTTACAGCTGCCATACGAATCTGCAACTACACCTATAGACACAGATGTCTAATTGAAAAACAATTTTTTTTGTGGGGGGGTGTCACATCATCATTTGTGCTGCTGACTGGCTGTTGTTTATTTTACTAATTGCCTGCATTAGTGTCTGGCCTGCCTCTCAGTGCCCAATAACATGGCATGATCTTGTTTAATTTCTTTGCATTCCTCTGTGTGTGTGTGTCTGTGTGTGTCTCTGTGTATTTGTGTGTGTGTGTGTGTCTGTGTATATGTGTGTATGTGTTTCTGTGTATATGTGTGTCTGTGTATGTGTGTGTGTGTGTGTGTGTGTATGTTTATGTGTGTGTGTGTATCTGTGTGTGTCGTCTGTGTGGCTGTGTGTGTGTGTGTGTGTGTGTGTGTGCATGTTTGTCTGTGTGGCTGTGTGTGTGTGTGTCACTGTGTGTGTGTGTGTGCATGTGAGAGTGTGTGTGTGTCCGTGATTGCATTATGATTCATACTCAGCTGTATTATAATGTAACCATGATGAAAGGAGGGCAAAGAACACACTGATGATGTCATAAACCTTGAAAAAGACCAAGGTATAAAATGACATTATATGGGATGAGTAGAATTCTGTGTTCACTCTGAGCATAGGGACAAAATCGACTGTAGCTTTCTAAGTTACTAATTATTGCCTTTCTCTTTGATGGAACAATAAACAAAAAATAAACAGTACATACTGTCTGTCTGGGCTGGCTCCAGAGTTTAAGTCTTATGACTTACTAGGGTACACTACATTGTCTGACCAGTCTGAGCAGTGCAGATGACTTGCAATGCCATGCTGGTTCTTATCTAAACAGGCTGTGCATCCTTGTGGTGGGTCTGCTGTGGCTCCCAGCGATCGCAGTTTTCTTGGGGATATGTAGTGTTGCGGTAGTTTTTTCTCTGCCTGTAAACACGCTACCCCCTCACATTGATGTAGATGGCCCTTCGCTTGTGCTTGTCACTCATGTCCACCCACCCCTGCCTTCTGCTTTCTTTTCGTTCTGCCTCTTCTTCCTCCCTGCAAGTGCCTATGACCCTCTTCTTATTCAATTTCTCTACACATAAGAGTGTGTTTTATTTTCTACTTGCTTTCATTTATTAATTTGCCTCTAATTATTTATATTTAAGCTTCTTGTACTACTATATTACTGTAATTGACTTCTTATTTTCATTAATTTATTGTTTAGCTATTTCTTTCTTCCCTTTCCCCTCAGGACGCATCTGGAAATTAGCTGTTCTCATGTTCTCAGCTCAGTGTGTCTTTCGTGGTTAAACTATGAAATAAATAAATAACAGAAGTGCAGTCAAAATGCTAGAATTGACACAGAAATTATGCAGACCACCGCCTTGTAAACATGCTGCGGTGGCAGTGCAGACAGAAGAGCGGCTGAGCGGTGCAGAGTGAAGCGCATCAATCCCGAACATGTGAACATGTCCACTGATAACGTGAGTGTGCAACAGTTTGTTTAGCAGGGGGCAGGTGTGTACTGGGAAAACACCGTCATTCTTTGCTAGCCAGTGTACAGTATATTAGGGATGCTCGGAACTGGCAGATTCTGCCTGGACTGTTTAGGAATTTAGGAATTTCCAATTCCAATTCTAAAAGAACCTCAAAATTGGAACTGGATTCGGATTTGGAATCTTAAATCCTAGATTCCTATGTAAAAATAGGTTTTAAGATTCAGTTTAGATATTAGCAGTTTTGGACTGTAATTCTGAAAATCAAGTTGAATTACAACAAATCCAGTTCCATTTGGCAGATTCCAAGCAAGCCTACTGTACATTCCTCATTGTAGCCACAATGATACTCTGGGATTTTTTTCAACATTCTCTCTCAAACTTTTTGCATTTTCCATGCTTCTAAATGAGGCCTACCAAGAGTAAAAAACAAAACAGAAACCAAGTACAGACAGAGACTGTTACACCTTGCCAAGCCAGCTGTATAAGTAAATAATAGGCAACTACAGGATGTGCATTATAGGATTTTAATGCAGGCCCCTGGGTTGTAGTAAGGCACAAGGCCGAAGATCAAGTATCCTTACGCCCCTAGGGAGTGCATTAAAATCCTTTGATGCCCACCCTTTGGGGTTTATTTCACTTCTAAAATGGCTCTAAGCAGGTTTCTTGGGTAGCAAAATGAAATTAGGCACCTGACTGTGCATTTATAGAGACTGAAAGCATGGTCCGGTGATGTTTCTCAGTCAATGACATTTCTAGATTTTTCTTGTCATTTTGTAGTAAATATTACTAAAATGAAAATCACATGAACATGTTATGCAGGATGCCAGCCAGGCCAGCTGACCTGTGCCAAACCTTTTGTGCATCTTGATGGCCTCTGGATAGAGCATGTTTCTTGGTATCTTCTTTTTTATGTTGTCTCGGGCATGCGCAAGCAACATATTGGGGTAGCTTGGAATAGCAGGTTTTGGAGGCGCGACCATGTTGTGGCCAGTGACACCACTGCTTTTTTGGGCTGGGCTCCGTGGCACAAATTAGATTGCACGCTGTCTATGACAGCAGTGCAAAAGCGTGCCACCAACTTGAAATGATTTAGCCACTGCAATGAGGGAGCACCCCCTCATTGCAGGACATGCCTTGCCTGGTGTAAAATGTCCATAAAAGATGGTGGTGGCTGTCACAGTCTGCCTCACAGTCCCAATCAAGCCGACATCAGGGGTGCCCATTCCCCATGTCAGAATGCCCCCCTCCCAGTTCAGTTTGCTGATGGGGGAGCCCAATCCCAATTGGAATAATGGCCCCCTTATCATTAAATTTGTGTGCCGAGGGGGTGCCCAGTCCCCCTCAGCATCATGCGCCCCAGACACATTTCTGTGCCAATGGGGGGCCCAATCCCTGTTGGCTTCAGTCCCCCTCCCCAAAAATGCAGGTGGCACACTGGGAGCCCACCCCAGTGTGCCAAAACACACCTGCAAAATAAGAAAACTGACCTGCATTGTCTTTATGTTTTAATTTTTTTTTTTACCTGAAAAACAAGAAAACGGTCCCTCGATGCGTCTGGTGCTCCTCCACCAACCCATGCCCACCCTCTGCACACCCCACCTCCCCACATACCCCCTTCACCCCATACTTACCTCCAGAGCTTGTCGCGATGATCTTCGGTGGACTGGGAACACGTCTGCACTCTTCAAAGCCAACTGTGAACTAAAGAAATTCTGGTAAGCTGTATATTGGCATAAATGGTTTTTTTCAACTTTGATGTATATCTCAGCCATTTTTGTGAATTTTGGCACCAAATTTTTAACATGGGGTTCTTGGGACCCCACCTCATGTATTCAGGCATTGTCATCTCTTTATTCAGTCCTGAAAGGTGATTTTGTGGTCACTGCGTGGAATCACCTTTTGAGACTGATTAATGAAATGACAGTATCACTATTCATGAGGTGGGCTCCCAAAAAGCCTATGTTGAAAATTTGGTGAAAAATTTCAAAAAATGACTGTGTTATGAGCGTGCATTGCACAGTTTCCAAGCACGCTCCTAACTTCTAGAATTTTTTATATTTTTACTCCAAATTTTCAACATTGCCATTTTTTCACACCTCCTTCTGAACAGTATAGCTGTCATTTTCCACATCTTGCCCAAAATGTGTTTTCGTACATCTGGCGCACAATGGCGCAGTCGCTGTAGGAAAACAATGTTTGGGACAGAGTAAGAAAATCACAGTAACAATGTTCATGAGCAGAGGTCCTAAAATGCCTTTGTTGAAAGTTTGGTGACAAAATTCCACACAATGACTATGTTACGAGCATGTGTTGCGCAGTTTCCACACACAGTTGTAACTTCAAGAATTTTTAATATTTTTACTCCAGATTTTCAACATTGCCATTTTGCACACCTCCTTATGAACAGTGCAGATGTCATTTTTTACATACTGCCTGAAATGTGGTTTTGCACATATGGTGCAGTCGTAGTGGGAAATCAACTTTCGGGACAGATTAAGAAAATCATAGTGCCACTGTTTGTGAGCAGAGGTCTCAAAATGCCTATGTTAAAACTTTGTTGAAAGAATTCCAAAAAAAAACTGTTATGAGTGTGCCGTGTGCAGTTTTCATGCACGCTCATAACTTCAAGAATTTTTAATATTTACACTACAGATTTTCAAAATTGCCATCTCTTCACACCTCCTTATGAATGGTGCAGCTGTCATTTATCACATCCTGCTCAAACTGTGTTTTCACACGTGGCGCAGAATGGCACGGTCGCTGTGGGAAATCAACATTCCAGACAGATTAACAAAATCACAGCACTACTGTTCACGAACAGAGGTCCCAAATGCTTTCATGAAGTGGGGTCACAAAAAGGCCATGTTGAAAATTTGGAGTGCAGATACCAACAAATGCCCGGGGCGTTAGGGTTTCTAATCATAATGTCCCACCCTGTACAGACTAACAGGCGTGAGGTGTGTGCCTTTGGATTGTCAGCTGTAATGATCATGCCATTGCACCCCCACCCCTACCCTGCAGCCACTGACAGGCATCAAGGTGTGCCTTGGACTCTTCGGCCCCAAAGTTCACCACATTCTCCTATACTGCACCCATCTCAACATACTTCCTTATGGAATGGGGTGAGCATAAGGCCTGTCGACAGCAAGGCAAATGCAACACTTATCAGAGTCTGCAAAGTAGGGTGAGGTGAAATGGCATGAGCGTTATGGCCAATGACCCAAAGACACATCTCAATGCCTGTCACTCTCTGCAGGGTGGGGTGGGGTTGACGTCAGTTCCATACTTCACTGCCATTCCTATTATGCATCTCTCCAACTCCTGCACTACCAATGCCAACGCCAGCAAGACAACATTTGGCATTGACAAATGCTTGTTCATATAAAGATTTCCTCTGGTAAAAGCATTTGACTGTGTGTTCTAAATTTAAGGCATGCATCATAATACAGTTTCTGTTCAGCAGCCCCATACCAGAGCCATGGGTACAGATTTTTCCATTCTAATCTAAAGTTCATGCCTTTTTCCCAAGCTGTTCCTGCTGTATACTGTTACTTCCTACATTCTGGAGCTGAACATGAGTCACTACAGATGAGATACTACCAGCAGAAAATGTGTGACCCTAGACACTGTGGGTCACTGCTTCTGATAATACTACTAGCAGTGGTACTAATACTAAAAGTGCTACTCCTTGAGTGACACAGGATCACCCTGATCTTCCACATCATGCAGCTCCATCGGCATCTCCGTTAACGTGTTCATCTCCCGAGATGAGCGGGAGCCTGAGGCAACCATTTCTAATTCTGTTACAGAAACATCACGTGCATCTCTGACTACATTATCAGCATGGTGCTCTGAACGTGCCACACAACCATGGCCCCCAAAGCATCCCCTTATTCTGTTGTACTGACGCTCTATTACTTTCACTTTTCTCTGTCACCCACATCGCATTTTAAAGCTGTTTTATATCACTGGAGTCTGAGCCTGGAGTCTGGTTTCAGCAGCTGTATGTCTCAAGGTGTGGACTGGCTGCACATGAACAACACAAGGAAGCTAGTGTGGATGGTTGGCTGACAATATAACTTAGAGGTTAGAGTAGTGAGCTATGAATACATAGATACATAGACAGTGTTGGCAGTTAAGGGCCTACGGCCCACCCAGTCTGCCCATTTGAGCTTGTAAGTTCACTTTATGTTTTCCTAGAAGTCTGTTGCCCCTTAACCCTGACCTCCAGAATTCCTTTATGTCTATCCCATGCATTCTTAAATCCCGTGATTGTTTCAGCTCCCACCACTGCCTCTGGCAGGGTGTTCCACTTGTCCACCACCCATCCTGTGTAGAAATTCTTCCTCACGTTTCCTCTGAATCATCCTCACTCCAACTTCATCCAGTGCCCTCTAGTCCTGGAACATCTTTTTCGCTTAAAAATAGTGTATTCCTGCACCCTGTTCCTCCCTGTAAGATACTTGTATGTCTCTATCATATCCCCTCTCTCCATCCTCTCCTCCAGGGAGTACATGTTCAGTTCCTTCAACCTGTCCTCATAGGACTTGTGATGCAATCCATGCACCATCTTTGTTGCCCTCCTCTGAACCTTCTCTACCCTGTCTATGTCCTTACGTAAGTAAGGTCTCCAGAACTGTACACTGTACTCCAGGTGGGGTCTCACTAGTGTCTTGTATAGTGGAATTATGACCTGCCTTTTCCTGCCTGTGATGCCCCTGCCTATGCATCCCAGCATCCTATTTGCTTTACCTGCTGACTTGTCACACTGTTTCCCTACCTTGAGGTCTTCAGAGATGATAATCCCAAGATCCCTTTCCTGCTGGTGCATGCTATATCCTCACCCCCAACTGATATATTGTGCCAGGGTTTTTGTGCCCCATATGCATTATCTTGCACTTCTTTGCATTGAATTTCAACTGCCAAACCCCTGACCATTCTTCAAGTTTCTGCAGGTACCTTCTCATTCTGTCTACACCTTCTGGTGTGTCCACTCTGTTACAGAGCTTTGTGTCATCAGCGAACAGGGAAATTCTGCCTTCTAGGTCCTGTGCAATGTCACTGATGAAGATGTTGAATAGGACCAGTCCCGGCACTGATCCCTGTGGTACCCCACTGGTCACTCTTCTCTCTGTGGAGTGACAGCCATTTATCACCACCCTCTGTGTCCTGCCGCCCAGCCAGTTACCTACCCACCACACTACTGTCCTGCCTACACCCATATTCCCCAGTTTGTGTAATAGTCTTCTATGTGGCATCATGTTAAAGGCCTTGCTGAAATCCAGATAGGCCATGTTCACTGCCCTCCCCGATCCACCTCCCTAGTCACCCAGTCGAAAAACTCAACAAGGTTGTTCTGACAGCCGAAAAATGGTTTGCCTCACAATGTCTTATCCTGAACTATAGCAAAATCAGGGTTATGCTCTTTTGCCATCTGCTCAACGTCAGAAAGAATCTCTGCCCTCAAATATTTACTGCCAACCAGACCCCTCTGGAGCAAGTGGACTCTTACAAATACCTGGGCGTTACCCTTGACCCTGCCCTTACGTTCCACCAACATATCCACCTTCTGTCTAATGCCCTTAATGTACGAATAGGACTCCTGTATCACCTCAAACACTGCTTTACCCCTAACGCAATGAGACTAGCTGTCTCCTCCTCTGTACTCTCCCTGCTTGACTATGGCTTAATCATTTATGGGGCAGCAAACACCTCGGCCCTTCAAAGACTTTGTGTCTCCCTAAATAAAGCCTGTTGCCTCACCCTGGGATGCTACCGCCTAACTCACACTTGTTCCCTATATAATGACATCAACTGGCTGAACCTTGACAACAGAATAACGTTCCACACCTGTCTCATGGCAAAAATAATTACCCTAGGGCTCTCTCCCACAGGACTTACCCCTCTAGTTCGACCGGCCCCGACACACAAGATAACCCATGGCTCTGGAAAGCACCTCTCGGTCCCCACGGTCGCACCTCCCACTTCAAAGATCCTTTAGCTATAGAGCCCCATCTGGTTAAACAGCCTACCCACCCACTGCTAAAGAGATAAGACTTGGACCCTTCAAAACCTCTCTTAGAGAACTGTTACAGTCCTCAAACCATCATGATTGCCTTTGAATCCCCCACTATTGGTCTGGCTAAGGTCACTGGCTGGCCTCTCCAACCCTACCCCCAATCTGTGTCCGACTAGCCTAGTCCTTAGTTCGTGTCCTATATGTTTGGTGTGATCTAACCTAGTTTTCTCACTGTTAGCCTCACAATCTGCTACTGTAACAACCTGACTATGCACTGATGTACTGCTATACTGTAACAACCTGACTATGTACTAATGTACTGCTATATATCCTGTATGTCTCTGTATGTAAACTACGTGACGTGGAACCTTTGTAAAGGAGTGTCTGACTCAAAGATAATTTCCGAACACTCAATAAATAAAAAAATAAATAAATGACCTCCCCCTGGTGAAACCATGCTGCCTTGGAGCCTGTAGTCCATTGACAACCAGATGTTCCACCAATCTCTCCTTCAGTAGTGCTTCCATGATCTTCCCCACTACCGAGGTGAGGCTGACTGGTCTGTAGTTCCCCGCTTCCTCTTTGTTCCCACTTTTGTATAAGGGGACTACATCTGCTGTCCTCCAGTCTTTGAGTACCTCCCCTGTTTCCAGTGATCAACAAAACAGGATTGCCAGAGGTTCAGCCACCACCTCTCTTAGTTCTTTAAGGACCCTGGGGTGCACCCCACCTGGCCCATTGCTGTATCAACTCTTATTACTTCCAATTCCTTCAGGATCCTTTCTCATGTAAAGGGACTTGTGTCCATTTCTGCACCATTCCCACCCCTTGTACTAACTTCAGACCCATTACCCTCCTCTTCCTCAGTAAAGACTGAGCAGAAATACCTGTTCAGTAAGTCAGCTTTACTGTTGTCATCCTCCATGCGGCCCCCATCCTCTCCCTTCAGCCTCACTGTCCCTCCCTTTGCCTTTCTTTTTTCACTTATGTACCTGTAAAAGGTTTTGTCCCCTCTACCCACTGATTTTGCAATGTGCTGTTCTGTCTGAGCTTTGGCTTCCCTTACTGACCTCCCTGCCTCCCTTTGTTTCTCCTGGTACTTCTCCCTATCCCCTTCTGCCTGTGACTTTTTGTATTGCCAGAATGCAATCTTTTTGGCTTTCACTTTCTCCGCTACCTCCATGGAAAACCATAATGACCTCCTTTTCCTTTTCCCCTTGCTAACCTGCTTAAGGCATAATTCTGTTGCTCTTGTAATCCCCATTTTAAATACTGCCCACTGTTCCTCAACCCCTGATTCCTGCTCCATTCCCATTGATGCCTCTTTCAAGTATCTCCCCGTTTTCCCAAAGTCTGCCCCCTAAAATCCAGGATATGTGTTTTTGTGTGGTTTGGTTCTGCTCCTTCTGTGATTTCAAACCACAATGACTGGTGGTCACTGTTCCCCAGTTGCTCCCCCACTGTTACCCCCATCACACTGTCCCTGTTTGTGAGCACTAGTTCCAGTATTGCCTTCTGTTGAGTTGGTTCTATGACCAGTTGCTTGAAGAAGGCACCCTGAAGGGAGTCCAGGATAAATCTGCTCCTAGTTGATGCTGCTGCTGGGATGCTTCAGTCCACGTCTGGAATATTGAGGTCTCCAACCAGCACTACCTCACCCTTGTCTGCCATCTTTTGGATGGCTAGCATCAGCTCCCTGTCTGTTTCTTCCTCCTGGGCTGGTGGTCTATAGACCACACCTGTGCGGATGGCTGGCCCCATTTTCCTTTCCAGCTTAACCCACGGTATCTCTTTCCCATTTTGTTCCTCCTGGATCTCTGTGGCCCTTGTGTCATTTTTCACATACAGTGCCACTCCTCTTCCCTTCCTACCTGCCCTGTCTCTTCTGAATGTGTTGTAGCCAGGTATGGTCATCTCCCAGTCATGGTTATCATTACACCAGATTTCTGTGATGGCCACAATGTCCAGGTCTAACTGCACCATGACAGTCTCCAGATCCTCCATCTTGTTGCTAAGGCTCCTGGCATTGGCACACATGGCTTTCCATGATTTGACCTCCCTAGACTGTTTAGCTGTTCTACTCCAACCCCTTCCCTGGTTGTCATTTATCCCTGGTTCTCCCTGCTGTCTGCCCTTCTGTTGAATTTTGCCTCTTTTCTGTCTATCCACATCTTGGGCACTTATCTCCATCTTTTGTACACTGCTTTGTAGAGATATCCTCTCCTCCGGTTCACTGGTTCCATGCTTGCTGTGGGGGGTGGGCAATTAGGTACCCTCCTTGCTGGCCTGCCACCCCCCTTGGCTAGTTTAAATGCTTGTCAATGTAGCACTTAAAATTATCATTGAGTGCTTGGATTTCCCTCCAGGATGGATGCAAGCTGTCAGGCTTGAACAAGCCTCCATGCCTCCAGGTGGGTCCCCAGTCACCAATGAATCCAAACCCTTCCTCACAGCACCAGTTCTTCAACCATGAGTTAAAGTTCCTGGTGCATGCACACCTATGCTCTCCCATGCCTCTCACAGGAAGTACTTCCAAGAAGGTGACAGAAGTAGCTACTTGCTTGAGACCCTTCCCCAATTTCCTAAACTCTTCCTGAACTTCCTTTGGCTCCCCATTTGCCAGGTCATTAGTACCTAGGTGGATGATGACATCCAGCTCACCCTCCTATCTTGCCTTCTCTGTGGTCCCTAGGATCTTCCTTCCATCCCTCCACACCATGGCACCTGGTAGGCACCTCACCTCCCTGTCCTCCCCTTCCTGTGTTCCTAGCTGGATCCCTCTTATGATGGAGTCCCCCACCAGGATTTGCTTCCTCTTCCTCCTCCTCTGGGGTCCACTTCTCTCCCCACTGAGGTCACCTCCTTGGCTAACCTTCACATCCTTTCCTTCCATTTCTCTGGGTGCCTCTATTTGGTTGCCCCCATTTGCCAGTGCAGTATATGAGTTCTTGAGTGGAATAGGATCTGGAATTTGCCTCTGCCTGACTGCCCTAACCATCCCTGAGCCCACTGTCATCCAAGTGCTCCTCGTTCTCAGCATCCTTTGAGGCAGCGACATTGGGCTGGGTGGTCTCTGGATAGGGGTGATGGTACTCCTGACCCAGTTTACTTCTGCTCTGAGTCTGGCTACCTCATCCTGAAGTCCAGAGAGATGCATGCAGATAGGGCAGCACCTCAGTGTCCAGAAGTTCTGCCTGTATATGGCTGCCCCACAGCCACTGCATTGCACCACTCCCCACATTATACTGCACTTATACTGCTATTCCAGTATTTGTCTGTTACTGAAGCTCTCCTAGTTCCCTTTTTATTGATTTATTGTCCTAAAAATTCTGCCACTGATCCTCAGTTACTTTTCCTTAAAAAGGAAAAAAAAATGAGTCAAAACACTTGTCGTGCTGAGGGCAGGCCTCTTCACCCTTATGCCCCTCCTACTCCAAAACCCCTACTATCCCCTGTGCTTAGCTCCTGTCAGTCAGATTTAACAGGGCATATAATTAAGAGCTGGGGGCATGGGGGGTGAAAATTTGCAGCAATTAAAGACAGCAAAGGAATAGACCACCACTACAAGCACACTAAACTAGATTTTACATTTTCAACAGCCCAAAAATAATTCTAAGTAAAAACAGCAAAGAAATTACAGTGTCACTAAAAGCCCGCAATCTAAGTTTAAAACAAAAATAGCAATGAACAGTTACTGTAAAGCACTGAAATTAATCTGTTTCCTTCCCCTTCCCCTTCTAGCTTCTTCTGAGAAAACAAAAATCACTTGCTACCTCAACTCTGACTAAGCCCCACCTCCAGTTATTACATAGCTAAGGTTAGAGGCTAGACAATTAGTACCCCTCACCCAAACTACAGGGCAAGTCAGACAAGCCAAGACTAAATTTGCAGCAATTAAAGACAGCAAAGGAGTAGACCACCACTACAAGAACACCAAACTAGATTTTAAATTTTCAACAGCTCAAAAACAATTCTAAGTAAAGAAAGCAAAGAAATTACAGTGTCACTAAAAGCACACAATCTAAGTTTAAAACAAAAATAGCAATGAACAGTTACTGCAAAGCACTGAAATTAATCTGTTTCCTTCCCCTTCTGAGCTTCATACATCCAGCAGACTAGACCTGGGTTTGATTCTCACAACCTCCACTTGCATACTGTGTGACTCTGAGCATGTCACTTAACTGCTCAGTGCTCCCAAGTCGCCCCTGAAAACAGGCACTTGATGTGCCTAGTGGGCCTTCCCCAATTACCAAAGACTACAATAAAATAAAGATTTTTCTAAGCCACAGAACTCTTTGTTAGCAGGACACACCACAGCATCTCTTGTGTCTGGATGTCTTGTTTTTCAAGATGTGCTAGTTAGCACAGAAAAGCACTGATCGTCACGCCAAAGCCACTATTATGAGACACTGAAGCATAGCACGCTCTGAAAAACATAAAGGAGACATATGACAAAGAATATATGAAACATTTAAGTTTGTTATTTATACTTTTATAGTGCCCATGGGGAAGAGCAGCACTGCTCTGTGTCAGTGTGGCTCAGTTATTAGCACAGTCACTTCTGGGACAAAAGGTTGTGGGTTCTAACCCCATGCCAGGATTGCACTTGAAAACACTGGCACCAGACTGCAGGTACTATGAGGATACTTTACTGTTGGAGTGCACCATCCTTCAGATGAGAAGTTAAACTGAGGTCCCTTCTGCCCATCTCTGGTGCTGTCCTGCTTGGCATCAAGGAAGAAATAAAAGAAACCAAGGCACTTTATACAACAGTAGGGGACTTTCCCCTGTGTCCTGGCCAACATTCTCCTTCCCCTTCCCATAAAGCTGGTTCATGCAACTGTCCAAGGTTATGCATGGGTGCTGATGTGCAAAACGGCTGCCAATACACATTTACTGTCACTTCACTACTAGTCTCTCACTGCTTGTAAAGTGTTTTGGGATACACTGTGTATGAAAAAACTAACCGGGTCATAATGTCATATGCATAATAGCGCATGACATTATGCCGAATCCCGGACCTGCGCACTCTCCGTGTTGGACCCCCTCAGAGTTAGAACCCTTAGTGTGGGGGGGTCTGGGGTGCAAGCCCTTGTTACAGGGGGTGGGGCATAGCCTATAGAAAAAATACCAGTGAAGTGCGCAATGTGCTTAAGCTGCACAACATTATGCCGTGTGCGGTTTTGACCCCATGCCTATGAAAAATGCTATATAAATTCTTCTTCTCCTGTTCCCCTAATTATGTAGTCTGATCATATTTCAGTATTTTAAAAAAAAGAGTCCTGCCTTGGTGGCATGCTGCATGATAACCTAGCCCACAGTACAGCCGTGCCCACTTCAGTGGCCATAGCCTTGTGGTCAGTGGCATCATGGTGGTGCACCACTTGACTGGGGATCCACGTAACAATCCCAAAGTGGAGTCTCAGCCAGAACACTGGCCCACTGCCAGCAGGACAAGGGAATATCCCAGATGAGGCATTTCTGACTCACAACAGGGACTGAGTTGCAGAACACAGAACCAAGGCCATCTTAACTATAGGCGCTTTTACACACAGGTTTATGTAACGAAATAACTGTTATAGAAACAGTATTCTGTTACATCCCTTGTGTGTAAAGTGTATCTGTTTCATTCCATAGGCGAACGTTCGTCCAAACCGCAATCTCTGCTTTTCACGGTTTGCACCGTTGTGTTCCGTTTCGTTGGGCTGTGTAAAACAGCCATTCCGAAGTGGTGCACAAACAGCAATAGAGCAGCAAGCTCTGTGGAGGTACTGAAACACAAATGGAGGTGGGAGCTGCCGGAAAACTTGTGGAGTGTAAAGGGATCCTAAAAATGCAAAAGATCACAGCGACGCCACAGGTAACACTCATTTTGTTTTAAAAACCTGTGTGTAAAAGCGCCTTATGATGCAACTTTGTTGACACCTCACTCACACCTAAACCTGGCTCAGTTTACAGCAATCATCAACCAACTGTGATTATGCCCCTCCCCCTCGCCGCACATGCTGTTTCCCAAACACATGAACATCACGAACAAAACAAAGTGGTGGAATGTCAGACAGTGCACCATGATGTTTTTGAGGGGCAGTCATCACACACACACACACACACACACACACACACACACAGAAGCTAATGGTGAACTAAACGCCTACCTCAGTACCCATTCAATTCCTCCTCTCTGGACAACAGCAGATAGAGTACACATGCAGACAAATGACCAGCACCGGGGACCAACACCGGGGACCAGCACCAGCCCATTCAGGCTCAGCATGGTTCCTGCTTCTACTCAGAGCTTTACTTGGCTCTCAGTCTTGAGATCCTCCTCGGCCCTGTTGGCACCACCACTTCAGTGAAATGGTTAAAAAAAAGGCTGCCTTTACGGTGTCTGGCTGACCATGACCCACACTGGGCTGGGCTGCTGGGCTGCTCCAAAAATCAGCAGCTATTTAAATGATCTTATTCACTTCCACTTGACACAAACTCGACAAGCACAGTGGCAGGTACTTAGTTCCAACTTCACGCCTTACCTGGGGTGTCTATGGAAGCATGCTGGGACCTAGTCTGGGGTGCTGGGAGCCCATCAATTGTGCTGTGCATCTAGGTGCAATGGAGAAGATGTAGCCCTCCATAAAGTGCCCAAGATGCAAGGTGGGCACAGGGCTTGAAAAATAAGGCCCCAGCCCAGGGATCTAATATAACATGGAACTTTTTTTTTAGCTTTCTCTTTTGGTTTTATGCTGTGTAGAGGAAATGCCAATGGAGATAATGCAGATCTGCTGTGGGAAAGGTTCGTTTATTGGGCTCATATAATAATAAAGCAATCCGGGTCAGCAACTGCTCTTCAACAAAAGAAAGTTCCTTTCTGGTAGTAACAGGAAAAGCAGATAAATATTTATAGAGGACAGGAAATTGCTTCTAATTTGCAGCTGTTTATAACGTATCCGTTTTCAGAAGTTATATTAATACCACTACATTATCCATATTTATAAAATGAGCAAAAAATTTCCAGTGGTCAATAGCTGTCCAGACCTGTGTGATAACTGACCAATAGCCACACCATCTGTAAAGTGCCTTGCAAGTTGCAAGTCTTGGAACTACCCTGTTTTAGAATTCTCACTAACTGCGACAGTTGGGTAAAACAAACAAAGGTTCAGCTAACAACATGAGTGACTTACCCGCCAGCTAATCTGACTTCTTTGGCAGGGTAAACCCAGCTGTTTGGTGAGAGAAACAATTTACCAGTGATGATTTATTTATTCTTAAATTAAAGATTTAATTAGTCTTGTGTTTTTATTATTTTGGTGCCATTTTATAAATGTAAAACGCACTTCAGGGCTTGCAGTTATTTTGTAATTTCTGCAATCACCCCACCCCCACCCCATGGTTGAAGGGCACACGGCTTGCATCTTGTGCTTCCAACCCATGTAGTGGGGGGGTGGTAATTACCCAATAACTGCACACCCTGTCATGCGTCATCGCTTATTTTACTGCATTATATGAAAAACTGTATTTTGCATTACTTTATTTTTATGGGCAGCATTCTGTTACAGTTCTCTTCATGGATCCAGTGATCTGGAGCTCTAACTATGTCAGGGTTTGTGCACAGAACTCTGAGTATGGTCCTGATAGGACAATAGCTCTTGCTTAGCATTCCGTACACAAACCATAACAAAGTAAAAACTCCAGATTATTGGTTCCATGAAGAGAACGATGCAGAATGCTATCTAAACAAGAACAACATGATTATTCTGGGACAGTGAAATCTGGATCATTTGGAGGTATGGATTTCATTTTCGTAAATAGGAACATTACTAACTGCTGCCAGTTAGGTATGCATTTCCCTTCCCCTTTAAATTTCACCAGGCTTGGAGGTGAGAAAGTAACTATAGAAAGTGGGGAAAGGTACAAGCTGCCATCTCACTTCACACACCTATGGGGTCTCCCGGTTCTGGTCTGAGTCACAGCCCAAGACGTGAGACAATGTCTAACCCTAGTAGTGAGTGACCAGTAAATTGATGATTGAATAGGAGACTCAAGATATAACAGCCCCATTTATGTGGCTGCACAATGACAGAGGGGTGAAGGAGAGTTTTTTTGTCAATAGAGTTTTGCATAACATTTTGTGCAGAGATTGAAGATTTGAACTCTATTATAAGAATAATGTGGTAGCCCAGATCACAGCAAAGTGTTTCCCAGCAGCACAAAGAAACTGCCCCCTCTGCCGAGTCAGTGCTGCCTAGTCCCCACCCTCACCCTGCAGTCCTCGGGGACTGGGAGCAAAGAATCATCTGGTGTGGCTGGCACTGCAAGACAGTCCACCACAGCTACTAGGAGTGGAGATCTGTGGTACTCCAGGCAGAGGGTACTTAAAGTAAGCCCCTGATTTGGAGGGGCATTACAGACACAGTTTGCATATCATTGCATCTGTACTGTAACAAAGAAAGCAGCAGCTAGAACAGGTCATTTTTGTCAGTGAAAATGTTATTGTTCCATGCATGCCATTATAAAGTAAAAGGAATAATTTGAAACAACATGAATCAATAAGTTATTTCATAAATACACAATATAAAAATGCAAACAAGGACAATAAAAAGCAGTTTCTCAACCATAGAGACATACATAACGTATTTCAAATAACGTCATATTCTAGTATGATTCACAATATATAAACTCTGTTCTAATCTCTGCAGACTTCTTTGAGGTTTATAAATTTATACTCAGTAGAGTAATATGTTCAACTCATTGCAGAAAATGCTCCACAAAGAACATGTTAACTGAGGTACCACCTATGGTTATCGCAATTCCTAGTGAGTCAGGACTCACATGGACAAAGAAATAAGCGTTTGAGTGTCATCAAAAACATTATACTAGAGCGGGTGATAAATTATGCTTTCAAGTGCCTTGTACTCATGCTTGTATTTGACTCAAGTGGTTACTGTCATTATACAGTGCCAGCAAATACCTGTGGATTTGTAAAACCAGTAGTCAAAGGGCACCATTTGTGCACAGTTCCAGTAGTGTTCTACTCAAAGGAAATATGAATACTTGTGTGTGCATCACATATACTGACCTTTTCAAAATGCTGAAGGGCCAGCCAGCAAGTATAACAGGTGCAGATGTCTGTGGAACTGCTTTCTGAGCCTGGTGACTATGTCTCAATCTGTACTCTCACTCTCTCTTCCCGATGACATCTCAGGGGGCATTTCATTACAGCATGCTGCAGGGATGTCAAAGGTGGTGATGATACTGAATGCTGTAGGACGGGGAAATAAAAATTGTGGTTCACCTTTTGGCATCTATGAGACTAGCGCTGGTGTGTTAATCCTCTAACTGCACTGAAAGTACGAGTTTCTACTGTTGGTTTTAGTACCAGATTGAGTTTCTGAATTGTAATTCTGCTATAAATCCTCATATCTGACTCAGAGAATCAGCACTGATGGTTTCCCCACATGCACACAACCCTCTTATTAAAACCATTTAGTGGGTCTTGTGTGCAACGTTTGAAAACGTGGGCTGTTCCACATCTGGAATTCGGGGGGGGTTATTTTTTTTTCCATTTAAAAATATTTTTGGGGCTGGCGTGTTGATGCAATAGCAGCACTGTTGCATGCAATGCCAGAGACCTCAGTGTGGGAATAAGCCAGGGTTATTGGAGAGATGGCACCAGGTGGGGGAAGGAGGACTGTGGGTCCTAGTGGAGGCTATACTCTTCTGAGGATGGTGGGTTGCGACCGTGAATGCAATACGGCCACGTCTGTGATGATGGGGACCACTGGTGGTGGTGTAACAGGATGCTAGAACAACCAACAGATCCAGTGCTCAACTGTCTGCAGTGGCCACGTGTGAAAAAATGGTAAGTTATGGCTTTTTTTAGAATGCCTGAGTCTTTTAAACTGTCCGCTTTCTCTAAATGGCTCAGCAGTAAACAACTTACTGTACACACTCATGTATAAGTCTAGTTTTTGGTGCTAAATATAGGCCCCAAAGAAGGGGGACTTGACTTATCAGTGAGGTAGACCGATCTGTGGGATTTAATATGGTAAACTACTTTTTACAGCTCTGTTCTCTAATTTTGTGCCCTGCTCTTCCCACAAAGGCAGATTCTGTGCCTGATGTTACTTGCAGAACAGATTTTCATTTTCCCATCCAGTTTGTGCACCCAAATAATATCTGCAATTCTGCTGAAATTGACAAGGAAGAGGGGGTTGACTTATAGATGAGTATCACTGGAAATTTACTGTTCTTTTTTGGCCAGGAAGACTTCAACGCAGTTCAGGCTTGGTTCACCTCAAAACTGCTAAAACTTAATACTACAAAAACTGTCTCAATGGCCTTCGGTACCCCCAAAGACTAACCAAATCTAACCTTTCCTCTCCTATTACCTCCCTTGATGGCACACCACTAATCACTGTCCCATCCTACAAATATCTTGGCGTCTGGCTCGACACTCAACTAAATTTCTCTCTCCACACAAGCTGGAAGTCCTCTACCGCAGCAGAGACTCTCTCCCACTCCCTGTACATCGCAAACTTTTGACCAAGATGATCATGTCGGTCATTGAATATGCTGACATTGTTTATTACACTGCTTCCTCCACCTCCCTCTCTCGGCTTGATTCCCTCTTTTATGCCTTCTGTTGCTTCGCTTCAAAATCTCCTTACAGGACTCACCACTGTTCCCTTTTCTTCTGCCTGGATCTCTCTTCACTCTCACACAGATGCCTCATCTGCTCTGTATCTTTCACTTCTTAATTCTGTTTCAGCCTGCTCCCATTGTATATCTCTTCCCTCCTTTCACCTGCCCCTGTCTTTACCTACTCCCTACGCTCTAGAGACTTGCATACCTTCTCACTCACTACCCCTAGTTCTAATTTTGGCAAGTGTGCCTTTAGCTACTGCCTTCCTTCTCTGTGGAACTCTCAACCCCTCTTCTTCCGAAACTCTCCCTCCCACTCTACTGTCAAATCTCAGCTACGCCTTCTTCTGCAACCCACTTGTTCCCACACTCTAACCTAGCATGACTGCAAGTAACTTTTGCACTTATCTGCTCTCTGTTTATTCCCCTCTTCACCCATACCCTACATGTATCCTATATACCTAAGTTTGCATATTGCGCTGTACTATTTTCACAATATTATGTGTGTGGCACCTTGTAATCTATATTCTATTTGTGCTGCTTAGCCTCCTGCATGAGTGCCTGATTTTTTACTTATCATCAAACTATGTAATTATGTATTATTTTGTACACTGTGTATATTTCAAAATGTACTTCATTCCTTGTTCTGCCTCCCCCAGGTCACACCTGGAAACCAGCCCTCGGCTCAGTGTGCCTTTCCCAGTCACCAAATGTTTTAAATAAATAAATAAATGAACAAGCACACACTGAGCTGAAGCTTGTTAACAGGTGTGTCCCAGAGAACAAGGAGGTTAAATGTCATACTTGGGTTGGGGGCCATGCGGTATGCAAGTCTCATGGATGTACTTAACTTGTTCACACACCTTATTGCTATAACCTCTAGGCTATCCTGCAAACCATAACAGAACAATGCTTCTGTGGTTCATTTTATACTGAAGAGAACAGGAATTCCTTATTCTGTGACATTTTAAAACCCTATAAACAGTATTTGACCATATATTATACACAGTAAAAATAATCCTTCTATATATTACAAGGCTTGTCTTGTGCTTCTGGTGACATTTAGAAACCACTCAAGCTTTGTTCTTATATTTTATGATGTCATCACAACCTCTCAGCTGAGTTAGAGTTACCTGTCATTTATTCTCCCTTGAGGCATAGTGGGGATTTTGTATAGTAAATGCAAAGCTATACCATTTCCAGTGCTTTGTTTCCACTGCTTCAGCTGAGGCAAGAGGGGATCCAAGCATGCTGTCTTTACTAATGGGGGAGGGAGGGGTGACAGCAGGTTTGCTAGTAATATGAGCCAGAGGGAGTCAAGTAATAAGCCCCCTTTGTTTAAAAGGGAAAGTCCGTCTCAAGACACTTAATGAGAACACAAAATGCAGACAGGCATACATGTCTGGAAAGTGAAGAGAAGAGTGGTGCTAATGTTCAGCAAATAAATAAATGTGTGTTAAGTGCTTGGTATAAAGGAATTGGTTCAGAAATACATGCTAATTAACTCAGCAGGAGCTCAGCATAGTCAGCTGTCCCGCAAATGGAGAGAATTCATTAATGCCATGCTGAGCTGCATAAAGCAGTCACCATAAGTGGTATGAATATGTTATTGGTAGCACCACTGCCAACAGCGAGTTGAGTTAATCTGAACTGAGAAGAGACTTGGGAAAAGTGCATTAAAATCTGTAATGGGAACGGTATCGTCCACCGGACTGTCGATACCTGCAGCTACCTTATTCTTGTGTTTTCTCAACTAAAATTATAACTCAAAGGAGCACTCCTGACCAGTTGGAGCACTCCTTTCCCCTACATATGAGGTACTCTTATTTTGTAAACAGTCTCTCACTAGCAGGTGCAAATCAAGGCAGCACTCACCAGCAGGTCTCGCACTTAGGTGCAGATTAAGGAAGCACTCGCCAGCAGGTCTCACAGTTAGGTGCAGATCGAGAGAGCACTCTTGACTAATAAAATCCAATTGTCCCATTGGGTGCAGCAGATGTTTACCAAGGCCTGTGCCCCATCTGGTCCCAGCCTGGAGCTGCCTATGGAGATTGGGCACTATAGAAAGAAAGGTGACCTTGCCTAGTGTACGGCACTATAAACAAAGCACTTTTGTCACCCTGCTGTACCGAGGGCCCCCATGGAAACAAAATATTGCACCTCGTAGGGATCATCCTGTGATCTGTGTGATGAAAATTTCAAATGAACAAACAAATGCAGTTACCTTATCCAAACTGGCAGAATGCAGAAAAAATCTGTGAGGGTAAGAACATGAAAAACAAAATACTAGTCCAAGCCCCAGAATCCTAAATTAGGACTAGATGGGGCCAAGAACATCACAGAGGTGTGATGCTTGGCTCTCAAGAAAAGAGGGTATGGGTCACCCAGTATTCATACGCCCCCCAGCTGGTTGGTCAAGGAGTAGCATTGGTCTCAGAAGCTGAGTAGGCAGCCCACCCTCCTGGACAGAGGGAAGGGGCAGATGCAGCAACTGCTTCATTTGGTTGCAGGACAGGGATAAAAAATGAGGAGAAAAAGAATAACAAAAAAAATCACAATTATTCATTCACAATTCGCAGTTTGTTTCCATCTGTCCACCACAGTAGATCCAGCACCATCCCTGAAGTAACTTAAGATGCGCTTTCACGTGCCTGGCTCATGCGAATCAATCTGTGCTGCTTGCCTTCTGTTCCAACTGCACCGCTTACCACGACCGTTTACACTAAAGAGCTGTGCACCATTGCATGGTGACAGGAGTACTTCCTGCATTTCATTTTCTGGATTTCCGTTGGGTCTGGGATTAGGCAGCTGCAGGTGTCCTGCCGAGAACAATGATAAAGCGGGTAACAATGAAGCTCAGCTCCTGCAAATACTCCGTCCGTAGCGACTGTACCAAATGAACATTCCGTACATGGAGAGGGAGAAATGCGCCAGAGAGGCATGACTCTGTCCAGAAATGAAGTAAACTGCAGGCGATTCAGGGGCGCTCTGGGGCTACTTTTCAGTGGTGGTGGGGGGCACCTGCAGTGCAATATTAACAGTTTACAACGTGGAGCCATTTTCACATTTCATGGAAGGAATTGTCATCATCTGGGCTACTTCAGTTAGACTGTAGCGATACAACGGCCTAAGGTGGGTGAGCTGTTGAGAGAGGGAAGAGTTAGCCTGGCGTGGGATACCACGGGACTGAACAGCTGCAGGCAGAGTTGTGTGTTTACATGCTAGCCTTAAACACCTGCACCAGTATATGATCCCTCCAAAACACGAATCTTGGTTTGCAGCAGTGGAGTGACCTACAACTCTCCACATCTCATTTACATGACCGATCAGCACTGGTGCAACCCATCTGCATCCCTCACAAGGAGGCAGATCAGGTCATGTAAATGGGCCTTTAGTGACTTAGGACCAGAGCCACAGAAATGCCCTGGATATGCTGGAAGTGTTCTCATATGGAGCACATAGTTCTGCACCCAGTAGGCTGAATCCACAACTGTTGTCCTCTCTACACTACATATAGAGAGGAGTATGCAGAAGTCAATGGCTTTCCACATGGGGGGATGGAGTAGGGCGGGACACCAGGTATCCAATTTGATGTCCAGGTTAGAGCCTGAGTAGATCTCCTGCTCTATATGGAGCAGGGGATTTTGGGATGTGTATCGCTGTACAGGGGAGAAATTTTTATAAATTGGAGGTTGGGGTGCTTAGCACCTCACCCCCTGCTATGCCGGTGACCCATGTTCGTGAACGAGCATCAGTTGCTGGGGGTCAGCGGGGGAAGGGGAGGATCAAGTGTCCAACAGACAGCTCTCCTCTCCCGGGGCGGTATGTCATTGTTGGTTCTTGGTTGCCACCAGGCTTGAGATGGCAAGGAATTTCCTAGGAGGGTGCCATAGTCCCATGACACGTGTGCACCTCCAAACACACGCGCATCACGTACTGCTATGCTTGGGGAAGGGGGGGCATGGAAAAAGTGGCTGGCATGGGCTTAATGAAGTTCCACCTGCCAGCCTTCCTTCTTGTGTCACTGCTCTGCCCACTGGATGCACTACTGGAGTTGAATTCCAGGTGAGGGGGGGAGGAGGATGCCCCCCTTCTGCTTCACTCCACAACATGTGGCAATCTGTAGGGTCTCTGGGTCCAGTCAGGGAGGTTGAGATGGTCACCAGACGGGGGACAAGGATGAGAGTGAGAGAGCCACCCATGCTGACTTGTGGGAAGAAAGCTTGATGGAAAGAAAAAGTGGAACTGTAGGGTACCAGCTCTCCAGGACCTATCAGGGTCTGGGGACTACAGGTGGGAGGCAGCCAGTTGGGCACTGCAACTGTCCCAGAGACCATGTTGAGAGGGCACACAAGTGCAATGGGAGGGTCCCCCCTTTGCCTAGTGAAGGTGCAGTCCATACAGCTCCTGAACATGGAAATAGTGTTCTGAGCTGCATGGATTGTGACACCATCTCAGCCCTGCCTGTCCAGGCTAAGGCATGGATCGGGTCAGTGCAACCTCCATGGGTGGTGCATAGGGAGCAGAGGATGTGCAGAGGTCATTGTAAGTGCAGAGAGAAATGTCTGTGGTCCTGCAACCTCCTTACACATCCCTACGTGGGTACAGAGGGCCTCCTCAGCCCTTTCTGGAATTGGCCCATGGTGGTAACCCAGTAGTAATTTGTTTGACAAATGTTTTTGTATGACAAACTGGTATTTTTAGCAAACATTTTTTATGTATTTTCTTGAAAGTACATTTACGTAAAAATTGTTTTTTGTTTTTATTAAATAGATGGTGAATGTATTAGCTGCAGGATTGTTAATGTTTTTTATGGTTTCTTTTTGGTATATTGTATTCAACTTCAGCTTACCTTCTGGCATGTTACAATAATGTGTTTAAATAAACTAAACTTGTTTAGGAAATGTTAGATTTGTTATATGTGATGTATTTTTGTTCTCTTTAGTTTTACAGTGTGGTGTAATAAAATCCGCTTCATGTGTTACAATTTATTCATAAAAGTCCAGGCATTTAATCACATGACTTTTTGCTGTCTGTCACAAACAGAGAAGCTGCATCCGGAGACATCAAGTAAAGCTGCCTGCTCTGTAGTTTTGAGAGGAATCCCAGCAGTAAACAAAATCACAGACGGCAGCAACAGGACTCGACTCAACAGCCGTATTCCAAAACAATGTGAACGCCGAGCCATCCCAGTTTGTATTAATAGGGGATTTTGCAAAAAAAACAGGAGATGGGTCATATGCAGCATTCCACCGCTCCTGGTGTGTATTCCTCTGCCAAGGCCAAGGTCCTCAGCATAGATGTATAGACTAGAGGGTGACATCACGTGGCATACCAGGGGCTTTCATGCCACCATATACAAGTGGCCTATACAATGTCTGTGGTGATAATATGCAAATGAGTGAAGGGTCACGTGATGACCCTCTAGTTTTTATCCACACGATCTCTATGGTCTTCAGCTCGTGGCATCACAGTTATTCCCCCAGCAGCAGATTGTGTTGTTACCTCAATCAGGGAAAGTGGACTTCAGCTAGAAAAAGAATCTTTAGGACGAGAGAAACTCTTAACGGACAAAGGTCCTGTTTTCAGGAAAATGCCCTCTACTCATGTGGCAGAGCTGCTCATTCTTCTAATTGTGTGATCACACAACTAAATGAATGAATGAATAAATAAATGAACACACGAATAAAGGAATGAACCATACTGCAGCATGAGTAATCACCCTGTTTGCTATTTGGGTTAGAGGGTTAGACGCCTACTGGCTGTGGAGGTAAGTGAAGGGCTGTGATGGTCACTGGGAGGGGGACAGGGCAGGGGATGATTCATTTTAAATTACTTGAAAGGATACTTGCCAGGGATGGGGTGAGGGAGGAGGTTGCCACTGGCCACCTGGGAGTCAAGACTTGGAAGGCACAATATTTTTGTTGTATTCATTTATTATTGTTTTTCAGGGGATGGAACCGGTAGGGGGAGCCACTGGACACCAGTGAAATTTTGTGTGTGTGTGTGTGTGTGTGTGTGTGTGTGTGTGTGTGCTGGATCAGTTGGATTTTGTACCAATCCAAGATCTGACCTCTGATTGGATCTCAGATCAGATATCACAAAATCTGACTATCTGAAAACTGAGAAAATTTTGGGATTTAGAGAGATCTGATTTCTTAGTATCATATCTCAGCAACATTAGCCCTTAGTGAAAAAGACTGAAATAGCTTAAATTGCTTGGAATATAGTTGTGTATTTGTTCTGCAGAAAGCCAGCTGCGATTTGTCTTACTGCCTAGTAGCAACAGACCCTCTCCATCTGATGCCTTATAAACTCATTAACATTGTCTTAATGGAAAACATGATAATTCTGAAAAAGCACACTCAGGGAGAAAAATAAACATCATTAATCCTTTTAATGACAAAAGCTCTACAAACAACAAAGGACTTGTAATAACTTTACCCAGCACAAGTGCGTTTTTTAGCATTTTTTTAATTGTATTAGCTCATTTCCACACAAGGATTTACTGCATCGACATTATTAGCTCTATTCCTTACAGCTTTCCTCTGTAGATTAATGTCTCTGTTATGTGCTTCACTGCACTATGTACAGCTCATAGACTGAAGTATGACTTGCAGTGGTAACTCCAAGGCAAGGTCAAACAGGGCACATGCCCAGGAAAGAATCTGCTTTGCTTGAGTTGTGACCCAGCAGTGACACATACAGTGACCATCAACCTGCTATAGATCAGATTTACAATTCTGCCTACATACCCACTTGTAAGGTCTCTACATCCTGCCTGCACCCCCATCATTTTTAAGGCTGCTTGGTGTAGTCAGCAGACTAACCATGGGCACACAAGAGTAGGTTTACAGAAACAGAAACAAAACAGAAAAACTACCCGGAGACTGGTGGGCTACTTTTGTGTGTGCGTGTACTTAAACCTTGCCCAAGGATACCGTATCCCTAGAGATTACATATAAGGACTTACATAGTGCAATATACCAAATTCTGCATCCTATGCCCCACTAATGCAAAGCATCATGACAAATGCCATGTTTCCTCACTATAACAAACTACAGAGGAGCCATGGTGACAGTTTGTTAGAGGTATCGCTCCTACATTGTTATAGTGAGGTCAATGACTGGCATCTGATTTTAAAGATTGTGGCAATAAACATCATTGCAGTGAGGGTCATGTGGAACATGTAGAATGCTGCGGGCTAGTTGAGCTTTGTGTAGGCAGGGTATCCGGGGCAAAGAGGGGAGAAAACACATGTATAGTGGATGGCTGAAGAATATAATTAGTTGTCTTAAAGATGCATAAAGGGTTGCCTGTTCACCTGAAAGACCTCCTGCCTGTCTGATGCACTTGATTTGCTCCTCTGCCGAGGGCGCCGAGCAGTTTCCAGGGCATGCCTTAAGTCCCCTGGTGAATGGTCATTTTGAGGTGGCAGGCCCGGTATTCTTGAACTCGCTACCTAAATCTTTGAGGGAGGCCCCATCGGTAGAGGTTTTTAAGTGGGGCTTGAAGGCTAATCTTTATAGGAAAGCATTTCCAGATTATCCAGAATTAAGATAGGAACCTGCTGCAAATAAATTTTATTTAAATTGGGTTTTAACTGCTTTATCTCTTTGTTCGTTTTGTGCTTATTTATTGTGATATGTGTTTCCTACCTGCTTGTACAGTGCTCAGAGCCTCTGGGATGGTGCACTCAATTAACTAAACTCTTACTTACTTACTTAGTCTTACTTCACATGTGCTAGCAGGATGTCATAGAACAGTTCGCAACCTGGATATCAACATCAGTTTATTTGAAAAATCAATGCACTTACCAATGAAAGAGGGTTTAATACAGTTTATGAAATGCTTTGAAAATTTTCTGCTTCTTGATTGACTAAATAAATTCTGAAACCTATATGTTAATCCTCCAGAAATGCACAGGTTGGAAGAAGTTCAGGTAGTGGGATTTGGAATATGGGCAAATCTTATTCAGAATTCATGTCACTCCTATCTAATTGCCATCACAAACATGGCTGACACCTTTACACACTGAAAACCTTCAACAAGACCCCAAAAAGTAAAATTCTCTTAAATTAAAAAAATAAATAAACATCTTTTGTTCTCATTATCCCTGCCATACACATATAAATAAGAATGGCTCTCACTTTCTATGTTGACTACATGATGGGGAGGGAGAGAGAGAGGGAGTCATCTTCAGCGTGCACCACTCGTGCGTTGGTGGCACACTGCACATCAGACATTGTTGGCTTTAGAGGTGAGGATCACAAACTTCATCATCCAGTCCTTACCACAAGCAAAAAAGAAATCATATGACTTTTTTAGGCAGGGTATATAACCCACAGAACATGCACTGCTGGGGTCAGAGAGTGGGTGTGATGCTTTGGGAGGGAGACAGCGAGAGAGAGACAGGACTGAGTATGGGGCGGGGGGAGTGTGAGCTACTGCTCTGCTGGGCCTGGTTGCCTATCCTTACTGTGCCTGCAGAAAGAAATGCAGCACAAATTAAGCATCAGAGAGATACGCTGAAAAATGAAAAAATAAAATAGAGACCAGAGAAAAGAAAACGATATTGAAAGAGAGAAAAAGAGAACAGTGGTGTTACTTCAAATGTGTTCAAAAACACTCAGCAGCACAGCAGCAGGAGGATATAGTGAGACAGGAGAACAGAACAAAATGGGGGCATGAGTGTTGCTGTGGTCCTTCTGGCTACTTTGGAAAAATACACAGCAGCACAAGTTTAATAAAAAAAGAAAGACAGTCAAAACAGACTAGGGGGAGTTCTTTGTTTAATTTGTGCTGTATGCTGAAGTGGAAGGGAAAGCAAGACAGTAAAGCACAAGCAGTCTGCCTGTGTGTGTTCTCTGTACGGCAGAAAAGAGAAAAGAGAAGAGGAGAGAGGCAAAATCAATGCTGTTAGGCAGCAGAAGGGATTAAAAAATTAAAAGAAGCAGATTAGAGAGAGCCTGAATAACAGAAAAACAGATATAGATCAGGCAGTGAGTGTGTTGGCTGCCTGTGACTGTCGGCCTACAAGCAGCAACAACAAAAAAATGCAGAAACATGAAAAACTACATGCATCATAGCTGTCCCCCTCTTAGGGTGCCTGGCTTGTTTGTCTCTCTTCCACATTAGCAATTTTACTTTATTTTTCATACAGATAATTATTTTAAGTATTCCCTGTGCACTTCTGTGTTGAATACTACATATTTTCCCCCATTATATGCATTTTAGCACATTTATTGAAATAGTTACACAAAATCAAAACTAAGCTAAACTAATCAGAACCTCCAACCCCATGTTCTGGTTCTTATTTAATAAGGGTCAGAACAATTCCAACTTCTGACAGCCCTAACAGCCTGCTTTCTTCTTATTTTTGAAACTTCAAAATTGCTTACTTCTTGAGTGGTTCGAGGCAATCAGCGATGGCGTGTGCCTCACAACATGCCTATGCCTCCCACAACAACACGTACCATGTCATGGTTTATTGGTTACATAAGCAACCTGATTGGCTAAAAATGATGTCATGATTTATCATTCTAGTTATGTATACTATGTGCTTTGTCACTGTGCTGATAATTAGCTGTACTTGTGCTGCACTTGTCTGTATTATTCAACTTCACTCCTTTCACCAGGACACATCTGGAAACAAACTATTTTTACATTCTTGAAAAAGCCTTGGATGTGAAACACTATAGGTGACATATCTACTCTGGGGCCTTTTTCATTTTTAAGTACCTTTGGCACCTTTATAAATTTACCTTGTACACAGGACTTACTGTGTGCGCTGTGTTTTTTGGTGGTGAGTGTCCAGTTTTGCTACCTATTTGTCTTGTAACCATAAGCACCCGATTCCCTGGTGAGACTGTTGTATTTTTCTTTTCTGCTTAGTCTGTGCTTCCTGGTCAAACATTTAAATTAATACTGAAAACCGCAGCCTTTTAAAGAGTTAGATGGTGAATTAGATGGCTAAGGAGGACAGGGGCAGGTTGGTTGGAGAAAATCCAAAGGAGGGTGACAAAAATGATACTGGGTCAAAAGGGAAAGTCATACAAGGAAAGACTGCAAAGCTGCATTCTTCAGAGGCCAGAAGAGACAAGGGAACATGACAGAAACATTCATGTTTCTTCATGGGCTCAACAGGGCAGACTCCTTACAGCTGTTCAAAAGAAATGAGAGCTTGTATACTGTAAATTAATAGGGCTTCTGAGGGATGTCTTTTTTTTTTTTTTTACCAGGAGAGACATACTAAGCTGAAAGCTTGTTTACAAGTGTGACCTGGGAGCACAAGGAAGTTAACTGACTTGCTCAGGGTCACACACTATGCAAGTGGGGGCTGTGGGATTCAAATCCAGGTCTCCAGGTTTACAGCTCAGAGCCTTAAAACAGTGCACTATATTGTATTTTTCAGTTCTTATAGTATAAGAGACTCTGAGCATGAGGTTTGAGCTTGAGAACTGTGAACAGAAGCTGAGCGGTTCTGTCTGCCCAGTCCTCACAAGAGGAGTCGCTTATAGCACAAGACCAGATCCAGAAGCAAATGATTTGATACATTTTATTGGACCAACACAGATGTAACAAAAAGAACAAAGTGCTTTAGCTTTTGGACTAATCCAGACCAGCCTCAGAAACTTAACTTTGTTCTTTTTGTTACATCTGTGCTGGTATACTATAAATTAATAGAGCTTGTTCTTACAAGGATGAATATGGCAAAGACGAAGTCTGTATTACAGCATAAGAGACATCTGTCAGAGGCCCTATTAACCTATTATAAATCACTCAAGTTGAACTCGAGTGATTTATAATAAGTTTAGAGTATTATTTTTTTATTGTGCTGCCCTCTCCCCCGTGCCAAAGTGGAATGCTCCCTCCTAGCACTCTTCCCTGAAAGCACACTGTACTCAGAATAAGAGGTGCACTGATTGACTCACATCACATTAGTGATCTGTAATAGGTTGTTCCATTAGAAGGTGGTGGAGCAGCTTCAGGTAGGACAACAGTGAACCTCTTTACAGAATATTTAGTGGATAAATGGAATGGTAGCAGTGTGGTACATGCAGATCTTTTAGCAGGCTTCAACTCCGGATGGGACATATTTAGGAGTAGGTGGTGGTGCCAGAAATGGAGGGCATATAGGATGAACATGATTCCTCAGAGGGAGCGCCTGCAGAATGCTTGGTCTAGTTTGGGCATGCTACGCCTATTAGCTAGGGTCTCCAGGCAGATTGGACAGATCACATTTCTTTTCCTGCCAGTATATTTCTGTTTCTGTTTCTATGTTGAATTACTTTTTTTGTCATCTGTTATCTGCAGTTTCTGATTGCCCCCAAAAAGCCATTAACTGATAGGAAATGCCATGCTGCATGATTCAATTAAAATCACCTACATACAGTGAACTATTAGTGAGAGGAAAATGCCTACA